>OX382184.1:1838752-3042996 GCA_947507545.1 Clistopyga incitator | reverse complement strand
CAACCGCTCGGTGCGCTTGGAATAAGCCACACCTTTTGAAAAGGCGATCGAACCGGGACGATACGTTATCGTTCCTTCGACTATGGAATATTGGAAACAGCTCGTCGCTATAGCACAGATCCACGCCCACTTCTCTTCATCCTCAGGCTCCGCGCGCTTCAAGTTCGCTCGCTCGGATCCATCTCGCAACCTGTACGCTCTCTCACAGCCACCGCGAGCTCGTACGTTGTTACTTCTTCCACGTAGCACGTAGAGCGACGAACACCTTCTTCTTTATTCATGCACGCGAAGCTTGCCCCGCTTTTTTTATTCATACACCAATATTAGGGACCAGGGAGGCCGTCGTGTCTCTTGCGGACTTTCGTTGGATCCCCACGTATCCTGCAGAGTTCAACGGGCCGAGGGCACGACAGCCCCCCCTCACCCCCTCCCCTCTGTTCGCCTCTAGTTCCAACTCCATCGCTTTTTATAAAGCATAAGCAATTTCATACTTTCTGCCCGCGCTGGTCATGGCGCTCGAGTGTCTGGTCTATGACGACGCCCCCGGCATCTTTACGACGCACCACATCGCGTCGCTCCCACTCGACGTGCTCCCTCTTTCAACGGGCCAACGACGTTTTTGGATTTAACAAATTTTCCAGTGACCCCACGCGAAGAATGGTCAACATGTAGAAGAGAGTAATACCATATTCTGGGCTCTTCGTGGTACGAAAAAAAAAATTTCCGCATGGATTTTCTCAGGGATTCCGCGTCGTGTGTCGTTGCAGAATCTCAGGAAATTCGTTCGATCGAGGATCTTGTTTACAATTGAATTTACGACTTTTTATTAGCCGCATTCTTGCGTCTGTTCGAACGCTTCGATCTTGCTGATGCAGCGCTTTTTCTCGAGATGAAAAAAAAAAAAGTTATTCAATTCCATTCCGTCTGGCTATCGATCCCATCGTCCTCTGCAAACCGAATCATGTCTGGATCCCATTTATCCGAGGGACCAAACTGGCCAATTTAATTCCGAAAAATAGAGGGTAACGGTAAAGCAGTGCGTTCTCGGACAAGAATAGAAAGAGAGAGAGAGAGAGAGAGAGAGAAGAGAGGGAAGAAGATAAGGTAGAGAGGACCGGAGAGAGCGAGAGAAAGATGAAAGCACCGAGTCGGGGGTTACATATAAAGTTGCCCCTTTACCGTAGGACACTATATACCAAGTTACATCAGCGTATCTTTGGCTACGTAGCTAAAGAGGCACTTATGAGTGCACAGGTACGTAGCCACGCTATACACAAGAACAGCGGTATAGGTGTACAGGGAGTAACATTGAAGGAAGGGTGGATTATCTTGCCAGACGATGAAATGGTAAAACTTCTGGACCCGTGGAAGAGCCAGTTCGCTAGCTCGAGGGATGAAAATGGGAGGGTTGAGGAGAAAGTGCTGGGCTCACTCGTTGTCGCTGTGCAGAAGCGAGAGGTCTGGTTGGCTGGCACTTCTCTTCCATGCTTCTGGCTCTCTCCGGGGCTTCCGGCTCACGTTGCAGACGCAGCTGCAGTTTACACACATATATACATATATACACAAGCTATATATATATATATATATGTACACCCGTATAGCTAGGCAAGAGTCGAGAGAATGAGAAGAAAGACGATAGTGCCATGGTTTCTCTCTCTCTCTCCTTCCCGTTCGCACAGTATGCCTTCAATCTCACCCCTTTTGCTCTCCCTCCCTCTGCGCACGTCTGACTCGCTATCGGGAGGCGAAATGGAGCTCGAGTTAAGGTAGGTTTCATGTGCGCGGTTTGGGCAGGCAGCGACCTCGACACAGGTCGATTTGGCAGCGCACCAGCCAGGAGAACCGGCAGACCCGGATCGGAGCGCCACCAGCAGCGTAGCACAGCTTCCTCCGACTCTCCTCCGCTCCGCGTTTCATCCCTCTGCAAACACTCCCTCGTCGCTTCGAGCCACCCCGTTACCACCCCTCGCTCTACCCTGGACCACCGCATCGAGCGCTCTCCGAGCTCTACAGCGATCGATACGACCCTCCGGTCGACACCCCGACCCGAGACTCGCTGCTGGTCCCTGTGTGGTATTCCACTGTCGTTCGGACGCGCTTCCAGCCACTGAAATTTTCCTCCAGGCTTTGTCTACGTCGAAACTCTGTATTCACGAATATTCCCTATCACAGAATTGCGAGATGAGATTAAAATTGTATCGCGCGTTAGAAACACGCCCGGGCATTAATTTCCATCGAATTTATTACTTGGAATCCCTTTTTACTGCTTTCATAGGACGATAACTGTTAGTGGTTGCGATATTTGATTACGCGAGAAATCCTTCAATGTAATATGGTTGAATTTTACAAAAATTGGGGAGATTATATCAAGGTCTCATTATTTTCATGGTAAATGCATTACCGTATAATCATTTTTTTCTTTTTTTTGGGGGGAGCTAGAAAGTTTATTAACTGAGCAGCAATGTCAGGAAAGCTTAAACGAAGTCCAAATGTTTCGATAAGGATGTTTGGTAAAGAAAATATATCAAAACTTTATGTCCCAAATGTATGGAATTATCCAACGGCAAAACGCTCGCTTATCGAGTGCGTTCCATTAGCGAGGCGATTTCGAGTTTCTCAGTGTACGCAGGAGACTTCAAAGCTCTTTCTCTCGAGAGGGTCGTAAAAGAGTCTCACGATGTACTCGAGTACAGGACGCGCGTTATGGACGGTTATAGTGTTGTATGTGGCGAGGTATGTGTGTATACACTGAGCGGAGCGTTTGCAGAGTGCAATATCTGTGCGCGGACGAATCTTTCTTTCGGCTCCGTCGTCTGCGCAGCGTTATTCGCGACTCACTCGGCGACTCTTACGAATATTCCTACACAACAATAACGTATACAAGCCGCTGAATGACGCCGAGAATAAATGGCCCCTCGTATTTGTTAATTAAATCGACGATGATCGACATTGACCATTCTGTTTGTTCAAGCAACTCGAGCTTCTCGTGTATAACTCAATGTGCTCAATGAAGCAAACGCGAGACAAGGGAGAATAAAGCAAGCAGATAATCGATTGGCTGGGCAGCAAATCTCTCAAGCGTCACTGACTTTTCCTGTTCATTTCGTTTAAATTATTTTTACAGCGCCAGTACTTGAAGACGTGCAATTGAAAAAATGCAGCACATCGCTGAAGAGACGCATGCTGAAGAAATAAATAGAAAAGAAAAAAAAGTAAAGCACAGTTTGTTTTTCTTGGGAACATAGAGATGTCCCGAAACGAAATTGCCTTCGAGAAATGGCACCAAGCCCTTTTCGCTTGTGGACCGTTGGAAGCCCACGCGAAAGAGGCGCACCTACACACCCGCAAAACGAGGCGAAATTACGCGCAATGAATCTTACGGAAAGTCCTATGACTGTCTCGCTCGTTCTCTCGACAGTCTCCGTGGACTCGATTCTCCCTCTCTCTCGGTCTGTATATAGCTTCTTCCCTAGTTCTCGTCGCGAGCCACTAGCGAGTTCGTCTCCGAGAAGCTCGCAATTACGTCCCACGAAATCGTCTATGAACAAAGCATTAATATCCTTGGCTAGCGCAATGAAGTTCCGCGCTCTGCGGCATTGCATCACATGCACACCACCGGAGACCTCCTTTTCCTTCTCTTCGCCTACTGGACATAGCGAAATGCGCAGAGAGAGAGAGAGAGAGGGAGAAAATAGGGATAGACTAGTGTCCGGCACGTGGTGCAACTTTGGACGATAAATATTTGCTCGAAGAACCGAGAGTCGGAAAGATCTCGTTAGTGTGGTCCACGGGAGACTGTGTGAGATACGATTATTATCAGTGCACTCCAGATGATGTTTAGTGGACGATACTGAGATTCCGTTTTATGTTGCAGATGAATCTACAGGCGTTATTACAATGGCTATGAATGCACAACGCATTTCTATTGGTACGTATATTAATAGATATTATACGGGCGTTATGGCAATAATTCGCCTTTAAGGAGATGAGAAAGGGGAAAAGAAAGGCCCTCCGCTCTACCCACGCGGAAATATGGAAAATGGCTTTACGTCACATAGACAAATTGTATGCGGAAAAGATGGTAGCGGTTTAGTGTGTGCTACATATTATTATGTTTACCATTGTAAACTTCGGGCCAACGCTATTTCCGTGAAGCGCAATGGAAGGAAGCGTGAGACTCGCCGGCGAAGAGTAATAAATGATTTTATTGTTTATTAAGCTGACCTAGGATAATAAAATGGCGGGGAAAGTTCCTCAAGATTTCTTAGAATAATTGAAATACAAAAGTAATTTGAAGATGTTTGTTTCAATAATCACTCGAAAAATGTTAAAGTACCGATGTTGAATTCTCAATGATATTTCCAAAGTTAATCGGAAACTTAGTGAATTTTATATAAATAAACTGGATATATAAATTTACACAGTGGCATGTTTATTACTAAATTTTGTAAAAGTGTAGGTCATTAAAATGTGTAAATTTATGCGATTCATAAATTCGTCAATCGAAAATTGGTACCTTGCGGTACGTTCATATTTTTTATATTCTTTACTTATCATATAACCGATACATAATTAAATATTTTAAAGGAATTATCTGCTGTATCTTGTGTGCATAAAATTCACGAAATCAATGTTTAACAACAATGTTCATGAAAAAAAAAAGCAAATGTATCGAGAGACGTTTAATGAACAAATATCGAGCAATAATATTTATTTCCTAAATTAACATTTTTTATTAAATTCGTAGCCTTCCGAAAAGTTTTCATGTCTCGTTTAAATAGAAAGAGAAAACTTACAGATTTTATTTTCCTCTCTACACAAAAATGACACATCGATTAATATTGAATTTTGGTAATGTCTCGGTAATTACTCCCATGCCCGTAAAGACATAATTCAAAAAAAAATCTTGTTTCACAATTATGTTACAGCATCAATTGCCAGGATTTGTGGTTATGAATACCGCAAACGAGGAGCATCTGAAGTGGCACGTACGTTTACGCACATCGCGCGTAAACCACTCGTATTAATAGAAGATAAACGAGAGGAGGCATTTGCGAGCGGCGAGCTTTAAAAAAAACTGAATTGACGCTTCTTCGCGCGTAATCCGGTTAATCCAATCGCGGAGACGCATACCAGGATGAGCAGCGGAGCCTCGCGGAGAGAAGCGCATAAGCGGAATCAGCCTCGCCTACTGCGAATCATCTGCATCCGCGCGCCTCCCACTTAGCAGCGGCGTTGAGCAAAACGAGGGGGACGGCGAGAGAGCGGAGAAAATATTTAAAGTGCGAAATGGCGAATAAGCCGGTTTATAAACGACCATCAAGACTTCCCGGTCTTATCTCGGAGCGAGCTAAGAATTCGCGAGAGACCCGAGGATCCGAGCGAATCAACTTCCACTCTGGTATTTCAGCTGCGGCCGCCTTCTCTCATTATGCATGCGAGCACGTATCTGCAATGTACGACGCCGATGTCGGGGAGACAAGAACGTATCTCCTGTTTCTTATATCCACGATAATCCCCTACAATGTATCGACCTGAATCAGATACGCGATAGTCATTATCGAATTGCTTAACTGCCTCCATTTGACATACAATTTATTCGCGTAAACGGGTTTCCGAGAATCGCCATCTGACAATCGCCAAATACACGTAAGAAAAATTATAGAATTAAAGTGATCTTAGTGGGATGCAGAATGCCCCATCTCGCCTCTCGTTCTCATTTGTTACCGCCGTAGCATCGATAAAAACAATTACCATACCCGTTCACCATAACGAGAAAATATGTAATGACAGGATCGTCAGGTGGACGAGGTTACCATGTTAATCATTAAGCAAATCTTCGACCGCGTATTGCTACACGACGACGACGACTAATAATGAAAATTGTTATCGATTATCTGTTATTACGGTTAATTTACGCCTGCGGACAATTATTCATTCGCTGGGAAGCACAATTGCGTAATACTGCTGGGGAATATTTTGTTAATTACACGACGACTAAATCGTTGATTTGTGGGTAACCGGTGAAGAGAGATGCGCGAAATTCCGAGTCATTTTTTCTCTTCAGGTAGACATTGATCGGCAAGGGGTCGATCCCTCTTCAGGTATTTTATAACCTGGGACTCGTGTTACCGAGCTAGCGGAAACAGCCGCAGAATCTTCGTGGCCGATCGGTAAGTTCTATGAAAAGTGAAAGCTTCGTGTTGAGTTAGCAATGAGTCTTAGCTATTCGAACGGCGATTATGATAATAATACGTTGGATAGCGTTTCGTCGGCGAGCTCGTCTCCTGGTTTCTCTCGCAATTATTCGAAACCCTCGATCACCGGACTAACGTACAACAGCCGGCGAGCGAAAGGAATAATAACATCCTCGAATGATTTTTGCGCCGTTTAATAATCGGCTGCGGGCAAAAAGTCCGGGTTTTAGAGAGCTCGAGACTCAAATTCTTCTCGGTGATGTAAGAAAATTGGTCGAGTGCCAGCAGATGTTAGCAGTTTTTCGTTAGCGATTCTCTGCATACGAATGCGAAACGTTAAAAGAGGCGAGCTCTCGCCAAGTGCACTAATTGTCAAGTGGTCCGCCGCGAGAGCGGGAGGCACTAACGGCGGCCACGGGAGAAACGGTGAGTGACGTTTCACGAAGATCGACCGAAGAGGATACTAACCCGAGCGCAACGTACACGCACAAGCTGACTGACTGGCTTGCTGACTCTAGCCGCAATCGTTTTATTCCAGTTTAAAGCATCAACTCGGTAATTTTATGACGTCGTAAACGAGACGCGCGGCTATAGTATCGAGTTACGTGTCAAGCTGACGAGTGCGCGGCCTGGCCCGCGTTCCACCAAGGAGACAAATCGTCCGTTCTATACGGGCCACCCCGGCTGCCCCCCCCCCCCCCCCCCCCCCCTCCTGCACTTAATACTAACTCGTACATTCTCCTGAAATAAAATCCAAACCACCGGCTCCTATAATCCCCATCACTCATTGTCAATTTGTAACCAGAAGCGTCTTTGATTTTCCGTCATGTGGCGGCATTAAACAAATGGACCATAGAAAATCTATGCAACGATAACTGCGCATAGATTCCAAGTATTCAATGGATCGGCTAAGATTTCCAAAATATCCCTCGCGCAACAGGTAAACTCGGGTCTTATCTCTCGGTGGCTAGGTATATGTATATATATATATATATATAGTTTTTTTTTTTTTTTTTCAAAACCGGTTGTCTGATTAGTGAAATAAAATGAGAGTCTTATCTATGGCTTCATGGGCCACCGACAGAGATTCCACGATTGGGTCTTTCTCTTTTCTTCCTTATCTGGTACGTCTTTTTTTTTTTTTTTAAGTTTTTGGTTGAGAACGCATCTGCGCCAGGAAAATAGACGCGAAATAACGTCGTAGGGACGGAGGGTGAACGTAGCAAGAAGAGGACGGTAAAATAAGAGGAAATAAAGGGATGCAAATCCCACGGGAGAAGGAAGACGAGGGGGGAAAAGGGGGCCCGAGCGAAAGCGGAGACTGCCAAGAAGAAAGGAGAAGTTTATATCGCGTGCTGCGGGCGAACAGCCAAGCGGAAGCCTTCGAGCTGCCAGCGGCAAAGCAGGGGACGACCCCCTTCGACTCCCCGGCCGTTCCCGGGGACGTCTTCGCTAAATTACCAATCTGGTGGCTCCAGGACTGCGTGTCCGGACGATAGGCGAACCCACGTGAGTATGGGGCTTCACGTTTCACCGTTGTATCCTCCTCTCCCTGCTGTCCTTCCCTCGAACACACCAAGTATGGGCTCACGAGTTCTGGATGACGTACATAGTCGTACATAAGCTCCTCGTGGTTGGTACGTACACGGAGGAAGGGCGTTTATGTGCCCGAAAGCGAGTCTACACACCTGCCCCTTATGGACATACCTATGTACACCTATATCTACCATATAAACCATTCTAAGGTATTACCGGCGTATATAGGAGACGCTATGTATTATGGCAATACCGTAGCACACACGGGTTTGGCTCCGAGGACCAAAAACGAGTGTTCCACGTCCCCATCAAGGATTCCATCCAACTTTTCATATCAGCGGCGATATCGTTTTTTCCCCTGGAATATTCAAACCGAATTTGTTTATTTAATCTGTCCATAAATTGATGTTATGAATAATTTAAGACCATATATCAAGAAAATCAAAGTAACCATAGAAATTCTCCCCATCACTGATGTTTTTTTTATTTTGTTGAAATGGTCATTACTTTTTACAATTATGGTTGAATTTTTTGCGAAACATAGCAAAACACTGCATAATTTATTAAAGAAATTAACAAAATAGACTACGTTTGGAAATAATTAATAGTTACTCTTTTTAAAAATCGAAAAACAATTTCGGAATTGTGTGTTGTTCAGAGTCATGGATGACAAACAAATTTAACAATTGTCAGAAGTGACAATTACCACTTGAGATTTGTATTGGCAATGTACTCACGGACGTGGGTACAATTTTGCGGTATTTTTATGGGCTGGACATGCACACTCAAGGCGTTGTAATTCGATACCGAATCGTTTAATGATTCGGTAAACGTTTGTTCGCGCCTGGAATAACAAGAGAATCGTGAGAAAAATGCCTCGAATGTAACCGTGGCAGCAGCATAATCGTGCGTGAACGCAGGTGGTAAGACCGGAATTTTTAAAAAGGGAGCCCTCGTACCGGGTTCTCAGTGGCAGAGACATCTTTCGGATATCCAGTGAACTCGATGGAGAAGAGAACACAGCGGTTTCCCGCCAGAGCGCAGGACCGTCCCATTTTACGATGGCCGCCGGCGGCTCCCTTCCGATTGGTTGGTCACGAGTCGGCCATCATGGAAGCCATCATGGTTTGCATAATGAGGCAAATGATGGCCGACCGGCGGACCAATGACTCCGCGGGGGTGTGTCATGCAGAGGGCGCAGGGATTTAAAAATGAACGTCACGTGGGCGGAGCCAATGCTGCCCCTCGCCCATATGGATCGCTACAGCCCCGCTATTTTTCACTCTTTTCATTGCCGTTTACTGTTTATTGCCATAAAACATAGAATCACCAAAACGAATCTGTTGCTAAAAAACAACAACAACGTCGTAATACACTTTTGCATCTATGTAAAAATGCACCATACGTAAATTCCGTAAATCAACCTGGAAAAAATGTCACCCTCTTTCCTCCCAGTCATAAATGACAAAGGTGAACATGTTCTCATAAATTCCGATGCAAATCTACAATGTCGATGAAAATAAAAGTGCATTCCGCTAATGAGCTACTTTATTGAGACTCGTTAAAAAAATACAGGTGTTCCATGGTAACTGTACTACCCAGATGATGGGATACGCATCAAACACCTTTTATGATCCGGAAAGCGTGCTCTTCTGTTTATAAATAAACGAAGCTGCACAAGAGATTCAAAAATAAAATAGTGAGTGGCGAGGTGGTGTATGGTGTACATGTGGAGCGCCAGGAATAAATCTCGGCCAGGAGGCGGGCGACCCGGCGAGACGTCGTTTCGCACGAGAGATGAGGAGGCGCGCCGCCACCACCACTAGACCCAACATCACTGGAGCATCGTCGCTCTGCCACCGACGAAGGTCGTTACGAACGAGCAGGCACGCAGTCGAGGTCCGCGTAAAAATTTTTATGATCACGACCAATAAAGTGACGTAACGTCGAGCGGTGGTCTAGAGCAGTGCAGCAGTTCCAGCTACTACCGGGACCGTTTCGCCGTGACGTCAGACCGGAAGTCGCGCATAAACGCCACGCGAACTGATAGAGGGGCGTCTGGTATGACGCGGACGCTCGCTATTCTAGAACGACAAGGATAGGAAGTAGTGACGAGACGAGGAGGGCTGTTTTGTTGCAGGAGGTTACCTTCCAGGCCTCCCAGCAAGCGGGGGCAAGGAGTCGAGACCTCTCTCTCTCTCTCTGGGTTGATGGTTTACGGCATTCCGTTGATGGCCGGCGCGCGCGTAGTAACGTAGTAGTGGCGTTGAGCCCATAAAAATGTAACGAGCCTGTAAACGTTCGTTTATATTGCCTTGCCTTTACGCGCGGCGCTCTCGTCTGTTCAGATTGGGGCAGGTCGCGGCCTCCCGCGAACCCAACGATCGCGAGAGTGACGCGTCCTGTCTCTTATTCTGGACAACAACGACCACGGCAGCAGCGACAGCAGCACGCGCCAACCTGAACTACCTCCGCCTCCTCCTCCTCCTCTCCTTCAGCCGGACACTTTGAGAGCTATGACGACGATCATCAACGAGAGGCTGGACCGCCTGGACAAAATGCAAATCAGACTTTACGACCAGCACACTCGCGATGACTACGGGAGTTGTTAAATTTCGGTTGGGTATTGACTCGAATCGAACGCGTGTATCACACCCCGCAGCGGTACATGTAATGCTCCCATAAATCATTCAGCCACACCTCAAGATTCCGCATTTACTTCTCGCAACACCCACGTTACCCGGATGTGAATTTCGCTGACTTTGGCCGGCTACTTTTAATAGCCCCTAGCTCATGACCTCGCCAATAGCGAGCCGTGTTAGCATACCCGAGAATCGCGCACGCTATAACTGAAGCACGAAACGACCTCGTACATCCGCGGGGAGTGAAATGCGCCCGAGAGCTCTCGCTCACTCGGCTTTTTACGATCATCATTACGCAACGTGTATGGTTACAAGCAGCACACGTCTCGCGGTCGTACGTCGTGAAGCACTCGCTGTGAATACGCGCGACCTTGACACCCATTACCATCTATAGTACGTATTCCGAGTGTACGAGACGCCGACGTGTTTTGTCGGTGATTCATGTTCCCTCTTCTTCCTCGTTGTGTGTGTGTGTATGTGTGTGTGTTTTTTTATTGGCGTTCCCCGCTGAAAGGTGAAAAGAAGTGATTTCGATGATAGCGAAAGGTGGTCGTGAATCCAGCACGCGTTGAGCACGTTGCCGAATGCCCGAGAGTAACGTACGCTTGTGTTCGGGACACGGTTTTATTGTGTCTTTCTTATACCCACTCGTCTTCGTCTCGTAGTCTCAGATGGCACACTCTCGGACACATCAACCGTGTCCCGCACGCTTATCCGGCTGGCTGGCCCGGTCCCCGTTTTACTAACACTTAAAACTTTATTGGTGGCCATAAAAGCGAACGTTTAGCTTCATTTGGGGGGTTGCCGAAGCACAAGGGGGTAGATATGCGGGTTACCAACGTCTTGGGACGAGCTTCCTCGTGACCGCGCGAACGTGAACGCCTCCACTTGGGGTTTATATTGTTTACACCTCCCGACAACGTCAGCTATACGTATACCCACGGATATCACGTGTTAGGTACACCCCGGCAACGGGCTGACGACGTAACGCACGGTAGCTTCTCTCTTATGAGTCCCTTCAGGGTCTGGAAAGCTCCGCTGGATGTTCTGAGCACAGCTCCACTTAACGTTCAGCTGATTCGGCTATTTGCTCATTAATATTCTATTAACAACCGGTATGACCTCATGCTCCCGTATCTAGTATGATCATCTTCGTCATCATCATCATCATCATCATCATTATCATCTCTGTGATGCTAATCTTGGTCGTGTTCTCAAGATTGTCCTCGAGACGCCTGTTACAGTGCCCTCGTTTAACCACTGCCAATTTATGCATTCGGAATGATCGCTCTCACACAAGCTCACAGCACTTAAGAGCATGAATAACCCCTGGAGGCTACCAAGTGGCAGATAACATTTTGTAACAAGTGCACTAGAGACGGTGATGATGAATTTATAGGCATAGGTGGCAGGTGGAAGTACCTGAAGTACGGAGAAGCTGCGGTGCTAAACTTGACGAGGTCTTTGGGTTTATTAGTCACATCAGGGTCGTCATCAGGGTCATCGAGTGGTCACTATCCCTGGTAACAGTTGCCGATACCATAGAGACGTACGAAATAGACCTGTAAACGACGACCCCGTGGATTCGTTGTCTGGCGAATGTCTATCTAAACTCGGGATACTTTGCTTGGCTCGTAAAATGGACATACGCGTAATCGGCCACGCGAGCGATCATCACGCTCTCGGTCCTCTACATCACGAACACACCACGAGCTGCTGCTGCTAACCTGGCGAACAACACGATTTCATTCATGCCACTCGCCAACGCTTTCGACACGAGCGTAGACGTTGCAGCTGCATCACACGCAGACTCCTCGTTGCGAGCTACCGCGTATGTTATATCTACTACGCTGGAGAGACCAAGTGTGCAGACACACCAGGAGCTATACGTCTGACGGAATTTTATACTACCCTCGTAAACGACACGGCGATGCTCCTCTGCTCGCCACCCCCGCTTCCCAAGCTTTACGAGGAGGAGATCGCGATCAGCGGCAACGGTGAACTCGGCCCCGTCGCTTTCCTCACCTCCTCCTCCTCCTCGCCCATTACCCTCTCGCAACTACTGTCCGAAATGTGACGATCGTTTGGGGCGAATTCCTCGGGATTGCCATACTCCCTCTCAACGATGTACGTACACCGAACATTCGCGGCTCATCTTCCTGTATCCCCTTACGTTCAATTTGCAAGCTCATACATTTTGCGACGTCTATGGATTATTTTTTTTCGAGTCTTTGTATGATTTTATTTTAATCCGTAATTCCTTGGTTATGATTTTAGTAATCGATAGTTGAAATGGTCACCAGGTTTTCTGTAAATCCTTCGAGTGAATGCAATTGTTCCATCGTTGAAAATAAACGAGAAAGTTTTTTCATCGGAATTAATTTTGAAAATTTTTCGAAAATCGAAGCCATGGAAATGATGTTATTTTTTCAGCCAATATTATCCGCTAGTTTTTTGGGTGTTCATGGCGCGAAAATTTGTTTTTCATCGTCATGACAACGTGTTTATACATTTTCTCGGAGATACAATTTTTTCTGAAGAAAAATGTGGATTCCAAATGCCTTATGGGAAATAAAAAAGCAAATAGAAAGCGTTCGCCAGTAACGAGTAGCTTAAACTCCGATGTTGACAATCTCGTTGGACTCCACTGATGTTTTGCATCCTCGGATTGTTATTACAGATAATTTAACATTTTCCAGAAGCGAATTCTATATTAAGTTCCCGGACTACCAGCGCCGTTTGCTTGTGTACTTGAGATAACGTAACGGCCAAGATCAGAGGATTCTCGTGCCGCGATCACAGGCTAGTTTATTGACGTTCCGCAAATTCAAAATTGTAACTTTCAAGTTGTCGGCGCATGTTGCATCCGAGTGAAAATAATCCGGGGGTAAAGCGAATGGTGAATTTTTCGCAACATCCACAAGGTGGAATGTGCAATATTGTTTGGAGAATATCGCGGCTTTGAATATTCTCGGTGGCTTCGAATATCCATTTATTTGTTTCTCATCCCGAAGCTCCGGAGGTGCCAACATCTGAGCGGATAGCCGGTGTCATGCTGTGCGAGGACGTGAAAACAACGTCTACAAGACATATCTTTGATCTGTCCTCGGTACTCCTCAGCCTCCTTCACCGTTCATTATCAACACGCCGGACAAGAGCCTCAATGTACGCTATGCCTCTTCAGCATATCGCAAAATACCCCTAAGAGCCCAACAGAGAACTTCAGCTGGTGTCTCTCACGTGGACACCCGAGGCATTGAATATAATACGGTAATTGGAGAATCCCCATGGCCGGGGAAGCTTGACGACGAAACTTCGTTGATCGGAATTCCCACGCCATTCTTCGGATAATCGATAATGGAATCTGCTTCGGCTATTGGATCCTGAATTTGCAGTCCCCCGTAGAGACATATGGTGGATGATTGAACCGTCCTGGTAGTTCCGACGATGAAGCCGGAGACGAGAATGTCGGTATTCACCCACACACCATGGTTCTCCATGTCGCCCAGTGGCTTTGGTATACACGACGAGAAAACCAGTACGTGATATGTCGGCGATGCTGAAGAGGCCGAGGCCGCACACCGAGAATTGCATTCGGACGCGCCCATTGGTCCGAACGGGTTATTCTGGGAGTTGCACAGTCTCGTATCCGGTTTTCTCGGTTGGGTCTTCAGGCTCGCGACAAGAACGAGGACGAGGCTCGTCCTCGACGACGACGACGACCGAGAATCCCTTTGTTCGTGCTGTAACGCACTGGGATCTTCCTTTCGAAGCAGGCGCATCGAAACCCCGCGGGACTCCATTTCGTTGCTGAACGAATCGCGACGAGCATATGAGAGTGAAGGAACAAAATAACAAGTTCCTGTATGCAAGTGGCTTCGGAGTCTCGAGACTCGTTCTCTTCTCCATCGCCTCCTCCTCCTTCTCTCGGCATCCATATTAATTTCGAGCCCCGGAGGTGGCGCAGTCTCGAATATCGTCGTTTTTCCTTTTTCGCTTCCTGCATACGTGGTCTGGAAGATTAAGCGAGGAACACCCGGGGAATTTGCGGGGAAGAGGTGTTTTTCATGCTGCATAATTATACAGAAATATTTTTCAAAATTGTTCGTAATGCGGGGTTACACACACCCCCCCGTATTACGAGATACTTTCTTCATCGGCGTTGCGTGAATTCGTCGAGTTATAATCACGAAAAATGCACTCTCTCGCATGATTGCCGAGTGCGAAAAAGTAAGACGTTCTGACGTTGCAATTTTTTTGATGGATTTCGGGAGATCTGGCTCATTTAGAATTCTGGTATCATAATTTTAATGCATATGTGCAATTTGTAAAAGAAATGAAATGTTGGGGATGATGAGATAAATTAGCGGTTGCGGATCGCGAGAAAAATATCCTGTTGATTATAAGGAATATCCAGTTGATGGAATAATGAGATAATTTAACGATAATAAATATTTTTTACATGCACACACCGAGAGAAAAAAGGTAATAATTGAATAATAAATGTTACAAAAATCTCAATCAATCAAGAATTCATCTGCCATCAATGAAATATATTTAGTTGAAGCATTTTTTTTTAAATAATAAAACTAAAATGGCCCATGACGTGTAAATGATAATATCGATATTTCAGCAATGGAATTCATCGATATTTTTTAAATCACTGTCCATACGTCCAGACTATACGAATTGATGCAGGAGGATTTCGTGCTCGCCTTCATCGTCGTGGTCTACACTGCAAAAGTTGACTCGGATATCTGGTTGGCGGTCGAAGCGAGGGTTCGGTGCGTAGGCACGCTACTCGCCTCCACGTGAAGGCCCATAAATATTCCCATACCCGTTTAAACCCATAAAGAAACCGCTCGCGGCTCTCGGAAGGGTTAACGCCGAGCGTGATCGTCTTCCTTTTTCTCCATTTGCCTAAAAGAAGCAAGAAGGTAAGGAAAGGAGAAAAATACTTCTTTCTGCGAGCGAGGAGCAAGCGGGCCGCAACAGGGCCAACCCTGATGTCTGCGGCAAGCGGTCGTATAATATCGGACGAAGGACAGAGGTCCCACTGTTCTCTACAGCCCGAATATCCCGGAAGGGTTGAGGACTTGCGCATGAATCGCACGTTTTGTCCGTGTTTTCGGTTGAACTCACAGTGGGGAAAAAAACCTCAGTTCCGTCACGCTCAATTTTTGTACAGATACCCCTTTCGACTGCAGGTACATTTTGAAAAAAAAAGCAGCACATTGAAGTCCTTGCAGAAAGCGGCAACCGCTCGCCACATCGAAATTTACATATTTCTGTGATATATTCCACATTCCGTTTAATATTACAGTGTTTATAAAATGTGAGCGATAATATCCGCTTATGAATACGCGATGAGAAAATATCATGAGTCTTAACACCCATTTTCATGATGCTGTTGTGGATACTCCGGGTATTCTGAACCGGATATGCAAATCGAGTGACACTATCGAGTATCCGATGTATTGAAACATTATGATAAATGCAATGAATATTAAACATCGAGTCAAGGTTGTAAACTACATTTTGCATACGTTTTACCTATACTGTGATCATTTTATTTATTAAATAATACCATTTTTTCTCGTCATCGCTACAAGCAATTGACTTTATTACGAAATGAATAATTTTCGAAAATATATTACTTCGTCACTGTTACGCTAATTGGTGGATTTTATTTGAGTTACATAATTACGAATTATTATTTGGTCAATAAATATTCCAGTATGCACGTTACTCTGTGCAACACATAAAATCATAAAACATAGAAAAAATATCTTTAACACTATCTTGATCTCCCTAAAAATCAGCAACTGCCAACGTTGCATATTTCTTTAATTATCTTATTATGAAATCTTTGATTAAGGCTAAATAAGCATCTCGATCGTCTCGACGATATCGAATAATTCATAGCGTTATATTAATCCACTAATAGCACATTATTGATTCCTCTCGAGCTCGATCGGAAGATGATGGGCGGAATGACTATGAAACGGCTACCTAGGTGGTATACAGAAGAGGACGATGGGCAACCAGAAGAACCAGCAGCCGACGAAGTCCCCGCGTGTGCGCGCGCGGCGTGCGAAGGGCAAACGTGACCGCCTTCATTGACTTTACGAGCAGTAAAACGGGGCTTTATAGTTTGTGGGGTCGTTCGCGTCTTCGCGTGTGGATACTTGCCCCGGTCTCTCTTTTTGCTTCCTCGCTCGCTTACACTCTCGCCACGTCGTATTGCAACGCGTCACATGATGCACCGACACGCGAATCTTATCTCTCCTTCCCGCTCCCGCTGTCATTCGCCCGTAAGGAGCCAGCTATTAGGTGTAAATGGTGCAGATTTTCCTACCTGAGGAGCTCGATGTCGTTCAACTTCCTCATCGACTCCCCAGCCATATTTTCAGGTGGAATTACTGCAAACAGCAGCAGATTCTCCGACGAGATAAATATTTATAAAATATGTGTACTTGTACACCAGACGGTGGAATACATTTTTTCAATATTCAGATACAAATTATTTCACCTTAATTAAATAGCCTAAAATTTTGTTGCAGAAACAAAAGAGGAAAGTGGAAACTATTTCTTCGAAAGTGATCTTCTATTTGTTAAAACTAAACGAAAGCGACAAATATATGTAAACAAAAAATTTTTAAAGTTATAATTTTTTTTTTAATTTCTTCAAAAGAATTGTATAACAATTAGAAAATTTTGATATTAAATTTAGTGCACGTATTTCAAAATCCAAACGCCAGGCCCCGATTTATATCTCAGAGAAATTTGTTTAATTTTACAAATATTTAAACTTTCATTTCCAATGGTAAAATGTGCTGGGTGGACACAGCATGAGCGACGAGCTGCAGAGTATCCATCGTAAAGGACTGAAAAATCCTTCTTTTTTTTTTCAATGCCAGCCAAAAAGTCGGTCCGAACGACTCGACCATGGGACTACCCCTTTGACGTTATAAAGCTATAAACCTGCAGCTATTCCCCAGCCTACGGAAGGGTTGAGGTGCAGGCGGTTGTCGCTTCCGAGCTGAAGGTCTGTCGACCCTGAACGTCTTTTAATCTCGCTCTTTTTTTTTTTTTCGTCTACTCTGACCTTCATCTTGACTACGAGGAGGAAGACTGCAACGAAAGGGTCGACGAGGCGGCGGACGAATGTCTAGTAGTGTTTCGGTGCTCGCGAGTGAACGAACGAGTTCTTTAGCCATCTGCTGCAGCAGGTTTAGTGAGAATCGTGAGAGCGACGTAAAAATTCAAGTAAAATTATACACGTCGTTCAATTTTGCGGAAAATTCGCTCCGACGCTCGGCAATCGGCGTCAAGAGGCGCGAAATAATATTTGACAATGGCGTCGCTAGCGACGCTAGAGGAATGAAATTCTTTTTCGTCCTCTCGAAAAAAAAAAAAAAAAAAAACACACACACACATTTTGTTCTCCATTCCATTCCCTCGGGATCGAGCGGGTGTTTCGCTCCCAAGACTTAATTATGACCGGCGCGTATACGGCAACTTGAAGAGGGAGGGAACGAGGTGGAAGCGAAAAAATAAATAAACCAACGGGTAGCAGAGAGCGAGAATGAGAGTGGAATGAGAAAACAGCTTGAGCGTGCGTCGCTTTTCGCTGGAAGCTACCGCTACTGTTAAACTTTTGGCAAGACCGTGCCAAGTCTGGAATTGGAGCGTTTCGCGGTAACGAAGAATTCCGGTCCCCGGAGAATGTACGAAAGCCCCGAGCACAGGAATTTCGGAAGCACGGAAATGGCGGCGAGCGCGGTGCGCGCATTCGCTTACAACACGACGCCTTGCCGAGGAAACGGCGAATTTGGAGTCACGAACCGCGTCTAAGAAGAATCATGAAATGGCGAACCTGGACCCAAGCCAGAACCGAACAAGAGCTTCAAATAATTGCCTTATTTTCCGATGCGCCTGTGCATTTTACTGCACACGTGATTTTTTGTGCGGTTCGCAAACATCCGTTACTTCATTTTGTAAAAAAAAATATATATATATATTCGAGTAATATTTCGTAGGAAATTTGAGAAATTTGTTAATTTTGAAACAAGGAAAATTGCCAGAAAAACAAATGTTTTGATGCACGAAAAATAATATGAAGCCCGTACTTTTTTTTCGTAATTATATCACAGGAAAATTTCCTTTGCAGTTATTTTAATAAATCACCGTCTTTTTCATCAACTTAATAGATGAAAAATATGAAAATAATTCTGTAATAAACTTTTACTTCAAGAAGTACAAGACCTTGCGACTTGGACATTCACGTGCAACCCGTTAACGTGATTTGGCTGGACGCCTCGCATATTCTCATGGATTTGAGCAGCGAACAACCAGATTATCCGAGTGAAATGATAAAACGCATATATTCGACGCAAGACGGACATCCAAAATGGAGAAAGTGGTGTTTGCACGTCCCCACCGAAACCGCCATATAAATATTGACTGGTGGTCGTGATTCCCATGTGACAAGAGAAATTTCTGGGATCTCGGATTCGAAGAGTTTTCCAAGCCGCATTCGTAGTCCAATGGAATATCCGTCGACAGCTCGTACCTTCTCCGACGGTAAAAGAAGAGTCTGTAAATGTATACAAAATGAGAGTGAGCTTCCGAAAGAACGTGTCGACCCTTGGCATATAATTCACTTGAAAACTGAAACAACCTTGACTCTCCAGAGGGAGAAAAATATCGCAACGTGATAAAAAACGATATATTTGGACTTCAGTCTACGCGAGACTCCGGATGACTTTTTTTGCTTTATTTTTTTCTTTACTGTTTTCTGATATCCGCCGAGCATCATGAAAGGAAGGAAAAAGGGGAACGAGTGATGGTACGAAATTTTCGTCCCAAAGAGAAAAAAAAAAACCCCCGTAGCAATATTCCCTTGGGAAAGTATATGTATAAGGAATGTATATGGTGTTTGCGAAAATCTATATATCCACACGGGTCCAGCGAAGGCAAAACTCGATTTACTCTTACGTTGGACGATCGACCGCCCGAGAATTCTTCAGCATTTTCCCCATCCCTCGCTTTATTCGCTTCCACTATTTTTCTTTCCATCGCCGAGCATATATCCCAAAGTACAATGGTTTTCCAATCAAGCTGCGTTGGAACGTCGACAAAAGAGTATTCCTAACTTTTAGACCTGTCTGTCGGTCACCTAATCGATACCAAATCGATTAGCTCTAATTCCATAGAAAAGAGTCCGGCATATTGCGAGAGGCAATTTGGAATAGGATATTCGGGAGCTATTCGGGCATTTTTATTTTTCTTTCCGATGCTCCCATGTCCAGTTGTTCGACGAGATCAATAATTAAGTCATGCAGCATCCGTCTAGAGATCGAAAATCGGTTTACGTGTGTTTGGACCGAGAGAAAGAACCGGGATTGGATTGGTGGCATATATATGTATACACGCTGTCGGACGTGTGCTCTTCGAGGTTCCCGTGGGAGCTCGTGCAGTTGGAAAATAAATTATATACGCTTTTGGCCTCGAGACTCGGCGCTGATGCTGGCCTCTGCAATATCCACGGACCGGCCGCTTCTTCGTCGATGCCACAACGAGTTCGAGGCCCTTCCCAGACAAAATGGTGCTTCGTTGACGCCGCCAGCCATCAGCCACTTGAAATTCTCGACGTATTCAAGCTGCACGAGACTCCTTCGCGAAACCTCACACCAACTTCTTCGCCGCGCTTATGCATTGCTATTTTTTCTCCGAACAAAGTAGCCACGCGTACGAGTCTCTACTTTATATCACTTTGCTATATTTATCGGGTTAAAGAACTCGGCTATCGCGCTTACATATGCTGATGTTTGTTTCGTCGAGTGTGAATTATTTTTATCGAGGAGGAAGTCGGTGATAAATGTTACCGAGTCCATCGTCAATTGGCTCGTGACTGCCGAGCATTCCACTGAGGATTATGCTTTGATTTTTTTTTTTTGGGTTAAGCTGATTATTTACTCGACGGTGAAAAAGATATACCATAAATCGACAATTTTGTTGGATGGAAATTTAGTGACTTTGGGGCAAAAGAATGAACTTCAAAAATATGCATTATACAAATATAACGATAATTGTGAAGCGACTAATTATTTTGAAAATGTATTTTTTACAAATTCCTTTATTATTAGTTTTTTTTTAGGCATTGGTCTTTTTTTTATTATTTAATTTATAAAATTATCGCTTTATAATAATTGAAATATTTATTCATCGTATTTCAGGCCATGTCAAGAACATATGCTCACAAAAAATGAACGAGACTTCAGTCCTTGGCATTAGAAGCGTAGCAGCTGGCCAATGGCTCACGGGACGAGAAGAATCTCGGTGAAAAGATGACGAGTACAGCGAGGCAAGAAAATTATGCACGTAACGGAGAACGTGAGTTTTATAAAATTTCCCAAAGTTCGAGGCTGGCAGAGAAACAAGGAGGAGAATGTCGGAAGCGAGGGGAGCGAAGGGGAGGAGGGGATAAGTTGCGAACTTCTGTCGTGCGACGTTCGACAAGGGGGAAGCTTGAGCCAGGGAATTTGAGGGGATGAAACGAAATGGCCGCGGGCATACCCCGCAGTTCCGCAGAAACTGCAGCAGATCCACGAGTTCCAACGACGAGACTTTTAATTGGACAGACGGTAACGGAGCCAGAGCTACAGGCAATTTCATGCATTTGATTATGCGCCAGGTGCAAAATATTCAGCGAATATCACAAATTGCACAAACATGCAACTGAACACGGACAATTATTTTGCGGAGTCTCGGGCATATTAATGTCTCGATAAAAAGATCGTTTTTAAATTGACAATTTATTGAGAGAATTTTCAGTTCATATTAATACACGTGCGTATTCTCCCAAAATCATCGAAGCTGCATTCACGTAATTTACTGTCAAGACATCCGGAAATTCAAAAGTAAATATGTGCGTAAGTACGTCGGTATCGTTCGCTTATCACATTTGCGTTTTTTAATGCAAATATATATTACATCGTATCGCATCATTATATAAGAACTCTCAACCAATTTCCGAAAAGTAAATTTTCCGAATTGTTAAATAATTCTGTAGATAATGTATTTTTTAAAATCAATGAATTTATTTTCTACGAGATTTTGTGAAATATTGTAATACTATATTTTATCATAATTTACTTTGGTTTATTGAAATTTTTGTCAATATTATTATACAATATCTAAATAAATTATTTCTGTGTAACGCAAATTTACGTTGACACAGCACTCAACAAAAATCGCTAGGTCCAACAATTCTTGATGAAAAAAATAAAGAAATTTTTTTAAAGTCACGCTGAACATATTTTTCTTTTTAAATTTCACTTGCATTTTCCTACCGGGCAACGAATTGTAATATTCTTAATTCTACAGTTAAATGCTTCGGGTCCCTAATCGTCACTGCCAGGTTTACATATATGGGCGTACCCTTCCCTGATTAACTTAATCGTCCAACCCTTTCTTGTACATATAATTACGTCGATATATATATATATATGTATGTGCAAAGGATATGCTTTGGTCTGTGTACGTGAAATTTGTCTGGAATGAGTTGAGATGTGCATGCCCAGATATTCGAATATCTCTTCAAAGTTTGTGCGGAGCCATTATAGGGCGAAGGGAGATCCTCCATATTACGATGGAAGGCAGAGAGCAGAAGGAGCAGGTTCCTTGCGGTTAGCCAACGAAATTTACCGCAGAGTCTAATTAGGACCTGATTGGCACTCCGCCCTTCCCCCTTCATCGACCTTTCCACCCTTCGGATGCCTACATTCTGCTTCCACGTGGAGTCCTCCGCCGATTTTGCTCCTTTTTCTTTTCTGCCCTTTCGTTTTTATCGCTCTCTTGCACTCTTAACTCAGCACGTGAAACTCGACTCAGATTCTCCGTAGATATTATTTTATTTATTCTCATTTCCTTGTTCATCAAAATGAGCTATTATCGCATTTGTGATGTAACTACCTTAAGGTCCGTTCTAACTTCTCGTATACGATCGTCTCGTTCTCATCTCGACCGTCACCTTTTCATATGTAATTGCACGAATTCACTGTGACCTTTTGCAATCCATCTCTTTTGATGATTTATATAATTTAGGGGGGAGGCTATTTAATGAGCATGAGTCTGGATGAGATGAGGCTTATCTGATGGCTTAAGGATTTCCAGGATGAACAATTATATCTACATGTCGGCGGCTTGAGAAGATCATACGTTTCATATGAGTATTTCTTTGTCGGTCTCTTGGCGCCACGTCTAAAAATTGTCCCCTGTCACTGTTGTAATTATTATCTCGCGTGGGAAATCGTCCCTCTCTGTGCGTTATAACTGCAGCTGCCGCATCAAAATCAATTATTATCGTAGATTATTTCCCCGTTCCGCCATTTTCAAGAGACAAATAAATTATATTTTCATTGATAAAATAATTCACATAAAATTATTCCGGCGATCAGAGCAAATAATTTCAATGAAATTAACAATGACAGTCACAAGGTTTATGGTCTTGTGATTATTTTGTACTTTCCTCAGTTTTCGAGTTATATTAAAGTAATAAATAATCAATAAATATCTTCAATATTTTTTAACGACTGAAGTATTAATCTGATTTTTTTTAAAATTGAGATAAATGCAATATAAAATTTGAACAAATTATTTTAAAAAATGTATTTTGACGTGAGTAATCCGGGTGGCCGACTTGACGTGTCTGACTCGGGTACTAGAGAAACGAGTTGAAAGCTTTGTATGCTCAAGTGGTCGAAGGAAAGCTCGTCGAGGCAATAACGTAAACCAAAGAGAATGTTACGCAGATGTATCATGGGTCACGAATGCCTGTGAAGATCTGTGGAGTCACCATTGGAGAATCCATCAGTAATACGAAAGTTGTTTACAGCTAAAGCGAAATATCGAGTGTACACATTTCGTATTGAAAGCTGTCGAAATGAGTCACAGCGCCGACGAAGGACACGAGCGTCCCATTTTTTTTTTTTTCTTTTCCCATCCCGTCGATGCTCCTCTCATTCATTAGCATAAAGCATTGCTTCACACACACACACACCAGAAAACCATATCGCTAGTTCGCCAAGCAGAGATGTCGCTACAGGTCACGTCAAAGATATGGAACGCAAAGGAAACAAGGACAAGATTTACGATCCCTGCCCGAAAAAAAGGACAACGCAGTACGGAAAGTCTCCTATCGATAGCCCTACTTTTCGAAAATAAATACTCCGCGAGAATAATCTTATCTGAAGTCAGTGGAAGATTTTTTTGAGTAGCCTTGAAATGTAGTCCTACAAATTCGTGGAAAAATGTGGCATTGGTAACTACGAAGTCATGGTCTTGTTTAGTCCTGTCCACTGTATTATAGTCATTATGAACATGAAGAAATAAAAATACCTATTTTTTCATAGTTACTATACGATAAATACTATTTCTTTTAAATTGTTGGATAGACTAAACCGGGACTGTAATGATTTTTCTAATTGAATTCAAAAGATTTTTGCATCTTTCATAGTAAAATGTGGCATTAGTAACTACGAAGTTATGGATATTCATGTTTAGTCCCTCCGACTGTCTAATAGTCGCTGTGATCATGGAGAAGTAAATATGACTATTTTTTCATAGTTACTATACGATAAATACTATTTTTTTAAATCGCCAATTATTTTTCATAATTACCGGGACTGTAATGATTTTTGTAATTGGATTCAGGAAATTGTTCGTATCTTGTTTGATACAAAGTTACTTCATACGTAACTCGCGTTAAAAGAAACAATTTCTGGTTTCCACAGTTCCTCCGAGGAATTCAGCAAAATTATGTATGACGTAACGTAACTCGGTATTTAATCGGGCGATCGGGTGTAGAGTTTCCATCGAAACTCTCCGCCATTATTGCCTCGACGTTTAGCTCTGTCGCCATGTTGTGCCTTTGATACGCGCTTTCGCTTTTAACAGCTAATAGAAATTCTTTGATCTTCCACGTGTAGCCGATTTGCTCGAATAGCCGGAGAAGCAAACGTGTCCCGGAATTTTTGCAACTCCACAAGTACTCAAGAAAAAAAAAAGGATTTTTTTTTTTTTTCTTCCTTTTTACGGAGCAGATCCATGGACTTGCGCGCTTCGGGGATATCGAATAAGTTACGAATGGTCGGTGCTCTCGAGAAAACGCTGGGAGCCCTCGCTTATCCCGGTAATAGCGTCTCGTAAGTGGCAACGAAAAACTGAAAGTCGAGCTATATTCTCATCTCTCGCGACTGCCGAGAGAATCCGCGGTGAGCCAGGACGCTCAACGTCCTCGACGATATCGGCGGACCCTGCGGCCGCTCACTCTCCGACTTTCTTGCTCGTTCCTCTTCCCCGCCCCCATTCCTCCGTATCATGGGAAAATGGACTGAGCGAGGCGTTAAAACTTTTCTCATCTTTCGTTAATCTCGAAAAATGGTCCCTCCGAAGAAGTGCGCGGGCCAACCGAGGACAAGGTTGTGCTTCCGCGGTGAGCCCGCGACGAGCAACGGCTCGGGTCACCCTATTCATCTCGAAAAATGTCATCAGTGCAAGTATGGCCTCCGGCGAAAAAGGTTACGTCGACGAAAAAAAAAAAAAAAAAAAAAACCCGCGTATCCAAGATGGATTTTTTTGTTTACCTTTTGAATTAACATAACATCTATATCATTTTTTATTATCATAATTTTACCAAAAAATGCCATCAAATTTTTTTTTTTTTTTTTTTTTTTTCAGGATGCCATAAAAAGATAAATTGTAACCCGAGTGAATTCTGAAAAAATAAGACGTATCGGATTGATAAAAATAAAGAATGATATAAGCAACGATATTAATCGATATATACATCTAAATCATCAACACTGTAAAAAAATGAAATGGTAATTTAATTGCAAGAAGATATTATCCATTTTTTGGGTAATGACTCGGTGAAATGTTGGTAAATAAAATCGATATCATTAAAATTATTAATATCAATGACATTAATAATTAAGTGTCGTTCATTAGCCATTGCCCTCGTTTGAAAAGATGTGCATATTTTGCACTAGCGCGTCACGACGTCGAGAGCGTTCGCCATTATTCCCAAGAGAAACAGCGAGAAAGAGTAATTACCCCCTGGAGGGAACACTCCACCAGGGCATATTACTCCCGTTGCATATTTCCCGCCCGTGTGCAAAAGCAGCCCACGCCTCGCATCCTCCTGCACCGTCAGTGTTCCCGAAACTTGGACTACCCTCGAACACGACTCCACGTGTTGGGTCGTGTAGAATTTCGTGAAGGAACTGTGGGGTAGACGACAGTACTGCAGCATTTCACACTACCCTGAAGAAACGCAACGTCGTTACGACGCCCCAATGATGTTCCACATATTTCTTACGTAAAAATTGTAATTCCCTTGCTCCGAGTAACGAGGGAATATGAAATGAGAATGTATTCAAATTTTTATGTAACATACACCGACAAAAAGTTATGTTCCATTTAGTATTAATAATTACAGTAACCATGAAAATAATTGCATGGGCTGTAATTTTTTAGTTAAACCTGTCTGTATTTTTTAGTAACTCAAATTTATTTGTATATTTTATTTAAAAAATATTTTAGCAGTAACTAAAATTTCTCTGAGTGTCCCTAACCGCATTGCAGTGTAAAAAAATGTACGGGGAAAAAATTCATAGCCCAGAGCTCAGAATCATCAGGTTTCAAAAATATTGCAATTTATTGCAGTATTCAAAAAATGTATCCTCACGTACATAATATTACGCTATTATTGTTAATTTTAGTGTGAATGATATACTAATCATTATTTCACACACCAGGTTTGTAAATTTCATATTACTTGTCACAGTGTAATTATAATAGTTTTTTTTTTAACGGTGTATGCATATATTTGTGAGCATGTAGAAAGGAGTTAATGGAAAAAATTGCAAATGCAAATGCAGTTCGTATTGAAATACGTACGAAAAGCTTTTTCGATACCACTTCGCAGTGTAGCGCATGGAGGCATACGTGTTGGGTAACAGAGACATTCTCTTCAGTTGATGGGATTCTGCCCCCACCCATCATTGGGGAGAGCGTGGCTCGGAGGGTGGACCAGGTGCAGGTGAGTTTTTTACGGCCCTCGAGCGCGCAGACGAGATGCATTTCGGAGAGGATCGCGTGATAGCGTGGAAGCAGGTTCGGGATTCCCCGCCGAATTGCGATTAAGGGGTGCGCACGAACGGTGGTTGTTTCGACCACCCTGCAGCCTCCTGTTATCGAACAGCTGCGCGCGCAATTTTCTATCGGTGCGAAGCTCCTCAGCGAGACAAGCCAAAATGAGGGAACACGTATATATATATATATATACACTTGAAGCATGGGGTGTCGTTGAAACCTTCTCATTTTGTCTTGCATCGTGAATGACTGAAAAAATATATATATATATATTCCATGCTAAAATAAAATTTGAATTTAAATATAAATATCTCCGAAAAGAGAAAATCAAAATTGTCCCAATCGAATTGGTACGAAGTATTAAAACATTTAAAAAATAGTAATTCGTTATTAAAAAAATATTTTAACCGACTCGATTCGCTCCAAGTTATTCGAAACTTGGGGTTTACGTATATTGTCAAAAAAGATAATAATTGTGAAGGCAGCTTTGACAATTGTGCTTCGGGATATCGTATATAATTTGTCCCTGCGAGCTAATGTTACAAAGTCAGAGTCTTAAGTCTTCACAAAAGTGGGAAATTTGTGTGTATGCGTATAGGTGTAATAAATTTGGATATATGTATAAATAGACGATACATAAGCTGGTATATTTACGTTCGGTATAAATTACATTTAACATCGTACGCGGCCATTCGTTCGGATAATACTTTGTATAACAGTTTTGACTTCTCATTCGGTGTCTCACACATCCATGATGCATGTTACGTACGTCTTGAACACGTAACCACTTTGCCAACTATCTAGCAATTTCTCCCCACCATCGACTGTGTCACGTTTCTGGAACGAGATCAATGTCGAAACGAGTAACAGGACGGTTGGCGAACGACGAAACTTTTGCGGAGCTCGACTCGATATTGAGAACACCAAGTAGCTCATTCACTTATAGTCAACACGATTTAAGAGACAAGAGGTAATTCAATGTTGAACTGCAAACAACAATATTTGTATCAACGCAAATTTATACGTGTTAAACAGAAATAAATTCTCTGCTTGGAAGACACGGATATTCAAAAATATTCGCATAAATCTCTGCAGAAATAAAATTAATTATTAATAGTTCATTAAACGAAATTCGACGTTTTTTTGTGAGAACACATAAATCATTTGTCAAGTATAATTTGTCTTTTGAAAAATAAATAATTTACAAAATAATTAATTAAAGGAGAAGCAATTAATGAAACACCAATTTAAATGACATCTGTATTTACATTTTTAATTATTCGTCTAATGAATTTCGGAAAACCAATGTTATACTTTTTTTTAACGTAATATCCACGCCAATTAGATAATATTGTTATTCTGACTCTTTGTCAGCAGTCTAATGTACATTGAAACCTCAGAAAAACGAAAAAATGCAATTTAATTTCAAATAGCAGCAATATAAAAAAAACGACAATCGCATTGAGAATTTTTTTTTTTTTGTTAGTGGAGGGAAAAAAAAAAGTGTCCGACGTCAACCAGGTAAAGGGTTCTCGTGCCGGAGAATTCGTTTTTTTCGGGAATGCCCGGTAACGAAGGTAGTCGCAGACCCTTTCCTCGCTTTATAACCCTTTACCCGACGATCTCCGACAAGAGGCCATTGGTCAGTGTAACAGCCCGAGCAATTCGTCGTTTTAAGGTATGGCAACGTGCGCGGGCTATGCTCGATGTTTCACCTTGACAATAAAACACGCCGGAAGGGTTTAGGTCCCTGAACTGGCCCGGAGATGGTGTAATAAATCGATTGAAAAAGTGTCGCCGAAGGTGAGCTCCGTCAACGAGAAGCAATAGTCGTTTTTTTTTCTCGGACTTGAGACCTTTTTCTATGGTATCTAAGGTATGCTTTAGTATTCTTGGCAAAACACGAGGAAATTGGAAGGGGTTAGAGGCCACATTTATCCTTTTTTCTGGCCAAGTAAAGGGGTAGAGTGAGAGGCGAAATTTTTACTGTTATCTCGGTGGAAAATCGTCGTCGAGGCCGGAAAACCACGAAACTATCGGCAGGTGAGAATGGAACTGCAAGCAGTCTGTTGCTCCAAGGTCTCCGGTTAACCTCGAGAGCGCAACTTCGTTCTGTAACTCTTTAACGTCGACTCTACGTTTCCTCAAGGTTTTCGCGAGAATTTAAAATATATATCCGTGTACATGCGTAAATTGTCACGTGACCTCGTAACTCATCGTGGGACATGCACTTCACCGAGACACTCGACGATCACGTGAGTCAGATCTATCACTTTTATCACGTGGCCATCGATGCTCCTTTACATTCCAGTACGGCAAATTATATTCGACCTAGGGGTAAATTGCGTGCATTGAAGAACAAAAAAAAAATATGCAAAATTATAAACTGTAGTAATTAAGTAATTATAAATTACATAGTTAGATGATCTCCAACGCGATCTCACACTCATGCGCACGGGAAACTCAGAGCATCTGTTTTGCCCTTCACTTTCCGAGGTGCACTTCCCGGTAAACGAGGTATATTATTGTATGGAATCAACGTAACGTAACTCTGTAACAATTAGCGCTCATTAGCCGTGAATAGAGACGCGATTGTTTTGTACACGCGGAAAAAAAAAATCGTTGGTTGGTACAATGTCTTGGCTGTACAGACAAATAACTTGGTAGATGTGTCCAATGGCTGGAAAATATTTAATCGAGAGCCTGATCATCGCAATTTTTTTTTTTTTTTTTTTTTTTTTTTTTTTTCGTGTAAAAGGAAATCAATCGGTAGTTGGAAAATAAATTTTCACAATGCGCACTAAAAAAGCCCCACGAAAAAGATATCCTCCATATAAACGTTCATATGCTTGGACAAAAGCTGAATTATACTGAGTCGTAATCATGATTGCCTAAAATTCATTTTTCTTCTTGAAAATAATTGAAAAATCATATTCTCATTATTTCAATTTAATGCCCCAAATTATTATTTTTTAAACTTGGTGCCAAATCATTTAAAAAATGTCGATATTTCGTCCAGAAAATGGCACTTTTCCGGTGAATTTACCATCCCAACTTGACAGAATTATTTGAACGCCGGTTTACGGCTTTTCCATGTTTCCATCCATGGTCACCGAGAGCTAGATGATTCCCTATATTAAACTGTGCGATTCTCTGGTGAGGGGAATTTCGAGAAGAGCTTTCGAGTGCGCGTGCAGTATCATCGCGTGGCCGTCGCGTCATCCGATAGCCGGCTAGTCTTGAGGGCGTAAATATAGCTCGTCTAGTTAGCCGCACCGTGTGGGATTCCATACGCAACGTCTCGCGGCGGACACGCATCGATTTTTCTGCGCGTGTGTGCACGGAACAACGAGCACGTGGCTCGAGCGATTCGCGATCGTGAGCGCGTTGAATAGTGTCATGTTGGAAAACGTGGGCAGTAACGGTTCAGCAGTATTCTCGAAGGACCGCGTAATATACCCTCGAGTTTATTATAACATTCGAGAGAGCTCTCGGAGCGGCAGCGGCGACGGCCTGTGCCACGATTGCGTATCGTGCTGCGTAGCTCGTCTCGTGAAACGCGCGCCACGCATGGCTCACGGCTACCGCTATGTATATATATATGTATATCCACGTATATATACGCTTCGATCCTTAGCCATAATAGCACGAACGACAGCGCGCAGCCTATCACACGAGAGCCGCGAATTATCCTTGAAATATCTTTCTCTCCGCGACTCGAACATCTTCTCCGGAGTGCCCTTAACATTATTTCGCCTTAGTTTACCCGAACCCTGAAAAAAATTGTTCAGAGGTAGAAGAAAAAGAAGACGAAAAAAAAAAAAAAGGAAAAATTCTGGCTGCGAGGTAAGAGGTACGAAAGAGCCGCGAAATAAAATGAAGGAAAAATGGAATAAGATAGTAAAGACACGAAAAAGAGGGGTTGCCACGAATCCACGGGACAGAGTGGCGTACGATGCTGTGTATGTGTTTATAAAAAACGATGTATGTGTGTATACACGTGAATATGGTACGCGTGTATAGTCGATAGGGCGGAAACAACAAAAGTTCAATTTCAAGGAACGACGACGGAAAAATCTTTCTCGTGTATTTCGTTTTTCGCCGGAGGCGCAGAGGCACTCTCTCTCTCTCTCTCCTTCTCTCTCTATTCTTCATCGGGCAGACTATGACCCACCCCTCGCTCCTGTGTGTATCTCACGTGACGGGGAAAAAGAGGATATCGGGGTGGAGAGAGCGATGCGGAGCGGTGCCGAGCTTCAGGGTAGGCGAGGGGCGGGGTTCGAGGTCGGAGCCGCAGGCTGACTGCCTGCCTGCCTGCCGACCAAATTCTTCCTCTTGCTTTTCGATCTCTTTCTCTCGTTTCATCTCCGACAAACGCTCGGCCTCCATCTCTATTTTACTCGCGACTCCATATTATTAAAGAATAGAAAAAAAAAAAAAAAAAAAAAATCTTGTCTGATGCGCTTATAGCAACCTCCATTTGTGTTCCCACAGCGTACATTCAAACCCGGATTTACCAAGGGTTAAGACCCTATGAAAAATGTGTAACTAGAAAAGGGAATCAAGAATTGAGGCGGAATTTTGGAGTTTTGACCCTGCGAAAAATTTTTTTTGCCGTCGTTGCGTAAATATCTGATAAATTCAGAAGAAAAAGGAAATCTGTGTTTCTATTTTTGATACATTTTTTTTAGAGTCCTGCGAATTTACGCGATTGACTTGATATTAATTATTCTTTTGCAGGATAATGTCTCAATTATATTCAATTGCTTTGATGAACTTTTTTTTTACGTTGTTTTCAAAATGCGACAAAGACCGAAATCATAATCGCAGTGTAGGTCACTGATAATAATATTTGTTTTGTTATTTTGACACTGTACATTTGCGTATTCGGCTTCATATTTATACGTCAATGATTATTAATTCCTCGAAATTAAAAATTCCATACATTCTCAAAATTCAACTTTATATTTACATTTATCAGTCGTATGTCTTGTTTCGTGTTACGAGAGTAAAAAAAGGCGCGTACATGAGGCGCCATTCGCGTTCCTCCGGCGCACATTCAAACCCAAATTTGCCAAGGGTTAAGAGCGAGCGAATAAATATGTAATAACCAGAGATTGAAACGAAGAATTTTTCTGCGAGATTTTTACCCGGCAGAAAATTCGACGAATTCGCTGTTAAATTTTGATAAGCCTCGGGGACCCACGACAAAATTAATCGAATCAAGTGTTCACCGGTGGATATTGAAAAATCCGGGAATTTCTGGAACCCGACGAAGAAATATGAGACTAAATAATGCAAACGAGAATTTCTTTTCGTGATTCACTGGAGTTTGAATCGTCAACATAAAAATGTGTAACGGAAGAAGTCGCGTCGAGAATATTTCGGTAAATTTGACGAATGAAGACTTGAAAATAGTTGTAAACTGTGAGAGTCTTGTACATTTTATGAGAGGAGACTGCGATGCGCCAGCAAATACTCGAAGGGAAATGAGGCTGGCGCAGCGAACTGGGGAATTTAGATCTGAATTTGAGAGACTGCACAGAGGAGAGAAATAACTATTAAGAGTAGCGAAGGGAGCAGCATAGTGGTCGGCTAATTTCGAGTTCGTGCTGGTGCATTCGAGGAGATTTCGTTGGAGAAATGCGGGGAGGAAAATGGCGACTTGATATTGCACCAACTCCGCCACCGTGGATATCGTCTCACTCCCACTTTCACCATAGACATTCGTGTCGGTTGATAGGTGTGTCTTCCATGGCGATGGAGACCGCCACTTTCGACAACAATTCCCGAGCCAGAACTTCCCTCGTGTTCACGAGCACAAACAGCATTGAGCCAATTCAACAACGCCGTAAGCTTTTCCGCTTGCTTTCTGACCCCTAGACTCTCGCTATTTCCTTCACCTTCACTTCCGCGTTACTTTCTCGCTCCTTTCACAGCTCACCAGTATTTCACAGGCTTAAGGACGTAGGGAGGATATGAGAGGGCGACGGGGAGGCAAAATGTCTCACCATAATGTGCAACGGACAATGTTCTGTATAAATTAGGACTGTCACGTATCTGCATACAAATCGTGGAAAATAGCTCTCTAAAATCGCCACTTTTCTAAACAATTTGATACAATCGAGACAAATTCATAAATGAGTTAATTTTTTTTTTTATAATTAGCTTAATATAAAAATACAATTCAAACAAAGTTGTACTGTAAAACAAATTTAAAAAATTCTATTTCGTCCATTACATCACAGTTCATATTTAAAAAAATGATTTGCGACTCAAACAAAAATGCGATTCGTGTCCTAATACAGAAGCTCCAGAAAAATGACGTTTTTCGCAGTGTTTAATTAACGAAATATTTCGTGAAATTGTTAATTAATTCAGAGAAGAAAATAAACAATGTGTATTCATCGTCAGACTTGATCAGCATATTTCCGATGACGTGACTATCGAATATCCTCGAGGTGTAGCTGCGAATATCGCAGCTACTTCAACACCAGCCATCGAACAAAATATACTTTACATAGTAACGCTGTCAAGAGAACAAGTACGCGAGTAGCGCTGCGTGTTGGATGAGACGCCTGGGAAAGTAGCTTCGAACTCATCACGCGGATACGGACGTCCCAAAGTAGGCGATCCTCCCCCGCCTCCCCCACCCATCTCATCCGCCACTCGCTCGTTCCTACAAAAGCTCTCTTGTTCTCGCAGCGTCTATTTACCTATGTATAGTATGAATCTTGGTTCCTCTCTGTCGGAGCGTTACCAGCACGACCCTCTCGGGACCTCCGACTCACTCTCTTTACTTTCCCCGTGGAGCACGGATTAAACGCAGATTCGACTCCTCTTTACAGGGTGAAAAGTAAATAAAAAAAAAAAAAAGGGGAGAAGAAGAAGAAACAAAAAAAAACATGCTGAAAAATGAAGGGTGAAAAAAGGGGCCGAGGGAGAGAGACTAGATTGTGCGCTGCTGGGTATACTCCGTATTTTCCATCTAGTGCACTCACCTTTCTTTTTTCCCCGTCCACGGTTTTCCGTCTGATGCTCATCTTACGCTGAATTGAATAAGTTATTGGGTGTAGCAGCATCTGTACTCTATGTACATATAGTATGCTCACATTTATCCGAGGGAAAAATAGCGCTGTGTGTTGTGGATGCAAAAGAAACGCTGCCGGTAAGAGCTCGGCGAGGGTCTTTCGTGCTCTTTCAGCGTTGAAGAAAATGCAAAGTTCTCCGGAGATAAGTTGGAGCAGCATTCTGATAGCACAGACCACTGGTTGTTTCCCATGGGAAAGACGAGCCTCGCTACATTTAAGCCACATATTCGCACGTACATGGAGAGAGCAAAGATGTAAGACATCTTTGCTCTCTGTAATATAAGAAGGAAAATAGAAGGGAATGGTCCCGGTGCCCGGAGCGAGCAATACGAATTCTGAGAGGCCAGCGGCATCGCACGGAAAATAGTTTTTCAAGACTCGTGAGGCGATGGATCCCAACGGGAAATGACACTACCCGTCACTTCTCCGTATATGTATTATTTAAGGTTTTCCGACATTTTTCAGAAGCTTACGGACAACGTAAGCCTGCTGAAAGGAAATACTTTGTATATATGATGTTAATACATTTTTCCGAATCAAATGTAATCAATTTGCCTTCTTATTTTCAATAATTGAATTTTCGAAAGTACATTTTATTGAAATAATCCGAATCAACTGAATTTACTTGTTTAAAATTTCATTTCCAGAAATTTTATCCCAGAATCAGTGACGTTTATTGAATTTTCTTTTTTTTTTGTGTTAAAAAAAATATATTTCGCCGGTTACGGAAATTTATTCTGTACTCTATTGCCCAGTTCTTAAAGGGTTATCGTTATTCAGTTCTGCAAGTGTATTTTGCTGTACTCGTTTTTTGTACTCGACGAAAATATCCGTGTTTTCGAAAGATACACTTTGCCGAGAGTTCAATCTGAAAACTGTTTACTCGGGTGTTTTCGAAGGACGTGAGGGAAGGTACGAAGGCGGCTGAGTACAGAACAAAGATGAGAGGTCTGACAGTGGATGGTGTCTGATCCGGGCCGTCGGCCAGCGAGCGTCGTGACGCGAGGGACCCTCGCCAAATTATCCAGAGAGCCCCGCCGCGCGCGATGGTCCCGAACAATAAAATTACCATTTATCGAGGATACACAAGCCAAAGTCAATTACTATTCTCTCGTCGAGAAAAACGAGACGGAGGGAAGTTCAATGTTTATTTATACAGTGTGATCTGTGGAACTGCTCGCTCGTGGAAATGGGACTCTGAGAGAGTATCAAATGTTGTTGCCAACGGTGCCACTCGTCGAGGAGTCGGGATTTCTCTGCGGGCGAAACGATCGACGAGGGTCTCGGAATTGAAGTCGTACACTCTTTCTATCCTGAAGTCGCGCCGCACGAGACAAGCAACTTTGTTGCTTGGAAAAATCGAAGAGAGGAAAGAACCAAAAAAAAAAAAAAAAGCCACAGGAAAGAGCTCCACTCTCAGCAAAGACTGGTTTACGTTAATGGTCGAGACGGAAACTCGTCGCCGAGCATCTAATGGAACTGAAAATGTATTTTTCTAATGAGATGAATATTTCACACCGATAAAACGACTAATGTCTATGATACGAGTTGATTTATTGAAAATCACACATGACATCAAGCCAATTAAAATTCAATTTACTAATGGCTATCCATTGATTCAATTATATAATTTGCGTAATAATTTGTATCGGGAAAATACGCATATTTAAATTGATAAAAATGAATTTAACGGCATTCAATTATTGCTCAATGCTGTAAAATGGAGATACGGGAATTTGTATTTTTTTTTTAATGAAGTTTGTGGGAAATCCATTTTACGATTACTCGACGATTTCATGGCGGAGAATTCATAACTGGGTGGATATTCTTGGCTGCTGTTGGTCGTCGAGATGAAGGCAACGAAAAATGGTGCTTCTTCTCATTGGTATTCAAGGTGGAAGACACTTTGGGAACCCTCTTTCGCTCACTCGCTCCTGGACCCGAGAACGCCACTAGAACGCGTCTCCGCAACCGTCTTGGACTCAACGCTACCGCGAGTCCCAGCTGAATTCCAAAATGCGAGGATCGCGAATGCAAATGACGAGAGCCACCGAGCGAGGGAGCTTTCGACTTGTAAGACCCGGCGTCGAACGCGTTTCGCATTCCTGGCATTGTGTTTAGGGAAAACGGGGGGCAAAACGGGGTTGGGGTAAAATAGGTTAACTCGTTATCGCCCCGGTAACAGTAACTTTTCAACTTTGCAATTTATTCTTCAGTCCGATTCATTAGAAAATGCCACATAAAAACCTTAATTAAGAGCAGTATATCCCAACGACAAATAACTTTTTTTCCCAGAAAAATTTTATTGGAAATAAATTAATTCAATGACAGGGATTATTATTTTTTAATTTTGTACTGATATTTTTAAAAATATTGTTCATTTTAAGGATGCAAAATTTGATAAAATCCGATGACTTTGGAGGAATGAATATGTAATTTTAGCGATTGAAACGTATTGTGTGTTATGAACTGTCAAAATTTTTCTGTCAAATCAACTTATGCGAAATCCATTGTTTTTACATGCTCCGTTTTGCCCCAAGCTCCTTTATTCCGGCACTTCCTCGTTCTCTCCGTTCTCGCTCCTCTTTCCGCGAGCAACAGCAGTGCGACGACGTCGGAACTTTAAGTATATTTTCAACCCAAGTCTAAAATCGTCTCGTTTTCAGTCTCGCACGCTCGGCATAACTGATGTGGGCCGCAGCTGCTGTTATCTCTCGGGAGGATTATTTCCACGAATGAAAAATCCTGTACTCGTTGCAATAACAATAACGATAGCAATTATTTTTCTTTCCGAGCTTTTCCTCGGCTCGCACATCTGCGGCCACGCGCGTGCCCCCGAAATCTTCATTTCCGTCGAGAAATTCTTGTACGATTCGTGCACGACACTTTCCTCCTCTTTATGGCTGCTAGTCTTGTTTATCGCATTGCGATTGCGGGAAGAACAGGAGAGAAGAGTCTATGACCGCAATAAAAAAAATGTTTATACTGAAAATGTGAAATATATGAAATTCACTTAAGCCATTCAAGTAAAATTCACTCAATTAATTATGATTCTGATTAGACCAACGATATATTGTAATGAGTCAATTATACAAAAAAGCCAAATTATTTGAGTCGAAAGGTCAAGTAAAATTAAAGCAATTATATACTTCGTTGAGTCAAATCTACTTTTACTCCAATCAATAAAATAAACAATTGAATAAAAAATTTATTTGAGTATCTTCGGACGAATTATTTACTAGAATATTTTTAAATTAATGATTTATGGGAAAATTTCGTGTTTTCAATTATATATTTCTCTAAGTGTAAAAGTCGTGATAATGGATAATATGGGATGTCCATGTGCCCTACATTACATATATTTTTAGGAAGATATACATCTATCTCGTATAGCCCCAATTATTTTCTCGTCTTCCGAGCCATGAGCCTCGAAATAGCACCAGGTGATCGCGAGGCCCTTCGAGATCGCCTCGTTCCTAGACTCAAGCGTTCTACCGATAGCTATAGACGTACTCTTTCGTATTTACGGGCGGCGGCAGGAAAACGAGAACCCGGCGGTAATAAAGGGGGATCCCGAGTGAAGGAACACCGTAAACTACCGAAAACCTTAACGGGTTTAATTAGGGGCGAAATACACACCGTCCGGGAGCCTTATAGAAGCATTATGAGTCGTTCGGTAGAGCGCTAGAAAAAACACAGGTAAATTTTCTCCTCTCATCTTTAGGTATTTGTACTAAAAGTGAAACGAAGTAATTTCTGGCTCGAAATTTCAATTTTTTCATATTACCAAACAAAAAAAAACAATGGTCTAAATATTAAAATGCTACTTTACATAAAGGCTACACCCTCGAATAATTTTAGAACGTGATAGAAAAGTAAGGATTCAAAAAAATTGACGCAGTAAAAAGTATTTGGAAAATTTTAGTACGAGGGGCTATTTCTCAGTTTTTTTTTTTCCTCAATTATTTCAGCAGTAGTGAAAAATATCTCATGTTCCGAGAAATGTGTATTAGTTTTTCAATTTTGTGTGGAGAATATTCGACAGATTTTCTTTCCCCCTTTTTTGGTGAATAGATTCTTCAGCTATCGATTTTTACCGAAGTAAATACTTAGAGAAAATATTTTTCGTGAAAAATCCCTTGCCAAAATATTGTTTGTTCGTTTTTTATTTTCTTAAATTTTTGTCGGAACTGGATTCGTGACAGGAATGAATACGAGAATCCGTGACATTTATGTGGATATCGCATGTCGAGCAATGTAGGGAAAGCAGAGAGGAATTTAGAGTGAGGAAAAATGCTGGCGAGCGCTCATGGAAATCCGTCGGTGCCATGCTGGGTCTCTGGAAAACGACAAGTGTCGTTGCTCGAGCCCCGGTTGGATCTCCCATTGGGATGTCCCGGTTGGACCACTCCGAGATCTCCAAACCGAGCGACTGATTCCTGTCGCCATCTATCCACAATATGCCCAAGCTTCTCGCTCTCCGTCCATGTTACAGGATGCGTAGCCGCGCAGTCTGATCGCCGCGCTCTTCTGCTACTGCGCCTCTCTTCAGCAACCATATTTATGGACACGTCGCATTGCTAATTAAAGCTTAATTAATTTTCAAACTCTAACACACAAAATAAAAAAATAAAAAACAAAAAAAAACCTTTTTTTTCTCGATCGAAGAAGTTGGCCGATGGAAATGACAAAATTCTGACGAAATTATTAATACCTGTACAGATTTAATGGGGTTTAATTTCCATATTGGACATTAGCTTAATTGGCTTGTGTGTCTGTCGCCCACGACGAACTATCGAGAATCTTATCGATACGGCTCATTATCTATTTGCTTTGCGGAAAAACGTACCCCAGCAAGCCCTCGTAAAATCAACAATTTATATGTCTGACACACTGGCACGAGAGCAGAAGCGTAGGATTTTTAAACTCGAAATACCAACGGCACGAAGCTGAGGACGCATCGCGAGCCTACGTTTCGAATAAACTAACCTCTTAACGACGAAAAATTTATTCATCTCGTAAGACGTAGCTTTCACGTTGACTGTTTGCATCCAGCCAATTAGTCGAGCCAGTGCGGCAATCACCTCGAGATATCAATTTCAAGCGTTAATGGATAAAACCGCCCTTCGGTAGACTTTGAAAATGTTTGCGGCGTCTTGCATTCCCCTTCCCTTAAATTCTCACTGCATTTCGCTGTTTTTGCCACGCTCGATATAAAATTGATAGAACAACTTTTGCCACGTGATGTTTCAATTTGAGTGTTGTTTTATTTTTTGATATATCCATCGATGCTGATTAAACATATTAAAATATGTTAATTGTGCTGGGGATAAAAATGCAAAGGGCTCATTAATTGACGCTCGATGCTGATTAAAAATATTTAAGTATGTTAATTATGCTGTGGAGAGAAATTTAAAGGGCGTGTCGTAAGGCGGATCGAGGGAAACGTAATTTTTTTTTTTTTGGCTGGGATTGTACCCGTGAAATTGTTAAGTGTTTCCGAGCGGGCCGTCGAAACTGAATCCCTGGGCAAAGATTTTTGGGTATTCCATGCCGGACTCGTGTGACCTGTGCTCTCGGATCGATACCGTCAGCCAAAGGACCGGCCCCTCGTTGTCCCAAAGGAGAAGGGTGCGCGGGTGATACAACGAGTTTCGAGCCAAGCGTCCAACCCCTCCGACCCGTTTCCGCCCCTCCGCCCCAGACTTCACCCCTCGCGTCACGCGTTCCTAAAGTTGACTCGTGAAAGTTGCCAGAGATGGCGCCACATGGTTCGACTCTACATGGAGAAACCTCGGCCAAGATTCTGATCAATAGGACTCCTGGTCCTCGGAGCCTAAGGGATTTCAGGCACCCAGCATACGTACCTTCGGATATTCCGACCATTTAACTATACACCCTGTATATTAAAAAAAAATTTTGTCCAAAAAAAGGTGTTAAAAAATGTAACTTCCTGCTACTAAATAACATTTCTTTTTTTTTTCCACTATTTTTTAAAAATAAATCCTGACGAAATACAATAAATTCTTTTCGATTTTCATGGACTCATAAAATGATCTTTTAATCGTGTCTATGATCCTGGATTTTTTTAAGCGCGAGAAAACAGTTGGTCGTCTGATTTTTTGCAAATTCCACAAGATTTCAACCAAGAGTAAAATATAAACGAAGTGTTCGTGAGATGTGAGCTAGGAGGCCTATTTGCAAGGACCATGAAGTGTTAATTATTTATGTTCCAAGTAATTCATGCAGTCTCGGGTTCTGTAAACAAGCGGTTAATATTGGGAAAAAATGTACAAAAAAAAAACGTGAACACGCCAATTGCTGCATTCTTTACCACTCGTATCACTGCATTTATGCACAGGAAACAATAACGATCCTGGCTCGAGATAAGCAGGTGGGCCTTGTTACAGTAATTTACCGCTAAAAATCGACAAAAGATCTCGGTACCGATGGGATATTCTTCGGGAGGATTTTTTTCCGGCGGTAAAAAATTTTTTTTTTCAAGCCAATGGGCAAACGCGTGCGATTCGAGGATACGACTTGTTTATATAAATTTGCTGCAGAAAGTATCATGCCATGGGCATCCCCAATGGTCGGCTGGACCACGAGATAGCAATGGCCGTTCTTCCCGGTGCCCGTCATCATGAATTCAACACTATGCGAGGGACTTCGATCGGGTATCGTCGACCAACCAGCGCACAGACGGGAGAGCGGATACATTTTAATTCGAGTCACTGAAAACCGGTTTTTCGTGGACTCGCCGTCTTGGAGGATCGTCCGGACGATCAAGGCGAACGAAACGTCGATCGCGAGCCCGTTCATTCGCCTGAAAATATCTTTATCGATTTGAAGAGGCGCATTCGAGTGACTTCTCGTATTCCCGTCTCGCAAGAGGCTATTTATGGGTTCCCTTGTCAAAATGTTATTGCAACGTGACTTGTACGCCATCGCGGGGAAACTGGACCTTTCAAATCTTTTTTATACCTCACAATTATCGATTATTATGCTGGAGAAATGATTTTATTGATCGTCAAATTATTAACGTTACTCTCAATAATTGCAAAAGCATGAAAATATTTTTTTCGCACCAAAGAAAATAGTTCCAATAGATCAATAAAATTTGAATGATAATTTGAGGATGTAAAATCGATATTAAAAATATTTACCGGTTGTTCAACGATTTTTATTCATGATTGAAACGGCCTAAAGGCCACGGATACTTTTGAATAATATAGTCGTCAAATATTATGGGGATTAGGCAGAATCGATTGGACTAATATGAAGAACCGCGGCTATAACTCAATAACAGGTGGATACATTTATGGATGCTGGATGACGTCAATGGTATGATCCTCACCACTTGAATTTGAGTCAAAAAAAAAAATTCAAAACGTTGGAGTCATTGATACGAAATATTTTAAAAAATGTCTATTCCCAGCTACAGGAATTTTCCCACACAAACTCTTCTATTCTCAAAGCACTATTGTCCAAAAAAACAAAAAAGACAATCTAACAACTTCTAATTGTGTCAACTCTTTCTATCACCACTCTGATTAACTGCTATTTTTATTAATTTTTTATTTGTTACCCCAATACCAAAAACTGAACCATTTTATGCTCCGCATTTTACGCGATAATCTTAATTGGTTAAAATATAAAATACCTCCACCGAGAGTAGTTCAACCTTTTTCAAAATAATTCACAAATATCTAGATAAAATTCTTCCGAATATGTGTTCCAAGTTGAATCGAATTCTCCGAAGAATTCGGCGATTGCCGCCCGAAAACACTGGATTCTAAGAAATGTCGAAAATGTCACATTTACCGTTCTTCGTTGAGGCAAAACTCAAACGAATTCCTATAGAATGGATTGCCATTGGTAGCGCATAAATTCGGCGTGGCAAACTGGCGGAGATTTCTTCGTCAACCTTTCATGAAATCATGCCAATCTCACGCACAGAGACAAGGAGCATACCGAGTCTTGAAAGGCCGGGTTTTCTGCACCGAGGCGTCCATGTGCGTTCCATGCAAGATGGAGCCGGGTGATTAGCGTTCGAACAAAGGCGCCGACCGCGGGAGACCCGCGCGAGGCTGCTGAGAGCCTCCTCCTTGGCATTCCTGATTACCATACGGCTTATTACGTGGAATATAATATCTACTTTAACGTTGTGAACGCGGCAGGGTCGTTGATGCGCGCTCTCGGTGCTGTTGAACGAACGGGCGACGAGCTATGGAAGAATAAGAAGAAGACGAAGGAGGAGAAGAAGAAGAAGAGGAGAATGTTGAGGCCCACAGGAAAACGAGAAGAGGATTGGATCTTGTAGCGTAGTAAACGGGTAAAGGCTGACTCGACAACGAATCGCGCCGACGGCGAGAGAAGCACGAAGCAACGGTCACATGTTGCATGTAAGAAAGAGCGTTTAACCGGTTAATTCATTGGAGAGGCTCTTATTCAGTGGCTTGAGGCAAAATACCAAGGTACCCTCCTGTATATTCTCTTCCCATCGTATCCTTCGTGCGTTCTTCCATCGTTTGGCACGTGGCGCTCATTTTCCGTGACGTTTCTTGGCTCGTATACTTTTGATAATAATAAAAAGGAGAATCAGTCTGTGATGACGACACGAGAATCTCGAAGGGTGAAAAGTTGTTCCTCCTTCTCCTCCTCCTCCTCCTCCGCTCTGGCTTTTCTGAGCAAAAAATATTTTACTGTTCCCCCGTCTTATCGGAATTGAATAATGAATTTTTAATTCCTATAAATATCACCTTCTCAAAGTGGAATCTATGGTATCTGGACGTGGAATGTTATTCATTGATGAGAAATACTGGGAAAGGTCTCGCCGGTACTCGAATAGAGATTGGCGACGAATAAAGTCGCAAAAATGGGGAATATCACCGAGTCAGGATGAGTGGTAGATTATACGGAGTTTCTATATATAGCTGATACCAGTTTTCCATTTTCTCAATACTCGAGTCGAGGTCGTGTCGATAACCAAACCTCACTACTCTCTCTCGACTAGCTCTCTGCCCTCTCGCTCCTTCATGACAGTCTACTTTTTTTTTCTCTGTCTCTTTATTTTCATCCGAACCCTCGCCCCCTCCTCTCTCGACCCCGAAGAACCGTTTCTTCGTTCTCGCTCGGCTTTTGCCCATTCTTTACTCCCTTGCGCACCGAGCACCCCTCCTCTAGCCGCCGGAACAGCAGGAAATCCAGCTCCAGCATCCACCGGCAGTTTTGCCAGCGACGGAACGTACCGAGTACAGGGAAAGCAGAGGAAAGTAACCGGTGGAGTCAGGAGAGAAACTTGCCGGCCAATCGGAGCTGAGCTTTTCTCATGCGCCAGGCCGATCAATGCTAAGGCCCTTCGTACACTTGCTGCTGCTGCTTCTGCTCCTGCAAAGGATCTCGTCGTGCTATGCATAACGTTACACGCTAAATGCTCAGCTAACCTAACCCACGTTGCAACTTAGCTCAGTTGCACTCGTCCATGGTATCTTTCCCATTCTCCTCCAGCTCTGGCATAATCCAGAAATCCAGATTGGGTAAAAGGGAGGAAGAGAGAGAGAGAGAGCGAGAGAGATCCTTGCGACTACCCGCCATTATACCTTGGCTCTGGGCCACGGAACTCCACCCAACATCGTCGCCACGCTTGGAGACTCACTCGACTTTCCCTACACTCCGCCTCGACGACCTCTCTAATACCCCGAGCCCCTGTGGCTGATAATCCGACAAGGAAAATTAATGCCGCAACCCAGCGACAGTTCCCTCCGAAGGATCTCCAAAATTTAACGGATGATCTTCAGATTCCGTGCCAGCGGAAAAGGACTCGGTGATATTGTTACGTACGCACTCACCGATAGGGACAACGAGCACTCGAGACCTTTCACCAGACACGGGCGAACTTACGCGAAATTGACTGCGTCTCTTCGTCGGTAATTTTATGCCCTTCCACGCTATTCCTAATACCGGCACATAAATTTTCTCTGGTTTCATATATTACTCTATGAAATACCGAATTTATTGCATTACGTATTTTTGGGGGCAGACGACGTGCGATTCGCGCTTCGTGCTTTGACTCCCGAGAAAAGGGTTTTATATCGGCAGGGATAAGGGCAAATTTCAAAGGATTGCCCCCGTGGTAATGACCATTTTATACCGCGGACCTCGGCGGAGAGTGGCTTTTTCGATTTTGACCAATTGCACGGGAGGGAAAAGCCAAAGGGAAAAGCCCGTAATGTTAAACCTTCCTAAAATTTGTTGCGTCCAGTTCGCTGCAATAACTTGTCCGCTTTTTTTTTTATATCTCATTCTTACTACATTGTATGTACACGGCGAGCTCGGGTGGAAGGGTGCAATGTAATTTTACCACAGTCTTTTTATTGTGATCCGGTCCATCTCGGAATCGGCACAAACTCCTGAATTACGGTACCATACAGAGTCGCAATGCGCGGCAGGTGACATTGACCCTGAGTTGATGAAGTCGCCGGGGAAATTCTTTCGGCTGGCGGACAATAACTCTTCGCGTGAAAGAACAATCCTCGGGCGCTGCTGTTTCTATTTTTACCCGGTGACGTGACAAGCCCGAGGTCTTAACTAACATTTTTATTCGCTGCTACTTGAGTTAAGTTAATTACTCCCTACAACCGCTACTCCCGAGAATGCGCGGAGCTTATTCAGCGGCTGTTTTCACTTCCCAAGGCCGTATTACTGTAGACGTACAAATAGACACACATATTCGGCGAACAAGTGAGTTCAATAACAATTGGCTCACGAGAAGAGCAATACTGGCGAATGATCATGAGGGGCCAATTATCGTGAACCAGTTCACGAAGTTCCGGAGGATCCCCTTGAGGTAATCGCCCCCGAGCGATCGAAGGAAATTTTCATCAGGCCACCCTTCGCCGAAACTTCTTTCACGACCGTGGAAAAATTACTCGCGTCGCCGATTCCACGCTCCGGAAGCCATTGGCTTAGAACGTCAGCTTCCCGATAATTCGGCTAATTTTATGTCAAGAGCGTTGCGACAAGAGCGAGAGAATTTTTTGTAGAAAAAAAAAAAAAAGTTTCAGGAACGAAAAGGACCCTTTTTCTCCCTCGCCGGAATCCATTTCCGGTTGATGCACGATTAATGGCGCTAAGTGAGAACGCCGCGGAATAGAAATTGCGCACCGGCGCAACGGATATCCGCACGACCATCGAGAGACAAATACAAGGGACTGGAAATTTAAGGAATCCATGGTCTGGTTTTCTATTTTTCTTGGATATTGCTTACCCATTGGCGCCGAGCCGCCATCCGTCCTCGACGTCTCCGCCACATCTGCAATTAAAGAAATGAAATTCTTGGTTATTCTTTGCGAAAAATTGGCATAAACTATCCTGATGTGTTTAAGAATGTTTGAATATGTTAAGACACTTTCTCAGTAATTAACTAGAAAAACAGTAGTATAAAAAAATTGTTGTTATTTCCGGAAACAGAGAATTGTGATTTATTTATTATTATTTTTGACACCATGGCCGATAGAATATCGAAAGAAATATCATAACGACAGTGAAAATACAAAACATGTATTAAAAAAAAATGCTCCGATATAATAATGCAATGCGGCGAAATGTTCTGCTGTTCATTAAAAAAATTAATATTAAGGAAGGATTAAGAAAAAAAAATTAGAAGAACCGCAAAACTTCCGATTACGATAAACTGGAAAAATGTATCAAGTTACTATCGATTCTTCAGATTCTCCATTTCTGGTATTTGATATTCAACAAAAAAATATCTTTCGACATTTTTTTTTGTTTTTCGTCGGATTCTGATAATTTCGTACCCGCTATGTTTTCTACGGATACCACTAATAGACTTTCCAGATACTTCCTCGGACTCAGACTATCGCTTCCTTCTCTTTTTTTGTGCTTTATCCGATCGGAATGTCGAGACAGCTTTTCCTAAAATAGCTCGAGCTTGCTCTGTGTCCTAAAGAGAATCGATAAGCCCAATCGTCCAAAGGATAGATAAATCCTCTTTCCAGTGAGAGCCACGACTCACACGAGTTGGTGGCTTTCACGGTAGACAGAGCAAAGGGAACTAACGTCGTTGCCCGAAATGGCGGGGGCCTATACCAGTCACGAGCACTCAACAGCTTTCAGCTCTTCTGTGCGAGATGCGATGTGGCAGTTAGGAATTTACGTGCCCGATCGAATCGTGGGGTCCTTGAATCGAGAGCGAAAACATCCCAAAAGCGACAAACGCGCGAGCGTCTCTACTTCCGGAGTTCCGATGTAATCACGATTCGTGACAGAAAAGAGGAAATTTAATTGACAGCTTATTTTTGAAAATCGGATGAGTCTGGTAATTTAAAAAAAAAAACAAAAAAATAAATCATTACATTCAATAAGGCGACATTGTTATTATCAAATTCCAAGGCACGACTAAATTATCGATAACGTCTAAACAGAGATAAACATGAACGGCCGTTCAAACCGCAGCAATGTGATTAACGATGGCAACTTTACTGCCGCACTGATAAGAACTGTGCCTTTTAATTTCACGACTTGGGCGTGGAGCTAAAAAACACAGGGATCAAAAGTTGCCGCACAAATATCCAATTTCACATGTCGAGTGTATTGAGTCTTGTCGAATATCCGTTTAAAACTAAAACATAAATACCAACGAAACTTCATCATAATTTATCATTAAGATAACATCAATTTTGTCGATTTAATCGATCCTTCGCTATTTTATTAAAAAATATGAAGAACTTACGAATGAGCGCAAAAATTGATCATAAAAATCGTAATTGATCAAAATGACTGCTTCTCTTAAAAAAATCTATTTTACACGTGACGCAACATTTCGTTGTCAAACGAATCATGATTTAGAATTTATGGGGTCTCCAGTTAATCGACAAAATGTTCAATTACGTGAAATGCTCGGTATTTTGTTGAGGGGTCCACAAAATGTTGCGTGCGTAGAGAATCTCAGATTTGGCGGTGTACTTCAAGGTTGTCTTCAAGGATTATAATACGAATCGAGTCGGGAAGGGAATCGTAGTCGCTGCTGATAAGACCGGGGGGACCGATCGATGTGGCCCGAGTCGTTAATTAATTTCCCCGGCGACGGTAATCGAAGCTCGAGCGAAGTACACCAACGGAGATCATTGTTGGTTATGCGGTTCTGGAATAATTCGTCGTGACCGAGTTTTGCAAAGTGCGATAATCAATGCTACCATCGAGAGTGCAAATCTAGATGTACCCGTACGTGCTGAGCTCGCGAGCGAGGCCAGAGCACCGGGAATAAACAGCGTGCAGCAAAAAGCCTATTCCATGGTCCGTAGAAATGATTGCATCACGTCTCCGTCAGAAAACCAGTTACCGGCAACTGCGCAAGGATGCACACGAACATACCCACAGAATAAGGGACAATCTTGATGTCCTATGAAACGGGGTTTCATTTTTTTTATCGTCGAATTTTTGAAACACTAACCGAAAAATATCAAGACAAAAAACAATTGTTCAATGACCAGTATTACTGATCAGCACCCACTATTTCTGACTTCCTGATCAAAATCATATTCACCAATAATTTGATTTCAGCCCAAGTTCAAATTACGCCGAAAAAAAAAAAATGTCCACAAGAAATTAACTTATGAAAATTCGAAAAAACGTCAAAAACCGATCAAACCTCCAGGTCGACCTAAAAACCCTTGAGGCTTATCCAAAAATACGAAATCCAGCTCGATAATTGAATCTCGATGCAGGAAAGAAAATGCACGTTGGTACCAAACGATTAAAAATGCTTCTCATGGGTATTAATCAGCTGGTTCATCCCTGCGTGGAGTTGAGTGTCACCAACGGCGCGTGTTAAATAAATTGAAGCTCTCCATCTTTATCTCCATCGAAACTGAAATAACTTCGCCTCGAGTGCACAGGGAAACTCGAGGGAACGGGATATTCCTACCGATAGATCCATTCGGGGAAAAATATTCACGAAAATAGTGTGGGGCATACATGTTGTCAGGAAGTGGGTATATTCTTCCATTCCAGAGTCACGGGTGAGCGGGCGAAGACACTGTTGCCATATTATGGATGGAGATGTGTGTGTATATATATAAAGCGACCACCCACGTGTTTTGCTGGCGATGTTGTTGATGCCTCGCGCTTCTGCCTTCTCACGTAGAATTCGTGAGGGGCGAGGCTATATCAGAGAGTATATCCACGTACCTCTATATCATATTATGCTACGAATACATATATGTAGTATACAACCATATATATATAGTATATACATATAGATATGTGTACATATGTATATTTAGGGGGCTGGGAAGGCGTAGAGTTCGTGGCGCATTTATGAGAACAGTTTCAGTCTCTCACAACGGACCTACTAGCCAAGCAGTCGTCGTCGTCGTCGTGAGATATGGATAGATACCCGTGGATGATGGGCTCCTGGTGTTTGGAGGTCGAGCCAAGGAACCCGACGGCGCCGGGGTGGTTTTTGCCACCGCCATAACCAGGAAGAGTAGCCCTGACGGGGAAGGAACTATCCCTCGGCCTTGTTCGTGCCAGAAAGACCCGGAAGTCACATACGGTCACATACCGACTTCAATATGGTTTTTCTCTCGCTCTACTCCTCGCCTCTGTCCCCTGTCTCTCGATGCTGGTCTCGTGGGTGGTCTTTGCATCTTGCTCTGTTTCACCCTTCCCAAAATGTAAGGTAGAGGCAGTCAGTTCACCTGGACCACCCGTGATATTATAATCGTTTCAAAATATATAGTTATCAAAAACAAGTGTTGTAACTTTGTATGGGATTCTTTAATTCGATGTTAAATTTAACAAACATATTTTCATTCGTATATGGTGAATTATTTTTTCAATCGTTTTTGTAATTATGTAGAATTGGAATGATAAGAAATTATTTTATACCAAGGCGAAAGTGAAATTTTATTGTGCGGATGAAATTTTAGAATTTAAATGCGAATTTTCGAAATGTGTTTTAGATAAATTGTTGTTGTTTTTGTAATTTCTGGTTTTAACCGGAATTAGGAGACTTTACAGAGAATATACTGTACGTTGGCCTCGTTCGTGACAGGAAAACCTGGACGTACCAAATGGCCAATACATCTGTCTGTCTGTCTCTCTCTCTCTCTCTCCCTCTCTCTCTCTCCCTCTCTCTCTCTCTCTCTCTCTCTCTCTTCGGCTATTTATCTGGTTCTGTCACTCTCACGTTTCGTCTATGGTCTTTCTGTCTTATTCTGTCTCACCCCTCCCAAAGTGTACTGTAGAGGCAGCCGGTTCACCTGCACCCCGCCTCGAACCCCTCGAAAGGGGATGGCGACGACTGCGGTAGCGCTCGCTATAGGTACAGAGAAATAGGTAACCCGGGGCTAAGGGACGTCAGGATACGTGCCCATGGCTCGTCTCTGAATAGCCATTGCTATCCTCCACCCCTCAGCATCCCTTCCCCCTTCGCATAAACCGCTATTCCCTGCAGCAGCCATGTTTTCTATACACTACTCGGGGTATATCGAACTTTTATTTTATACTTATTGATTCGTCCTGGAGAAAAGTTTGTTATCGTGACTTTTTTTTTGCCGACACGAGCCGTTGACGCTCCTGTACTTTACGAAAATTGCGTGGAATTTTTCCGAGGATTCATGAAAGTGAAGGTGTGAAAGTGTTTTTTTTTGTAGTCTCGAAAAAACGCGGTGGACTTTTATTTCAGAGCTCCAATTTGGCTCACGATGAAATGGAATAAATAAGCTATTTAATCGTGTATAATTTATAATAATTAGGTTTAAACATTGTCGAATTTTCCTGCGGTATATGTTAGAATAATGATTTTCATTGGCCAACCCGATTTTTATATTGCAGCTGATTATCTTTTTTTTACTTTCAAAAACTTTTCATAACGGAAATAACAAAATGATACTTATAAAAAATATAATATTTCCATTTTCACGTGTTCATGTATTTTCTTACATGAAAAATAAAAAATTAATTCCCACCAGAATTCAAATGTTGTCAATTTCTTTTCATATGAAAAAAAAAAAAAAAAAAAAAATCTTCCAGTAAAATATTCTCCCTAACAAACTTGTTACGATGCAGCAAAGTAAAAACCAAATTAACAAAGTTCGCGAGTTTACATAATGGTTCCGAAAAAAGTAGTTAGGAAGATGTCCTTTTTTTTGGACAATGTGATGGTAAAATTTTCGGTATGAAGTTTAATGCCCATATGAAAATGGTTCGTAGCGAAGGAGTGTAATAAGCTGTCATGGGTATGTTTCTAATTAGAAAATACGGCGTTCGTGTTACAAGTGAAGTTCGAAATGACCTTCCGCAGTGTGCACAGCATAGAAATATGCCCCCTGGAGTGCCACACACGGAGAAGCTATATTAGCTTTCTCGTCGTTGCCTCTTCGTGCTCTCGAAGGCTCTTCAGGGTTGCAGGGCCAAGAGTTTGTAATACCTCGCCATGGTTCCACGAGTGCGAGGAACTGTGACCTCTCGAAGAAGAGAAATCCTCTTGAATCACGGGCATAAACAAATGGGACCAATAAAATCCGTGAAGTTCGGGCGTGTTGACTTTTAACAACGTGTAAACGTGTGTCTCATCAACGACTTTACTTTGTACCGAACAAATAAACATGTTTGTGTCTCGAAGCAGGATCAATAAAATAATCGAAATATCAACGAGCTCCCCTGAAGAGCGACGTACTTCAGTCTGTGCGTCAAGACATAATTCTCGAAATAATCGAATGCCATAAATATTATTGGAGTTGATGGTGAAGTGACGGTGGGTGGACGACGCCAAAGTAATTGCAATAAATTGGTATAATCATGTGAGTCGAGTACCAGACTGAGAACAGTTGGCCAATCTCGTCACACGAGTACCGAAATATTGTCGGATGTCTCGTAAGTCTTCACTCCCACTAAAAGAAATTTCGAGTCGACTTCAATAAACAACTTGCGACAAATAACATGAAATAAACAACCGTAGCCACATTGTTGCCGTGTTTATTGGAATTAATGACACCTGATTCTGTATCAATCGGAAATAATGGTCCACCAATCTTTCGGGTGGGCTCAAAAATGTGCTTAACGTCTTTATTCCCACTACAAAAAATTTGGCACCGTCGCTAACTCGAAAATGTCGACACAAATGACGTTAAAATTAGATCTTCTACAATTTTGAATCAATCCATTGTTCCTCAATATTTATTTAAATTGGTACGTCAATCTGTACTGATTAGTTTTCTGCATTATCCAGAATTTTTGAAAACTACCGTTGAAAAAAAAAACATTTTTACTTTGTAGCATCCAAAAAAAAATGTTGGTGATACAATATTTTAATTCCTACATCGTAAAAATATCAGTAAATAAAATGGTACACTTCAACTTTGAAAAATGTGTCGATTCTGATGTAACAACAATTTTTGGAGTGTAATTAACTTTACGGTTTCATTTTTCGAATATGTTAATCAGAATTGAAAAATTGCTTGCGATAAATGTAATAACCGCTGGCTAAATTTTCAATCATCATTTTTGTCGTCGCTTATTTTGTACTCTCGGCGAAAAAATATTCCGAGCTGACGATATTTTTACCGCGTTATTGCCGGTCCTGCTTCCGTCTTTTCTTTCGAACAATAACCACCCGAAACTTTATTTTACAGCCCCGGGAGCAGCAGCGGCAAAATAGCCGAGACCATAAGCGGAAGCGGAGAGAGAGAGAGCATAAGGCGAGCACTGAGGATCTCACCCCCGCTAAGCGAAGCGAACCTCGCCCATTATACAACCCATTGGCGATGCGGTGGCTCCCGGAAAACCGAAGAAAATGGGAGCAAAAACAGTGCGGTCCGAGAAACGATGCCCAGACCCGTCCGTACAATTTACCTGCTATGCTCGACGCTAGGAATAGTTGCCTCAACGAAAAAAAAGAAAAAAAAAATATGCTCTATACCCTTCCCAGCAGAGAGACGACTCTCCGGGCTTCGCGATCCCGTTAGGTCGTTGCGCTTGCTTTTCCCCCTTTCTATTCTGCTCTGGACTGCGTTTTTTCTTTTTTTTTTTTTTCCTCTTACGTTCTCTAACAGCCTCACCCACCGTGATACAGATCACACCGTCCAAGTGTACCGGAAAAAGGAAAAATCCTCCAACTTTTCCTTCTTGTAGCCCTTCCGTCAGGAAAAAATCTGCTCGAACGAGAAATATCGTGCGGAAGAAGAACCGGGAATTTGTCGCACGAAAAAAAAAATGTGCGCAACCATTTTCAACGTTTTGGAAAAAAGGTCCCGATAATAATATAGAATATATATTTTTTATCGGCAAAAAAATCTTATTTCCTTTGCTTTGAAATTCCCAGATTTATAAATAGTGAATTTAAAAAATACTTTAAGAACTTGGAAGTAAATAAATAGATTAATTTTGTTATTTTTTTTCCTGGTGGAATTTTAATAATTGAAGTGAATTTTCAAATGACGAAGCTGGTATTTTGGAACCGAAAAATATTTCATAACGTTTTGTATTTCACCGGGTGTTAGGTGTGAAAAATGGCGCGAAAAATGTCACGCTTATGCTTACCCCCACAGAAGGTTGTCCACTCGTAAAACACGTTCTGATTGTCTCAGTGGTGATAAATCCGCGGATCGGCTCTCATCGATCATCTCTCGGACAGAAAAGTATGTCGTTTGCGAGATCGTGAACGAAGTCTCTGCCGATGGTGCACGGCTCGTCCACTGCATCAACTCGTTCGGGTACACGGTCTCTTATAGGTTCAGTTACGTACTGCCTGCTCGGTGTGTCAACTTTATTGCCACTAGATACGCCAGTTATAGAGCTTTACGCTCTCTTATCGGCATAGCTTGTGTAGCACGAGAGTTTCGCGACATATACTTCTTTTTTTCCCTGCCAGCGAATCCCCACCCGCATATGGTACTCTCGACGTCGACAACCGTCGACAACAACGGATAATGGCTAATATGTAGGTACCTGAAGAACCTATACCTTCTGATTATCGCAAATAAATTATTATCGAGGTCACTGATTCAGCGAATAATTATCACACGGGATAACGAAAAAATATGCACTTTTTTATATTCAGTGCAAATCCATATGTCAATATTTATCGTAATTATTTTAATAAAATTATAAATATATTTTAACATATATCTGACGAATATAGAGATATATATATAAAATTTCCTGCCAACATTCGTAATTTTTTTTTTTTTCACAATCAGTACTATTTATTTTTTTCATCTTTACAATTTCGAAAAATCGCTGTTTTTTTTGACACACGAATAAATTTAGAAATTCGTTGATTATAATATATGCAAAGCTGTCTTCGTTTCTTTATCAAATTCTAGTGTTTTAATGTTTTTTTTTTTTTCAGGCGGCCATTATTGCTCAGTTGGGGAAAAGGGAGACGAAGATATCAACAGACGCTGCCGCATTTCTGCATCATCGAGTCGAGTGCCAATCTAAATTGGATCCTTGGATTCTACAGTGCGTGAAGCTTGCAGCACATGGACGTCTTAAGCCAATATGGCGACCCTCGATATCGCACCGATAAAAGTGATGCCCGTAGATGCTCTCGCGTGCGGCTGCCCCAATAATACGGTATGGTCTGCTCGATATCAGGCTTCTGCCGTTCGTCGATCGTCCACGGATCGAAAAGTCATTTCTTATCGGTAGCGCGGGAGGAGAAGCAATTTAATTAAATTTGTCCGCGCGCACGAACGTAAACCTCGTTACGGACGTGGCATCGCGACGCCTGTTCACAGGCTCGACGAGCTCGGCACTCCAAGTAACCACAAACTTTGAGAGCTCTGCGCGCGGGAGTAATATTTTCCTGTTCAAGACCAGAGACACGCCTACGCGTCTCGTGTCGCGCTCCATGCCCACTTTACGACACTCAATCCCAACTAACCCACTAACCTCGCGATAACTACACAACCGCAAGATTACAGGCCACGGGGTGCACACAAATGCGTTATTATTGCTATTTATTTCAATAAAACCATGTGCTTTCGGTGTGATATTCAACCATTGAATATACTGACTTGAGATAACATACTCGATAATACTGATAAAGCGAAGGAACAGACACGTTTTCAGTTAACCAGCAATTAATTATATGCAAATTTGAAAAAATATTTTACTGACCATTTCAACTTATGTTTCTGAATGTCAGGTATTCATACTAATTTTGTATGTGTTTATTGCTATTTATTTTAACAAGAAACACGTTCGAAATTAACCAGGAATTAATTATATGCAAATTTGAAAAATGTTGTACCAAAGATTAAAAATTATATTTTCGAGTGTTAGGTATTTATACTAATTTTGTAAAATTAATCAGGAATTAATCATATGGAAATTAATAAATGTATTGTACCGAAGATGAAATTTTATGTTTTCCGGTGTTGAGTATTTGTAATACTTTTGTGTTTGATTTATGTACTGCACAATTGTGTAATGAATTATTATGGCGAATAAATTGACATTGGGAAGAGGGTAAATCTGGGCAAAGATGCGATAAACCAAAGGTTCGTCGATCTTTACACATTGAGCTATTTGAGAGTGCAATAAAATCGCACTTAATGGCCATTTAAAGGAGAGAGTGATTCAAAGCAGATTTTACTGTCCGTTCGCGGCAAGCGCGACACAACTCATCCGGAAGTAAACGGTTTTCGGACATCTTCCTTTCACCCTTCAACCATCAAGCTTCCTACACCGAGCCTCGCCATTTCACCTTATGGACTCTCTCGACGAACCTTTCGATTTATCGCCACGGGAAGATTGTACGAACCCCTTTAAAAAATCGAGAATTTAAATACTCATGAACATCCTTCTCATCTTATTATTCACGAGAGATAATAAATTAATTACCCCATCCTGCATTTGTAGAAAGTCCATAATTTACCACCACAACCAACACTAAAAAATAATTTCTATCCTCCTTAATAGAGGGCATAAAAAGTTGTGAAACATTCAGTGAAAAGTTTCCTCATGCACAAAAAAAATAATAATATTATCAGACTTTCTGTCAGTACCGGAGTAAAAATAAGAGACGCAATTTATTTTGCCAATTCAGTAAAACATTTCTCTCTCTTTGCTCTCTTAAAAATTAATCCAAATTTCACTAAAAAATATTGCTGTCATAAAAATGTGGATCTCCTGATTAAGTTTATGAAAACCACAAAAAAAAACAAAGCATAAAATACTCCATAATTAATTGCAATATTCCCCCTTTTTTACACACTTTTTTTTCGAAATTACTGATATACAGTAATTTTTGAGGATATATTTGAGAAAACAAAATTCCATATTTATCTTATCGGAAAGTGTGATAATTCTTTCGGATAATCAAGCCTAATGAATTATCTCCATGGGCGAAAAAAGAATCTGCCAATTTATCAAATGAAGAATCAAAAAAATCCAAAAATAAAAAACTATGGCAAAATAAAAAAAGCCTAATTTTCCAAGGTTTCTCGTGCCGTCCATACAAGTAAACTACACACGTGGGTATGATAGAAGTCGTAACGCGAAATGGTTGGTAGCAGGGTGTCTGTGAGATCGAGTTTGCCAGCAACAACAAACCGGGTACAAAAAGGAAATGGGACCGTGTGTGACATCAGCCGCGGCGAAATGGAAAAGGAGTCTTTGCCTCCATGCTTTCCGTAATATCAGCCGTAATATCGGATCTGAAATTGAGCCTACGATCCCTCGGGAAATATGGAGTCATACGCGATACGTACAAGCCGCAGTGATGCCAACTACACGCTGCTTGTACTCATGCTTGTACCCCTGGAAGCTGCAGGTAGGTAATTTCGTTCATATCAGACAGATATATATTCAGTTCTCGTACCATTCACCGCAAACTTCTGCACTCGTCTCATCAATCTTGTATTACACTATAGTTTTGTCTGGCTTGATACTCTCCATGATTCGCTGCTTTCCGTCGGACGAGAATCGAATCTCGGCGAGCTGATTGGAGACTGCTATGCCACTGATATGATTTCTCATAAAATCGTTGAGCCCTGAGTGGATTCCAAGTTATAGACATTCGTGCCTTTCAAGAAACTCTCAATCTTTCGGTATCGTAACAAAAGTAAAAAATATATATATATAGATTTTGATGGACACTCTCATATCAGCGAAGCCTTAAGCCAGTGTATCTAAATCACTGAACTGTGGAAATTTTTGGTGACGCATTCAAGCGAGTAAAAAATTTATACATGGAAAAGTTGCCCGGGAATTGGTACGTAATTTTTGAAACTTTGTTTCCATGGCGACGTAAGAAAAATGAAAAAAAAAAACAATAGATCTTGATGGACACTCTGATATCAGTGAAGCCTGAAGCCGGTGTATCTAAATCACTGAACTGTGGAATTTTTCGGTGACGCATTCAAGCGAGTACAAAATTTATACATGGAAAAGTTGCCCGGGAATTGGTACGCAACGTTTGAAACTTTGTTTCCCTGGCGTCGACAAAGTTTTTCCGCTCGGTTGTCAAGCCCAGCTTTCCTCAGGATCACCGAGCTCAAAATCAAATTTCCATAATTTTCTTTTCCCGGTTTCCGGAAAGGCGACGAGAGTCTGGATCGCGAACGAACGTCCCGGAACATTTCTGGAGAACGAAATTGAGTTGGTTTCGTCGTCCTGGCGATAGCGTTCCTGCGTTCTCTTGATCTCGAAAAATCCGGCGCACGTTTCAGCGACACATACAGTCGTGAATACTACTTTACTCAACGACGTTCCCCGAGGTGCTGACAGAATTGTGCAAGCGAGTTGCATCCCCTGCTCCCGCACCACGATCTCTATATCGAGCATTCTCTGTCACTTCGCCCACTTTTTTATTCGGTCCCCTCAAATCTGCCCCACAATTTTTCGTATCAAACTAGCACTAAAAAGTACTCTTTGTAATTTTTTTATTTCCTTTTTTTCAAATCGCGGTTCTAAGTTAATCAAAAAAATTAATACCACACGATACCAATCGAAATTATTTCAATATCCCAATATTTTTTTACATTCCATATCAACACTCATGCAGAAAATTCTGTAATTATGTCAAGATTTCATTAAATATTTCCTTTTGAATAAAAAAATAAATAAATAAAGATTTGCAGTAGCATTAGGTCTCCGCGATGTGGTCACTTAAAAAAATAACAAAAAAATAAGTTAATTTTGTAATAATGGATTGAAAAATTTGTAAAAATTCACAAAAAATGTTAGTGGTTCTTTTCCAATGACGAATTATGAGGCAAATCTGCGGTACTCGAAGAAAAAAGTGGCTGAATTGACAGAGAACGGTTTGTATAGTTGAGGACAAATGCGCACAGCGCTGAAAAACGAACGCAAGCTTTGGGTGTTGAATATATACGTGACCACCGAGTAATGAACGCAGAGTATTGGATAGCCAGGGTCGTGGACTAGCTGGAGAATGAGAGGAGGTGAAGGAGACGAGGTATAAGTAACTGCACTTCTACACTGTACGTATATACGTACTCAAGGATACCACGAGCAGGACGGGGTAGCGCCTCCGCTGCAAGGTATACCTGTATACCTGTAAGATCGCGTGGAAATCGTCTCCCAAGGGATATCGCCGAGTCCGGGGATCCCCGCTGCCATTTTATCCAAACGTGATCCCACGGTCAAATACGAAAATTCGTACGTGGCCGAGGTGCATAAGCAGCGTATTCGCTGTAATACCAGAGCCGGAAAGTTTTTCGACAGATGCGGTAATATTCGACGTGCCCGGCAAGCAAAAAATATCCAAGACCGAATTTTCCGTTTGTTTCTCTATGTCTGAAAACCGATTATTTTGCCGATCGATCGAAAATTGATTAAACATAAATATTTTCGTGCTGAAAAATACCAAAGCCAATTATGACACATTTTTATTCGAATTGTTGAACAATTTTTTTTCCTCGAATTTATTAATTTAAGAAAATATATAAAATATACATATATATTTTTTTAAATAATGTAACAAATACGCTATTTCATTTTTTTCGATTTTTGTTCAATATATTGATCGGAAATTATATTTTTATGAAGTACATGAAATTTTTCCGTTCATTTAATGCTGACGAATATTTAATGAGCCCAAAAACAATGATAGCCATTAGTCCCTAAAAAAGCATAGATAATAAAATAAGAGCTGGAGTTTAGTCCACAGGAGAAAGCCCGACATTTCATTGTTGATACGTGATTTATTTTTACTCTCGAAAAATAGACGAAACTTTTTAAAACTCGACCCAGTCACGATAAGACAGATTGAAAGAGAGAGAAAAAAAAACCACCGTTCCTTCGCCACTCCATCCGTCGAGCGTACTCCATATTTAACCGGAGAACGAGAGAAGGGTGCGTAGTGTCTGGCAGTGCTGGCGTGTTATCCCGGCGTTTGGTGGCTTTCTCGGCAAGCCTCAAGCTTCGAGTTACAAATTACCAAGTTCACTACATTGTGGCCAAGCTCATACATATTTATGATGCGGTTGTCGGGAAGCAGTGAGTACGCGGGGGTGGCAACCAGCGAACTAGAAAAATAAAACAAAACGAAAAAAAAAAAAAAAAGAAACCAAAAGCCAATGAGCGTGTACACGTGGGCAAAGGAAGAACAACAACAACAAAAAATACTGTGCATATGTTAGATATATCAGACTGCACGTAGATAACTGTGTACTCGTTACATTATAACCACGTGAAGGTGGATCGTTTATACAGATTAAATGGTGCAGTGTTATTCGTCCAAGTGAAAGCCAAGCACAGTTATTGGCACCCTTCCACCTCAGCGTTTGTTGGAGCTCAAATAGGCCATCAACTGTAGAGGCTGAAGACTGTACTCGAGCGACCATCCATCCAGACAACGTGGGCGAGGAAATGGAACATGGGTGGGGACACCGAAAGCGAGTGAACCGAGGTGCCGAGGGGTGGAGCGAAAGGGACGTAAAAATATGGGGTTGCCACCGAGAAAGAGCGTGGAGGTGAACCCGGCGTTGAAATAATTCCACCGTTTGAGAGAAAATACTGTACTTCGACCCTGCCACACGGAGAAGGGACCACGACCGTGGCAGTAAACTAAGTAAACTCTTCGTCTTCGGCATGTTCTCATTACACCGTCTATTCCACTTTGCTCTCGAACTCGTAAGAACGCCCGGTGCTCCCTTCACTCAGCTAGACTACCTTCGATATTCAATTTCGACTGTTTTCTCCAGCCCTTTAACAACGGCGTATGAATTGCCAGCACGAAATTAAACTTTGTCAGCGGAGGATTCGTCATTCTTTCAAAGGTTCGCGTACAAATGAAGAGGGTGCTTTTTTTTCGGAGCTTAAAAAATTATTTATTAATCATAAAACTGATTTTACCATAATTCTCAGAATTTTTAATTATTCAAGTACATTTAAAGATTATTTCTTAACGAAATATTTTACATAATATTCGAAGGCTTCCTTTTTTTTATCACTTTTCATTTTGTAAAATTGTGTTCTGTAGATAAATGATTAATCAGTTATTACGTATATTGCATAATATTGCTTGAAAGTAAAGTTCTCCTATTCTTAAGGAGAGTAATAGCCTGTATAGGTGAGAATAAAAAATAAAACTCTTGATTGTTCAATTTGGCGCGTTTTATGATATGCTTATGAATTTTTAGACGATTATCTGCGAATATTTCTAGATCATATTGATAGTCACGTTGATGTGACTTTTAATTGTTATCATAATCGCTTACAGGAGGAAAAGAAGGATAAAAAATATATATATAATCACGCGAGGATACACATTTTAGTGGAATGGAGCTCGCGCGTTGGACTAACTCGGCGATAAATGCGTTCGCACTCAACGATTAGTTGGAACGTGACAAGAAGCACGTAATAAAGCAATGATCGTGGTTTATGAGGCAGTATACCACGCTCGTCGAGCATACTATAGCTTGTGGAGTAGTATACCGAATACTATGGCTGTATGTGTATGCACAGTTATATACTTACAATATATAGTGGCATAACACATTCGCGCTCACACGATTTCCTCGTATGGAGGCGAAACCGCGTACACGCGGTCTCCACAACTCGAGCATCCGCGAGAACGTAGCGTGGCTCGTCCGTTCGATCCACCACTTATCACACAAAGAACACTTTGTCCTCGGATGCCGTAAAAGTAATGCCTTGTAAATTGTCACCGGGCCACCCCGACGCCTTCAACTTTCTCGTAAAAGATGATGTAAACGACCACGACATATCTATTTTTAAATCTTTCCCCCCCACGAGATTTACATGGTAGCCCGGAAGTTATTTATTTTTCACGCAGATTTCCGTTTTTTTTTTTGCGCGGATTTTTTAACAGAAAAAATTGTGATGATAATGAGATCTCTTCGGGGTGTAGGTCATCTGGAAATGTCCAATTATTTTTTATCTATGAAATTATTGCGTTAAAATATTGGATCAAAAGTAATTAATTGCAGATGAAGTTTTTTGATAGGTTTGAAAATATTTTAGACATAAAAGATCTCAGAATACTGCCAGGAAAAGCAACTCATTTTTTTTTTTTTTCTCCAAATAACGTTATTTGAAGAAATAATCTGTTTTTCTCTAAAATGTTGGCTGCAGTTATGAATAAAAATAGTGGAGACAAAGTGCGGGCTGATCGATATTGTGTCCCAGTTTCCAATAGCAATACTGAAAGAATTTTTTCACGAAGAGAAACATATATATAATCGGATTCACATACTTGATCTGAAAATTGGCAAAATTCGGGGATAACATTTTTTACCGTCTCCATTATATCACTGTATGAAATTGCATATTAATATTCAGTACTGAACATGCTTTACATGAGATCGAACGGAAAGTCACTTCCCAAGGAATAGTATAATCCAAATGAAGGATATTCTTTTTTTAGGTATCTCGATTCCCTTAATCCAAAGAAGTCCTGCCCAAGTTTATATTAGCCGAGCTTTTTCGTTGGCGCGGTTAACGGGGCGATAGCCGAGGGGGAGGGAGGAGGGGGACTCAACTTTGTCGCGCAGAAAACAATTTCAATCGGCCAGAAAGCCGAGCCCCGAGTCGAGGGCTTTCACCCCGGAGACACGCCCAAAACTTTTTCATTTCTCGAGTGGCAAGCGAAGTCGAAGTAGACGAAGTATCGAAGTAGAATGAGCTAAAGAAGAAGTGGTATGGAAGATGTCGCCGCAATATCAGATGATTGCTGATGGGAGAGGAGGAGACCGCCAGGATTTTATATGCCGAGGCAAAGACGCCGCCAGGACCCTCAAGGAATCAGGATTAGACGGATTCGCCCACCGCGACGAAGTACCAAATTCACGGTCCAACTATTGGCACTTTTCCATATCCACGGCAGCCAATTATTGGCCTGTCCTCGTCTCTTTCTCTCCCTAACCTTTCGCATGCCAACCACTGCACCCTGCCAAACCACTGGACGTATACCAATTACTAAAATGTTGCCCCGGGCAGTCGTTCCGCAAAAATAAATGAAGTTTCTTCGTCTGATGAGTCAATTCGTATACGCCATCTAACTTTTTTTTTTCCGTCGTGGCCACGAGCGCCGTCTAGCATCCACGTGAAATATGCTAACCATTCAAAAGGTGCTGCCCAAAATGGAACCCCAACAAAATGCCACATTTGAACACTGAATTTTCAGGGCCATTTTTAATCCAGTAGCTCGATGTAAGAGCTGAAATTCTAAGCCGAGGCAAAAACGCCGACAGGACCCTCAAGGAATCAGGATTAGACGGATTGGCCCACCGCGACAAAGTACCAAATTCACGGTGCAACTCCTGGCACTTTTCCATGTCCTCGACAACCAGTTACGGGCCTCACTTCGTCTCTTTCTCTCCTAAACCATTAGCATGCCAACCACTGCACCCTGCCAAACCACTGGACATATACCAATTACTAAAATGTTGCCCCGGGCAGTCGTTCCGCAAAAATAAATGAAGATTCTTCGTCTGATGAGTCAATTCGTATACGCCATCTAACTATTTTTTCGTCGTGGCCACGAGCGCCGTCTAGCATCCACGTGAAATATGCTAACCATTCAAAAGGTGCTGCCCAAAATGGAACCCCAACAAAATGCCACATTTGAACACTGAATTTTCAGGGCCATTTTTAATCCAGTAGCTCGATGTAAGAGCTGAAATTCTAAGTCGAGGCAAAAACGCCGACAGGACCCTCAAGGAATCAGGATTAGACGGATTGACCCACCGCGACAAAGTACCAAATTCACGGTGCAACTCCTGGCACTTTTCCATGTCCTCGACAACCAGTTACTGGCCTCACTTCGTCTCTTTCTCTCCTAAACCATTAGCATGCCAACCACTGCACCCTGCCAAACCACTGGACATATACCAATTACTAAAATGTTGCCCCGGGCAGTCGTTCCGCAAAAATAAATGAAGATTCTTCGTCTGATGAGTCAATTCGTATACGCCATCTAACTATTTTTTCGTCGTGGCCACGAGCGCCGTCTAGCATCCACGTGAAATATGCTAACCATTCAAAAGGTGCTGCCCAAAATGGAACCCCAACAAAATGCCACATTTGAACACTGAATTTTCAGGGCCATTTTTAATCCAGTAGCTCGATGTAAGAGCTGAAATTCTAAGCCGAGGCAAAAACGCCGACAGGACCCTCAAGGAATCAGGATTAGACGGATTGGCCCACCGCGACAAAGTACCAAATTCACGGTGCAACTCCTGGCACTTTTCCATGTCCTCGACAACCAGTTACTGGCCTCACTTCGTCTCTTTCTCTCCTAAACCTTTCGCATGCCAACCACTGCACCCTGCCAAACCACTGGACGTATACCAATTACTAAAATGTTGCCCCGGGCAGTCGTTCCGCAAAAATAAATGAAGTTTCTTCGTCTGATGAGTCAATTCGTATACGCCATCTAACTATTTTTCCGTCGGGCCACGAGAGCCGTCCAGCATCCACGTGATATATGCTAAACATTGAAGAGGTCGTGTCCCAAATTCAACCCAAACAAAAAGCCACAATTGGACACTGAATTTTGAGTACCATATTTAATCCAATAGGTCGATATAGGAGCTGAAATTCTAAGCGCGGAAAATATAGACGTACTAAAGAATATAACGGAGACGTATCTGAAACGTGAATCCGCCATCGGAGCTGGTCAGACAGCTCGATGGGCAGCGGAATAAACATAAAGATAAATGGAAACAAAGAACGTTCTGTTATCCACTTCGGTACATGTACCGAGTTCGATGCCTCGAAACTGTTTAGCCACAAAGTCGTGGTACATGAAGAGAGAAAGAAACTCGTTCGGTGTATCGAAGAGAATCTCCGCTGGTGCGGAGAGGGAGTATCATTGGTTGGTACGATGAGAGCAGATTGGCTTCGAGGATTCTCGTGGAGGTGGAGGTTGGAATCTCCTCCTCCGCTTCCTCTTCCTTCCTTTTTCCTTTCTCGCAATCTTCCCTCAATATTCTTTTACCTTTTTTTTTTTCGTTTCTTATTATTCGACCTCCAATACCTTGCAGCTTCCATCTCCCTCTCTCCTTCCTCTTTCTCTTTCACTTCTCTGGCCAGGAATGAGAAAGGCCATGGAATCCCTTGAGCATTTTACAGAACAGCACCACCACCACCGAGCGTAGCGGTCTCTGGTTCTTTCGGCAATGTATTCCCCGACTGTGTGCGCAAGCATACACAGCGCAAAACTCCTTACTGGACGTACGGCAGTGGAGGTACTGGCGCAAACATGATTTAGAGTAATGCCGCTGGAGCGAGGAGCTGGAAAGGGGTCGGAATAAAATCCGAGAACTCCGAGCAGCGCCCTGCTCACTCTCGGCCAAACAAATATCTTGATATTTCGCACCGGGCGAAGTTACCGGTGACCCCCGGGAGTCACGGAATATCTTGACATTCCGCAGATCCTTGCTACTATGTAACCTGGGTACACCCTCGTAGCCCTGGCACGAATCTCGTCTCGTTGCCGCGATCACGTATATTGCTATTTCTCGTTTTCTCCGCTCGCTCCCTCGACATTCCCAACGCAAACACGTAACTCCACGAAATACGGACAAAATCTGTCACCGACAAATATCAAATTTCCTGTTAACGCGAAAATGCAAAATCCACGTGAAAAAAAAAAGACGATTGCGTCCTGAGACAAGTACATTTACCGACCGACGGTATGCATAATAAAATGTTTTTGCTTATGCATCACTTTTTTTTTTTCAAATATTTAAATAAACAAAACACACAGGAAGCCATGAAAATATTTGTTTCTCCTTCTCCCACCTTGTAAATATATTTTTTAATATTGATGCCAAAAAATTGTCCAATCCAAAAAATCAATATAACGTATATCATCTAATTCGTTTTGTAAAAATATATTTTCCTTATTTTCAAAAGGAGAATATTAATATTTCCAATATTTAATTTTCATTTCTCTATAATTCACACACACATTCATATGTATTCATTTTCGTGGGGCGAGTGAATTTTGATTTATCGGGTGGAATTTAGGTATGCATGGTCACATTTGGCCAGTCGAGTTGTCGGTTGGCAGTTCATATGCGCGTTTGCTCTTGAAATCGAAGACGCAAGAAGAAATTGATGGGAAGCGCGCAAACACCGGGTGACGATGACTACCTTTATGACTCCGGAAAGTGGTGAACACGGGGTGCCACGGCACCACCGCTGCCGCTGTTGCTGCCAGTAAATGGGTTAATGGGTTTCATGGCAACAGGTGGCCGCGCTATTGGACCGCGTTCAACATCGCGGCCGGCTTTACGGCGCGGCCTTAAATAGCATTTGTCGGTGAGGCGCGCAAACATACGACGTCCGTTTTCTCCGCGGTGTGCGCTAACTCGCCGCATCGGCGGACCGATTCAGTCGCGAAATTAAAATCTCGTATCGGTGATCGATCGGCTCCCGATCGGAGTCACGCCATCGCCGCCAGTCACGCTATTGATTTTTAAACGGGGACGAAATAATAGAAAAAGTATCGGGATGATTACTCGTCACGGTTATCGCGATACGAAACATGTGCAGATATGAAAAAAAAAAAAAAAAAAAATGCAATTAAGCTTCCCGACTGAAATTTCTTGGCCCTGTTGGTTAAATGAAACCGGTTCGTTGAATTCAATATTAAAATAGTGTTCCATCAATTCGTTAATCTTTTATTCCGCAGATAAAGGGTGGAATAATAGAACGAATTACAGTTTTTGTTACCGGCCGAGTGGAAAATCGCATCAACGCGATGTGACGTCCTTTCGCCCGCCGATCCTTAGCTCAATCGGTATCGACAACTGGAATCCTATTTTCGAAAGCGATGAAAGTTTCTAGCAAAAGGAAACGAAAGTAATTGCGTAAGTGACGAGCAGGCGTAATTATTTTGATTTTGTCCGGAAGTATTTTTGCAAACAAGGACGAAATACGATTACAGATTTTTGTACCGACCGTGGTATGTTACATAACCTTAAGTGCTTGTGTTCACTTATTTTTTTAAACGTTTTCCAAAGTCGAGGCAATGATTTTTATTTTAGACAATGAAAATTCAGTTACTCATATTGATAAGGATATGCTATGAGAATAGCTCGAAAATAAGAAATTTAACAACAAATTGTCCGACTCGAAACTCGTGGACAACGATTTTACTGCCGATTTACATGTCGAACTTAATATTCCGACTTGCATACATAAAAACTTTGACAAGTGGTTTATAAAACTCCTGAGTTCGTTTTACATTGTAACCCAATAAACTTAATTATCATTAATATAACGACAACAAGCTTGAGAAAATTTTTTGATTTTCGAGTTATTCGGAATAATCCGATATCATTTTAATGATCATTACTTTTTCCCCAACGTTTACGTTGTGACCGCGAATAAATAATAATAAAATAGTATGCACACACGCAAAGCCGCTAATCAAATCAGTAGATCATTTTAAACCCGAGTGTGGCGACCTCATAAACTCAATGTATGCATGGATCAAAGCAAAAATTCGATACCGCATAAGATCGAGATATTTATGTGCCGCTTAGTCGCTACAGGAAAATATTCCCTTCTCATAATCAACAAGTACGAATACAAATGAATTTCACCAAACAAATTTACGACGAAAATTTTAATTTATCAGCAGAAAAAAAAAGCGCACAGCTTCTTTCGTTTCTAAGCTCTACTCCCCCTCCTGCTTAGCTAAGTCACGCACTTGGAAACGTACCGAAGAAAATGCGTTTTTCTCACTTCAATATGAAAACCAACTTAGGGCACAAATATGGAGCAACCTTTTTTTTACCGAACCTCACATACTCCCTTTTTTGCCCAACCTTATCATCGTCATGCCTCAAGGATCAGAGACACGATCGAGGGATGTCCGCTTGCGTGAAAATGTAGTCTGGGAAAAAAATAAAAACGTTGTTCCGCTTGTGACCTTGAAGAGTTGAAATTGTGGAGTGTACAAGGCCTTGATTTTTTTTTTTTTTAAGTAGAGAGGAAAAAAGCCACTTGTTCTCGACAATGGAATACATTTGCGGTGTATCGTTGACGGTGTTGGTCGTCTTGGTATGTGCCAGAGGTGCAACTATCACCTGGACGTTTCTACTGGCCGTATCAATAAGTTCCGATCGTTATACTGCAGCGGCATCTGCATGGCGATCAACGAAATAGGTCGTAGATGGTATGGCCGGTTGAATGCGGTCCATTCCGCTAACGGTAACGACCCTCGCCCGGGTTCGAGTCTCGGCTAAAGCCTTCAACGACCCAGGCGTGGTCCATCCCTTCCTTCGGGATATTCTCTCCCGCGTGCACCTGCGCACAACGCCATTACCAACACAGTGAAACTGCAAGTTGGTACTTTGTATCGACGCATGCGTGCTGAGGTAGAAAAAAGGTAGAGAGAGAAAGAGAGGAATCCGAAAATACCCGAAGGTGACATTGGCCAGCGCTAGGAGTAAAATGACCGAACTGGCAAAAAAAAAAAAAGAAGAAGAAAAAACGTTGATACGCGCAAAGTAGATATGGTTAATGAATAATTTACATATCCTCGATTTGAATTTGCGAGATAAACGGGACCGTGAATTCGCCAATTAGCCAGAGTCACGTACAGAAATATATTTGCAACATGGTTATCATTTACGACCATAAGATGTAAGGCAAATGAGTGAAGTTATTATTAATTAATGCATTTTTACGTATTTTTATATCCTCATAAATATATGAAATAAGTGCGAGATTTTTTTTTTAATCTTGTCGCTAATTGGACCACTCACATTACTTCGTGGGTCTGATAACCATGGTTCGATTATGGAAGTGTTTATAATTATTTCGAAAATGTTGATTATATGGCGACGATGGAATGCAATTTTATCGAGATTCGATAGGATTTTTCATTTCAAGTGCATTAATGATCGCTGGTTGAGAAAATGGATTTTTCTCACTACGTTGAGATTAAAGGTAGTGCTTCAGAATTCAACGTGGTAATATACCAGTGATGGTCAGTTAGAGGGTCAGCAATACCGCAGGTAGTTGATGGGCCCATCAGGAGGCTGGTAGCAAGTCGTGATGGGTATCGAAAAATCATCTAGTCGCTGCCGGTAAATTCCATCTCTCGTTCGCGACGGGACCAACGGAAACTGAGAAGTCACCCCGGCCCGAGGTTCTCTGCATTACCGACGTTGCCATCGATTGCCTCCCCAACCTCGGCCACCCAAAGGGACACAACCCCGTACCTTGATGCCCGAGGTTCCAAGGACCAAAAAAAAATGTAAAAAAAATCACGTTTAATTTTTTTTTGTACAATCTTCAAGAATTTTAATTCCCGAGATTGAAGTCGAAGCTCAAGGCTATCACTGCTTTTATTTAAATAAAAAGAATCGTAAATTTAAAAAATATTGTCAAACAAAAAATGGTCTCGTTAAAACATTCTTCTCAAGATAATGAATATAAATTTATTCACGATATCCGGATACTCTCCCGAGCAATATTTCTGCTTCAATATTGCATACTCATAACCACAGTATCAAAGAATATTTTTAAAAACCATTTTTAAAAATGATTTTTCATATACTTAATTATAAAATTAAATAAATGATTTGCGGAATATTCGTACTGAGTGTCTCTTTCCCCGTGGGATTTATGATAATACTTTAATACATTCGAAGCTCACGGGGAGCACAGATTTATTTTAAGAAGTGTAAGGAGTCATGGGGAGGGGAAAAAATGAAGTATCTGACCATGGCGAACGCAGCGACAGGTGCAGCGATGGATAATCTTTGATGCTTTCAATTTTTTAAATTGTACCCTCCCCGGGCGGGGAATTTCAAGTCGTCTTGAATAGTATAAACGGCTCGTGAATACGCCTCTGACATAGTGCAACGATCGCGTCGAGTGGTGCGTGCAACCTGCCAACTAACCCTCCCCCTCGCTCGACCCCAACCCACCACAACCGCCTAACATAATTCATGCAAATTATATACAATCTTACATACTGGAGTCTCGAGACTCGCAAGCCGGGAGGCGAAACTGTTTCCTCCAATGAGGCACCGGGCTCTAATCGACCGGCCCGCTGTGTGAGAGACCATCGACGGAGTTAACTTCAAGGGACCAACGTAACATGGATTCTCGTGGGAAAAAAAGAATAAAAAAATGAAATGCGAATTTTAGAGGCCATAGAATTTTGGGGAATTGGGAATTGCCAATTATCGATTTAATTGCTCATTAAAAATTCACCGAATTTTTCCCTGATTTGGTTTTCTTCCTGATTTTTCAAACAGTGGTCCACCGAAAATTATAGAAAGTTTCTGATTAAGAAATATATCGTAGCGTTTCGAGGTTCGTGTGGAAAAAGGATAATTACGAGATATGAGATAATATGTTAATTGCCGGATAATTTAAGAAATAAATGAAAAATAAATGAATTTCAAAAGCCGACTACCTTGAAACTGTCTATTATCGATTCACTGTACGTTTCAATATTCATCGATTTTTCGTAATTAAATTGTAAGTCACTGTAGATGGAAACTGAATCTACAAACAGCCGTAGAAATTTTTCTATCGGGAAATACCATTTTTAAACATTATTAACAAATAAAATCGATGGCTCCACTATTTTTTTATAGAAATTCGTGGGTTATTTTGGTTAATAAAAAAAAATTGGACAACCACAAAAAAAAGTGTACGACTACGTATTCGATATTTCCAGCTCCATTTATTATTAGATATATGTCTTCTATACGATTTAAGAGTATGCGGCATCCATGGAAAAAAATGTCCAGTGCTGGTTCATTTTTGGAGGGTGTAAAGTTGTGGAAAAAAAATCATGACCCTTTATCCTTTTTTGATGGGCTTCACTCGCCCTCGAGAGTTATTTCAATTATAAATCGTAATGAAAAAGTTATGATATGTTGACAAATTTATTATGAGTGGCGGAGTCTCGGAGGTGGCAAAGACTTTTCAACCTCATTTGGCTCGTTACTTTGCGCTAACTGGACATGACGGAGTTATTTACGAGACGTCGGCGTGTCGTTCACTCGAAAAACTTGCATGGGGTCTGGTCCCGCGCTCACGTGGAAGCCCGAGTAAATAGTTACAAATTCAGGGACGCCGCTCGAGAAATTTCTCAGTCCCTCGTGAGAGTATCGCATAAATAATCGAATTTGCCTCTGACATGTTTAAAATGTAACAAAGTACGTGAGTATGGGCGACATGTGTTGCTAGAAACGTCGGCTTCCAAGTGTATCCGTAATGAAGGTTTAAAAAAAAAAAAAGAAAACAAAAAAAGTTTTGCACCCTTACGACTTTTGTCGCGTCGAGAGACCTTTTGGTGAAGCTGGAACCGAAATCGAAGAGTAGGCGTTTGCCAGAGAAAAAAAAATGGCTCGGGACACGAAGACATTGTAAGCTCTGTGAAAAGAAACAGGGCTGAACCCTTCAAAATGAGGGTGGAGCAGCCCTTGAGGCAGTACCAGACCTTCCTCTGATTGACCGACGGAAAAAAATCTTCCTACCTCACTAAATAAATCAAAATATAAATGCACGTCACAAATATGCATATTTGTGACGTGCATTACATACATATATAGCTATATTTTACTGCATCAAAATATGTATTTTATCCGAAAAAAAATTCACGATTTTCAGTAATTAATTTTTGGAATGAAATTTAATAATTTCATTGTCTTTCATTGGAACGATTAGATTATTTTTTAATATATTTATACCAAGACTCCCAATTTTCAACTATTTAAATTTAATAATAATTTGTAATATGCACGTATATAATTGTCCAATTTGTTGATACCAAAATTACGATTTTTTATCTTCTTTACTCTGTACGACTGCCAACGACTGAACCATTGGTACTATTTTTTTTTACTACGTCATACAAGCGACTCTGCTGGCTACGTTACCCAGAAATTCTCTCGACTGTCGGGTTCAAATATGTTCCTCTGCCCTCAACCCAACACCATTTTTTTGTGCTCTATGTCAACTCCCCTCTTCGTTGCCCCCGCGTTGTCGTCGTAACGCCCATGAGACCTCCAGGCGCATGGCCGCATCTACGTTGGTCCCTGCCAAAGCCAAAATAAAAAAGAAATTCCCAACAGCGTTTCCAGCGGCGGTCACTGCCTCCGCTCACTTTATTTATTTACTGCAGTCAGCCGTCAAATTATTTTTTCAAGTAAAATGAACGAATGTTAAAATATAAAAAAGAGTTCATTAAACAAAAGGCCAAATTTTATTCGATACTTACACTTTTATGGCTAAGCCCGTCTCCGTTTGAAGAAACAAATTTTCTTTTCACTTCGAGCGCTTTTTTCCAAAATAGCAAACAAAATAGCACTCTCAAAAAATTCACTTTTTTATTATTATAAATTTCAATGAATGTTTTTATCATTATAGAATAAATAAATTGCATTCCTAATACAATTATCTTTTATTCTATTAATTCTTCTATTGCACTAAAATTTAAAAAATTAAAATTTTTTAAATTAGCAGCTTGTCACTAAAATGTCCTGATTCACTTTGACATCTGCACGAGACTCGAAATCTGCGATACGGAAACCGGAAACCGAGTGAGCAACATTGTCTCCCTGCCCATTGAATCTTCGTTCTTTCCCTCCACTTCCACGCTTCTTCAGTTCGACATGTGCGAATTGAAAGTTTCATTGCTAGTGCAACAAAAGGCGGGTCAATGAGAGTCCGAAGTGATTTAAATAGCAGCCGAAGAGAGATGAAAAGAGGAGCACCGTTCCATTTAATAATCAGACAACAAGGCAAAGCGTTTCGAGTTGTTCTCGGTGATTGAAGGGAGTTCCAGCTCCAGTTGGCGAACACAAAAGTCCATAAGGGAGGAGAGAAAATGAGAGGGAGAGGGAGAGAAAAAACAAAACGTCGGAGGCTCCCGAGCAGACGTGGGCTTCCGTTTATTGCTCAACAGAAGCACTCTTTAAAAACGCATCGTACACTTTTATGGGCCGGCGATTATGCCCTAAACCCGTGGCGCGCTACGATACTCCACTACCTATATACATACAACGTCCGGTCCTTTCCGTTCTTGCGGAGCCCACGAGAAATTGCACGGCTTGTTGCGAGCGCAACATGTACTTCGATAACTGTACAAGCATTGACTCGGTACATAATGCGTACTGGCTTAGTGGTGTATGATAATATATTTATAGACGTACGTCCATCAACGTTTTATGTCGCGTTGCGTCTTTGGTCCATCATTGTGCTGCGCGAAAGGAAAAAAAAAAAAAAACAAATAACCGAGGTTTCACTGTGGCTCACTCAAGTTCCGGCGAGCATTGAACAGGTCGTTTCGAATGCATTATGGGCCGTGGTTGCGGTACGTCTTCGATACGGTATCGATTACACGAGGTTCCTTCGCAAGCAACAGCAGAATTACGTGCCGCGATCGTATGAGCGGTAAACGACGACCAATGGGTCAAACGATAGACGGCTTTTAAACGGTAGGCTTCGAACACCGTTAGGCTACCACCACGATATTCATGAAAATAGGATAAACAGAGCTTCTAGTGGGTTTACAGGTACGATAATGCTGTACGTATCATAAACAATGTGTAAGTGTTAGATTTTGTCGTTGTTGTTGTGTTGCACATATTTCCGATCGGAGATGAGCTTCAATGGAAGTCTAATGGAAATAAGTGAGAATAATGATGAAGAAAGAGCGGCAGTATTTTCGATATTGATTACTTAATATTGGAACTCGTCGAGGCTTTGCTGTAATTCTCATTTTATTGGAATATCATATTTACTCATAATTATTAAGGTAGGAAGGTAATTTTTTTATCATTTTTTTATTCGAATATTGGCCATTATTATTTTTTTTTCCTTTAATATTGAAATATATTGGAAATTTTTGTATTTTTTGGTGAAATATCTGCGATTTTGTGGTGGGAATTTATTTGATTTTTTTTTTTTTTTTTTAGTTTGAGGATATACTTTTGATTTGTCATTTTGAGAATAGCGGGTCTATTAGTTTTAGAAGAGTGAGCATTTTGTTTTAATTGTTTGTCGACAATCGGTTTTACGGGCGATAAAGTTTTGTACTAATTTGCGCGTTAAATCCATTTACGGCCACACGAACCATTACGGACTCGTGTACTCGCGTAGTCGACAAGGTTGCACACACGTGGATTGCACAATTTTTCGATTTGTGGTACATAATGTCTGCTAATGACAGAATATAACTGTCGAAATATTTTCTGATGTTGAAGAGATAACGACTAAATAGGATTGCGAAATTGGTGATTTTTTTCCTCTTCAAGTACGCCGTGGAAATTAATTCGAAAGGTCAGCCACCTATCAAATGCAATGTATGCATTAAATTCTGATTTACTTTAATATGGATTTGGATTTTTTCCGCGGATCGACAGCACGAAAACATCATATTAATAACTCAAAACTCTCCTTGTTTGGTCATTTTACTGTCTGCGTATATTACCCGATACCATATTGGTATTAATTATTGTTTCTCGGAATGTTTCGCTGTACGAAACTATCGATACTCTTTTATAAAATCGAGAAAAAAAAAATTCCCATAAGAACTCACTGAAAAATGCAGAAAAAAATTAATTAACAGGAAAGTAACCCCCTCATCATTTCATTTTTTGTGGCACATTATTTCAACGAATCTATTTTCTATATACTTACTTTCATTTCAAATAAAAACGTCACATAATTTTTCGGCTAATACCATAGAATTTTTTCAAAATCACTCTATAGAATATTTAACTGTATAATTAAATGACACGTTAGCTGAACTATTTCGTAATTCTCGCGTTTGCAAAGATTCCCAAAACCCGAACCAAAAGTTCGTGTCAATTTCTCGCAATTGGGAATCATTTTTAGTGACATCGATTGTCCAAATTGTGTGGTGACCGTGATTGGGGTCGATTATTGGCTGCGTTCTCGTATCGCATTTGGTGGGAACACCAGCAGCAGGAGCTCCAACGTCGAGATACTTCCCTCGTCATCATCTCCGCGTGCATTAGCATAAATTTATTATGTCCACCATGGACTGTCTCGTTACTCACTTTCGACGTAGACCGCCAGCGGCACTGGCAAGACCCTCCGCCAGTGCTGCTTCATTACAGCCGACCGCTGTGAACTTCTCGACAAATGTATTCATGCATATTACACGGCGACATTACACTCGCCGCAAGAATGCACCATTAAAGTTCTCGACTCGGCGCACCGGGTCCAAATTCACAATTCCAAACGACACGAGCAAATGACGTTCCTGTGAATGCGCAAAGCGCTCATTGGTCGATCGATCGGCGGTGTGTGTATTGGCAGCGATGTATTATTTGCACAGCATGTAAATCAATCATGTCCCCGCGGAAATAATTAAGCACTGTGAATATTTTAAGCGTCTCAAGGTCGCGTTCATAATACGGCAGAAGCTTAGCACTAAACGCATGTGCATAATGCAGCGGTGTCTTATCGTCCTCGGTTGAATCTTCTGCGCAAAAGTCAAAAAGATCAGCCTCCCGTTTCGTCATAATTTCCCGCATTTTCCAGTCACGTGACTTTCGGCAGAACCTAGAAGAACGGCATCCAGTCGCGGACGGAACGTGAGACGTAGGGAAGCCGCAGGTCCGTTATACCTGACGGTTTTTTTTATTTTCGTTTCCTCCGAGACTTTTTTTTTTATCCTCAATTGTACGTGCTCTCGATGGTAGCGGACGAAACCGGAGCAAAAACAGGCTTTTCTTTTCTTCATTGTTATTGACCCTTTACCGGGCCGGAACAAAGTGGACAAGAAGACGAGGTACCGTTTAGAGATAGCTGGGGCAAAAAAAAAGTCAGAAGAAAAAAAAAAAAGCAAACCGAGTCTGGAGCCGAGAGTGGACTTCACTGGGACTCGAAGAAATACCTCTAGGTCCGCTGGCCTCTTCGTGACAGAAAGGAACTTCTCGGCTCTCCGCAAAACTGCTTTATGACCGGCGAGCACCGTTGCAAAAAAAAAAGGGTTGCGAGCCACTACCTCGGATGCGATTGGGGCCTTATGCCTCTGCTGCTCGGCTGTAGCGTCGTCCTTCATTTCTTCTGGCACCTCTGAACGCACTGCTCTGTGCCGTTATTACGAGAACGCGAAATGTCGTTGCTGTCGATGCCTCGGCGAGAGAAACACCTCGTTTTCTTCGCACTTGTACTTCGACTCCCGATCGCGGAGCTCTCGTCTCACGGGCCAAAGTTCGATCGCTTCATTTTCATTGTCATCCTCGTACCGTCGCATCGAGAATCGCGTGTGCCTCCCACTGGCAACGGGAATTGGTGCTAAAAGTATTGTCAATCGGCCCGACCCTGGCTATCTCATCAAGACAATCCGGTGAGTCCCAATCAAGTGATGCATGAACTTAGCGTTTTACTTTATACGTATTTTTATAGAATGCCTACCTTCTATCACGATTTTTCTCACTGTAAATCGCTCTTCCGATATGAAATAGAAGGGGTTAAAAAAAGAAAAAATAGTTTCGTGTATTTTGAAAAATGGACCATGTTCATAAATGATGCATTTTTTGTATTGTAGCTTGTAAGTTCAGCGCGATTGATTATTTAATTTAAAGTAAAATTCGAAGAATTTGCAATTATACAAAATGTATTTCAAATTTTTATTAGTTCATATTCTCGCGGGCGAAAAAAAAAAATTAACACAAAAAATAAATTTATTATTAATTATCCCTAAAAACGAAGTCGAACTGAATGTAATATTAGGCTGTCGATCACTTGGCAAGTATTGGAAGAACTATTTTTTGGAATGGTGAAAACGTGACTCGGTTCTTTGCAAACTGATGTGAACAGACAGCCCCTTAAATGGCTTTTTTCGTATGTGCCAAAACATTTTTCTCCCTAGTCTGACACCGCGAAAATTTCCACAGCGAAATGTATTGCGACAAGTTGTGCAGATACATTGTTTTTATGGTGAAACGCGTGTACATACATGCGTAGATCAGATACGTGGAAAAGGGGAGGGGGAGGGTGGTGCGAATAGAGAGAGGGTCGAACGTGGGAGAACGATAAAAGTAACTGGGTGAAAAAACACATGAGCAGGGATGGGACGTGTAATGAGCGGACCAACTACACAAGACGTGCCATTCGGCACCCAAAACGAAGATAGGGTGATAGGGCATCTCCCCTGCGAACGTCAAGATATTTGACGAAGATGGTGGACGAACAGCACGTTTCCATTAAACGTGAGGGTAAAATCCCGGACCCTCAAAAAATAGGACGATCTCCCTCTGTCACATACCAAATTTTATCTCGATCGTTCCATTTAGCACCAATTACAAGTTATAAATATCATATTGCAAACCCCATTTTGGTTAAAAGTAACTTTGGCTCTTTCATTGTTAAGCATATTTGATACAAGCAATTGCTAATTTCTAAACTGTTTTATTTTTATTTTTATCAAGCAATAAAAATGAAATTTTGTTGAGAGTACAAATCTACTCATTCTGAATACTGCATTTGTATTTAATGAAAAAAATAATAATAATTTGTTTCTGTTCATATTCATTTTCACTGTTTTTATATAAAAATTGATTTGGATAGCAATTATCTGAAATAGTACAGAAAAAGTTCAATCGAAATGTTCGAATTCGATATTTCAATTGAATTTTGGTATTTATATCAATTAACAATATTTATTTCAGTTATATTGCTATTTTTCTGGGCACGGAGATGAGAAAAATGAAAAGTGGTACAGTAAAAGTGCATCGAGAATGGAAGATGGGGTAGAAGAAAAGATCAAGATGGAAGAAGAGAGGTGGACCATAATATCTTCATTTGCATTGATGAGGCTCTCCAGTGATTGGTTTTGAGAGCGAACGAGTTCGCTCCACCCAAGAGGTGAAATTTTCTTGCGAACTCAATTTGTGATACACCGGAGGGGAGATGAAGAGTGCAATCACTATGATGATAGCGAATATTACCAGAACCAGCAAAAATAATATGCAGTATTTTGATGCGCGCTATGGAAAAAAATTCTCTGTGACATAAAAATCATAGTAAAATATTCGGAAAAAAAAAATTCTTTCTCATTTATGATTCTGAGGCAGTGGACCAAACGCTGTGACGTGGTAAAAACGATACGATTGTAGGAAACCCTCGAATCTTTTGCTCTTCATCATCTCACCCCCCCCCCCCCCCCCCCCCCCCCAGTTATTCAGGGCCCCTTCCTTATTTTACGATCTATCCCGTAAAAAAATACGAAAAAGAACTGGGTAACGCCTTAAATTAGTTTGAAACTCGCATCGCTGCCCACGTGGTTACAGAGATAGAGCCCCGCGGGGCTTACCTTCCAATTCCCACGCAGGTTTAGACGCCCCGCGACCATTGCTGTTGCCTCTCCCGTTTTCTGGACGCGAAGCGAGTTAATAAGTGAGGGACTTAATTCTGGCGACCCTATCCTCCTATTATTAGTTACCAAACTTTCATCGGCTAAGGTCAAAACTTCGAGCCGGCAATATAGACCATCCCCGAAATCTTTTATCGTGAAATTGGGTCTCGCATAACGTAATAGGACAAACTTGGCTCGATTCGCAAAAGTCCTTACCGCCAATTTAGTTTCAGAATAATCTCTGTAATTAACGAGGCACACGAGAGAAAAATAATCACGGAGTGGCAGCAAATTTTTGAGAAAAAAAAAAAAAAAATCAACAGGAAGCTTGCATTAAAATTATTCCATGATTCTTTCAATATATCCTTTCATATATTACAAACAGCGCAAAGAATTTGCGTTTGAGTCGGAAAAAAATTATAATATTTTTGCAAAAAAAAAATTTTCGCTTATGGCCATACTATGAAAAAAATGTCCCCACTTATACCGACATTTCCCATGGATAAAAATTGTTACAATTCTCTCACCGTGTGGCAAATATTACCAAACGTGATATATTTTACTTTTCAACTTGTACGATAATCCAATAACATCCTAATTTTTTTTTTTAATTCTCCGGATCTCTTGACGCGGCAAAAATGGAGCAATAATGCCAAGCGATCGAGCTTCTTGGGCAGCTAAAAACTGCAACCCCGTCCAACCGGATATCCGGCGTCTACACGTGCAAAAGCGGAAGGCGAAGCTCTCGGTCTCCGTTCCGTTCTCGGAAATGAATTCCGAGTGTTCGTATTCGCGAGTAGCAGATGCGGAACAATGTGCGAGACATCGGAAGGCCAAAAGAGTTGCCGAAAGTCCGTCGACGAATCGTTTCCATTTACGATGCCGCGGATCGTTAATTTGTCTCATCTGCCAACGTCTCGTCCGCTGCTGTACATTGATTCCCTTTGATACACGCGGAAACGACGAAAGGACTTGGAATATTTTTCGTTTGAAAATTTTAATCAAACTTGCCGAACTTTCTCTCTTCTCTCCAATAATCTTGGTTATCTCGCTGACGGAAAACGGAAATAGTGTAGCTCCGTTACGGAAATTCGTCGGCTAAAGTTTTCCCGAGTTTATCGGAGGAAAACCGGTGAAACACGGCAGAGAAATACGGCGTCTTGAACGCGCAATTACATCAGAAGGGCTCGTCTCCGACTAACTAGAAATCTAGAGTACAACGGAATAGACGAAGCGTGATGGATCTAGGATAGCGAGAGACGAGAGACGAGAGTGTCGGAGGAGAGGATAGGAAATGAGAGTAAACGGGATACAGAGGGATGGCACCAGCCCTTAACGAACACACGCTTTAGGGTCGGCGTCTATCGACCGGGAGGCCGACGCGCGCAGCTTCTGCCTCCCGGCGAGCTGAGATACGCCAGAGAGAAGATCATGGCGGCGCCGTCGGACGCTGAGCATACCCAAGATACGTTGTTCCGTGATTTATACCGATTTCCATTAAAACCACCGCACTTATGTCAACCAAAAAACCGTTATTATCTTTATCGCCAATTTCTTCACATTCTTCAGAAAAATATTCAACAAAAAATTGTCTTTTCCCTGCAGGAGAGGGAAAATTTCGAGGCGCGTTAGTGAAGCGTATTCGGATGGCGTCCGACGGCACCAGAAATATTTTCAAGTAGGTTGCCGAATATTCGTCAAGTATTTTCAGTCATTTTCATTATTTCAGGATAATAATGTAGGAAAAATATTGGAAATTACGTATATGTTAGATAAATTTCGAATACATAAATTTCGAATACATACAAAGTATTTTGGATTTTGGATTTTTATGCGGTGGCATGATCGCCTCAATGCGAGCTTGCAGCTTTTAGGTAAGCGCCTCTCTCATCGCTTCTAGGTGTGTGTGTGTGTGTGTGTGTGTCACTCTCTCTCTCTCTCTCTCTCTCATCTTCCTAATCTCCGCTTTCTTGTCTGTGTTTCATGAAAGTACTTTGGTAGGAGAAACAATGTAACTTCGGTGCATACCCAAATGCCAAGAGTATAACGTCTTTATCATCCCGCTTCTCTCAAGCTTATGACTCCAGAGACTAGATTACCCGGGAGCTCCGTAACATACCAACGACTACGAGATATCGACATTGTCTTACACACCGAAGCGCTGGTCTCAAATGGACATGTAAAAATGGACAAAGACTCCCATGCTTTTTTCTCTTATATCGCTGGCATAAAAAATAACGCAGTCTCCTTAGTATCGCATTTTTCTTACGGTTCTCAATTATGTGAAATTGAAAAATGTAGCTTAAATATTTCACGTGCCATATTTCCTATGCAAGAAGTGGCCATTTTGCAAAATATCTTTTTTAACGTAAAATCAAACGAAAAACGTAAAATATCCAATTTTTCAAACGTGGACATATTTTCGTATTCTGGTTCGAAAAAGTATGTGAAACATTTTTTTTTAATCCAGGGGACATCGTTACAAGCCTAGACAATTTCTATGATCTATCATCCAAACCAGATTTGTGAATCTCAATTATCGTGAGAAAAGAAAAATTCAAGTAATTACCGATTTCATAATTACAATTTTTTCGATAAGAACCTGAAGTCCTTATGAAGCGATATTAAAATTTCGGCGCAAATCCATTATAAATTTACCTTGAAATAGAATTTCCCATAATTTGTGAGAAAAATTCGAGGGTAATATCCCGAATATACTTTTCTCGGAACCTTTCATAAATAATTACTAATCACTTTACGGAAGGTGAAGAAAATTTTTGCGAAACTGTCATATCACTTATTAGCGTCAAGGATGATCATTTACATGACATAACGAAGGACGTTCACAACTCTGATCGAAAAGTGAGGAAAACGGTAAGACAATAGCGAAGACTCTTCGAGACTAAACAAAAGTGCACTTCAGTCATCGCTCTTTCTCTTTTCTCTTCCACAAAGCTAAGGATAATGAAGAAGCCTCGTATTTGAGTCAGCACGATATAGACCCACTCACATTTATCAAGAATCAGGATAGTCCAGTGGCCATAGCGCAGCGACGACGTCGTATCATCATCTCGGTGTGATAGGTCGCTACCACCGCGACGACCATCCACCACAGAGAGCCCGAGGTTTCCCCCGAAATTCCATTTTCCTGAAAAATGGAGCAGCTTTTCCCATTATACTTTTTACTCTCCTTCGCTGTGACGAAGAATGGACGGAAGAAGTATAACGGATGTTCCAGGGACTTTATCAACTATCTCTCTCTCTCTCTCTCTCGACTCTACTCTACTCTTACTCTACACTCTTTACCCGCTCGACGCGCGGCTACGCAAGCTCCGAGCGGCACCTTTACGACGGTCTTCATATCGGAGACCAACGGTCCACAAAATTGCAGAGTCTCTTGTTCTCTCTTTCTCTTGGGCTTGCTTTTCGCCCTCGCACTCTTCTCCTCGATTTTCTCGCGAGCGAGCGAGAGCTTCGCGTGCCCCCTTTGGTATTGCCCCGGAGCGTGATTGTCCAATCCCAGGCAGACGTTCGTCCGGTGAATAGCTAGAGCTCTGCGCCAGGCACACTCTCTCACTTTTCTCTCTTTCTCCCTTTCTCTCTTTCTCGCTGCCGCTTCCTTCGGAGTGTATTAGATTGGCTCCAAGATACGTGACCTCGCTCGAGAATCAGCTTCATTTCCAGCCTCCCCCCCCTCCCGCCCTCCTCCTCCTCCTCCTCGTCAGCATCCCAGCCAACTTCGCGTTCTCTCGTACCGAGACGCGGAGCCAACGTCAATTCTATTCTCCTTCGTCTCGCCATCGCTTCTGCACACTCTGCCATCTCCTCTCCCTCTTCTTCGCTCTTCCTCGTTTTCCATCCATTTGCCAGAGCAATTTTCCTGGAATCTTCGGCTTCCCCTTGTTTTTCGTATTCATGCACTTCCGTGTACTTCCTCCACTCGAGTTCGCTCCGTAGTACTAACATCTTTTAACTCCACCGGGATCAAAATATGATGATGAGATTGTAAACGATCCCCGCAATAATGCGAGATTATGGCGGCAGTTTGAACTTTTATTCTCGTAGGCGATTCGTGCACTGTTTTTTTTTTGGCATATGAGACTAATATTAATTTTCTTGTCAACTCTAATCCTAACTCCCGTTTTTTTCATGCCGTTTTTAATTCGTGAAAAAATTATTTACGATTTTTATATATTTTTGTATTTTATTTACAGAGTCAAAATGACTGCATTTTGGCTTCAGGACCTTCGAATGATTTATTTTTTGACCAATTACATTTTTATCGGGTGGTACATTTAGGAGAGTTGCATGTTTCTGTAATATAACAAATTCTTTAAATACAAAAATACGCTTTTTGGCAAGTTTATCAATTTTTTTTTTTTTTTTCAATTTTTTCAAGTATCGATATTGCAATTTGTGTTAATCGTGAAAATCGAATTCTGATCTATGTGAACGAATGACACATTGATTACAGAATAAATAATTTAAAAAAAAACAATTCTGCCTCTGAACATTGTTCTTGACGTGCCAACGTTGATTCCAGGAATGAAACTGGAGATCCTCGAGTTTCGGGAAATGCCGGAGAAGCACACAGAGGAAACTTAATAGGGAATAGTTCATCGAGTGTTTACAAAAACCAGGCAACACAAGAACCCGAAGCGTTTGGCATGTTCACGTTCCAATGAATCGTCTCCATTCGTCCAGTCGTTCGCGTCGTGTGACGGCTCGGTGGAGCTTACATGCAATTTCGAGTTGGCAGCTTATTCCGGGTACCGAGTCGCAATCCCTTCGCTATATATTCCTTCTTTCCAAACAAACCCAACAGTATTCTCAAATGTTTACGACACAGAGAAAAAGAGCGAGAGAGAAATTGTTCGTTTGCTCGCTGGTCGCTCGAGTTTTCACTTCTAATTTCGTCCAAAAGCTCGAGCACGAGAATTTTTACGGCGGAATTCGTGAATGTTCACTGCGCTCGGTACTCGGTGAAAGAGAAGAATACCGAGAGTTTTCGCGGATGCGATTTAGCGCCTGGGCGAGTACGAGACGAGACGAGATGGTCGACGATCTTACCCAGCCACTGTCTCTACGTACACTTGAAATTCTGTGTGGCCCTGGAGCATCAACTTACAGCAAAACCAGCAGTCCAACGCTCCGGATTCGTCGATGATCGAACGCTCCGGAGTCTGTGTACGGTTGTAAAAGTTCGTGCGCCTTCTTCTTGGTCCTGGAAGTATTCGGTGTCCGTGGGAAAGCAGCACAATACACCCGATGTTTCGTCTTCTGCCTCATTCTCCATCTCCTTCTTCTTCTCTTTCTTCTTTTTCTTTTTCGGTTTTTATTTCCCGAACCGAAAGTTCTCGCCCGTGTTCGATATACGTTCGATTCCGTCCACACACACACACACGTGCTTGCCCATCGAGTCGCACGTGTGTACAGGACGTTTTAGGCCAACAGAGCAATTCCTATTCCAACGAGATTCCCATAAAAACGTCTACCTTGGTCCCCATGGAGAGAAACAATGTTTAATATATTCGTTTCAGCTTTCAACCCTTCTTCTCGTATTTATCTACATTATACGGATTCTTGTATACCTTGTCGATATTTCGCCGGGACCACCGCCGGGGAAAAATTCATTTCACCATATACTTTTTCTTTTTTTGGCCTTTTTGTTTTCGCTTCTTTTATATATATACATATATATTTCGGTGTTTTTTTTTTTCTTTTTTCTTTTGCGCTTTTCGCTCGCTTCGTTCTGATGGACGGAAGGGTGAGCTTCCTGCATATAACATAAAAGGAGCTTTTCTCCGTGGCAACCCTCTCACTCGGCTACGGTCTCTCGCCCTCCGCTTTCTCGCGGCTCACTCCGTTCGCCAGGGCGCACTTGCCGACCACCCAACCCCAACCCTTCCCGAGCCGTTTCCTTACCCCCGGGGGGTTGGAATTCTTACATTTTCCGCGAGCTTCAACTTTTCATGACTCTGTCCGAATCGTCCTTCCCTTTCCTCCGCCTCCCGCAGCCTCCACCCTCGTCGTTTTCTTCGAGGCAAACCCGAGGAAACTGCGGAGCATCAGCCCGCTACGACGGGAGAGACTTTCCTCGCCAGTGCTCATTTCCACAACTCCGCAAGCTCGCGCGCTCGCCTAACGAGAGTCTCTGGCGCGTCACGCGGCGTCCTGAACGTACTGTACATATGTATATGTGTGTGTATGTATATATATACACTTTGTACTACTATGTACGTACACTTCCTTCCGCCCTTACTTCTTCAAGGTTCTTCTTCACTTCTGCAGATACACCGGAAGAGAGAGAGCGAGAGAGAGGGAGAGAGGAGAGCCTGAAAGTCTCGTTGGCGCATCTACCATTTCGTTACAACCCTCGGCAAATTCTCGAGGCGCTCGCGCTTTCCTTCTCCTTTTCTTTCATACTTTGGAAAATTCTTTTTCTTAGCCCCTCATTCTATCTCCGTGGGCTACAAAGTCTCGGGTACAAAATGGCTTAATCTTATTTCTGATGAAACTTCTTTCGCGGAGGAAATTTTTTCAGGATATTTGTCTCGGGAATAAAGTTGGAAATAAAAAAAAAAAAAGCGGAACCCAGTTAAAGGGTAATTGAACGGTAAGCTGTTTTGTCGAAGGGAATTGGCGGAAGACTGATTCGAAAAATAGAGCTGTAAAAAACGAGAGATGCAAGCTTTCTGAGCCACTGTTATTTTAATGACCGTTCTTTCAAATTTCCGGTTGAAAATGGCAATACTTACGTTAACCAATAATCATGTCGGTTGACCGATGCAATCGATCAATCCGAATCAATGACTGACTCGATTTCTTCGAAAAAGTAATGAAAAAATTCAGGATTGAAGCCTGAAAATACTTCACGCTGCCCAAAAATCCTTCCCACTCCTAATATTCATTACGGCGAATGATATTAATTAATCTGCCGAAATTTCCGTGCATACGATAACGACATTTACGAATGCAAATAGCGTATCGATATTTCATTCGCGTTGAGAATAATGAAAATGATTTCGTGTCCACTAAAATCACCATAAAGATAAATCCCAGGACGATACGTTCGACGGTAGCATCCCCGCGAATAAAAGAAACGAAAGATAAAACGAGTGCCATAAAAATCTGGACAAATCTATTTGGATAAGCGACGAACACGTATCAGATAAACATAGCCGCTTTGGAAGCACGTCTGTCTGCCCGATGATAGAAACAGCATCTGGAAATCGCCCACCAATCCCGATCCTCCTTTGGCCCTCGCGTTTCCTCTCATCCTTACTGGCGGTCTACCATCGCGGCTAGTGTAAACATAAACTACGATCCAAGCAAACGCGTGCGCCACTCTGCGAACCTCTTCAGCTCTCTCTAGTTGCGACACGAGAGATAAATTAGGGGCGCTCCTCTTCTTATTTCCAGGACAGATCACGTTCGCGTGCGCAAACCAAAAGTTACACGCTAGGAACACGAAGAACGCGTGATCTCCGCACGACAGCGAGGCTTTGAGTCGCTTGAATTTTGTGAGTCACGTGCTGTCGTTGCTGAAGAGAACCTCCTCACCCTTTCTGGCACTGCTGTTCTGACTCTTCAGAGCAATCGTCTTCAAAGAAGGTAAAAAAAAAAAAGAAAAAAAGTATAAAGGGTACACGATTTTACAGAAAGTACACATGGACATGAAGAGGCCACGGTTGGACGAAAGTGTCGAGCGACAGCGTTGCCGGGATCATTCGTTTATACACACGTTTATATAGTGGAGAGTGTACGTCGAAATAAAACCGAGAGGAAAGATTGACGGGCGGAGGAAAGGGCGAGTCCGGAAAAGGGCGGAAAAGAGCTGAGCCAGAAAAATAGAGCCGGCGAAATGGCGAGAGATGGACGAGAGAGGATGAGGAAAGAGAGAGGGAGACGGACGAGAGAAAATATTGAGAGCGATGAAACGAGACGTGGGCAACTTCGCTACCGGCACCGACTCCACCAGAGCACATGGATATATGGCAACGGCGTTGCGGATCTAATCATGGAAGCTGGCCTTTTGCCAAGCGAAGCAAATGCCCGAGAGAGAGAGAGAGAGAGAGAGGAAATATATAAGAGAGCGGGAAAGATCGAAGGCGTTACGTTTCGGACGGAACGCGAGGAAAAGGGGTGGAGAAATTGAGGTTACGAAACGAAAATGTTGAGAGGAAACGTTCGTTATTGATAGCCTCGAGTTTCGGGCTCCCCGAGAAATTTCAAGCCAGCTAATCGAAGGAAAATATAATGAAAGGAATTAGGGTTTCGATAATGGGTTATCCGAATCATCCGATGGATCGGAAGTCTGTTAATTGGTGGGCTTCCTGATAGCGGACTATTTTTTCTTTCTTGGAAATAGTTGGAGTTTAAAGCAGGTTAGATCAAAGGACGTTGCACTGGGAACCAATTAGGAAAGCTTTTAGTTACTTGTTTTTATTTTTGGCTTTCCGTAAGTGGGGCAATACTCGATGGAGCCAACGAAAAGTCACGCTCGGTGGCGCAGGGTAATGGCCCTCAACCGAAACCAGCTAGAAACTTGTCGCCTCAATGGAATTCGGCTATGCGTGTATATTTTCCGTGGCCGTTTACTTGACTTTGTATTGAGATGAAGGTAAACATTTTCTTTCATCGATTTCGATTTTTTTTTCTGACAGAGATCAGAATTCGGCGACTTTAATTGATACCTCAGAAAGTGCCGACTGATTATTAATAACGATTTCGTAATATTAAAAACAGTTTTTCGAAGCCAAGAAAATTTCTACAAAAACTCTGACGTCGTTTGAAACGATTCAAAAATTAGGATAAAAATATCACAAACAGGAACGGGAAAATTCATTTTGCTTGCTTATTCATGTTTTTATTCTTTGATAAATCATATTTTTAAACAAAATAATGAATAATCGATGAATACGAGAGACTCAAAGTTGAAAAATTGTATTTTGCAGGTGAAAAAAAAGTACTTTCGTCATGCGGCAAGCGGAGTCCAAGCGTATCGCGTATTTTATCACGAGCAGCTATGTGAAAGTTGAATAATACACGTGGGGGAGGTTAGGGTGGTTGTCGGATTGGGTTATTGAGAATTTCCCGAGAATGGAGAGAGACTAGAAAGGTGGAGGGCGTAGAGAGGTAGGAGAGAATAGGTCGGGCACCGATCCAGAGAAAGGTTTCATCAAGAACCAATTATCGGCTGGCCCGGGGGCCTTATCTATCCCCAAGGTTATATGGACACAGAAGCACAGGGGAGAGCTATCTAATCCGTTTTCAGGAATTGAACGGCCAACGAGAAAACTATCGCTGGAGGGTATATGAGAGAAGAAGTGAGAGGGCCAATGGGGGAAAAAAAAAAAAAAAAGTAGACTTCCGAAGCGTGAGCGAAGGTGGAGTAAATGGAAGGGTGCGCTCACCGGTAAGGTGAAAAAAAAGAAGGGAAAAAAAAAATAAAAACGAGAGAGGAGGAGGAGGAGGAGGAAGAAGGTGAAACCGTTCTCCTATAAATGGTCCCGAGCGTGCTCGGCATACTCTACTCGCTCGAGTCCGCTTCATCTTTTTCTAGCTCGCTTCACCGACTCGAAAACCCTTCTCGTCTTCTTCAGCGTGTGCGCCTTACACACCGCGATTCAATCTCCTGAAAGTTTTCTTGATACGCGAAAAGAGTGAAGTATCTCACTCCCCCCGACGCTTTTCCTTCGAGAAACTCAAGCGACACGAGGGACACGCTGATAGATACAGCGTGGAATGGAAGAAGTGATGAGAGCTGGAGCCGTTCTCCATTACCTCCGAGCGAACTCTTCCTGATTAGTCGGGAGGATTCGCGAATTCCTATTTCTCCCCCAGCATAAGCTCCGCGTTTTCTTCACTAAGCAGCGAGGATTTTTTTTTAATATCTAAAAAAAAATAATTATTCTTCATTATTGTGGGAAATTTTTTGACTTTTTACATGAAATAGCAAAGATAAATATTTTTTTAACGATTTTTCAAATTTTATATACAATGAACAATGGTTTTGCACTTTCAGCAACTGGGCACGGTATTTGTTTTTTTTTTAATCTGAATTTTCCGCTGAAATTTGTTAAATACCCAATAGTAATTAAAAAAATCCATTTTCTTGCCATTCAATTTTTGTAAACCGTATTTTTCGATAAAAACATTGTAAATTTCGGACTCATTTATAACTGACGGGCCCTGCAAAATCCATTGTTGATATACACAAATTGTTTTATGGACTTCTCAGCATTTACAACTCATTCGTAACAATTTGCGACATTTGCATAAATCAAACATCCTATATAGCGGCCATTAAATAATTTAATGGCTTGTTCGGAGGACAGTTAACGGTGAAAATCTTCGACGCTTCAATTTTGACGAAATATTTAATCCATCGTATTTTAGGCGTAGCACTTAACGTCGCAATATATCGCGTGATATATTTTATTCCACAATATTTCACGCGGTAACAAGTATATGTGTGAACTTTGGCTAAAGAGGTTTTTTCGGCGGCTTCGTGTACGAGGGTCGCTCTAAAAATTTCAGGATAGCAATCACACGCCGCCTCGTCCGTTGGGGCGCGTAAAAAAAAGGGTTACAATTTTTTGTGGCAAGCGGCTGAGGCCGTGTTTGTGTTCGGGCACAAAGCCCAACATTTCCGCCGCTTCGAGGCGTTTGTTTTTTTTTTTCTGTCACGGCGGCGGCGGCGTTTTGGGAAATTCGTCGTGCAATATATTTTTCCATTGCCAAGTTTGGTCTAGTCGAGGTTTCACACCACGAGAACCGAACTGTTCTCCGAATCTTTGCGATGAGCGGGAAGGGGTGTTGAAAACGGGGCAAAAAAAAAAAAGGGTTGAGGCATGTGCCGCAGCCGCAGCGTCCGGGAAAACGGACAGTTTAAAATGGACTGAGCCCATTCGAACTTCCGGAGCTTCTGCAATTACACAAATGGTGAAAATCCTGGAAGCCTCGAGGACTCGTCACGTTAGAACGTATATTTTTGTTATCCTCGCCACTTATTCGTACGTAGAACTGAATAATGTTTATTACAAAGACCATTTGCAAATGACAGTACGTCTGCACCTTGCGCTCGGGGTTGTGTTGATAATAATATTTGACAAGTGTGAGTGACCGCAGTGAAGACAATAATTGGAAAAAGAAAAAAATGTGAATCGCAGTGACGAAACGAAAATTGTGCACGGCAAAAAAAATGTTCAAGTGATGATCTCTGACAGTTGGGGGAAAAATAATGGGACACGTGCACGTGGTTATTTACATTGATAACATACTTTTTTTCTTCAATTACTGAAATTACCGACCGGATTTGCTGCCTTCAATTCCTACCCTCCCATTCAATGATAGTCTGTAAAATTATGTTTGAACTTGTGCGAACAATTCTCAGAGGAAAAAGTGACGTTCATTAACATAATCATATCCGTATGTGCAATAAACACACTATTTTTTTTTTTTTGTCACGTGCACTTGTTTTCAAGAAATGTAGCAATTACCAGTCGACACTGATATTCAATTTTGTAATTACGCATTTTATGCGAAGAATATAATCGTGCTGAACACAAACTCAACGACGAAAGTGATTATTATCGTTAATCGGGAATAAAATGTAAATGAGATGAATAGAAAAAAAAAAAAACTACAGTTCGCATTACGAATTTGTCAAATATTTTTGAAAAAAATCAAATATCCAGGTATTTTCATTTGCTAAAAATTCTTTCATTCGTGGGTAGAGTTTTTCCTTCGATCCGCAAAATTTTTCCATTCGTTGGGACTCTGAGTCGAGCTACGGTCCATCATGGCGGTGACCCATAACTTGCTGAATGGAAATATTTTATTCCGATATCCTCGTTTTCGCAGCCCCGTCAACAGTCGCGAGAAAAACTTTACGCGCTTGTGAAAAAGTAGGGAAAGAAAAAGAACCAATATCCCGACGTTGGCTGGCCAATGCGGCGCACGTACATACATACATAGTCGAGGGAGAGTGTTATCGGGGCGTCGAGCGGGGGCGACGGAGAATACTTTCCTTTTTTTTTTTATCCCATAGCGATGAAGTCGAGCGTGAAAACCGTAACGTCTCGTGGGGCGCACCCACTTTCCGTGGGTGCTTGATGATAGGGTGCTACGATCGGCAGAGTGACGCACGGGGCATCGCCACGAGAGACTCTTGCCCGGTGTAATATTACGTTCGAGTCTATGGTGCCGCAAGAAAAAAAAAAAAAAAGAACATTCACTCCGGCAAACAGCTCGCGAACGAAGAGGCCAAAGAACGAGTGAGTCAAGTGGAAAACTCCGGGTGAAATAACGTGCACCAGGACCACGAAGAGGGACAATAATTCGGGCAACTCGAGTAACCATAAATTCGAAGAGAACCCTTCACCCATAACACGCATTAATTTTGTTTAAATGTGTTACTTTCTAAGATGAAAGAAACGCTCTCAATTTTCACAAGCAAAAGTATTCTCGACGAGCGCTTATTTTTTTCTCTTTTCCTGAGCGCCACTAAGAAACGATCCAGTTTCACTAGTTCAGATCGGATGGCTTAAAGAATTTCTGGCGCTGCTACATTTAAAAAAAAAACGTCGAACGCGCGAGCATTTAAATGGGAGATGCAACTAAAGTTTTTAGCAAGCAAGTAAACGCACATTCCACTACTTGTTTACGCCTGAATGAGCAAGAGGAATTATTCGAAAGATGAAGAAGAAATTAGAAATGCGTTTTCTGGTCGGTGATCGCGGTTTGCGTTCGTGGATTCGTGTTATCTGTTAAAAGAAGCTCGAAAGTCCGTGCATTTATTGTAGGTTTTTGTTTTCGAATCGTTTATGTTGAGATAAAAATTTGGGTTTAAATCCAAATAAGTAAGTAAAGTAGATATTTGATAAAAATTTCGAGACGTTCAGAAAGTACGGAATTTAATGATCGTTCTGAGGTCTGGGAATTTTTATTTATTTTCGAAGAGAAATTTCTGTACGCAGGTCGATTACTTCATTTTCCTTTCGTCGTCGTTCTAATTTTATTAACAACTTATTTATGCTCCTTAAAATTGAATATTCACGCAAACACTTAAAATCATGTACCCGCGACTTGAGAACACAAATTACGACGTGTTATTTATATTTACCAACAGTAATCCAAACCATTCCGTGGAACTTGTCTGTTTACTTGTGCCTCGACATTTCCACGAGAGATTGAGAAGCCGCGAACGCTGCGCTGTCGAAAAAAATTACGCGCCGTCACTATGAAGTCGTGACTGCGCTTTAAATTGCCGACTTTCGTCACGTCAAGCCCCGTAATCCCCGTTTTCATAGTCGTATATTTATCAGAGTTGACTTTGTACTCGCTGCTCCTTCTCATTTCGCTTACAATGTCTGCAACGTTCTGCACATTTGGCAACGTCGAGGCAGACATACGTAGTAGCAAGTTTACTCGCTTTGCGGAGGAGGATCGTTGATTCCGTCCTCTTCTGGCACATCGCGAGCGCTGAAGGAAGAATTTTCCGAGGATGACTCCCTCTTCCTTCGTTATCAGCGATTTTGGTCACGTATCTTTCTCACACAGCGCTTCTTCTACGACTTGGCCCGCCGTATTTTTCGAAATCGTTTCTTTTCCCCCCTCAGCACTACGCCTTCTTCTCTTGTCTATACAACTATAGACTCCGAGTACGTTCGCCACTTTATTTTTACGAAAGAAATGGTCGAAGCCTTCGGCCCTCGACGTCGCACCTTTTGGATTATTTTGTGAAGAGGATTACAGTCATCGACCGAGTACCAGTACTTGTTGAAAGTTTAAGGAAATGGAATAGACAAAATAAAATACACGAGATTATATAAAATTCCGTAGCGGTATGTAAAGCTTTTTTTTATTTGTAGGGTAGAAAAAAAGTATTTTGTGAATCCGTTGACTCAAAAATCCATTTATTTAATGCAAATCGCAGTCTTCGACTTCATCTTTTGAATTATTTTGTAAAGAGGACTCCAGTCATGGACCGAGTACTTGTACTTGGATGGTAAAAATGCAAGTAAACGAAATGTACAAAATAAAATACACGGTGAGAATATATAAAATTGTTTACCGGCATATGAATCTTCAGACAAAAATTTCCTAACGCAGACGAAAAACTTTTGTGGGTCCTTTGGCCTCAGAACGCATTTTTCCACGCAAATTCTTCTTTGTTTTTGGCGCTTCTGAAAAATGCATGCAGGTCAAAGGTCTCAGCAAAAATAATACACGAAACTAGCATCGCCACGAAAAAGAAAAAAGAAAAAATCAAAATTTATCTATATCCATATTCAAACTATTTTAGCCTTGATAACCTCCCCAATAAATAAACATCTCAGTTTGGAAAGACAAATGTCAAGAGTAAAAATTGATAGGTGAAGTTGAGCCGCTTCGCACAAAAGAAAACGCGTATAAATTACTTTCGCTTCACGTAGTGACCTCTTTTATTTATTTACCGTAGTGTCCCGTCTGCGAGGGCATTTAATCTCGGCAGGAGCGCCAGACTGACAAGGTCAGGAATAAAATGATCGTGTTTGACTTAGCGCTACGTACGCGAGCCGTTCGGAATGCCAAATCTCATGATAATCCTAACATTTTATATTGTTTTTGTAGCGATGAATCGGAGTGAAGCAGTTTGAGAAAATCAATGGCGGGATAAAGGAGCGCGGCCCGGTTCAACGAGGCGAACGCTTGGCATTGGCCTTGAGGCCAATAAAAGCAACGAGCCGCTACCATTCCAGCCGCACCGTGGCACCGCCGGTACTTCACAGCATCGAGAGTAATAGCTCTGATCAGCTGACGCCTCCGAGACGTGCCACTAAGTCTGGAGAGTAGGTATATTATCGAGTCTCAAATAAAATAAACTTGAAGAGTAAATATATATACATATCCCTTTTTTCGTTGTTGCTGTTGTTGTAGAATCAACGATAAAAACCTTCGAAATACGTCCAATAATATTTACCGTCGGCCAATTAAATTCTACCGGATAAAACATAAATGTATGCGCGCCGATGCAGAGTCTCCAAGATTTTCGATGCGAGGTATAAATTGGGATGATAGTATAAATTATAGGTCACGCGGGGGCGGTGAGACCAATCGGATTTTCAGTGGAAATTCCGAGTGCAATGAAAGCGATGGAGCCGCTAGAGTTGTGCACGTCGATGCGACGGGAACCGTGAAATAGCGAGGGAGGAAACAGCGAGTTCTGCAACTTTGTTCGTGGCCGGGCGAGTGCTTGACGCTTCTCGTAAACCAACGAGTTTGTTGCACGAGGCAACGTCTTCGTTTTATTCCGACCAACAAAATCGCGAACCAAGACGAGGACGGCGAAGGAGCGAAGAGGATCGTGAGAGAGGATAGAGAGAGAGAGAGAGAGAGAAAGAGAGAGAGAAGGAATGGCAATAAGAAAAGCGAGGTTGCTGACGTCGGAGAGGCTACACGGTGGGAAATACAGGAGACAGGAGGAATTTCTCCACCCAGTAAGAGTAGTGCAATTTCACCTGACTATATACATTGTACCTACACTATGTATACAATAAAACCAAAACATCAGCACGAAAATATCCCGAACTAAAGCATCGTCGACATTCCTATCTTTACGCTAAAAGTCCGAATGTTAAATTCCCGACAAATAAAATCGGCCCCACCCTTTCCTCCTCCCTGTATCAAATTTTATCTCACTGGCAAAATTATCATAAACGCGTATCAGAGAAAAAAAAAAAAAAAGCAAAACAGAAAAATCCGTTCAGCATAGTTTCCATGATTGCACGTAGCGATCGTTGCGGAGGGTCCCGTCATTATGAGTACTCGCCGCATCGTCAGCCGTCCCTCGACTCTTATGGCCTCGTTGCGATAACTCGGTGTGCATAAACGCATCCACCGTGTCTACAAAATATAGGAAACACGAGAGAGAGAGAGAGAGAGAGAGAGAGAGAGAGAGAGAGAGAGAGAGAGAGAGAGAGAGAGAGAGAGAGAGAGAGAGAGAGAGAGAGAGAGAGAGAGAGAGAGCGCGCGCGCTCTAGAGGTCGAAAGTGGAAGGGAAAACGGTTGGACGGCACGAGAGACGAGCATAACAAGAGGACGGAGAGTGGGGATCGAAGCTAGTATCTAGTTCGGATGCTACGGGCGTGGTGGTCGGCGAAAGTGGCGAAGGGAGGGAGAAGGGACGCGTCAAACGCGGAGAAGGGAGTTTGGTTGGCTGCGGAGGACGAAGCGAGCGAGGCGAGCGAAGGAAGCAGACAGAAAGCAGTGTTACCAACCTGAAAAGTCAGCTGGCGGCGTGGACGAAGAGCTCGCGGAGTCACAGGTGCTTCATCGTTGTCGAAGAGTGAGAGAGAGAGAGAGAGACAGAGAGAGAGAGGGAGAAAGAGAAAGAGAAGGAGAGACGGTAGGGGGAAGCAGTAGGAGCGAAGAAGGTCGTTGGTCGTTACACGTGGTCGTTGCACACGTTGCACGTACATTCTCGCGTGTCGAGAGAGTCGGAAAGACACGTGGCAAAGGTCCGGCACTAGATAATCACTCGCGTCCACGATACCCGGCATCGCAAAAACTCGGTACTCGAGCGGCAAACTCGGCATGAATACATTGGAAGAGTAGATTCGGGATAGGCCCGGGTATTCAATATAAAACGAGGAGGGGAGACTTTATAAGTCACGTGGTGTAGTTTGCTCACGGAGTTAATTTGTCCTCGTAAACTACAGCGATACATGCTTTACGTGTGTATATCCAAACAAGAGATACGCGTGCGCGAGAGAGTATAACGCACGTTGCGACGCACGCGATGCGCACAGTAGTCCCCGGGTTTTATACGTACTTACGGAAGGAAAGAGATATCGCACGAGCGCGCGCGCCCGCGCTCCCCGGACCACGGCCAAATTGGGAATTAATCGTGAGATTACAAATACGCGGATACGAAAGAGTTTGCATGTCTAGCTTATGTTTTGGAGAGTTGAGCAGAGCAGCCACAGGCTCTGGTGTCGTGACTCGCACTGCTCTGTGTCTATCCTGCGGGGAGTCCCTCGCGAATACGTAGATATAGTACACATAGTATGCCACCCGGAGACGACTACGATGACGGGGACTAGAGCTACGTACGTTGGTACGTCTGTACGTACACGCGTACAGGTACGACAAGGAGGTATGTATGTACAGCAGTGGCATAAGATCAGCTTTGTGTATAGCCAGAGGCGGACGATATTCCTTGTTGCGTGTGTAAACTCAACGAGCCTCTGCACACTGGCCGAGAATGTATTTCCTTCTCTCTCTTTCTCTCTTGAATATAACTTATACTATGTAGGAGGTATAGGAGAGGGGGGGGGGGATGTGGAAGTGGATATACTTTGGATACGGAACTGCTCTGGGACCGATAGACACGGACACGAAGAGTGCCAACAACTTTTCATGGCTGCTCCTGGTTATACCATGTTATATACGTAGCAGTGGTGGTAGTATAGTAAAATGTAAAGGAATATATAAATGTACGTTCTATAGCAGACTGTAAGTTCTGAAAATGGTTGGTAAGGTTACGGGGAACTGTTGGAATGGGTATAGTTATGTTACTATAGCTTCGCAGTGGTGGTACATTGCAGAAATGTAGATTGCGAAAAATAGAGAGAGAGAGAGAGAGAGAGAGAGAGAGAGAGACGCACAAGTAGTCGTGTATACTGCATTGGCGCACCTGGACCGAAACGAATGCTGCAATAGGTGAAGTGAGTAGTACTAACTGTGCGAGAAGATGCATAAAACAGTCGTCGACGAAACGCGGAGAAAAAATAAGCAAGAATGAATGTCAGAGAGTAAATCAAGGGAACGGAGGTTCTAGGGGCGGAGGATACAACGTTTTTTTGTTGTTGTTGTTTTTTTCTTTCACTTTTTTTTTTAGATCTGCAGAGGCATACTTTGGCTGCGTTGCGGGATGATACGGAAATTCGGTCCATATTCAACTATTGGAGGAGAGAAGCGCTAAACTGTTTTTCAGGACGTTGGTGGGTTTTCTGGTTCTGGTGGTGGAATATCATCTTCGCTGGGCAAACAGGCACTGGCAGAAGTACCTTTTGCATATCTTCTCGTGAAAACCCTGTGATGTATAAAGTAACGTGGTGGGAGGGGATAGAGGGTTGGAGGGTTTATGGGTCCGTTCCATCCAGCAAACCCCATCGCATCTCTTGTTATGGGCTGGTCTCTCTTCCTCGTTTACCGGTGGTTTCTATGGACTCAGACAAACCCACTGGCGACTTTGTCTCCTTGGTGGTTTTCCACCGGAACCGCCCCCCCCCCCCCTCCTTTTCCAACCACCATGTTATAGGACTCGTTTCCATCCCCTGTCTCTGAAGACCCCATACCTCTTTTTTTTAAATATGATTTCAGGTGCAGCGGGACGCGCAGTCGTAAGCGGAGATTGGACATTTTTTCGAATTCGACGGAAAGTACTTTGTTTGATTAAGGTACGCTTTATATTATTTCGTAAAACCACTTGTAACTATGTCTATATTTTTTGTATTTAGTTTATGGATGCATTATTATTTTTTTTCCGCTGTATTTAATAAACCAAGTTTTATGAATTGTGGGTAATGGATTACCCAAAATAAACGTTTTTACTGTAAATTACATAGAAATAAGATTTAAAAAATTAAGTTGTGGAAAATGTGATACTAATAAAGAGTTCAAATTTTTCCATTTCTGTAAGAAACAAACAATTGCGATGGAAAATTGCGATTGTACAGCACGACAAAAAATTGCCCAAAATCACTCAAATAATTTTCTGTCCATTTCCTGCAAGATTATACCCCATGACTATCCCTTTTTCTAGTAAATATATTATGAAGCCTATTGCCCAAGAAAAATCATAAAATCCGACCAAAAAATACTACAATAATACTAAACATGACAATAAAAAAAATAATAATTCCATCCACTCCGTACGAGTTTTCGGGAGAAAGCAAATCCGGTGTATTTCCTGGCCAATCACTCTGGCCCGCTTGGGGCATTCTACTGCAGGCATTATTCATGGCTTGATCCGAGCTAAAACTTCTTCATTCGTCAGACGAAAGTAAGCCAGTAACAACAGCTATATGAAGTATGCTACAGGATAGCAAGGTTATGGAAGATAGAGGAGGGGGAGGAGGAGGAGGAAGAAGACTCTAACCCAGCAGCGCGCGCAGGGCTTACTTCTGCTCCGAATATACGCGTTTTAGCGAAATTGAGTTGCTGAGCAGTGGGTAGGACGAGAGCGAACGGTATCGAAGGTGGTGGTGGGTCGATGAGCCTGATGTGCCCAGAGCGTTGGTCCTCCTCCCGGCACTAGACTGCCACTATGCTTTAACCCTATACCAGAAGCTCTAGATACAACGGGCGTGAAGGACTACGTGCTGGCTGGTTGCCTAGCTCTTTCTCTAGCCTTCCTATCCTTCAGCTCTCCTCTCGCGCCCAGATCTCTCTTCGTACGTCCCATGAACGTAACGAAGTCCTTTCTATCCCCGGAGAGATTGCGAACTGTACTATACTCTACGGTACAGCGACTCTGCTACGAAATATATATATATATATACACATATATACAGGTGTATATGAGATTATTTTGCTCCCAGGAGGGAAGCTGAATCGTGCTATATGAACCCTCGGGCTCAACCCTAAGTTTTGACAGCGAGCTTTGGGCGTAGATGAGATTAACTACAAAAAAGTGCTTGGCTACTTTTACCGGGCTTAAAAGGAAGCTTAAAAAAGTATAAGGTAAGTTAGTATTATTTAATTTTTTTGTTATCTCACCTAATATTAGTTGACTCGGGCTCGGAATGAGATTTGAAATATTAAGTTTGTCCTTGAGCACCAGTGAATTCTCGAAGCACGTACGTCAATATCAAAGCCACGACTAAATGAAATTTCGCGGGCTCCGAGGTTGAAGTCGAAGGGGGGGGGGGGGGGCATGGAGGAACGCACACGAGCATTAAACACACGCGGTCGTCTGTACAGCTTCATGTCGACAAAGACTATGTGGTATTTTGATGGATTTGTAACCAATCGAGTGTACAAACGTCGTTTATCGTCAGGGTCCGATAAATAGACCAATAAGATGACCCCGTGCTGCCCGCACGACAATGTATATCTCTCGATGTATGTACGTCTGTGTGCGTGTGTGTGTTTCCTCTCTCGGCAGCGGTCGTTCCACGCTCGGCGATTCCCGCAATGCGCGCGGTTGCCTAGCAGCGGCGTTCGCGTTGCTATGGGAGCGAAAATGGCGGGAACACGTGCTGATTCACGGGAGCAGTCGGTAAGCCGGGCGGGCGCTAGCTTACCGACCTCGGCGCTCCGCTCGCTCGCTCCGCTGGACCGAACGGCTGAGCAGCGAAACATACCCAGAGACGGGAAGCCTCCATTTATTTTAACAGCTCCGAGGGATTATAGTCATTAATTATGGATTCTTCAAACGAAGAATTCCACAAAACGACGTTTGCCCGGCTAATAATGGGAGACTTCGCCCGGGGACTGGCTCTCGGCTTTAATGAGTATAAATTCGGATTATATTATTCGAGCTCGCATGACTGGCTGCCCTTGAGAGGAAAATATCTTTATCATTATTTAATATATATATCTTAACGTTGAGAATATTAATTGGCAAATGAAAAAAAAAAAAGAAGATGCTAATAAGAATGTCAAATATCCGGTACCGATAAACCCGCCTCAAGGTTCAAGGGATCTCGCAATTATTTTGCTAATTACGCCAGGTGATCGGACACAGCCGGTAATGTATGGAAGAAGAGGGACACAAAAAATGCCAGCGGCCAATGAAGAGACGCGGCAGGAAGGGAAACCCAACGGAGCAACAGCATCTTCCACGAGAACCTGAAACGACGGAGTTTACTGTTGCGATTGTGGTTTGGAGGGGTTTTACTCGACACAGTGCGAAGAGGGGCGACGTCGCGGAGATGAGTGGAAGGAGAAGAAAGGGAATTCCCAGGCAGACGGCGGCCATGATGCCAATGCGGCCAATCGGTGGACGCGCTTGTTCCGTTACGGCGTAATGGCCGCGAGGCACCGCCCCGAATAAAACCTGGCGAACGTAACGTTCATTGGACACGAGAGCGTTAAAAGTTTTATCGCCAGCCCCGGCAGTTACACCCGCCTAGGTACCCCGCCATGAACGAACAACTACCGACAGGCTATACGAGGCTCTCTCGCTGTACGGAAAGAGCCCTGGACCCCTGGTAAATCGTAAAACAGCGATACCCGGGCTCTAGATACGCTCCTGCTGAGAGCCACCGTCTCGCGTGCCCCCTGGTCGACGCCCTTCGAACTTTACAAGATCACCGATCTCTCCCGACGGATTTCTCGGTTGATCGCACTTTCGAAAAAGCTTGACAGCATGCACACATTTTTTTTCTTCATAATCTCTATCATGCAACATTTGTAAATAAAGAATCGCTGATAGTTAGAGATTGCGGTTGACCTTGAAAACAATTTCCCGAAATTTAGGTGAATATTACATTATATTTGTATTATTTGAATTAAAAATTTAATTTATAATGTTCATTCACCGGTTTATTTGAAAATTTTGCTTTGTATTGTTTTATTTTTTTCATAGTTCTAAAAATATTATTGATAATTGTAGTACGATTGTTAGTTGTATAGAATTTTTCTTTTCTAGACTTTAAGGTAATGCGTAATGATTACACAGGATGAGAAAATAACAAGCTTTTTCTGTGGCGCATCGAATTGCGGCCAATTATCCTACTAAGGAAAACGAGAAGTGAATGAAAGAGGTAAATGGAATGGCTCAAAGAGTCGTCGTGAACTGACCAGTAGCACCGCCATAACGTTTACTTCGAATGGACGCTGATGACACCTTTCCGTCTGTGAGATCCGTCCGGCCGCGGCACTTTGTTTCTTATCAGATGTTCCACGGTTCGTTCGCGAAATCTTGTTTCCGGAATAATTAGCCTATCCGTCAGAGCGTGCGACAAAACTCTCGGGAATTGAGTTCCGAGTGCGTTGAAGCTCTGCATCGGGCGCGCATACTCGTCATTCGTACGACCTCTATTGTATACTTCTCTGTAATCACAACAATACGCGCTGCACTCTGAAAAATTTCTTGCGTGCATTCTAGCCGTTTGGGATTTTGCTATCTCCTCGGCAGTTATTTTGCGCGTCGAAGTGCCTCCTCGCATGCGTTTCTTTGTTTTCGCTACTTTTGTTTTGTTTTTTTCTTCCTTCGCCTCTCAATACGATTTTTTTTCTTCTTCGTTTGCACAAAGCAAATGCGCTACAGAATATTCGCGTGCCCGGGAACATAATATTCTTGCGCACCGGTAATTATTTCTCACTGTTCATTATTGTGACCAGGTCGTATGCGCGTAGTTCCGAGCTAACCCACCACGTCCGGCTAATATGATGACACGCGATAAGACCCAGCAGCCACTGGGCGCACCAACTCGAGTCAGAGGAGCACGAGAAAGATGATTAGCGTACGCGAGCGTGGTCACTGCGACTAACGGCACCTCTGCACGCCTCCTCGCATGACGTCACCTCATTCACTCGCCGGTGGTCAAGCGGCGGTCTCTATGTGCTCGCGACTCGCGAGTCACTGTATTCACCAGCGCGGCGATGAAGCTGATGCACGCGGCGACGCTCCGGGCAATAAACACGACGATTGTTTACCGTGTATTACAATGTAGCGCGGCTGAAGGGTAACGCGGTGCTCGCCTCGATGATCTTGACCGGAGTGCCGAGCGTCGAGCCATCCACCGCTTCATTCACATTGATACATTGTAGCCACATTGAGGAACGCTCTTTGTGTCGGAAATTGTCGGGATTAAACGACACTTGAGAGGTTCAACGATCGCTGGATCGTCCCGTCGATCCATTTAGATGTCTATCTAGAATTAAGAGACGTTTGCGAATGAAGACGCTGCAATACTGGCGTTTGAGATGCCGGAGGAAAGCATTTTCAGTGCGAGAGTATCGACCCACACGTTGAACCTTGAATCGATCGTGAATCCAACGCGCGAGAGTGCAAGCACATGCAATACGAGCCACAAAGAATGCTTAACTGACTATCATGAGCCTCTGGGTAATGGTAACGCAGACGGAAAAATTGATATAGTTAAATCTGGAATGTAGTGTGTTGTGTTGTGGAGATAAATGAAGAAATATATATTATAATGCGTCAGGATGTTGCCGGTATTTTATTCATTCAGCGTGCACTTCGGAATGTGCATTTTTTACTTTATCCGTGGATTGAAATTACTGTCACCGGATTTCTTTTCTCAGAAGCGATGCACCGAAAAATTCGAACTGGGAATGAGGAGGATTTTACTGTCTATGCTGGTGATCATTTGAAACATAAATATAACAGCAACGACATTGAGGATATTTACCATTTCAGTAGAAAAGCATTTAGGATACATTAACGACTAAGTCTTGCAATTATAATGAAGCTAATAATTATTTGAAAATAAATTCTAAAATTTCGCAATAATTATTAATGGAATTAGTCTTCATTGAGGATTATTTTTTTATTCGTGTCGAATTAAAAATGACCGAAAAATGCTAATCTTATTGAAATCTGCTACCGGAATATTGGCAATATTTTCTGTGACGAGTCCAATTATCGCTAATACTTTTTTCCCACTGTGGTTACTATTCCCATTACTAATCCACTCTTGCTAATATTCATTGTTGCCTTGCAACCATAAGACCACGAGTGTCACCAGGGAAATATCCACGTAGTGTAGTCTACACGTTTTTCGAAGTGCATGCAGTTTTCGTTTTGTTAACACGAAACATAACATCGATCTGTTATGGTGGAGAAGCCAAATACACATAGTTTTATCGTCTGTTGATTCACCTTGACTAGGACAATTCCTGCGCAACCCTCGGACAGCGAATCCTGCGGTTTGTAGTTCGTGGGTAAACATAATTAGTGAGAGGGGAGGTTAGCACTACGTAAAAGTGGTAAATTACATGGCAAAAAAAAAATCAACAAACAAAAAAAAACAAAACTCACCGCGCCGTAGTGAAGATGAGGCGGAAGAAGAGGAGAAGGTGGTGGAGAAATAAGAGGAGGATCGATAAAGGTCCGCTCGTGTCCCTCGGGCATGATCACTGCACTCTAGTGGTCCGAACACGCAACCCCTTCCGCAACCTCATCATCGTCGACGTCGCATTTATAATCGCGCACGGTACTCTCGCGGACGCGCTTTTCATATCCAAACACGCCCGTCCATCACGACACATGTCATCCAAGTTCCCATACCAAGTGACAACACTTTCGCGACTCCTCCAACATTTTTTCCCAATTTACAAATTTCACTTTCCTTTTCCCCAACCTTTTTTCTTTTTCTCGCAACAAAAATTCCCTGTCACTGTCTTAGACCATATCATAATTTTTCACACGGTTCATTAACCTTCAGACACTTTTTCTGATGCTATAATCACAAGAAAAAAGAAAAAAATCCGTAACTTGATGTAAAATTCTGTCGGTACGCAGCGACAAAAATGTTTTGTGATTTTTCATTAAAATGAAGAAAAAAAAAAAAACAACGGAGAACTTGATATTTTTTTGTTTTTTGACAACATCCGGTGACACTTCACTGAATCGAATGCTCGTGTTGATGTTGTAAATAAGCACCGTAAGTCCATGTCCCAGTGGTTGACTAATCGTCGTAGCATGGTCCTGTTGTCTTTGGGCCGTTGTCACTGGTGTAATGAGTCGCAGGACGGAGAACTCGACGGAAAGAGCGAGAAAGGGAGACCGCAGACGGTACCGGTCGAGCCGTAGGTCAGGACTGCAGCAGCCAACATCAACCCCCTCGGCGTACCGCCAGCAGCAGCAGCAGCAGCAGCAGCAGCTCTGCTGGGCGGAAGGGGGTGGCTTCGCACCCAACGTCCCGGAGGGTAGTAACGTTACAAGCCCACGTAGATGGATGTAACCCTCTCTTCTTCGACGTCGATGGCTCCCCACATACGCTGATGGATAAGAAGAGATAAGAAAAGTGTTTGTGTCAATGCCAACAGGTATTAAGGGTGACTAACTAAAACCCTTTCGTCCTGCAAGTGTTATTTCCTGTCTTTTACATCATTACCAATTTTTTTACACACATACCCGCATTATCGTTTCCGGTATCGTTACAAAAACCAAGCAAACACGTTTAAGAGTGTGTACAAAATTCGTCGCTACGTAAAGGGTAGGAAATAACACGCTTTCCAACACATTTCTAACGTATTTTCTTTTTAGATTGTCAGAATCCCTTGCAAGGAATACAAGGAAGTGAAATAAAATTTGTTAACCTTGAAGACGAAGAAATTTGGACTTACCTTGAGTTCCAAGGCGTTGACGAAAGACGTTGAGGTCGTAGCGCTGCTGGAGCATTATTCCAGCGGAAAGAGTCGAACGGAGATGGAGGCGCGGAAATCGCGGCCGATGACGAGGACAACCATGACACGAAGGACCATGTGCTCTCCGCGAGACTCGCGAACGTCACTGCGCCTGCGTTCGCAAGTTCTGACCCTAACGTAACAACACACTCGATCGCTGCCGTCTTTGTCGTTGGTTTCTTTGTCGTAGTTTCACTCGTGCGACCAAGAGTCGCGTGTATGTGTGTGTGTGTGAAGCTCCTGCTACTGTCTCGCTCGCTCCTGGAGATGGAAACGTCATAAAATCCGGTGGAGTCAACTGTTACAACCCTCCGCGTGTCCCATTGGTACGAAGGAGAAACTTCACTGAGGGATGCCGAGTGGGAATGGTATTCGAGAGGGTGGGCGAGGGTTCTTCCTCCCGGGGAGGTTTTTGTGCACTCAACTCACTTCAAAAAGCCCTTTGTCCTATGTACGAATATATGTGCGTGTACGAAACAAGCTTTTCGCTGGTTGAAGGTCAACCGAAAATTCCTGAGGCACTCCGCTGTCCCATTGGCAATGACATTCATCATAACGCTTAGCAGAATTTGCTCTGGAATTTTTGGAATAAAAAAAAATACACGCTGCAATGACGACAAATGAGTTTGAACTGTTGAGGCGCTTATATTTCGTGAGTTAAGACGAAAAATAACTGACAAACTCACTGTACATGGACTGGATAGTGAGTCCATGTAACCCTGTGAAAGTGTTCAACGATTTTTTCTTTCTCCCTCTTTGTAAAAATTATTTTCGATAAAGTATGCTGACATTCTATGTAATTATTACCAGTTATGCGCAATTAAAATGGTTTGACGTTTGAATAGTTGAGTCATTAAGAGCGAGTGGTTAACTCACTAATTCTGCTCTGAGTTAAATGCAATATTTTCTAGCAATTAATCTTCAAAATCCTCATTTTTGCTTCTTTGCAAGAGACATTCACAATTATTCGTTCAGTACAATATTTGAATCACATTTTTTTATTTAAATATGGCACATAGCTTATTATTCCCATAATTTTGAAAAATACTGCAGGACAATAATACGTTCTGTATATTAAATAGAAAAAAAAAACTGATCTTCTTTTTTATTATTCTACTTAATCCTGTTCTAAAGGAATCAAAGAGAAAGGCAAGAGCATTTGTCTTGTTTTTTTTTTTTTTTTGAAGCTAGAAATAGAGGTACACTAAAGCGAAACGACAGACAGGAACAATTCAAGCCTACATGCAGTCCACAGTCCTCCGTCCGGTCGTCGTCTCTCTTGTCCGGTAAAACTATACACGCCGAATTAATTTGCATAATTTATGATTACGATAGAGACGTAAATCTTCGGGGCTGCGCGATGTTCTTGCTAAAGACGACTTGTTTCTTGTATTACAATGTACGTACGACTTTCCGCGTGCTTCTAATACATGAGAAAGTTAGTGCGCGAACCGAGTGGTTCGACGACGGTTACACACATAGGAGTGTCGCGCATATATTATGCGGCCCCTCTGTGGTACCAGGTACCAAGCAACAATGTGCAACAATGCAACTACCGTGGAGATGACTCTCATAGATGCTCATTTCGCGAAGCGCGACGACGTGAGATTGCCGTGTGTTTACATTTATTAAATTACAGTTGAAACGACGCGTTGAAATATTTTGTCGGAAAGGGCAACCAGTGCCATCTAGATTCTGCAAAATTGCCGCTGTCAACAATAACTAATTCTCCAGCATGTTTTGCAATTATTTTTCCTACCTGGTATTTAAATGACGTTAATTGTCATATTACATTTTGCTTGACTGTATCTCGTCTTTATCTAAGCACGACATTATTTATTATGAACTACGATTTTATTTACCGTTAATTGATCAATTTCTGATGCTAATAGTGCAAATATATACACGAAGGTAGAAAAACTTTGTTATACAAAGTCACACATTTAAAAACCGTGCTCCGCTAAATCTGCATTTGAATTGTAAATTATTAGAACGGTAAATTGAGTTACACTCAACAGTTGAACTACTTTGCATTTCCAATTAGGACGTTTTTTTTTCCACAAGAATATCGACATTACCTTTGCGCGTGAAAAATATATGAATATTGTTGCGACTTTAGAAAGTTGTTCCCTACATTTCAGTCATAATCGCGAAGGAGCTTAATTCATATTGAATAAATATAAACTTTCAAGCGTTTGGTCGATCGAGGCAACAACCCCCTTAAATTTGATCACAACAATCATCATTTTTGTCATTAAGATGAACATTGAATTCTTTCATCAGTATTAAATTATGTAGTACATTAATATATCAATATAAAAAAAAATTCAATTGTACCCGATTATCCTGTAATGATAATTCTACTGATTATTGTCGCTTAAGACAAAAAAAATGCCTTATCAGAATATTTCTTGCATTTCCATCTACAAAATACGAATGTAGGCAATAAGAGGTACATGTCCATTTTGCATTAATCGAAACGTTGGCGGAGCAGAATATAAACGTTCGTAGAGCACATTGCACTAGCGAGCGTCGCGCGTGAATACATTTGAGTGGAGGTTAACGCGCGGGGCAGCGATGAGCGCGAGCGCGGAAACGCGATAAATCATCCGCGTGCGCGGCACGCTCGCAGTATACACTATTATATACGTGCGCGCCAGTGAGCAACTTAAAGAGATGGACACATACGTAGGAGCGCAGCGCCGAGAAATTATTCCTCTTAATTTATAGATTTCTATTTCACCAACCGTTAAACGGCGCGCGATAGGTCGCACATCGGAGGCACGCGAGTATTTAGCGACTTTAACGGCATCGGCAACAACACATCCAGTGTAATTCACACGTGCCGCGACCTCTGCGCGCTCCTTGAGTCTCTAAACGCGCGCGCGCGCGCGCGTACCGTAGCAGCAAGTACATTAGTACTTATCCGAGGATCTAAGCATCCGCGAATGGCATGACTTAGCGTCTGACAGGCTCGTAAATCCCGACGAGAACGAGGGCCCATCGCACCGGCGACTCAGGCGCTGAAAATATTTTCCCAAATATTTCGAAACACGCCATCGGAATATTTTTCATTAACAATTTCACGAGTAAACGAGTAAACGCGGGAATTACTCGTCATTTGATCTGCTAGATTATTTCCAGAAATATGTCGTAAGCCGATAATTATTGGGCGATAAATTCTTGTGGTATTCGGTGCGGAAAACATTTTTTTACTATACGAGTGTATCAGTATCATTTCATTAAAAACAGGAATAATTTCTTCACGGTTAAAAAACTAATAATACCGGCAGAAGAGTTGAAACAATTCTTCAGCTAACGATAAATTGTTAATATGGGAACGAAAGATTTAAGACACGAAAAAGCTGAGCACCACACACTATAGAATTTGCCTTTTCTTATGCACGTTGTGTAAACAGCAACAAAAGAATGTTTTTTAATGGTTAATCTCATATAAAAAAAAAGAAAATAAATTTTTTCCCATCCAACTGTTGCATACTTTTGATAAAAAATGTTAAACATATTTCCGCGAAATCCCGAAAAAGCAATAAAATGTTACCAGACCTCGTCTTCCAATATATTGAATCCTACGTAATTTCGAGAACCCTTCATCCTTTTGGGGCGATGGCCTGCAAGAGACAGAACGTTCATATCCCGAGAAAAATTGAAAAGTTGACCTACTTTCTCTCCCTTCCAGTCTCGGCAGCTGTGGGAGTATAGTTAAGTCCGAAATTCCCTCGGGAATAAAAAAAAATGCCCTGGTGTACACCCTAAAGGTCGACGGGATCGTGCGTCATCATCCCTCGAGGAAGAGAAAGTTCACCGCGGAGGAAAATATTGGTTCTGTCGGACACAGGCCCGAGAGTTTGTATACTGAAGAAATTACATGGAATTTAGAAATTAGGCCAAGCCTCAGCACGAGACCCTTTCCACTTTGGTCGCAGCGACAGGGAAGCGAGGAAAAAAAATTGAGCCCTTTCGAGGAACGAATATTAGCCTCGACGAGGTGAAAGTCGATCGTCCAAACGTGCGCAAGGAGAAGCTATATATATATATATATATAGCAATAGCCCAGCGTTGCAATGGTCAGGGGATGGAAAAAAAATCTAGACCCTTTCGAGCGGCTTCGAGGAGAAAGTGTTTACGAACAAGTCATAGTGAAACTCTCGCGGTGTACACGTAGAAAAACGCACGACCCTTTTGTCCTTCACAACAGCGCGCCGTATAATCGCGGTTAGGTCGATTCCTACACGCGACTTCCTTTCGCCGAGCGAAACTCTCGACCCTGTAGTTAGCCTAGATTTGTGACGTCTCGTCTGTTTCTCGTGCAAAACCTAACATGTTATATTTACACAAGACTGTTTGCTCGGCATTTACTATGCGCAAAGCCAGCGGCATTTTATGTTATCTAAATATAGATTATATCGCACGTCGCAATATACTTCTGGTGTTTTGTTGTTTATTATTGTGCTTCGCCGGCCACGCGGTATTTTCGGCTTCGGAAATAAGAGTTTATTCTTTTCTTTTTCGTTTTATTTGGTTCAGCAAACCGCTGGGATTTAGTCGATACAAAATAACAAAACGATCGTCGGTCGCGCGTGGGTGAGGCGCGGTGCGTTTGTCGCTTTCTCGTGTGTGCCCTTATCGGCTAATCCATTGCCGATTGGTAAAGTATTTAAGTCGCGCCACGCGCCGATGCGTAAACACACACCTTTTATGACTGTGTGTTTAGTTGGACGTACTATTCTCCGCGGCGATAAGCGGACGAAGTAACATGAAACTATATTGGATAATTACTTGCTAACTGCTTACATTGTTGCTTGACAAACAAGCGATTAAATCATTTAAACTGGAGGCTCTGATTTCAAACACGCACTCGCCAGAAAACGTATTCAATTTTTTTTTAAACGACAGTTGTTCTGTGTTCGATTGAATGATCATAATTACTTGCGTAACTTGAACTTTTTAATGCTATTTTCATTCTGCAATTAATTTTAAAAAGGTTCAAATGCATAATTTGATATTCAAGAAAAAAAGCGGCCACGCTTCTCCGCAAAGTATTTATAAAAATGAAAATGTATTATCACACTATACGTAAACGGTTGCATATACACCTAGCAAGTATCAAAATGTGGTTATTTAAATAAAAAAACTGCTTGTTAACAAAAATAATGAAAAAATTCGTACGGTATCCTAAAAACAATTTTTCTTTCTTATTATCAATCGACTTTTGCCCATAACACATTTACGTAATAATCATTGTTGAATAAATTACAATAATTAAGTGTCCAATTAACGAATATTTAATTACTTATAACAATGACGCCAATAACCCCCAGATCAGAGTTTAAAAATGCTAAAAACGTGCAATTATAACTAAAGTGACCGTTTTATTAAAAAATTGACCGTCATTTTTCCCATACAAAAGTGTTGTCTGTATGAAGAGTCTCATCGTCGATCATCGATGAAAAAAAAGAAAAAAGAAAAAAGCGAATATAGTCGAAACAAAACTGCATATCGTCAGGATAATATTCCGCATTGAGAGCTTGCACAGCGAGAAAAGCGCATGGCGCTGGCGCGCAACACATACGCACGCACACTTGAGTCGAAGATGTGTCGAGGCGTCGTCGGTGCCGAAGCCGCCGTCTCGACGATGGGCGTCCCAGGAGTTTTTACGAGCGCGGAGCCAATCGATAGCGTTGACTCCCCTCCAAGTTGACTCGCGAGAGAGTCCACGAGCGGTACGGGTGTGCAGCCTCGCCCGGCGCTCTCACGTCGTCGTGCACTTCGACTTCAGGATTCTCTTCTTTCCTCCTCTCTCCCTCTCGCCCGTTCTCCGCGATCCTCTCCCTTAAATAACGCTAATTAATTATCCGACGAGTGTCCGCGCGTTTATCCCTTCAGCTTTGAGGTCCGCGGATAAAACGATGTGAAAATCCTCGCGGCGCCCTTCCGCGGCTTCTAATTAGCGAGGATTACCAAGCGCAGAGGCATCCGCACTCCGTTATCTCCCCCCTCTTTATAATCTCCTCTCATTCCTTAATTGTCTTCATTATTTTGTTCACTGCGGATAAGTCAATTCCGTCTTGCTGGAATATTGCAATAAATAGCGTTGAAAATTCAATTTCGCTTTCAAGATTTTGTCGCTTTGGTGAAAGCTTCCTATAGACTCGCTATAGCAATTCACCTTCGTTCTGCCCTCCAGCAATGACGACGGTGAAGAGGGAGACCGGCAACAGGGAGCGAAACGGAGGGAAAGATGGGAGCGATGCCTAACCTAACCCAACGAAGCAATAATCAATGCCTCTATCTCTCTCTCACTCTCTCTCTCTTTCTCAACGTAGCCTCGAGATATCAAGGCACTTAGACCAAAGCTCCTACCGTTTCGCTCGAGTTGCTCGTTCCTCCTGTTGCTCTCTAATCACCAGCCGCGGTATTCAGTCCTCAGTTTTCGGTCCCCGCACTCGGTGCCCACTTCCTCCTGCTTATCGCCGTGACCACGGAGTCGATCAGCATTTTGCCCGGCGCATACCGTCGCTCAAACGCTCTAATCTATCACGAGAATCTCGCCGAGTGCCGCACCGCGACGATTCGATCGCAATGCGCGACAAACTCGACACGCCAACTTTTACTCTCACCGCCGATATTATTTGCACTCTATTTGCCATTCTCGAGAACCCTTTCATTTTCCTGCGGACATTGATCGCGAATCTCTGGAGAATTTCCAGCGACTCTTTACAACATTTCACGAACTTCCCACTGCAACTAATCGCGAGCTTCCACAATAGACTTTTTGTATATTCCTCGACATGGCAATTTGCCAAATAATTAATTCGACAACACGAGCGAAATAATTCCACTCATTGTTGCGAGCGTTTTTTCACTCTATCTACTTTTGTATTGTCGAGAGATACGCGATTCTAACCTCAAAAATTCGTGCCAATGAATTTCCACGAACATTCGCGATAAATAATGGTAACTCGGTCGTAGAAGCAACATTGTATATAAAACACGTTGTTCGTGTTACTGAATTATCGTCAATGCTCGTGAATAATCGGAAAAAAATAAGAGAAATGCGAAAGGTTAGCTTACCGGCAAAAAGCGGGCCGTTGTTTTTGTCGCCGAGTCGCCGGTGGTCCCCGTGATTTCCGTCAATCATCCTCCGCATCTCCAGCGCACTTTGATCGCATCACCAGCTCCATGAAGCACAAAATCGCGCACGTCACTCGGTAATCACGAGGCATAAAGAAAGTAAAGCGAACAGAGAGAGTAAAAGAGAGAGAGACAGAGCGAGAGTGAAGGAGAGAAAAAAACGCGGGCACGAAGAGAGCGCAAGGCTATCACGCGGCAGCGACAAACGTCAGACTGAGGGGTCGACAGGATAAGAGATGGAAGCGACAGGAATACTCGCACGTAACGAATGTAGCGATTTCGCCATTGCGTGCGACAAGACGAGAGTTATTGCAGCGGCACGGTGAAAGAAGCGAGAGAAGCGTAACCGTCTCTCTGTGCGTAGCCTTGCGAAGAGGCGAAATAAAGTGACACACGTCGTCTAGCGAGGAGGCGCACTCGTGTGTGCGTGAGGAAAGTCGCTGCGAGGCCTCGTGCCTGTTGGTCGTGTGACAGAGAAACACGTGCACGCCGGTGTTACCACGCACGCACATGCACTACAGTGTGTCTCGAGTCCGCCACCTCGAGTTAGCACACGAAGAAGAAATAATAAGCCGCGCGCGCGCGAGGTATATCGAAACAAAAAAAGAAAAAAACGTTTCGCGTGCCGCCGAACGCCCGAGATAAACAATCGAGAACAAAACATCGCGACGTAGATGCTTCCGGAAGTTGGTTTATCGTAACCTTGGCATACCCGTCAACGTTTACCGCACGCGTTACGTGTACCGTTATTTATCTTTCGTGCTTTTTGTTTTCTTCTTATTCCCTTTTTCACCGTCGTAGCGTCGAATACCGAGGCGAAAGAGCGCGCGCGACGTGTGGAATTCTCGCGGAGCGGCCATGACGGCACAGCGGCAGACTAGACACGATGTAAAGGAGAGAGTGGCGAGCCGGCGGGCACACAGCGCGCAGAGCGGTGCCGGGTCACGCGCCCGCTGTATACTCTCTCAACGTGCATACAATATACAAACAGCAGTAGCAACTTAACGCAACGTAACGTAATGCGTTTACGCGAGAAGCGAGTGCGATTGACAGAGCTTACCAATACCGCGATACGAAACTTTGACGAAAAAAATCGACACGCGAATAACTAGTTCGTCTGCTCGTGTTGTACTCTCGATTGGCTCGACGCTAAGCTCGTGGCTCAATGCAACTGATATTCGACACCCGTGCGCTCTTCTTACTTGCTACTGATTCTCTGGTACGGGAATAAGGTGACGACAGCACCGATTGACAATTGACGTGAACGCGATATGAGCAGAGAACGAGAGAACGAACGATCCGAGCGTGCAAACGAACGAACGAACGAACGAACGGAACGAGGAACGAGGTGCTGCGGCGGTGGCGTCGGGAGCCGCGGCGCGGTGGCAGGCGGCAACGGACCCCTACCGGCGCAGCCGTACATCTTAGTATTATGGGCAACTCACATTGGAAGATACGCCATCAAGCATAGCCCTAGCCGGAGCCCGACGAGCGGGCGAACCGAGCGAGCCGAGCGAGCGATTGTAAAAGTTTTAGGGACACTTTGCGAACACCCTCTCCTCCTCTGGCCTCCTGCCGCCGCCACCGCCGCCGCCGCCGTTGCCGCCGCCGACGCCGCGTTGCCGCCGTCGCGGTGTGCTGCGACCGTAACCACCAACGCTGCTGCGCTGCGTGCGATCGGACTCTCGTCCTATGCTCTCTCCGCTGATATCCTCTCGCTCTCCTGCTCGACGTCCTCTTGCCGCGCCCTGACTTCCGCTCGCCACTTCCCCTCTCTCGCTCGCGACCTTACTACCGATGCTGTTGCTTTGCTGTATGCTACTCCTGCTCCTGCTGCTGCAACATCCTGCGCCCCTCTTGCCAATACAACCTTCTGCTTGATACCAACGCCTCCGGATCTTCTCACTCTTATTCCATCCCCCTCATTCCTCGGTTCGTTCACTTCGCACTATTCTACAACGCGCACACGATTTATCGCACTAATATAGACCCCCCGACTCTCTCTCTCTCTCTCTCTCTCTCTCTCTATGTGTGAATACGGCGGTTATGGAGCATCCACGCGAATTAAGCTAATGCAGCTTGTCCGCAAAATTCAATCTTGCTAATTAACAGCGCATGATGTTCCGTTGCGCTTTATAAATACTTTTATATCGTTGCCGAATTTGATTCTTTGGCTTTAAGTATCTCTGAGTATATTCAGATATGTTGGTTACCGGTTGATTATTAATTTTATAAGTTAATAGATTTCACCACAATTCCTTGAAATAAAATTTTAACAACAATTGTCTTTTCTCCACCGGAATTTTTATTCGATCTGTCGGATCCTCAGAAATCCAAGCAAATTGAAAACTTAACAAAAAATTTATTCAATTAATTCACAAGAATTTTATAATGAAAATATGAATAATTGAACAATTGGATTGCCGCTGAAATTTAATAAACAATTTGCCACTTTGTGAGCTCGATGGAAAAAATCTTGATGCATTGTTCTGTAACATCCATCTTAGGTAGAAAGTTGAGGGAGAAGGGGAGAGAAGAGCTTCAGGTTTGGGCGTACCGGGTGCGCGAGGATGTGAGTTCCGGCAAAAGGGGGTTGAGTGTCTCGCAGTTACGGAAGGTTATTCTTCGGGGTTGACGCTATAGAGTGCATGCACCACCCCTCTGTGTACCTTTCCGACCCTTCTTCACTCACTCTTTTTCCAACCCCCTCCCCTTTCGCCGAGGCTTTCCATGCGCACCGCTGAGCTTCCCCTCGATTGACAGACGAACGGAATGGCGTGAGAGGAGAAAGAGTATGTCGAGAGGGGTTGGTGGTACATACCGTACACGCTGCACCATGGATGAAGTTCCCTTATAGGTACACGCGTATATAGCAAGGTCGACGAAGATCTGACTGTTCAGTGGCGCCCTCCGATCGCCAAGGCGACTGCGAACTTTTTTCACCAAGGAGCCAAGCGACTCCAACTAGTCTTCGGTCCAGCGCCGAAGCTGCTGGGCAAATGCACGCTTCCATCAAAAAGAGCATTGCATTTTTTTCCACGCTTTTGCTCGCACTATTTTTTGTCAATTTTACAGAACAATTTTTGTCAATTCTCGATTCTTAGCAAAACAATTTTCTACCGTTTTTTTTGTATACTTTGAACTTACGACATTTTTCTGTGAGATAAACAAACATTTTCTAGGGATTTAAATTGTTTGAAAACAGTTTAAAAAATGTTATTTCGTTATTGTGATATTGGACACTGTTTTTATTTTATTTAGTTACAATTTTGGAAAGTAAATATTTTAAGTGCAGAAGATGTTCTCTCATTCTCATGAATTTTGGCGTTTTCTTTACAGCTGTCTTATAATTCATCTTCTATGAACATTGCGACAAGATAAATAATTTTATTGAACGGAAGAGTAAATCCAAAGGAAAATTCAACGCGATGTAATTTTTTTGCCATACATAACGTGAAGATACTATTTCACACGTTGATTTTATTTTAATGCACTCAATTAGTGGAGAAAAAAATGTATTGCCCATTAATTGCGCCTACATTCGAAGTCAAATTGTTTTTTCCGTTTGAAAAAAAGGACATGATATTTATCAGTGTATCATGTCGACTTAGAAATGATTTATTCTCAAAATTGGTCGAGCGTTACAAAAAACAAAAATTGCAGAATCTGCACAATGAATTTTCAAAAAAATTGTTTAAAGCACCTGGATTCTTTCTGCTTTATGGAAAATGTTTGTACAAATGTCTGTGGTTTTGAATAAAAATTTGCCGGCAGATGTACGCGGACTAATTTTATTAATTGACAGAAAATTAGTGTCGCAGGAAAATTGGCAGTCCCGACAGCAAGTTACGTACCCACATTTGTGAATCTGAACGCGTCCTCATTTTCCTAAGCGCCTCGTTTCTCGCTCCTTTCTCCAGTTCATCTAAAACTCGGTCCCATTGCACTGAACCAATTTACCAACTGACTGGTCAAGAGATTTCTAGCCCGTCGGCTCTTCAGTCTGTATTCATCACTGACCCAGCTTTCTCATGAATCATTATTTCAGGTACCCTCCCCAGCGTCGATAAATTAACCGAATCATTCTTGCGAGTCACCGATCGAGGTAAAAAACGTGCAAGCCTGAGGCGCGCCAATCAATAATCAATGCCGTGTAATAACTCACAATTTATGCGTCACACAAACGAGGTACTTCATTATACTGTACTTTTTCAGCGCCCAGAACTTGAAGCCCAACAAGTGAACGGGACGACCATTTCCTTTTTTTTTTTCTTTCTTTTTTAATGAATAAAGTAAAATCTGCTTCAACTCCCGCACCAATTATCATCTCCACTCAATATTTCATAGCCGATGGGCCAGCAAAAATTCTGCGACAATAAAATAACGCGACGTTTCCACTCGAAATAGTTGCTTGTGAATGAGACGGTGCGTATCGACTGCGCCATTTCCATGGTCAACCGAAGAGCTCCCGGCAGGCAATGAAATTCTCGCCACCATCGCGATTGCATTTCATCGTGGGTTGACCGGAGAGCCAAGAATTCCTTTCTCTCGCCGAAAAAACGGCGCTATTAATACCTTGTGGGCTAATCACAGGAGGCATGAGGTCTATGCTTATTAAGAGTGAGGTTGTGGGAATGGTGGGAATCCGAGGAACGGATGAACGATGAATAAGTCGAAGACAAACTTCCCAGAACGATTGACCAAACTGCGAGGGTGTTGCTGTCATTTTTCAGCTTATTTTTACCAACGCTTCTTCGGACCTTTCTCTCTCTCTCTCTCTTTCTCTGCCTATTGCTTAAATTCTTTACACGTATGAAGACTTCTGGCGAAGAAAAAATGTCGGAGTGGTCGAGTGGAGAACTGACAAGGACGATTGGAGCGTGAGTCCCGGGCGGTCCTTCCATTTCTCCCTCTCACTTCTCTTCTTCACGTCTCTCTTAATTTTGTGTTTTTTTTTTTGTTTTTTTCTCAATCATTTTTTATTTTATTTTCTTTCATGCCTTTTCTCTATCTCTCTGAGATCCTTGGCCGCCCCTCTCGCTCCTCCTACTTCCCTCATAATGCCCCATATACTCGTCAATTTATGCGCCGAAACGTATTAAATACTCGAATACATTCTACAATGTGTGTGAGTTGAATTTCTCGGTGTCCCAGAAGCACCAGCGAATGAAGAGCCGCGCGAGGATGGCCAGCGACGAACGAACCAACCCGCCAGTATATTAGGGTTTAAATTTTAAACGTTGCGACCATCTACATTGTAAATACGGGTATTTTGTTGCCAGGACGATTTCTCGGAATACGAATCCCACTCGCAAGAACGAACTTTCGCGTGTAATCTACCAAAAGAAGAACGAGGAGATACCGAACGAGGGGATGGACGTTGCTGATGTGTTTTGAGATTGCGAGCCTCGGAGACGAAGAAGATGTCTTCCCGCGATTTTACACTCTGAGGAAACCCTGGCAGTCTTTGCAAATATTTTCTTTTAATTAATTCATATTAAATTGCAATATTTATTTAATTATTTATTTAATAGCAACTATTTTTTATAGGTAAAATATATTAAGTCTGTAATAAACGAGGTTAATTAAGTGACCCTCGGAATCGATGAAATATTTCAGGTCAGTTTCAGGTAGTGAACGTTTAATTTTTTTTTTTGTTGCATCTGAAGGGACAAAATGATAAATAAAATGTTGCGTTTCGAATCATTTTTGGTTTATTTGATTGCGAAAGTTTTGAAAAAAATTAAGATAGCAATTAAGGGATTTCGAAAAATAAAAGAGTGTTTTATTTTTATCCTGTATTTGCATTTGAAATTGGGTATTTTTGTCACATGATCAAAGAACATTGGAAATGATGACGCGCCGTTAACTTTTTATCGACAGAAGAAGTAATGTATGCTTTTTACTTGAAACTTGTGAAGCTGCACTTTAATAGTTGCCAGGACTACAACATTTCCTTTCAAAGTATCATAAAATTCCGTGTATTTACCACCGCCGAGTTTCTTTCATTCCCTCGGCTGCCTCATCGCAACTTATTACTCGTTAGTACTGAAATTTCGCATTTTATCTTATCACATTTTATTCCGTCGGATCTCCTCACGATATTTACATTTCTGGATGCCACGACAACTATGTAAAACAATTTATAGACAAAAAAACAAAGACTTTCTGGAGTTTCCACTTTCGAGTACCGTTTTTTCCAACATTTCCTATTTTTCACTCGTATCCGCCGGACATTCTTGTATTTCGAATTGGCGATTTTTTTGAAAAAAAAATTTTGATCGATAGAAAAATGAACAAAAAACTTGCTTTTTTGCTTGAAATTCGTGGACTCTCAATAAATACCAAGAGGATTTTGAGCGCACTATCAAATTTCCATATTTTCCACTGCCGAATTTCTTTCATTCCCTCGGCTTCATCATCGCAAATTATTATTCGTAAGCATAACATTTTTGTGGCGTTTTTTTTATTTTTTTATTTCTTCTTCTGATATTTTCATTCGTCGGGTCTTTTAATGATGTTCAAAATTCTCGAAGGCCTCGCCAGAGGGGGAGCGTTAAAAGACAGGCGTGACAGCGAACCCGACGTATTTTTGGACTGCGCCCCCGGGAATTCGTAAGAAAAACGTGTTGCTGGTTTGTAGCTCAGCTGCATTTATATACGTAAGCACTCGGAGGATCAGAACTTCGCTATGGTTAAACGGGGATACCCTCGGCGCAGCCCAGACGCATCCACGATGGCGTTGATCCAGCTGACGTGCGACGTTCCGCTCTCACACTCTGCCACCGAGACTCCTCTCCTTTATTTTTCTTGTCTTTATCTCCCGATCGTAAACGACGTAAAAGTTGTTCGTAAATACGGTAGCCCGAAAGATCATCGAAGTCGAATCGGGCAGAAGAAAAGAAAAATATGAGCAGTCACTCGACCGATCCTGATCCCTGATCTGTCCGCATCCGAAAATTCACGATACATTTTCTGTGCTCTCAACCATTATTTCGAAAAGTTATTTTAGCCTAAAATTGGAAAACTTTAAGTTCCAATTGAAATCCATGTAAAAAGGATTTTATTTTAGCCCGACAACACGTATTGTTGCTAAATTCGAAATTGAAAATAGCAAATGAATAAATAAATTGAACAGAAAAGGCCGTGATAAGATTTGAATCTCGTGAGTTTGCAGTGTGTTAGAAATTTTTTTAGGAGTCAAATATTTTCCAGAATCGTCAAGAATTCCTTTCTCGTCTGAGATTTGCAAGGGAGATTTTGAAAAAATTGGGATCCAAACGTTCCGATGTAAGCGAAATTATTAAATAAATTTTGGCCGGCGGAAAAAATAAGATTGGTTTGTTTTTTTTTTTTTTTCAGAGTCTTAAGGGGCTCCAAGGGAATTGCTCCGCTGTGGCGAAAAACGAAAATGTGAGGTAAAAAAAAATGTGAGCAAAGTATTAGTCGACAAATAAAGGGAGAGAGAAAAAGAGTCGCAGGTAAAGGTTGCGTATATCCGTAAAAGAGGTGCACCCTCTCGCGCAGGCTCGCCATTCGCGAAAGGGGGTAGTATGGTCGTTTCAGTGTATACTATTCTTCCTCTTTCTGCCTCGAGCTCGCCTTTTCCGGTATCTCTTTATCTCACTTCCCCGTCGACGTCTCAATTCGGTCCCTAGCTCACGTCGGCGAATGCGATTCGAGCTCTCGGATAGTTCTTCGACCCCCACGCTCACGTTATTCTTCCTCTCTTCGCAGCACGACTCGCTCTCACTCGCCCGCCTCCTAATGGAATTGCCGCCCGGACTATACCACATCTCTTCTGTCCATGTGCTCCATCTGTATATACATATATGTATACATATATACATAGAGACGAAAAACTTGTACAGCTACGTGATATATACCACATACAGTAGAGCCTCGATTTTCCGAACCAATTAGGACCGTGACTACTTAGGATAATCGAAATAGTTTTTTTTTTTTTTTGGGACCGGGACCAACAGTTTTTCTACATACATAAATTTATGGTAATGTTCAAATATATACATTGAAACATGAAAGACTTTGAATATTTTTTCATCTTCTTTGTTAATATCGAATACGCGCGTTTTTTGGATTAAGTGACCAAAAATGAATCTTTCGCGCCAACCTTCGGATAAAACAAGTCATTCTTCGGACGATTGAAATACTTTCTTTTGGGACCGCGATCGACAGTTTTTCTACTGAAAAACATTGGATATCTCTTTATCAAATTTCTACATTTGTATTAATGTCCAAATATATATATAAAAATGTGAAAAACTTTAATTATTTTTTCATCTTCTTTTTTTTTACTATCAAATACCCGCGTTTTTCAGAACACGGGACCAAAGGTGAATATTTCGAGCCAACGTTCGGATAAATCAAGTCGTTGTTCGGGTAATCGAGGTTCTACTGTACGTATAAAAAGTAAATACAAAAATCCATCCAACACAGCTTTATGCACGCGTGCTATACATATAGACGGGAATGTATAGCGCATGGAGTATACACTAAACTACGCTAGGAGCAACGGAATAGTCCGACAGCCTAAATAAAAGTAAACGATCCGTTCCCACTGTCCCGAGAGCGGTACTCCCAGCAGCACCACCAGCAGCAGCTCGCGTAATCCCCCGAAAGTGTACGCTCCGCTACGTTTCACTCGCTGGTCTCTCTCTCTCTCTCTTTCCCTCGCTTTTGTAAAGCACTCGTAGCGTTATTTGCCAACCAGCCAGCCAGCCAGTCGTACAGAGCGAGCTTTATATATGTACGTGGAAGCTCTACCCTCCGTTCACCCTCTTCGCAAACCCCCTGAGTCCGCCAAACTCTTCTCATGGCCTCTCCTCTCGTTCGACGCGCTAGCCAACCACCCCCGCAGCTCCATCAGCTCCGGACCAACTCCGAGACGAAATTCAATCTGCCGGACGAGAGAAATAACGAGAAGATGGAAGGGTAGGCCGCTGTTTGCGTTCACCCCTAATACTTCCAGTTATATGGAGGAGAGAGAGAGAGAGAGAGACTGAAGCTATATTAGTTTATGTAGTAGATAGATATATATATATATATATATATATATATATATATGTGTATATTGGATGGTGTTTGTGACGGTTGAGTGAATACACTGCTGTGCGAATGAGTCAAAGGTAAATGTGCCGGCACAATGTATCCATGATTTTTGGCTAGTGGAAATATATATATATATATATATGACGGGTTCACGAATGAAAGGGCAGACGACCGACGTGGGCGGACGTTTCTCGGGTGGAAAGATCGAGACTCATGCGAGCTCAGTTTCGGTGGGTCCACCATTGCTTTCGCCCTCCATTTCCTTATTTTTTCCATTTAAGACACAGCCTGCTGGTCGCATTCCTCAAACTACAAATATTTTTTTGACGATTAATGGAAATTGTTTTATGAAGAAACTTTACTATTATTTTTTACTATTTTAAGGTGTAATTGGTAATAATTCTAGAATTGCTAAGATAAAATTGTCATGGTTTTTTAAATTTATTAATCGTCATTTGGTCTCGACGCTGTTTAAATTGTTTTTTTTAGTAAATCTATCTTTTTCTTGATAATTATGGGTTGCATTAGCGCAAAGCGTGGTGAATTGAATTGAAATTCAGCAAACACAGAGAGACTATAAAAATGTGTCTCGGGTCTCTCGAATTAAATCCATTTCTATGCATTAAAGTTTCGTGTAATTTATTCATAAAGTTTTTATGCAGCGAGGAAGAAGCTGCACAGGAACTTATTTGTTTGTTATTCTGCGTACAATATATGTGTATATAATTATAGGGAATTGTCACGCAAGTGTTGACATACTGATCACGGAGATCTGAAGGCCCCTATTTTTTTTTATCGGAAAAAAACTTTGATTTTCAATGAAATGTCCCGAACAATTTGGAGCAAATGTGGCCATCTTTTTATTTTTCAATGCCTCAAGATTTTTTCCTAATTATGTCTAACTGAAAAATAATTATCACCCAATAATAACGTTTGAATAAACTAAATCATCAATGCCCATGAAATTTAATACTAGCAGAATACTCGATTTTTTTTTAACTTGGACAATAGACAAAGAATAATTAAATGCGACGATGACGGAAGTCGTGGACGTCCCGCCATTTTAGTAAATTTTGCCTTGAAGCAATGACAAGATTTTTTTTTTCGGTTCGTTTGCGATGCACACGGACAAAAAATTATTTGAATAAAACTGAATAAGTCCTTCATCTCGGCGGCCTTTGCTGTTATTATTCGTCGTTGACTTTTTTTTGCCGGATGGACAAGGTTGCAAACGACGATGTACGTAGCTAATGGAAAAACTATGCCGGAGTCAATGTGTAGGTACGGACTCGGCTCAGAGAAAAGAGTATGAGGGTCAAGGAACACGTCGCAAAAAGGCTTAAGCTTCGATGCGGGCCAAAGTCGAATAATTGCGTGAGCTTTGATGAGACATTCGCAAGGAAAATGCGAGTTTAGTGATTAAAACCTTAATTTTAATTACAAATCATTTTCTATTCCTCTTTTTGTTATTTTCGTTGATTAATTGTTCATTCAATGAACATTCCAAATAAATTATAATTTTTTCAAAATTATAATTTGTGTTTATGTACTTTAAAGAAATTTAAAATGGGGTTTTTTTTATTTTTATTTTTTTGGCGTTTCTTGTTAGATTCGATCGAAATATGGAAAAGTGCTCGGCTAAAAAACGTCCCTGATTATGTTATAGTAGTTGAGAACAAGTTTTCATTAGATACGTTCAATATTTCTCGCTTGAGAACAAGTCAAAAAGTCGCTGGTGACATTCTAACGGTTCATCCACAATTTTGAGCGAAAGACACTTAAAAAAAAATTTATTGCGAGAATGTCAATTTGGTTATTTAGGCGCTTACGTTAATTTTTTTAATGCTCGTGGTATTATCACTGGACACTGCACATTTTTCCAAATCACAAATCAAAAATGAGATTCAACGAAATGCTTCGATTTAAGTTGAGTTGAGAATTTTCGAAAATTCACGTAAGGGCCAGCCACCGAATTTGGCTACCGACTACGAACCGAGTTTCGAGAAGACTGAAGATCCAAGCAAAGGTTCGACCGAATTAGAAAGTTACTGGGACACTTTTCCAATTTTTTTTTCCACGTCCATCAGGACCATAAGGGATGCATCGTTCCGGCGAAGGGTTAGCCGGCGAAGGGCATTCGAACTTAGCTGCAATATAATTTTTTGCTCCCGTCTTCGACGGAGTTGACCGTTTCCCAGGCGCTCCACCGTTCACAATTTTTTTTCTCCTGACCGTTAGTGGAAAGTTGGAAGCTTGACCTAGATCTTGGAATCTTGGACTTGCACGTTCTTAGTCACAGGGTCTTTCAGAATTACGACATGCCTCTAAGAATTTTCCAAAATTCTTACTAAATTGGCATTGAAAAATCCATAATTTTTCACGTCTTTCAACATACACCATAACTTGACCCACGGGCTTTTCTTTAACTCAAAGTTGCACTAGTTGTAAGTGACAAACGAATTAAGGGGATTAAAATTGAATTGATTATTTATTTAAAACTAACCGAGCAAAAATTTTATTTTAATTAACGTACTTCCGCCTTCTGATTATGTATATTAAATATTATTTTATCAAAATGTTGGCTTGCCTACTTCAATTTCAACCACCGTTTTATTTCAATGTCACGTGTAATTTCGCTCATCTCGGTGAAATGAGTCACAAAAATATTTTTCACCATTTACCTTAACGCTCCAGCGTTTTTTCGATGCGTCCATTTTTTCCCCATATGAATCGTAAATTTTATGAACCTTTCTCCACACAATTACGAACACGCTTTACGGCCCAAAAACTGGATTTCATAAATTAAACTTTATGTACTCACCGAAATTGTATTGATTCAAAATAATCAAAAAATCAATGTCAATTATTTGTGACAATTATGAAAAGGTGTTGAATCTGGACCACCGTGCAAAACTATCAGAATTTAATTACATGCTTGGAGGTCCGTTTTTGCCGATGGCTAAAAAATTTTATTGGTACGAGGTACCAGAATATTAAAATATTCATGCAAAAATATATTGAAATTACACGATAGACGTTTGAACATCGCTTTGCAATGTGTAATAAAGCAGTGTTTTTTGTTTTGTTTGTCAATGGTGGAAGAGGATAATTTAATACTAGAGAACGTTCTCCAACGCAGAAGAAGAAAATGGCAAATACGAGGAGCGATGGTTGCTGAGCTGGGACTTCTCTCGTTCCTCTCCGGTGAGCACCGAGAGCTGCGCAATTATCCTTTTTACTGTGGGGTCTCACAGAACTCACCGCTCTATTGACACAGCGAGAATATTACTTTCGTCTCCCCTTCCGCCTTCTCCACTTCATCTTGGTCTAGAATTCTTTTGGGGCCGCTAATAAAACTTTTAATATTCCTTGCACTTGAAAAACCACCGCATATTTTGCATACCCCTCAAAATTGCATCGAATTAAATTTCAACTACAGTGTATGCATTTTACAAGCGTTATACACTCCGACCAAATGACGATTTCATTTTTTAATTGCGTAAAAATATTTCCAAAACTGAGATTTCACCGCGACTTTTATTCTGGTAAAAATTTGTCTACAAATCTCTGCAAAATTTTCTATGGATTTTGCAATTTTATCTTATCTTTTCCATTTTTTTAAAAATTGACATGAATTCGAAATTCCTGAAAAATGTTTTGTACGAATTTATGCGAAGTTGAATTTTACTACGATGCTCAAAAATTTGACATTTTTTTGAAAATCCCCGATTTTTTTAGACGAGGAGTAAATAATTATGTAGGCAAGAAAATCAGTGGAAAATATTGAAAAATATCCAAATTTCATTAGCAGCATTTCGTTCTTCAGGTCTTAAAAAAAATGTTGTAAATTTCGTAGGATCGGCGATGACGGTAATATTTATTGAAGGGCCAATCGCAAGAGCCTTACCTACGTGGAGATACGAGTAAAGTTGCGAGTAGCAACTTGTTGATCCGTCGCGGAGCTGACTAATGTTGGAAAGGGTTGACATTTCGGTGTACGAGAGCGGCTCTTCAGTTGGTTGCGTCATCGCGACGATGAGCCCTTTATGAAATGTTGTATTGTAACGTAGATAAGATAATATGCCTTTATTTACAGAGATACACGTACATTTATACATACATTATGTTCGGACAGCTAATCATAGGCTGGATTGTTTTTATTATTTGTTTTAAATTATTAATGATTAAAGGGAATTTGTTGTTGTTTTTCTCTCGACATTTCTTAACTAACTAGAGCTCTTTTCCCTACGGTATCAAAAAAGGAAACTCTCTCGTTGAAGTTGTGTATTTTAAGTGTGTTATACAGACTCGTCGGTTGGGCATCGTGCCTCGGGCCTAAGGGCCCAAAATTTTATCCATGTCGATTATTTATATCGCTGAGTACATGACAAACAATCGTAACATCGTACACAACAAGATGTGGACTATTTTGTCACCTGTGCCATTTCCATATACTCACGTTCTTTCCTGTGCCTTGAAATCGTTACCATTATTTACACTAATTACGAGTCGTTAATTAATCGAACGAAACAAAAAAAAAAAAAACAATTCATCGGATGCGCTGAAGATATACGTACACGAAAGTCATTTTTCAGTGATCCACATCCAATTAATTATTTTTTCCTTTTTTTTTTCGTTATTAATTTTTCGACGCAAAAGTATCATTTTTTTTTTTACGCTACGTTTGAAAAGTTTGTTTTTAAATGAAACGCGCCTGTTAGTAACTGCAACAAGACTCGACCCTCGAGTTAATCGTCTCGTCGAAATAAATACTAGTGGCTACAGGGCCGAGGGCGGCTGCATCTTGATAAGTGTATGTTCGAGATCGTGACGAGTCGTAATAAGACCGAGAAGTAAGAATAATCGATAGCTGGGCAAGTCCGCGTGTATGATATACTAAAGAAAGCATTCCCGGTCCGAGCGAGCGCTTCGAAACCTTCACTTCGCTTATCATGTACTTTGGCACTAATTAATCATACGTTTTTATTATTGCACTTCGATACAGGAGTGATCGTTTCTCATTGTGTGTGTTTGTGCTTTTTTTTTTTGCTATTTATTTATTCATTATTTTCTTGCCTCGTTTAAATTTGTATATATATATATGTATATATATATATATTCGTTTTTTAATTATTTACAAGAATACTAATTACTCTAATTGTCGTGATTAAAATTCGATTACGCTACGAAGAAAAGCTATGTACGCGAAGAGACCTCTACTGTGTTTGAAGTTAAAGGGGAAAAAAAAAAAAACAAAAAAACCAACAAAGATACTTGCCAAAGTATTCGCGCATACGATCCGCAAAAAATTTCGAATCCTCGTTAATTTATGCCAGTGTCAATCGAACCTTTCAATTTCTCAATCTTAGCCCATGTAAATTCGTGCCTAGAGGGTTTTTTTTTTTTTTTTCCGCGGCGTTATCGTACAGCCACCAATGAGAATGTGGGAAGAAGAAGGAAATGGATAAATGGTTAATTTCATTTCTTTCTCGAGAATTGAACGCCGCAGCAGGGAGTTATGTACGTCATATCAGAACGGCTTATCATCGGACCAAGACAATATACACATTTAATAACACGGTTTGTTTTTGTCTCCTTTATGAGTGGATCATTGTTTCTTTATCTTTATCATCATCATCATCACCATCATCATTCTTTCGTAATATAGATAATAATAATAATAATAATATTGTAGGCTTGATAGGTACATACAAAAACAACACACAATAAAAACAATAACATAATATTAACGTGACGCTCACAATAATAATTAATAATCATAATTAATAATCTTAATAACCTTAGAATCTTGTTAAACATTGTCCTCGACATAATAGTTATCACTAATTACAATTGTGGTTTTATTTTTCTTTCGCATTATAATTTTTCGTATATTTTTTTTTTTCTTTTCATCTTCACCATATCGTTTTACTTTTTGTTGTTGCTGTTGTTGTTGTTGTTTTAATGCTGGAAAAGCTTAGCGGATGACTGGCTCGCGAACGTTTATCATCTCTCGACTCCCACTCACCGTCCACATTTATACTTCACTTATGTACCGTATATTAATAATAATATCTATCGGCGTTACATAATATAATAACCATATTTATCGTGGCGGAACTATACAGCATTTATCGATACGATATCCCAGTTTCACGGGCTCTCGCACACATTGTTTTGTTGTTGTTTTTCTTCTCTTTAAATCCTCTCTTCTTTAATTACGAAGAAAATCATCGTCACCATAATCGCTACGAATTTATAGTGACTCACACACGCTCACACATACACGCACACGAAAAACACGCAACGCGAGAATATATACCTTGGGAGATCTCGATGTCTCGGTCACTGAGTTCCCCGTGACTCTGACTCGTTTATTTAATTTTCGTTCTTTTTAAAAACACTACCTAGTCCTTTTTTTTTTTTTCGTTTATCCTTATTCTCGTTTAAACCTTAAAAAAAAAAAAACGAAAAAAACATTTCTTTATACACCTTCGAACGGACAGACTCTTATATTTTTCGTCTAACATCATTCCTCTAACTGGGCCCTCCGCTTCGACCTAACAAATATATAGAAAAAAATTCGCGTCTAACAAAAGTTATAATTAATCACTGGACAATTTAAATTCACGTTTCAATAATCGTCTGTGAAACTCCGAAATAATCACGAAGCGATATCCCAAAGCTAACGAAATATCTTGCATCACGAACCCGTCCAAGAGTTTTTTCTTTTTTTTTTTTCACCGGCAAGATAAGATTTCATCCGTTACTATAATCTTAACGAAGAAGAAGAAGAAGAAGAAGAAGAAGAAGAAGAAGAGCGAGAGTTGCATCGGCTATCGACTATCGTTACCCGAGTTTTCCTAGGGAAAGGGCTCAGGCCTTTGCCATGGCCCGTTTATTTATTATTTCTTTTATTCTCTCTTAAGTACAAGTTTATTACTTTATAATAATAATCGTTTCATCGACGACCCGTCACGAGTCCCGAAAGCATACGCTTCGCAAAATTATCGTTTTTATTCGAGACTTCAAAAAATGGGTTTTTTTTTTTTTTTTCGTTCCTCCCTCTCGCATTTAAATTGCATTCATTGGTAGGCGAACGAGTACGGCCGGTTGCACGGTGAGAGCTACACTAATTAACGCCTGACTCTCCACACTCTTTTCCTTAACCCTCGCGCTATAACGCTAAATTTAATTTCCTTAATCTTCTTTACTATAATCGTTAATATCTAAGTGTAATTCTCAATGGCTGGATGATCGGGACTAAAAAGGACACCGAGACTCTCCGACCAATGGCAGAGCCGAGCTGTAGAAAGCAGAAAAGACAAATTATCGAAGGCCTCCCTCGGGCGGAGAGACCTCGACAATCGCCTGCGATGAATTTTATAAGACACAACGATCTCCGAGTTTCCTGTGCATAATGCTGACTGCAGCGACTTGAACTGCGGAACCGCGAAGCCCCTTGGCATTGCTCTCTCTTATTTTCCCCATCCCTCTCCCGTCTTCCTTTCTTCTATCCGTCGAGAGCGTCGGAGCGTAAACTCCTCGTCACGGTGTCGTGCTCCGAGCGAAATGGCCAACGACCGCAGCGATTGCCCTCCCCCGGCAATGCACCGCCGAACGCGCGACCGACGCTCTCCAGTTTCGATTCGGATTTCATTTGTTAACCCTTTCCGTGGCAATCCCCCGCTAAATTCATCGGAGAACTGCTTTTTCCTTTGCCCACGGATGAATGGTCGAACCAACAAGTGGGTCACTTTTCCATTGAAAATTTCAAATGTCGCTTTAAGTAGCACATGAGAAAAGAGATTGGCTCGTCTAACTCAATCCAATGGACGCGCCATAAATACATTTTTTTAAAGTCCATATCAAGATTTATCATAATTTTTGTTTTTTTTTGTCAGGGATAATTGATTTTATAAACCTGGAGAATTATCAATATTAATTTAATATTTTCCCGAAATAATTGATAGTATGAAATCTTCGGTAAATTCCAAAAAAATTGTGCACCTCGAACTCAAATTAATGAAATTCAATCTCTTAAGGATTCCCACACATAATCACAAATTACTACAATTTTTTAACTCATTGTCATTATCATCATAATACTTTTTTTAAAAATAGTAAATCACCCATAAAAATTATGAAAATAAATAATAATCAAGGAATTGCCACAGGAAAGATTAATAAACAGCAAAATGCCAAAGGTCTATTCGAAGAAATTCACCGACTTGACTTAAAGATATCTCGGCCCTGTATTCGGTGTCCCTTTAGTGCATCCAGCCACGTAAACTACGTGTAGCGTCTTGTTTCGAGCTCGGCACCACGCGGGTCAAGAGTGCCGAGCGCGCGCCTCGAACTAATACATGACTCTTCCTCTTAATGTGTGTTCAATATTCCATCAGAGAGAGGCCGTTGAATTTTTCTTCTTTAAGGGTAAGGGGTAAAGAGGGGGAGGGGTTGTGGGTAATGGGAACGTCTAATTTTACACTATTCAATTATAACTCTACGTTCGTTTAACTATATGTATAAGTTGGAGGAATACTATCGAGTTACGGGTTGGACAGATTGCTCGGAGGTCGTCGCGCACTGCACTGCACTGCACTGAAAACCGATCCGACGTCTCTCATTCTTTTCGCACAGACACACGCACATACACGCACGCTGTCAAATTATTATATCTTCATTTATTAACTAATCATTTAACCATTCACTCACACTCTCATTCGCTCTCTCCGTCTGGCTATACGTCGCTCGGTGCAGCGTTCGATCTATAATATTATTAATTGTCTATTAAGAGTGTCACTCGACAGAGTCTCTCTCTCTCTCTCTCTTTCTCTCACAATCTCTCTCTCTCTCTCTCTCTCTCTCTCTATCGTTATTTCTTTCGTTCCCTCGAACCCGTGACACGGGTTTCACGTGCAGAGTCCAACTCGATGCTAGCGACGTACTTTTTAATATATATATAATATTTATATACTATATATATATATATATATATATATATCCATATGTACCTGTATGCGTAGGTGCGTATGATTACTAAACCAGTAAAGATTTCTCTGGGGTGGTTGCTGTGTAATCACTCCTCTCGTAAATGCGATCCACTTCCGGTTCGTTAATCGTTGTTCCATTCGCGTATATCGAGGAATTACGATAATAACGAGTGGCGAACTCTCAGGCAGCAAGACCGTGACTAGTCTGATGCTGCTGGTGCGTCACGTGAGCCAATTGATGATGAGAGCTCGTGTGATGCGGATGATAAGAGTGCACTGCCGCGGCGGCCGCGGCTGCCGCAGCCGCTGCAGCGGAAGCCGCACCGCTGCCGCTGCTACTTCCGCTACTTCCGTGAACCGATGAGAGCGCCGGCGTCGAGTGCTGGGCCTGAGGAGCGTGGAGGCTATGGCTGTGACCCGAAGCTACGAGGCTGTGGCTACCGGTCGCAGAACTGCCAGCGGCCGCCGAGTGGATGGACGAGGAGGAGGTGTGATTGTGCGGATGGTGACCGAAAACAACCCCAGAGAAAGCCACGGGTCACTGATGATGCTTCGCCGAGCCGTTCGCGTGGTGCGCCTGACCGACCGGTACATGAAGACTCGTCGGCCCGTGACCTCCGCCCGGATGATGATGACTTCCGCCCCCGCCATGATGATTCGCGTTATTCGCGCTACTGTTGTTATTGTTGTTGTTGTTGTTGTTGTTCTGCTGCTGGGACTGGCGCTGACTGTTCTTCTTGTTCTTCATACGACGATTTTGAAACCATATCTTCACCTGGCGCTCCGTCAAATTCAAATTTCGCGCCAATTCCCAACGCTTCTGCTTGGAGACGTACGCGTTGTACAGAAACTCTTTCTCCAGCTCCAGGGTCTGGAACTTCGAGTAGGGCTTGCGTTTCTTTCGGACCGTCACCTGACCCGTCCACTCCAGGGAATTCGATGCACCGCAACCCACTCCCATTCCCGCGACTCCCACTCCCACGCCGACTCCCGCCAACGAAGCTGCGGGAAACAAGGAAGATGGGGAGGAACCCCACATCACTTAACACAATTAGTATGCCGGTATTTGGTTTTCCTGAGAATTAAATTTTTATTAATACGATCGATTATAATGGCGAGTGGACGTACATATGGGCTATGGGTGGGTGGGTCGATTACTCGGGACAGTGAACTCATGATTACTCGTGGTAATGGACGATCGATGCCACTTCCATGTGCGAATCGAGAATAATACATTCGTTGTACTTTTTCAGTAAAAATTAATTTTTTGTTCTTATTCCGGATCGTAAACATTGAAGATTAAATGGAAACATCGATGGACATTTTCGTGTCGTGTATTCAAATCGAAGGAATTATACTTTTTTGGCAGAAAAATACGAATCTAAAGAATTCCCACAGAAATTTGACGAATTTTGAGCCAATATTTACCAGTTATAATTTTTTCTTCAACAGAATTACATATTTATTGCATCATGATATAGTGTAATTTTTTTTTTTCTTTTAAATTATGTATGTAATTTTTCGAAAAGGTATGTAGTTGAATGAAAAATGAAATTTATCAAGTTTCGGTGAATTACTAATGTCGATAAAGTGAGCGATTGATTTTTCTTGTGTGAGTATTATAGTGGAAGAAAAAAGGAGCGGAACATGTGGTACTGTGTTTGATCGAAGGGGCGCCACTTGACAGACCAGCACGACGTAATTTTGGACCGGTTCTCTCTTAGCCCGGAGTCACGAACGCGATTCAACTCGCTAGCGGCGCCGTATTTTCGTGGAACGGTTAGTACAGTCGATTTAGTTGCAGCGAGCACACAGGGTCTCGACGCAACTAACTCGATGTAGTGTGGGTTCGAGATACGAAAGGAGCTCGCGTGGGTAAGGATAGTCCCGAGGGTGACGCGTTCGCTCTTCCCCTCCCCTCATTTTCACGATCGAGCCTCGGGACGTCTGAAGCATGAGAGTGAAGCAAGAGCTTCGAAGCTCGTATGTGAATGCACAACTTCGTTGCACTGGCTTGGCACACGCACTGAATAGCTTGATGAGGAAGAATTTATTTTTACATCAAAATGAAGACTTTACGAAAAATAGAAATTTGATGTTAGTGACACCAATAAATTATTCGTAACAAATAACAAGTTAATTAAATATTTTCTTTCTAAAAAATAAAATAAAAATTCTTTCCAGCATTTATGAAAAAAATAATATTTAAATGCATTTTATAAATCATTATTATCAATTTTTATTTAACAATGTTGAATTCAACAAAAAAGGCGTTAAAACAAGTACTTTCCGAGTGAAATGATATTGTGCAAACATTAGCATCATCACTGGTTATTGATAAGCTGATAAAAGAATAATAATACTCGAGAAACGCAATAAATTTCAGCGAAATCATCCGCAATTTGTAGAGAAAGGTCGTTTTCCGCATTTATCCACTTTATTCCGAGGAATAATGTTACTGCGGCAAGACAATCCGGATGAAAATCGAGACCCGATAAACTTTTATTAACCCGGCTGGAAATTCTGATCCGCTGGGCGGTGTTTCTTTGATCTCGGAGTCGATATCGAGGGGATCGGAGTTCGGTATATTCGTGCAAACCATATGGAACGCTACAATGTAATAATTTGTATCGAATGGATAAATTGAATGGGAAAGGGAAAAAAAAGGAAAAAACGTTACATTCTCGAGCGAATCAAGGTATCATATTTGTTCACATATTCGCGACTCTGATTTGCATATTAGCTCCCGGTGAGTAAACCGTCCCATTTTACTGCCCTCCACACTTCCCACTGAGCTCGCTCGCGTCCCACACGATCGTTTCGTCTCACTCTGGCACCCGTTGCACGCGTTGCGATTGCCTAAGCGGCAGGAATTTATTGCCCACTAAAACGTGGAAATATGCAAATTATTTAACAAAGGTCAGGATTCTCAGGGACGACGATGGCCTCGGGGGCCCGACGCGGGCCAGCGAGAACACCGCCACCCAGAGCAGGACCCACGTTTAATCGAATAACGAATCAATTAACTCGACAGTTTGTGTAATACCCGCGTGACGTTCTCCCGAGAATGTCATCGTCTCTTGCCTCGTAGTTATTATACCATAGATCCTTGATTAATTAAATCGCTAATTGACAGATATTCCGCGGTAATTACAGAGCGTTATTGCTGCAGCGAAACGTTATTCCTAGCCAAATTAATCTTTCACCGCGGAACCCAGATTTTTGGAAATTTTTCTATCAGATAAGCTAGATCTCCACGTCAAAATTCCATTTTATCATAAAAAAACAAAGAAACTTATTGAAAACGAGTAAATGTAAAGTTACAATCATAATAAAAGTTTATTAAAAAATTTTCCGATTTAGCTCAAAAGTTGCGTGTCACATATTCGGAAAAAAAAAAATGTTCGTTAAAACTTTTTTCATTGCATGAACATCGAAAAAAGAATTTAAAAAACCCGCGTCAAGTATAAAAGTAATCAGCACAAAAAAAACATCCCGGTGCTAAATGAGATACGCGTCGCAGTAGCGACATCACTTTTTTTGTTCGTGTACCAGGAAAAAAGGTTGGGGGAACCGAGTAACATATACGAAAATGTAAGAGGGCTTATCCCGGCCGTGAGTGCGATGGTCGCGTGGGGCGGGAGCGATTTCGGCTAAGTCGATATCCAGCGAAGAGCTGCAGAGCGTTCGTTTTGTGGCGAGCATCACGAAACTAAGAGACTCTCGTACATTATTGATCTACAGACGCGATAAGAGCAACCAAAAATACTCCAAGCGTTTGATTATTTTAGTCGGCGGCAAAATATATTCCGACCCTGATTTGGCGGTTCGATCGTTCGCCCAAACGGGTTACAAAGATGCGCGAGACAAAAGGTTGTAGAAAAGCGTGCAGAAATAAATTCATACGACTATCATGCGGTTGCAGCCTGGGAGATCGTAAATTGTGCGAGCCTCTTCAAAGTAGTAGATTGTATGGATCCATCTACAGCCGTAGCTATACATATATATATATATATATATCCACATACATATATATATATACATCCACGTTGTACACAGTAGTGTCTGCGAGGCTCGTCGCGGCCCACTTCCCGTGACTTCACAGTCCCCTCGAACTTACAACACGAGACGAGCTCAGAGATAATGCAGCTGCCATCTATTGGCCCCGACGAAAAGCATTGAGAGCCCGCAACATTGTAGCACTATCGCGCGGGTCTTGGGAGCGCGAGAAGTCAGCCGAGTTGTCCGAGTGGCGGGGGAATAATTGGTCAGAGTCTCGCAAAAGCCCGTTAGTCGTGGTTCATAGAAACACTGGAAAATAGAATAATGAAGAAAAAAAAAACAAGAGCCCCAACAAAATAGCGAAGAAGAAGAAGAAGAAAAAAAAGACATTGGAATAGAAGTAAGACACGTCAGTGAGTATTGGCACTTGTGTGTATCTTCTCATTGTTCGGCGATCCCGTATAAACGAAAGGGCAATCGAGGGCGGCCGTTCAAAGCGCGTCGAGAGCAACGGGTAACAACACTATAGTACTACGACTATAGCGTCGAGAGACCGTTAACGTAGGAAGAGAGAAAACGGGGGCCCCAGTACGGGTCATGGAACGGATCAGCTGATCGGGAGGCGCGCGCCAGGGTTTACGAGTTACGGTCGCCAATAAACCCCGACGCCGCAGCAGCAGCAGCAGCAGCAGCAGCCGCTCCCGCCTCCACCAAGGTAGCAACGTTTCCTCTCTCTCTCTCTCCAACTCTCGTCGTGCAACTCGAGCGACGTTCCGCCAAGTGGGTGCACTCGAGACCTCAGCCTCAGTGCTCTCACGAGAAAAGCTCGTATTCCGAGTATCGAGATCGCGGTTACTACGTATCGGTGAACAGTCTCCGATTTGCTGTATCGTATAGTAGAATGAACGGTCGCTCAGCTGTCCGGCACATGCTTAATTACCATCGAGGAACGAGCGTTAAATCACAGCCAACGAATTACTATCGTATTACCGGTTACTTTGTAACACAAGGGCACATGCAGCTATTTTTAATGACGTTTTTTGCATCAACAGATATTTGTACGAGAGACAGAGAGAGAGAAGAAGGGAAAAAAGACACAAGCAGTGGGAGAAAAAGTCATAGGCCTTGACGAACAAGCCTTCGATGCTTCTTGGACATTCATTCCAGGACCATTAATCAAAACATTGTGGGGTAGGACGTGGGGCGCCTGCGTAAAGTACCGTATGCCGTATACAAGAGAGCCGAGCGAGTTGAATTACGAGGAGGAAAAGCGCGTCGAGAGTTTACGATCCCGCGTTTATACCGCGAGGGTCTGTCAGTTGGGTGGGGTAGGGGGGGTGGGGGCCCGAGAGAGCATGGCCAGGAGACCACGCGGTATTCCGTTCCACGTTGTCCTCGGATAGTTTACTTCTCACGGTTAATATATGTCTTATATAAGGTGACTGGGATCAAGGACGTATGGTTAAGGGTGAGGACGATCGTTTCGCTCGTCCTCGTTGGACTCGATGCTTACCTGGTGTTGGATATGGGCTCGAGGTAACGGGTTCGGGTGCCCCGTAATTCCTAAGACCGCCGTAACCGTCGTGCGGGAAAGCTCCTTCAGCGGCGACCATCGCGGCGGCGACTCTCCCCCGGTCGTCGGCCGCCGATGGGGTCAGGTACGGAACCCCCGCCTGGGAATGGGGATGATGATGGGCCGAGGTGTCGACGGCGTGATGATGCCTCGCGGTTGCGTAAGGCGAGTAATTGCACCAGCTCTGGGAGAAGCTCTGGTGACAAGTGGACACAGCGGGATCGGAACCAGCGCCAGCACCGGAGGACGAGCCCCCGGCTGAGGAGGTCGCCGTTGCCGCTCCGCCCCCCGAATTGTACGACTTGTAGTCCGAAGCGGTGACACCGGCTCCAGCGGCTGCCGAGCCCGCTGTAGCCGGTGACCAGAAGCTCAGTGTCCCCGCCGTTTTTCGGCTGTCCCTCGACGAGCCCGAACCTCCGGTCGCCGGATCGGCGAGGTTGTAGTACGTCGGTGGGTTAGCGGTCCCGTAAGCTTGATGATGATTCAACGCGTCCCCGGCTGCGCTCGACGTGTAATGAGCCTCCTGAGGGTTGTGAGGACTGTAACTCCAACCGCCTTGCGAACCTGCCGATGACGAGTGCGAGTGTCTTATTACACCTGCTGCACCTCCCGGGGCACCGGTCGGCTCCACACAGGGCACTTCCCCGTACGTCGAACCTCCGGCCGGTGTCGCGGTCAGTCTCTTCGCCGGTATGTGAAGAGGTCCGGCTGCGCTGTTGCTCGCAACCGAGGAGGCGCTCGGCGAGGTCGAACTCGCGCTCGCTGTTGGTGCCGGTGCCGATGCTGTCGCCGCTGAACTCGGCGCACCCGGTGAACTCGGTGTCGTTGATTGTTGCTGATGGGAACCTGGTGTTGGGGCCTGTTGTTGCTGTTGCTGTTGTTGCTGCTGTTGCTGCTGCTGCTGTTGTTGTTGCTGCTGTTGCTGTTGATGATGCTGCTGGATTGAGACGAGCGATGAGGTCGGCGGTACAGGCGGTGGGCTCTCCTCGTAGAGGCTGCTGTTCATCATGGCCCACCAGGTCACCCCGGTGGAATTCCCCGCTCCGGTGGCTGAGCCCATTGGCGTGACCGAGCCAGGGTGGCCCACGCCGGAGCCGCATAGCGGCGCGGCGTGCACATTGTCGTACAGCGTCGCCGTCGAGCAAGCCACGTGTTCGGCGATGGTGCAGATGGTGACGGTTTTTCCACGGCACAATTATAATATCGTGAGCCGCGATCGCGTAACGGGTTTCCGTTTTTACGTTTTATAACACGAGTTAACCGATCAGATCGGATTCGATAATCGGTACGCCGACGTGCAAGTCGTTGTCGGTGAATATTTCGATGAAGGCAACAACGAAAATTAAAATAAAATCGGTCAGGACGATATCGCGTTGACGAGGTTGTTGACGTTTTACGTATATGCAAATGTCCGTTGGCCGGTGATTATGTCGGTCGACGTATTATCAACAATTCGATACAGCAATACCATCCAACGTTGTCATTCCGTGGAGCGTGGTCGCGGTTTACGATATCATGTCCGACCCGAGGAGACACGAGGAAATAAATGAAAGCGCGTGCGACCGGTTTTCGAGTGGGGATAAACGGCGGGCGGGGAGAACCGTCGTGTCGGTAGACGAGGATGAAGAGATACGATTAGTACGTCGGCAATGAGAGCCACCGAGGTTTCGGAGCCGAGAGACAAATTCAAAGTCGAAGGCGGAATAAGGTGAGAACGAGGACGAGAGCGGGACGGAGAGTCACGATCGCCGGAGTCAACGACGAGGGTGAGAAGGAGAGGGAGTAGTCGAGTTGGTGAAGAGCGACAGCACGGACGAGGGTGAAGGAGGGAGAGAGATAAACAGACGGGGAACCGAGGGTAGGGTAGACACGGATGTGTGAGCCGGGTTTGTGTGTGTGTGTGTGTGTGTGTGGGTGAGTTTGAGAGACACACACGAGCACGCGCACAGTGTGAGTCCGAGGGTACGCACGAATGTTTGTACGTGTGTGCGTGTGGGTGAGAGCAGGCGCCCGCGCGAGTAGCGCCACGACAGACAGGTGGAAGGGTGGTAAAAGGGGGTGAGGTGGAGGACGTCGTCGGCGGGCGGTTGAGAGCAGGGGAGGGGGGAGAAGGTGGCGGAGATTCGAGTCGAGGTAAAACGACGACGCGTGGGTAATCCCGAGACGAGTTGCCGATGAGAGAAAAACGAGCAGCGTTTGACGGGCCAGTCGTATGTGTTCACCACGTGCGAGAGTCCCAGATTATTATTTTTATTTTTATTTTTATTTTTTTCAAATAAAAATGTTGATTTTCGTTGTTGTTGTTGTTGTTGTTGTCGTCGTGTTCGTTTTGTTTTTTCGGCAGATTTCAGATGATCGGTGATTAGATACAGCAGACGAGATCCGGTTGGTGGGTTGCGATGAAACAAAAATAATAAAAACACAACGCACTTTAATATCGCTATTCACACACGTATCGTTATTGCAGGTTCAATATGTATGACGAAACTTAATCTGTTTCGGTTTCCCTTTGACAACACTCTTTTTTTTGTTTTTTTGGAAATATTTGTTTGTTTTTCTTAATTAATATTGTCGGAGATTAATCCGATTGGGATGACACTTGGCAATATTTCGTTTGGTTTTTTTTTTTTTACACCTCCAGATACTTTTCTATAAGTATGAGTTTCGATTAGTCTTAGTCACTATAACGTTTGGCTAGCTCCCGATTCGAGAAGACGACGACGACGACGACGACCACGACGACGACGTCGAGTACGTGCGGTGAGCGCGACGAGATAGTCACTGGCGGGACAGCGCGAGCGTCCCGCGCGGAAACCACGAGCCGCGTTTCACCAACGCCGCCTCCTCCTCCGACGACGACACTACTGTCGTACTGCTGCACAGCTGCATTACAGTGTCATGCAGAGATCCGCGTACAGAGCACGCAAGCGGGTTAAAATGTAACGCTTCCTCGTTAACTCGTCTAAAAACATTCGCGCCTGCATGCAAACGCCGTCTGTCAGAATGTCACTGCTTTTTTGTAACTCGTCGCACAATCAACCTCAATTATCCTGAGATAATGCAATTCAATTTTCCGACAAGCAAAACGCGTAAGAAAAATCCAATGCCTCGTATGTGTGTTGCTTTTTTATCAGTAATCACTATTCACCCGTTGGCACTGTTATGACAGTGAGTAAAGTCACGTAGAGAGCGCGAAGTAATTTTGAGAGTAGAGCAGGAGTAGACGACAGTACGTGATCGGACCACGAGCCTCGACCTCCTCTCCTTCTTTTTTTTTTTTAATACTCTCTCGTACTTCGTCTCCCTTTTCAGTCACTATATACTTCGTAGCTATTCCTTTTCTGTCACTCTCTCTCTCTCTCTCTTTCTATTTTACTCTCGTCCCCCCTTTTTTTTGCTTGCGTCTTTGACGTCCCTTCTTCAGGTATGAAATTTGTTCACCGAGGGTTACTAGTAATTTTTTTTTATTTATTCTTTTTTTTTTTTTTTATTTACGGATTTTAAAACCTCGGGTTACAACGAGAACGAGGTTGTTCCTCTGTCCCTATTCGTCGTCGCGTTATAGAAATTGTATATGGACACGCACACGCGCACGCAGTGGAATGAGCCGCTGACGTCGCACACACGCATAAAGCGAAAAACCCCTCTTTCTTGTCGGCTAGCCTCGCTGAGCCGTACTGAGCGACAACTGAGCTCTGGAAGCGGTTCGTAGCCGTCGGACTCGGACGGTGAGCCTCGAGTGGAACTTGAGCGCGATCTCTCGGCGACTTCGTCAACCGAGGGCCACAAGAGCCGCCGCCGCCGCGGACTTCCCCCACCCCCGGGCATCGCGGACGCGCGAGCACACACAACCCACAGCCACTCGTATTCAACAACCCCCGCAACCCCTTGCCCATCCCGACGACGAGACGCGCGACTCTCGTGGATCTGGTTCTCGTGTTTCTCTGTCGCTGGCGCACCTGCAACCCGCGCTCACCCAATCCCCGATTAATTTCATTCAAATCCTCTCCGTGCACTCGCCTCATCGTACCCAACTATTTCCAATTCGTAACTAAATCGAAAAAACATATCTCCTTCGTTTTTCGTGGTTTTCGAGAAGTTCAAAAAAATGTGCCGCTTTTATTCGACTATTGAATCGGCTTTTAAAAATATAATTTTTATCCCGGATATTATTTTCTGCTTTTAAGTTACTTTCTTATAAAAAGGGAGCCCATATTGTACATTCATTTTAGGTCGATATTTCATCCCTCTAACAAATTTATTATATTTATGTCGAATTTCCTTCTTTTTTCATTCTCATATCACTTTGCAGAAAGATAATATTAAAAACTCTAATTTTACATCAACATCCTGCTTCATATTTCCATAAAAATTACGCACAGCGTTTGCCAAAAAAAGCGTAAAAAATTGTCATTACTCTTCTCCTCAAAGTTTGGCCAAGATACTCGATTGCAACGTTTAAGTGGCAGCCCTCGTGGGTTTTTTTTTCGCGCGCATTGCGCACAGTAGCGACACAACGGAGCATCGTCAGTCTCCCGTTAGCCGCGACGCGTATACTACAAAACGAGAGGCCGGTCGCGCGCGCGGGAGAAGGAGAGAGAGGGAGCTACCGGGGGCAATACGTCACGGGTGTATTGTGCAGTCTAAATCTCGGTACTTTTATGGGCAGTAAAGTAAAACGGTCTGACAACAACTCGGGGCAGCACGCCTCCGTCCGGATCACCCGCGAGGCGAGCCACGCACACGCCCGAGAGCCAAAGGGGGTGGAGGGGGTGGTGGTCGTGATGCGGAGCCTCGGTGACTGGAGAGAAGCATCAGTCGAATGGTGCCGCGTGGGGGCAACTCTGTCGCGGTATTAATTGCCGACTAACCCCCTCATCCCGAGTTACGGGAGCCACTCGACACCTACTATAACGAGACTCGGCTCTCGTCTGCTCGTCGTTGTCGTCGTACTCGTTCTCCTTCACGTATCCGACGACTCTCCGAAGCTACTCTCATTTATCCCATTATATTACCCACCTCAACTCACTTCCGACACTCGTACCACTTGCTAAACGTCACATCTCACTCATTTCCAACGCTCTTCCGTCATTCACTCACGTGTTTTCACTAACGTTCAATTTCTCAGAACGATTATTTCACCCTGATGCACGTCTATGTCTGGCTTAAGAGGTCATGGTACTAACCACGATTTTCCACACATTTCCTGTTCCCATGAATTACATTTAAAATTCTCACCCTAAAAACTTCCACTCACCCAAACGATTTTTCATGAAAATATATGGAATATTAGCCGCAATATTTATTTAAATATTTGTTCAATAGCTAATTGGTCTATAGAATTAATTAGCGTTGCTAATTATGAGTCACTCATCCGATGTCTAACCTACTGCCAATTGGTCTCGTCTAACTGTGGCTGTACTACTTGCTAATCGACATCAGACGTCATTAATGTGTCTAACGATTAGACAGACACGCTATTTTTACTAATTAGCTCCAGTGCAATGAGCAACACTTTGGCAATGAAGATATTCATCAACGTTCGACACGAGAAGTTAGTAGAGCTTGGAAATTAGCGTTACGTACCAGTCCGACGGGCTTATACCAATTGACGTTATTAAGTATGGAGCTATCTGGTCATCCTTTAACTTATGTTAATTACACAAGCTGTCACGTACTACTTGTTCTTTGGTCGTCGCTATTTTTCGACTCTTAAACGCTCGCAATACTGTTACGTGCTACCACGCCGCTACCAAAGTGATAGCTACGCTCGAGGTAACTCCGTGTTGCAGGTACGAGTTACGCGTACGTTCTACGCTACCGCCGCGATCATGAATGGGACTTTATAGCGATCCGTTTACACCGTGTACGTACGTTCCCACACAATACATAGTTAACCGGGCACACAGTCTAACCCGACGTCCTTGTAACATTCTGTAGCTTACCACTCGAGTGCACATTCACTTGTATAACGCGAGCTCAATCGGTACTCGAATCCCTTCATAACGTTCGCGTTCTTAAAGCTCGAATTGCCGAGGGCAACTCTTTATTACGAATCATTTGCCGTTATTTATGCTTCAATTAAATTTAGTCACATTAATTACTAATGCAGAGATTTACTTATGTAGATTTTCGAATTGCCAAGTGTCATCCATAATCATAGATATTATGTTATTGAGTAATGAGGGGAAATTATTTTCGTTGAATCAACGAAATTTTTAATTGCAGGCGAAAAAATCAATATATAATGCGCTAATTATTGGAAATCTTGATATCAGTTATTTTCAATTTGTAACTTTGAAACTGAACTTTAAACTGTTTGTGAGAGGAAAAGTAAATGTTGGATTAATTGAACTCTAGGTTTTTTAATTTTGATGAACTAAATATTTAGTTCATTAAAATATTTGGTTGAAGTACTGTTCGTTATCTGTAACTGCATTTTTTTTTAGTTGATTCAACTTTATTATCTTGGTGGATAAAGTTATGAGCTAAACTGGGTTTAAGAACGGGACCAACCTTGTAAACTGGCCAGGGTTGCAGGCTGGAACACGCGGGAGAGCCTGAAACATTAGAGGAAAATGAGGGCCAGTCGAAAATTTCAGAGGCGGCAAGAAACAGCTCGTAAATGACGAAAACTTGTGTTTTTTTCGACGAGCAGACAAAGATCCCACTATACAATGTACTATTTCCGAAGACCACTTCGAAATAGGACTTCCGATATCTCGATCTCTGGTCCAACGGAAGGATAAAAAGTATACAAGGAAAATAAAAGAGTCGATAGAGCCTAAGTAAAGTAATGAACTCTCACCTGCTGCACAGCTCGAACGGGTGAAACGTCTTCTCCACGGCGCCGAACACTTTGAGGCCTTTTATGCAGATACTCGCGAGGGAAAATGTCAGCCTGAAAGCAAAAAACGAAATCCTGACTTAGACCGAGCTGAACATAAAGAAAAGAGTCTCAGAAATCAAATTTTGTGATGAAAAATGGAAATTCAATACGAAGTCAAACCTGAAGAGCTGAATGAAAAATACCAAAAATTGCATATTGGAAAAAATCAAAAGTGAATGTGAAGTTGAATGTAAAGAGCTGAATTAAAAATCGAATGGTAAAAAATCGAAAGTGAATATAAAGTCAATAATGAAGAGCGGAATTTAAAAGTCCCAAAAATGAAATGGTGCAGAGAACACGCCTGTAGATACTTTGCATCGTCTAGCGGGCGTAATATAATGGCTCGTGTCATCGAGACTTTTATACGGGATTTAATGCTTTGAGCCGCACCAGGTATAAAGTTCCATAGCTTGTACCGCCCGGTTAATAGGCACCATCGCTTAACGCCAGAATAAAGCAACCCCCGATGCTGGACTCCCGGGTACGTTCCATCATGCTGGTTGTGCGTTCAGCCCGGTTTTATATGACCTCGGAAATAAACTCAGCAATGCTATTGACGACAATCAGACAATAATAATACAGCGGTAGTGGCCGTTTGTGAATAGTGCCACCGTCGGGGAAAACGGATTTTAATTACTCCGAGAGCTTGATGTAAAGACTGTATTTCAAGCTTACGCAAAAAAAAAATCACATTCCCATTGATACTCCGTCCGGATTTTCATCAGCAAGAATTTTTCAGAACAAGAAAATTGTACTCACTGCAAATACCAAAAATCAAGTTCATTTTTTTCGTACATTTCCAATTATTCTAAATCCTAACTTTCCTCCCGGTTCAATTTTGTTTTCAATGTCATTATTAATCATCATAATTTATCTGCACATTTCCTTAGAAATGTGCTTTTATTAACAATGAAAAATACAGGGCTCTTAATTCCTCCTGATTAAAAAATAATTATCACTCGATATCCCAATTATAATCAGACATACACTAGTTATTTTCATAAAATACGTAAGCCAAAAATATCTGAATTAGATCGTCCAGATCCACAAGGTGGTTGACGAAATTTTTGCGTGTAATAATGTAATGGAAGCTTCACTTAATCCCACTGGAGATCCGTCAGCAAGGAAGACCGCGAAATATTTCGTTAGATGAAAACGAATCATTTCCAATGATTTTTATAGCCCCAAGGAATTCGATTCCGGTCCCTCAACCGTCTTCACCCCTGTATGAATGTTGAATCGAGAGGGATATTGGCGAATGCGAGAGGAGGCGAAGGAGTAAAGTCGAGTCGAGAGTCTGAGGATTCGAGAATGGATGGCGATATGCTCCCTCTCTCTCGCTCTCGTTCGCTCCTACTCGAAGCCCGGAGAAGTGCAGAGGCAAATCTCTTGGGGGGTTGCCGAGTTTACGGGCATATCCGTCGGGGTTCAGGGTTGGTTCGCACGAGAGTGTAGCCTGTGCAAGAGAGAAGTGTTATGTGCTCGGGAGTCTCGAGAATATATGTGCCGAATACCGCATTCGCGTACCCGAAGAGGCCGAGAAGTGTTCTGTTAACGGTTAAAGCCCTTTCTCTCTCTTTCTCTCTTCCATAAATCGTAGTAGGAAAAGAGAGTCTAAAAAAGCTTGGCCACCCGTTCGCAGAGACTTTAGCCCTACGAAAAAAAAAAAAACAGCCAAAATATACATGAAACTTTCAACGAACAGCGACATATAGCTTGCGGCGAAGACCTTGAATTATTTCTCCCCGAAACGGCGCAGATTTTAGCCCCGTGCTCCAATAGACAAATATATGAATAGCTCTGAAATGTATCGAATAGGCGGAAAGAAGGAAAAATATTTTCGTTCACGGTAGAAAATGGGGCGTTTACCGGTTGTCACGATAGAACTTAACGAAATTGGTCTCCCGCTTATGTCATCCGAGGGAAGTCGTCTAAAAGGGCGACTCGTGAATTGTAATGGAATTTCTCAGCGAAATTCACTGACGCGTGGTATCCCTTTTGAATATGAGACCCGAGAGTGGCCGGGGAAAAAAATGTTCTTATTCACAGGCTCAAAATGGTTGAACTTATGGCTGAGCGTGTATACGTGATGCGTTCGAAGCTCTTGGTCTCTGTCTCTCACTGGCTGCAAATGGAAACCCTCCGCAGGGGTCATATTCACGAAGGGCAGAAGAGGCAGCCATGGTCGTGACACCCTAGCTGGCAGCGAGGAGTCGCGCGTGCGACTTCTGTATGCCGTGTAGCCCGGCGGAGATTGGTCGGTGACGACGCGCACTATAGCCGGACATGAGAAAGCTCTCTCTTGCTTCCCTTCCGCGTCTCCTTCTCGCGTCATGGTTATGGGCGAGCGAGGGTTGATTCGGGTATGCGACACCTCCGGACCCTCCGCACCCAGAAACCGTCTGGCCACGTACATTTCGTTCTGCACCTCGGCAAACGTACTGCCCGACGTAAAATGTTGAATTTTTTAGCTTTTTTATTTTTCCTCACGCTTCCGCATGAACTTGGAGAAACGGGAATATTTTTATCGAGTTGAAATTTAAGCCCCTCGAACACCTTTCGTTGAATAAAAAAAGAGGTTGGTTGGGACCAAGGAAAAAGTGGTTGAAAATGTTGCCGGAAAAAATTGACAGGAACAAATAAGTCAATGGTTGACGTAACTAAGGATTTTTTAATTGACCTAAGTATTTTAGTACGTGTAACCGATAACTTGGTTGCGGCTGCAATAAGTTTTGGTAACCAAGATTTTTGTGAGCCCGTTTCATTCACGCCAATTGGCTGATACCTGCCATTTTCTGAGGAGGTCTTCAGGAGTGTCCAAAAAATGGAATAAGCCCCTTTTACGCCGCGGGACTACCACATTTAGGTTTGGAAGATTAAATATTAAAGTATTTAACGTTGATGAAGTTTTTCATGATGTATGCATGAATTATCTCGTTTAATATACAGATTACATAATGATATAATATATTCGCTGAAAGATTATCGATATTCGAAGATTATTTCGCATTTTGGCTACGATATAAATGGGAATTCATGAATAATGTTGAGGAACGTTAGGCACTGAAGAAACGAGACTTTTGATGTTTTAATGCTCTGCGGCTTGCGATGACAGGTAACGCCGTCGCACTCAAGAGCCGAAGACTTTCCAGCATCGTCTGGACCATCGACTTTCATCGGTTTGATGGGATTAAGAGTGGCGTCAAGATACTCGTCACCACGACCTTGACCTGCGGAGGAGCCGGTGTACCACAGCTGACATTTACTGTCCTCGAAGTGACGTTAACGATCGATCTCGATAAGGGCGATGAACGTGCCCAATATCGTCCAGTTTCCACATTGCCCATTGCCCAACTTTCGTGTACGTTATTTATCGAGTCTGTTATTATACCATATTCGACCATCATACACGCAATTTCATGGATTTTATAAACTCGAAATTGGTCACGAGGTTAATCACAACAATCGCCATTAACACGTTACATTTTTAGTGTATGCGCAACAGAACTCATTACACAATTCGCTGCACTTGAGTAATGAAAATGTGAATTGCATTATTCGTGTACCTTGGTTATCGTAATTAAATGGATAATTCATAAGAAAATGTTAAAATACTTGCGCCTAATTAAGGTAACTATGGTTTTCTTTATTTTCTTGCAAGATTCTTATTATATTAATATGTAAAAATTGGAGTAACTCAAAAATGAAAAAAAATGAAAAAACGACAAAAACGTGTTTACTCGAATTTTGGAAATAAGTTTTATCATAAAAATCATAGGAAGCCTACGCAAACGGTAACATCAGTTTTCCCGCCAACTCGGCCAGCACACCCGACGGGTTCTCTCGTGCACGGTGCAAATTTATCGGTGATAAAATCAACCAGTATTTTACGAGCAGTTGGTATGTTTGCGAGACTGGTGAACGCCGCCCGATGAGCTTCCGTTCCGATAGCACGTGATGGCTAAAGCGAGTAGTAGAATATACAGACAGACTACATCGAAACAGAAGGTAAAAGTGAGCAGACGTCCGCGTTATGCCATCAAGTGACGCTCGGAATATGTACATTGACGAGTCTTAATTAACATTCAGTCAAAAGCTATTAACGCGGATACCGTTTTTACATTTTACGTTCGATCTCGAGTCTACCTTATTTCTTCTTGCGACTGATGAAATTTGCATGTCCGGTTGATATTAATATAAGACTACTATTTGCATACAATCGAAAATAAACTCATTCACGAAAAAAAAAAAAAAAGTGAAAATACATTAATTTTTTTATCACTTTAACAACCTTCAGGCTATCATGTATACAGAAGTAGGAAAATGGAAAAGGAAATTACCTCCACACATTCGCACCGATCCTCATTTTTTGAAGTACTTAATATTAATGCTTATTCCTGATGAATAATACGGAATATAAATTGCTCTTAATTAGGCAAAAATGTTATAGAAAACAATAATTGTATCCGCTGGCAAAAATTATTCATTGAAACAAGTGATTTATCGATAAATCGAGTTTCAAATTTTAGATTGGTCAGTGCAAGAAATTGGTTAACAATTTATTTGTTAATTTTTTAAAGTTTGTACATTTTACGCAACTAACGTTGCTGCCCGGGCGGCAAATTTCGCTTATTTCGGGTGTATAATAAAGTTCAGTTTTTTTTTTTGTTAAAAAAAAAAAAAAAACGACGTTGCTCATTGGTACACTTGGAAGAATCCGGGATTCGAGGCCGAGAAAGGCGGACAGTGCGAAGGGAGAGAAAGATTAATTGAGATGGGAACGCGTAAAGGGAGGGAAAACTATGTCGACGAAGTGAGAATCCCCAGCGCGCGTGTTTACTGCGTGGCAAGCGAGAGCATCCGTGCAGTTCCGCCACTCCGTCTGTAGCAATATAACGCGAGCGTTTCCAAGTTTCCATCTCGCCCACCGCCCATTCCTTCTAATTTCTCTTTCGCCTTTGGCGCGTCCACGTTTCTGAGCTTCCCCTTCGCATGCCTGATCTGGCGCGCGCAAAATTTCGCCACGACATGCTCGTAACGATTCCACTAAAAGTAACCATCGTTTTGTCCACCGGATATTCCTCATCCGCACTGCCCATAACGGAAACCCCTTTGTTCCCACTTTATCCAATCTCCTTGACTCTCACCGCTCAGAATATATATTTTTAAAACTTTCATCTCGACCAATTACAGAAACAAAAAGAAAATGAAATCAGCGAAACCCAAAAAGAAAAAAGAAAAAAATCGCCCGTCCGGAATGTCCAGGACGCAGGAGCGAATCCAATTACAACCCCCTGCACAAACTCGTCGCGTTGATTAAAAACTGCAAAAACTCTAGCGGCAGCAGCGGTGGGAAGAAAAAAAACCACCCCCGAATTAACCCTTTCCATCTCTTTCTCCGAATGGGAGGGCGCGGAAATCTTATTTTAGCGGAGCCTATGCTAAAAAGGGGGTAAAAGAATAATTGTGCAGAGACAACGGTTGTCAGAATTAAAATGTATCCCGCTAGTAGTGAGCTTACCATAGCATTCATTCGGTAGGTCGGATTGGGTGGTTAAGTCGTCGAAGCACACGCGGCTTCCTGTGTGCTGCGAGGAAAGCTCGGGGGTTGAAAGGGGGTCGAAATACCGCATAGGGACTGTTCGGGAATAAGCACCCGGTGTGAGGGTGAGGGAGAGCTTCTGGCGAGCGAAACAGAGGGAGGGAAGAGCTTTCGTGGGCGGCGAGGGGGAGGGAGACGTCGGGACGGGGCACCATAACCGTGCGATGTGACGCGTGCCGTTTTCAGCGGGGTGTCGGGACGGCTTTCGGCATCAGCTATATACACAATATCTCCCTCTCCGTCTCGCCATTTACCATCCCCTATGCTTTGGTCGCTCGCACTCGCTTCCACCCTCGCGCGTTTCACCCCATCCACCATGAGTCTCGGTTATCTCTTTCCCCCATTCGCTCTCGGTCGCTTTCACCCTCGCTGTCTCCTTCCCTCCCTCTTGTGCTCTTCGTTCTCCATCTCGCTCTCAGCACTCAGTGAAGAACGAACGCCCCCTCGTCCCCGTGCATCGTCTACGGCCCACGGACCAATGGGAGCGACGCAATTCCGCAGCAGAGCGCCACTGCTATGCCTGTGTGCCTCCAATATGGCAGTGGGACTACAGGGAGAAAGCCCGGAGCGAGAGAGAGCCAATTCGGGAGACACACTGCCTCGCCGAATGGCTCGTCTCAACTTTTAAGTGGTCCCAGAAATTCACTCGCTCGCGAATACGCGATGGTGTACCACCTCGCGACAGCGGCAGGCTTTCGCACCCTCCCGAGACATTTACTCCGCCAGCCTTCACCTTTCGCGAAAACTCTGCGTCATCTTATATGCAGAAAACGCTTTTTTTTCCCTCTTCTTCTTAATGCCAATATTGCCTGAAAGAAATGGAAAATTTATTTTGTGACACTACTTAGATCATTTAATAAAAGATGTACGATCAATACTGTCAAAATTTTGTATTACTTTAATATGTATTCAGGTATTCATGAATTTTGAAAAAAAAAAATTAAGGGATTGGTTTGCTAGAATGTTTCAAATTAATTTGTTACAATTACAGTTTTTCATAGACAGAAGAGAAAATATATCAATTTAATTTTAATTTTCATGGGCGATTTTTTTAAAGCGACATAAGCTTAATATTATAAAAATAAACATCGATTAGATCAGTTAACCAACGTGAATCTTTAATCCTATTTTTGTTTCTGTCTGCTAAAAAAATCGAGTCTCGCAATCAAAGCATTGCGAAAAGCGAAACGTGTCGTATTGGCGTGAGATCGGTGGATGAAGCTTCATTTATATGCGAGTGGGAGTAAGATTTTATGAATCGACCTGCAGCAGTTGCCGGGTAAAATTGACCGAGGAGCTCCTCTCAATTTTTCTTTCCTACCTCCGCGAAGTGGAGGCTGTTGGAAGGAGGGTGGGGGGAATAATAGGGATGAAAAGGGAAGGTCTGCTACACCATCCAGTGTAGTATATATGGGAAGGGCAATTTCGTTTTCTCGTTCCCTCGTGGCTCTCTTCGTGGCAGCCCCGCAAGTTGGATAGAAGAAAGAGGGCAAGATAAAGCAGGAAGAAAAAAAAAGAAAGAGAGAGAGAGAAACAAAAAATAACGAAATCGGCAGTTTGTATTCGGTGGCACAACCCGAAATATACTGCTTCTTGCGTGGTGCGACGGCTGACTTCCCGGTGAAACTTCCAGGCAGCTGGAGCTGGAGATATGGAGCCACGCGGCTCGGCAATACCATTTCGATGGGCGGCAGTTGGCACGGCGACACGTTGAGCAAGAAAATAGGGAGAACTGGATATAGGTGCTTATGAGGAAGGAGAAACGAAAGTGTACGTCACGAGGAAAGGACTATTGGACCATCGGAGATGTCCAGATGAGAGCGTAGAAGTCATCTGCGAAGTTTCTTCATGGTCGACGTGGAGATTTCGCGTTATATATTGTCCGGACGTGGCCAAAGCTGCGAAGAAGGTATTGGGGACATGGCAAGGATGCGAAGAACGCGTCGGAGCCTCCGGGTGCTCACATCCACGTACCCCGGAGGGTTGCGAAGCGTCACCATGGGAACCGGCGTCTTCGTCGGTGTTGGCGATGTTCGCATAGTCATTTGGGCCAAGAATACTAGCGGCAGCAGCGACGAGACTAAAGCTTCGGGCTCCGAAAGCTTTTGGTCAACTGCGGCCTGCCGAAAGCCATTAATTGACACGATTCCGTGCTTGCTGAGCTCTGACGGAAGCTCCCCTGGAAGCACAAATGTCTGGAGAAGAGGTATGTCTCAATGGCGACCTGGGAACGCGACCTCAATGCCAGTGGAATTAAGATAGCCGCTGTAGATACACTTTCTATATATATATCCTTCGTAGTCAAGTTACTGTCGCAGATAAAACGCTGAACAGAATGTTTATGGTGGCGACGAGTTTGAGTTTAACCATGGATAATGCTGCTGACGTTTCTGTTCGTCGTATCTTATTTCGGATATCGCTAATATCGATTCCAATATCGCTCCGAAACACTCGGATAGATGTCTTTTATTTTTAAATCAGCGGAATTGAAAATTCAGATGGGAATTGATGGGAATCTTGGGTAATCATTGCTGCGGAGGAAGAGAAATTTCGTTGAGCGAATTTAAGGTGAAGAAAACGAGATTCTGAAGAAGCTGAAGGTTGACTTGATTTTGAGTTAATAAATCCAACGACTCAACTGCGAAATGAGATTGGTTGATCCAAATCCAGCCGAAATTGGCTGTCGAATTTATCTTTGGATTCCCCATAACAATATTCTCGCTGACATCAAAAATGTTGTTCTACAAAACTCGTTTGCTGTTAATAAAACAAAAACCTTTGTTGCTCTCAATTTTTTTTTTTTATTTAACAATGTAAAATGACTTATGGGAATCGTCGAATTTCATTAATATTCTTCCTTCTCACTTGACAGAGGACTTTATGGAGGAATGACAAAAAGCCGACCGAGTCAGGTTTCGATTCGAAGGAAAACGAGTGAGCGAGAGTTCAGCTGAGTGTAAAACAAAATTTACGGAGCGTGAATAATTCATCTGTCACGATAGATCGAGATTACCATTTGGTAAATAAAAATATTCCTCTCCTTTTCGCTACAGCGGAGACTGCAGCGCTGTCAGCGGTCGCTGTAGACATATGAAAATAAGGTAGTACACGCAGACGGGGGCATACACGGCATTCGAGAAGAGGAATCGAGCTCCGAGCTAGAGATTCAAGCCACGCCTTCCGAACCCGAAATATCCAGATGCCAGCGGAAACTCAGCAGAGTCAGCCAAGCCCCCGTGTACTCGCTGTACCGAAATATCGGTCGATAGCTGTTTCACTCCTTATCGCCACGAACGCTTCTACCCTATTACCGGAAAACGGGTCGAGAGAACGAATTCACATTTTGTTTTTTTTTTTCAGAGAACAAAAAATATCTGAGAATGAGGGAAGATAAGATACTTTTAAACGTGGAATGTCATTAGGAGTCATAGGAAAATTTTTTACGTGTGACAAGACGTGTATTACTCTAAATAATTGCTTATATATATATAAATATTATAGAATAATTTTTATTAAATGAGTAATACTTATAACCATCATTTTATTATAAATATTTATTCACAAAAGTATTGATTAGATTACCCCGATTGATAAATTTAGGGCAATAATAATCATAATTTTCAGCATGAAGATGGACGACATTTTGCTTGAAAAAGATCCGTGTCGATGAACCGAAGAAAAAAAAATTGTGATAGAAGCTCCTTGACTTTCAACGCCGACGCTCTATAAATAATTCAACCAAAATAACACAATCCCCACGTGGGAGCTTCGAAGATCCCCGTATAGTTTCTCTATCATAAGGTGCGCAGGACGGATGGAAGAAAGGAAAGTAACGGGAAAGAAAATCGACGTCAATTAAGGGAGAAACTGCAGGAAACATTGATCCGGGTTCGAATGGGTAAGGAAACGAAAGAAGAAAAAAAAAAAAAGAGTAGAAGAAATTGGAAAGCTGGGAACGGTGTATTGAATGGGAAAGGTTCACCCTCGCCGACCGTCGTTCGGCATGCGCTGACCCAAATTCTCAGTGAAATTTCTTCGGAACGCTTTTTTTTTTTGCGCAAGAGAAAGCTGAGGGCCCCTGAAGGTATGCAGGACTGCTAGAGCTGAGTAGTCGAGGCCTCGTCATTCTACTTCGCTCGTCTCCTCAGTCGTGTGTGCACTTTTCCTGAATTTATCGTGAGTTCAATAACATAGTCGAATATAATCAAGTATTTATCCGACGATCGTAACTATAAATGTGTGAAGTTTACGACCTATGATGGACTTCGTGATTAGTGTATAAAAATATTACCGGTAGTAGATGAATTGTGTCGTTAATCTGTAGTGTTACATATATCAAGAGGCGCGGTAACGTAATTTTTTATTTATTTATTTTTTAACATAATTGTGAGGATCGTCCGCGCAAATTTCCGAGGTTCCGATTAAATTTATTATGGCGAACCAGCACACGATGGTTTTCAATAAAATAGACAAGAATTATGTAATTCGTTAAGCTGCAATTACGCTGCTTTTCCACGTCTTTAAAAACCGCAAATGAGGCTCGAATTTATGGAATCTCATAAAGAATTTTTTCTAAATCGTTCAATCTATAAGATTTCCTGGATAATTCGCACAATTTTAAAAGCTCGAGTCCTCCCCTCAATAAGTATTATTTTTCGGACCGGTTAACCGAGTTTTGACGTTCATTGAAAGTCCATTAGCCCATCCCCGAATTTAGGTAAAGTGCTTTTTCCGTACAGTCCCACTAATTGGCCGGGGCCGGAATTCGCCCTTAAAAATACCTGGCGGATAAATTTACGAATCTGCGGAGGAAAAAACATCTTAATTTCATCAGGTACGATCCACTTATGCAAATTTCAACGTGACATTGTGGAACAAGATAGTAAATTGAGTGTTCATGTGTCCGCCTTTTATAATTATCAACGTTTACGACGTCCGTCGCATTTGTTAAGCGCCACTCGTATAAAAGTGGAACTTGTTGGTGCTGTTGAATGCGGTTGCATATTACACGTTGTTGTATCTGAAAAAGCCCCTTCACATTTTGTACGAGCAGCGCAAAACCGCAATGATAGTAAGGGACGTGAATACCGTGAGCATAGCACGACGAAACGAAGAGATGGATTTCAGGTGTGACAGAGTTGCGAAGAACCGCAATAGGACGAAGTAGCGAAGTCGAAATGCGAGGAGGCCCTTCGCCGCCGGTGGAGAGTAGCAGCGGCAGCGAAAAGCCCGCGGGCCCGCGCGGCTCTACATTCCGGATGCTGCACCGCGACGAGAGAAGCAACGCCGGAGGATCGACGGCCGCCGCGCGTCCATAAAATGATCGTAAAAAGTTAATTTTACGAGAGGTATAATATATTTGCCACTGCGCGCGCGGTGTGTCTCGTGCCCTCCATCGGTCTCACTCATTCTTGCGCCAAGTGGCGGAAGTTCACGAACAGTGGGTGTTGAAATTTTGTAAACGCTCCTTACCAATAACGAATAAGTCAGCGGTGGAGTGGACCCGCAACATTTCTTCAATGGGCATCGATTACGATTCCAGGGTTCGAGGTGACCACGAGTTCACTCGATTGTCAAGATGTGATATCTCACTGAACAAGATGACCCTTGAGTAAATTTACGAACGAATTTAACAACCGAACAATCTGAATTCGAGCTTATTACTTCGAAATTAATGCCAGTAATAATTGCCGATTTGTTACATAATTGATAAATTGCAATTTGGAACAACTCTTCGTGACATTGAAATATAAAATTTATTATTTTAAAAATCATAATGAATATTTCATCGAACGTCGTCGGATTTCTTTTAATTTTGAGATGTTAGAGTTAGTTATTGTCTTTTTTATTTGCAGAAATGAGTGAATCGAATGTTGCAGTTCATGTTCACATGATTATTCGCGTGAAATTGACTATGCTGAGGTGACGACAAATGAAAGAATTCAGGTCTGCTAATTAACTAAGCAAGCGTTAAAAAATGGCTTATCTGATAAGCCCTTTTTCTCCTTGCAGTCAATATTGTCGAGACCATTAACCCTAACATTTTCAATATTTTTAACCCACAAGCTTTTATTACGCCTCTGTAAAGTTAAACCGAATACACTTTTACCGTGAGTTATTTAAAAATACAAAATTACCTGTCGATAGTCCTGGCGTACGCACTTATACGCGCATTATATAGCTATACAGAGTGTGGATACACCTCATGAACTCAAGGCATGAGAGTACGCGAGTTTTCACGATCGTCAGCATTGGCTTTACGACCAATTAGCAGCGTTTAAAGGCATAAACGTGTACGCGCATTGTAGGGGTTCGCGAACCTCAGCGGAATCGTGGAAAAACAAACGACGATGAGGACGAGGACAAGAGCGAAGAAGTATTCTGAAAATATGCGAGCCGATGATAGCCGCGAGATTCTTTGTCCATTTGCCAATCCTACCCACGATATTCACCCTTAATCAAGGCTTAAATTTTCTTGGATTTCAGTTCTCATGGTGATTCGCTATCTCCAGGCTGTAATAACCAGCTGCTAAATGCCATAATCTTCGCTTCACATCGTGCGGAAGGCCCAAGAAGCTTCCCCGCGATTCCAGTGGTTCCATTGCGGGTACCGCGCTCAATGTCCGACGACAACGAAGGTGTTCTGATGGCGTGCAGGTGGGTGGTCCCGAGAACCGCGCGCAAACCTCCTTCGGAATGATCAGCGTGTCGTGTCCAACTCGCGTTGAATACCGCACCGCCGCAATAGAGACGAGGAGAACGCGGGGAATGTTGCCTCCGTGCATGATTGGTCAGTATAGGGCTTCGCGTACTGTCGGCAAATCCAAGTAGACGATGGAGAATCACGCCTGGATTAAGTGTCATGAATCATACGCCGACAGACGTGAAGAGAATGGCTATCTTCATGTGCGATATACTCGTTTTATAGTGGATCGCTATGATAACAACTCTAATTACTGGAATCGAAATAATGAGTTGCGAGAACTTTGATTTGCCCGACGCCATTTCTGGCTTCAAACACAGATAAATGTCACTCTACAACCGGAAGTCCATTCAGTTTATTTGAAATGAAAATCAAAAAGGTCGTAACTTACAAGAGAAAAAAAAATGTCAATTCGAAAAAAAGTGACCTTGCATCCAACAATTATTCACCAATTTTGAAAAAAGGCCAAGGGTTCAGTAAAAAATCTGGTATAGTGATTTTCATGACACGGAGAACAATAAATCTGTTATAAATTAACGTAGAAATTGTGTTGATCGCTGTTACAGTGAATCGTCGGGCCAACGACCTCAGGTACATTGCGTTATGGTATCTTGACGACGCAGCATGCAAGGTATACGCAGATTCTCGTGAACGCCGGATTAATATACCCAAGTTATGAATGATCGCGAGGGTTTTCGTGAGTCGCGTGTCAGCGAGTCCCCACCAGAAGCCAGTGGACTTGATCGCACCAGCAGAAACTGCGACGTAGCGCCAACACGCCAAAGAGTACCGTGTCCCATAATAGATACTATACTAGGTACAAGTGGAGTCAACTTGGCGATAGACTGCGAGAGGTACACACACAGCTCACACCAGCAATTACTTTAACGACGCATATTAATTGGCACAATAAAGCTGGATGGTTACGAGGGTTTAATTATAATATTGAATTATGACCGACGTTTATTCTCGTCGCGCAATATTAACGACAGGCGTGCGCGCTATCTGCGGTTACTCCCGCGACGTCGTCAACGTGTACTCTCCACACTTTCCCCAACTCAAACGGTATTTAGGTATTATTGACCGTTCGAAAATACATAATTTAGTATATGGCGTCAAGTTTCCGGGGAATTAAACGACCCCGGACAATGTCAAGGTTTCCCGGTGATTTCCGGAAGTGATTCTTGCTCTTCATGTTCAACAATGACAACCGAATGATGCATTGAAATTTAATTTGCCATTTTTTTTTTTTCAAGACGAACTGCAAAGGACATTTGCACAGGAGCGAACAGGACGTTATCCGTGAAGAACACCTCGACAACTTGGCACCAAAGTGGACATCATTAAAAAGGACATTGACGGCAGGTGCAAGAGACCATCGGTGAACGCATAGGTGAGCCCTTCAGGGACAGCAGCATCCGACAACCGAGGACATTAGCCGACAACAGAGTGCGGTGAGCGTGAGTCTTGCACGGAAGCCCGCTTAAGCATTTTATGGGGTGGTCGGCGTAATTTGATGGCCCATAAAATTGTCTGGTCTAGTTTTGTTGTTGCTTCTTCTTTTTTCTTTCTCTTTTTTTTTTGTTTCACTCTCACACTCGTTGTTTTTCTTGACGCGCTTTGAAGTCTGACACGCAAGTCGTTTGTCATTCTCGATGTTTGGGTTTATGGGAAACTGAAGTCATTTGTCGGGTAGATGTCGAGATTTGCTCGCTGTTTGAATCTTGGAAGTGTGGGTTATTATTTGACACTGTGTACTTTTCAAGTGGCTCAGGAATAATACTTGGGTTATGAAAATATCTGACAAATGGAAATTTTCAATGTGGAAGGCCACTTTAAATTGAAGTTGTTTTTCAGGAATAGATGGAATTTCGATTTGATTAGAACCCTGAAAGTTTCGGTGACCATCTGATTCCCATATATCTTTCCAATGGAGTTCCAGCAAAAAAGGTAGTAGGAAGCTGAAAGAGTGAAATTCCAATTTCAGATCAATCTCTGATACAGCGCTCCGGCTATTTTCGTCGAGCGATCGGCGTAATCTGATGCCCCATCAAATCGTCCAGTGAGCATTTTTTTTTATTCCCCTACTTCCTGTTTTTCATTATGTGAAAATTATTTCAAAGATAAACTCAAGCTTTAATATAAATCCATTTTTTTCAGTAACTTCAAATTTTCAATACATGTATATGCATTTATTACAATATTGCTTAAAGAAAAAAATAAATAAATCATGTGTCCTTTTCAGTGGCACTTCCAAGTCACCAATTGGAAAAATCGAAAATCGCTTCATTTTTTATTTTTACGCTACGAATTTTATCACTAAGCATCCGCATGATCTCGAATTCCATTCAAGTCAACTCCAAAATACCTGAAAAGGTGAAATTGCTATTTTAGATAAATCGCTGATACGACGTGTCCATCTCTGTGTATATGATTGAACTGGGGAATTTGCCGATATCCATCATTCTGCATGAAATTCTTCGGGTACATATGTACATACACATGGAGGTATATGAATAACCAGCGTGTGGGAGGGCCTCAGGATGGTTGGACCTGGTGTACACGTTGCCATCGTTGGGGAAAGAGCCATCGATGTGTCGGGCATTCGCTGGCCGCGGGATCACAGCGGCGGGTCGTGCACCGGCAAAAGGAAGTCGCAGAGCCAGGAGCAGGAAACGGGAAACGTGGTGGAAATTGAAAATGTGATGGACGACACGAGAGCGCGGGCAGGAGGACGTGAGGGGAGAGGGATTGCAGGACGGGGAAAGAGGAAAGAGCGAGGACCAACGATGCGATGTTGGCAGGGACAGCGGAGGTGGCTCGAAGCCTCTGCGGAAATTACGAGAGACCCCGACGACAGAGCCTCTCCCCATCGTGTTCCCGGATTAACGCGCCCTCTCCTAGATAAACGCTCCGTAGCGTTTATTTTTCCCTGCTGAAACTACAACTTTTTATTCCCTTACACGGTTAATACCCCACATAATATGTGCCAGCCAATTTTGGATACACACTGGCATCATTATCATCGTTTCATAATTAAGTTCTTTTACCAAACAGTAATTACACTTTTTTTTTCAATATATTTTTATTTGTTTCAACAATTGATTTTGTCTGATGGTTTAATGAGAAAAACAAGCGATAAACGTTATGAAACTCATTTTACACTCGATAATTAAAATTTTTTTTAGTCACATAATTACACTTATCAATATTAACAGAATTTCCTTGAGCCAATATTGATTTAACTAAATATAAAATTTTGTTTCTTTTTTCATTTTCTTAAGTCTTTTCGTGGAAATACTTTGGTGCATCTGATAATGCAGTTTTTTTTTTAAAGGAAATGTTACAAAAACCAGGTTGTCTCATCCACAGATATCTACCAAATAAGCGAGACGGTTTGATAAATGGAATATCTTGCAGTGAACACACTATCGAAATGTTACGAACACGAGGTTGTTTCAACCACGAATATCCTCCAGTAGCATATTCATTGCGAAATAAGCGAGAGGGTTTGATAAATGGAATATCCTGCAGTGAACACACTATCGAAATGTTACGAACACGAGGTTGTTTCAACCACGAATATCCTCCAGTAGCATATTCATTGCGAAATAAGCGAGAGGGTTTGATAAATGGAATATCCTGCAGTGAACACGCAATCGGTAGGATTCGATGGGGCACGGAGAGGGGTATTCTCCTGAGAAGTTGGGAGGGTCGTCAGCAATGAGGGTGAAGCTGAGGAAGAAAGGTGGGTATAGCTGTACAGAGTCGCTGATGTTGTATACAGTGATCCGAGTTGTGTTTATAGCTGCGAATATGTATGCATAGCAGTCCGACGGCGGATCACGCTAGAAGCAGCTAGTGCACGTTGAGCCCGAGGAACTCATTACCCCGCGTCAGAGGTATTAGCATATTTAGAGGCCGCCCTCCACCGCTCACCGTCGAGGACGACGACGTCGTACCAGCAAACTCACCCTTTGCCACACCCCTCGCCAGCTTTCCACTGCCTTCCCTTCGCCCCTCTCCCTTCCTCAATTTCGCTGCTGCCACTCTCGTCTCTTCACGTACTATATACACTCCGTTGCCTCCATCTCGGGGCACATGTATCTAAACGTATTATACAGCCTCTACGTCCTCCACAACGCCTTCACGAAATTGAGAAGGATTGCTCCAGCGCACTGGAGCTTTCATGAAAAAGCTACTTGCAGCTTAAAAAAAAAAATTGCACGAAGCTTGGAGAGAAAATTGAGGAAATATATCAACAATATATGAATATATATTCGTATTCTTTCCGAAATATATTCAAAATCGAGCATCGAATATAGCAAGAAGGTTTGTTTCATACAATCAAGTTTAAAAAAAATGATTTGGTAATAAAGATCAGCATAAATCAGGTCGTTATATTTGCACATACATTTTTTCTAATTATAATTACAGAGCAATTCATTATCTCAAAGTGTATGTCGGCTCCTGGGTTTTCTTCAACATTTTCTTTTTTAATATACCTGTGGACTCAATTATCTGAGCATACGAAAAAATGTGTGAGTAGAAATGAAAATGAATTATGTATCAGCACATATTTTCTCCGCAGATCCGAAAATATTCAGTGACAAAAATTTGTTCATTGCGAAGTTGATGACATCAATAACACACTAATTAACATGGTAATAGTTTTTCATCGCACTTATGAAGAAAAAAAAAAAAAAATATCCTGGAACTCCGTTGGTTATCTACGATTACGATTAAAATTCGTGACAATGAAAAAGTTTGGCGACAACACAATTGCAACGCGCTTCGTTTTTTTGGAGCACTCGGGTCCCGCCAAGTCGTGAAGGAACTTGAAGCTGGTAGTAGTTCCATTTATACCAAGGTGAGAAATTCAGCTGGCGTTAATAAATTCACGAAAAGTCAAATTTCGGCTCTAAAACGTGACTGTAAAATTTGGAGGATTCCTCGGGAGGAACGGAGAAAGAATAAGTATTTTATCTGCTGAATGTAGATGAGTTTCCACTATACAGATATAGATGCGAAGGAGGTCGAAACGAAGATTCGCGGAGAGAGAGAGCTGGAGGATACGAGTCGTGAACCGAAAGCATAGTGCGAGCGGAGATATATAGAGGTACGAGAAGAACGACGAAGGATCGTGGAGAAAAGCGTTCGGAGAGGCAACGAGAGCGAGAGAGCCCGAGTAATTAAGGGAGCTCATCCTGAGAGACAATTTAACTTAATGAGTTCCAGCCCCCGTTATCCCATCGTCTTTCTCGCTCTGCCGTGGCCCCCGCGGGCTTCTCCGCTTTCACGAACCTTTCGAGGAGCTCGCCTCTTATTCGCGATGAGATCCGCCTCCGCCGCCCTCCCACTCTCGCCGCTCTCCTCGAGCGTCTGCAGATCTCTCGGCGGATCGAGGCGAAACGATTTTCGTATAAAAAGAAAGGACGAAAAACGTAAAAGGAAGAAAAAGGATATCTCATTTCGCCGCTCGCTCCTTTATTTTATTTTATTCTGCAGGGTCGACGTGCAAACGGCAAAAGTACACAGTATGTGATGAACGTACCGCATTCACTAAAATTGCGATAGTACAATTGACTGTAAAGTGACGACTATTCATTTTTACACAGTGCAAATTGTTTTTGTAATTCACTTGAGTTGAAATATCACAATTTACTTTATAATTATTAATATCATAATTATAAATCATATGGCTTCGAAAAAATCAGTGAATTCATTGATGAGAATAAGAAACGTAGGTTATTATAATTATTCGCTTTACGTTTTATTTTTTTTCTTATTTTTCTCTTGTTATTTCAGGTCCACAAAAATTCCAGTTGGAAAGTCCCCAGGCAAGCTCAATATTTATCTCTTCCTGTCGCCGAGAAAAATCAGTATCCATATTTTCCTGAGTTATCATCCGAGTCCTGGTCATCAAAGCCCGAGGGTTGGATTTTTCGAAGGGAAGTCTGGGGTCAAAGCTTCAGGAAATCCCATTGATGCTCGTATATTGGCGCGGGTCTTCGTCAGCTGCAAAATGCAAAGTCAGGCTTGAGGTCTGACGTGCCTAGCTCTTTCGATGCTGAGGAAGTTGAGCCGCCGTACGAGCGAACACAGTGAGCAGAGTTATAACTTTTGCACTGAGCCAAAGGTCCAGTGTCGAAGGGGAAGTATGTAGGGAGTGAAGGCATGAAAAGTGGCCGTAGCAAAGTTTCATGTAGATATATATATATAACCTTACATAGTCCCTTGTTTCTGTCGCCCTTCGGCCTCCCTTCGCAAATAGCGTACATCACGAGTACACCGTACCAGCGGATCCATCAGACTCTCACTTTCCCATTGCTCTACCCTGCCTCGTTTGCCACCGCCCTCGCGTTATGACTCACTCGACACTCTGGTATATGACGGTGAAGCGATTTCCAGACAAGTCGAACACTCGGTTCTCCAGCTCCGCACTGGAAATGTAGCAGTTCTGTGCATCTATGCACCGGCGCAAACGATAAATTTGTCAGTTGTACAACCCTTGGGTTAAGCGTATTATGGGCTCTGCTTCGACCACCCGCTATATTTCCGGTTTCTGGCATAAGTATGGACTGTGAGTTGGACAAAGTGCGACCCGCCTGATTATTAATTTTTTTTCAATCACCTTATCTTTGGTATTCATGATTCACACAGTAAAACCATTTTTGTCGTAGTATGAAGACATTGATTTTTTAATGGAAATTACATTTGTAATCAATTAGCAGCAATCAAGTGGAGCACTTTCAGTTTTGGTTCATCAATGTTTTTCCTACTTTTTTGTGCGGGAGGTCTCAACAAATTCAATAAAAAAAGAATTCTTCACGAAATCGTTGGCAGAGTAAATTTTACTGAATTCCTGAAAGTAAAAAAAAAAATTCAGACATTTGGTAGCAGTGCTTAATTGATCAGGGGTCGATGAAAATTGTCCACCCTTGATTTCCGGTGTGAAGATGGTACCCAGATGGACATTGTGCAGATTGAAGATCTGTGGGATGCTTTTTTGAAATGGTCAGACTTGAGAATGGAATATTGAGGAGGTACAGGGAATTCCGTGTTAATAGTCATTCAGTGAATGGGCACAATCGCGGGGCCACAAATTCGATTCACTCGCATGAGAGACGTATTCATATAGGACATAGTACACATAGTACTCTAGTATAGTAGTAAAGCTAGAGAGGGAGAGAGAGAGAGAGAGAGAGACGTGGAAAAACGAGGGTCGACAAAACTGACGGTCGGCCGTGTTCGCGCGCGCCGGGGTCGATTAACTTTTTACGTCGCACTCTACGAGCGAAATAGTCGTGAAATAGCGCAATAACGTTCTTTCACACTTGTTGCACGCGTTCGACGTTAGGTATACACCGGAGTGTACTCTGATGGTGGGCGCCTTGTGTGTCTCCCGACAGCTTCTCTGCATCGTCGTCGCAGTCTCGGCGCGAGAGTTATGGGAGAAAAATTATTTAACGATGCCTGGAGCACAGCTGAAACGACATCCACTATAGAACTTAAGAGGTTCGATGCCAGTTCGTTCACAACACAATCCGGACAATATTGTGAATTACCCAGGTCGTTGACGACGTGGCAATTCATCTTTCAATTTCTTATTATTCCACAGTTATTTCTTCGGATGCTTCAAATTTTCGTAATTTGAAAAAATGACCAATTAGCATTAATACTGTGTATGCAAATATACTTTTTCTTCCCAATTACCTTTTACACTCTTGATTCTATTAATTAGTAATTATGAAAACGATTAAAAAATTTAAGAACGTTCATTCAAAGAAATGTTTCAATAATCGTCAAAAGTATTTACTTAACTTCCATTTGAAGTACAATGAAATATGGCATAAACAAAAATGGGGGCTTTTCATGAAGAATTCAAAGCCAAAAAACAATGCGCCCATTTTACCCTTCATACACAACAGAACACTCATACAATTTTCTCGAAATAAATTTAATAAATTTCCACGATTTTCCAAAAATAATTTTACCCAACTGAGGGATGAAAAGCATTCGTCACGGGGTTAATGGCATTAACCATTATTTCCCCGTTTCTTGGCCTTAAAAAAAAATCTTCATTACGAAGGAGCCGTGACAATTCATAGAAAGGCAAACGCCGCTGCCCATACATATTTCATTCGGAAAATATATTTCCTCCCTGATATAAAGAACACTCGTAATACCGGGCTGCAATCTGAGATAAGCAAACTCAGAGGGGGCGGCAAGAGAAAGGAGGGACGAATAAAAAACATCGCCGTCGGTTGTGGGGCGAGGAAAGGGAGAGCAGAAAAGAGAAATATTTTTGGTAAACAGCCAACGAGTCGGGAGTGGTATGGCGAGCACGTACAGCGGTCGAAAAACCCGGGGGAGGATTTGCCGAGAGTATATGTGCCGGGCTATGGTGCGGCGAGACGATGCCTGTTGGGGGGTACGCTCCGAGAGGGAGCGGGCGGTCTGAGAAAAGGGCATGAAAAGGCCAACGATGGTCGGGGTGGAGCTTCTCCGCTTTTCTCCGTTTTCTCGACTCGCCGAGCTTAACTCCCGCAGCGCCCCCTTCGGCGAGTCGAGGTGGGCGGGAGCCAAGACGTTTGCTGTCATACCAACTTCTTATGGGGGCTGCGTGTCGCATTAAATAATAGCCAGAAAGCACGCGGGAGAGTTCGCAATTTTTTCGTTCCTTTGATCGCCCCCACGACATAACGCTAAGGGTAGAAAAAAAAAAAGAAAAAAAGTAAATTGATGGAGCCCATAAGACGGGGATGGGGGTGAGATGAGATCTTTTCCGGTAAAGTAAATTGAACCGTTGTGCTCGCGTGAGCGCTGAAATAACAGGGCAAACCTAAAATGTACGGCGACCCCGGGCTTAGGGTTCAGGGTTGCAAGCTATATTTTTAACCAACATGTTAAATTGATATCATCTCCTGGGGATTTTTTATCAGAGAGATCGCTTTTCGGTGTATCTACTCAGGGACTATTCTGTTTTGTGATGAGAATTATCTTTTCACGTTGGATCTCGATACACTAATTTATTGCACAACGCTATCCACAATGATAATCTTCAGAGGGTTATTTAAATTTTAGTTTGAAAAATAATAATTACTTTGGCATATGATAATATTTTGTCAAATTCTTAACTTTTCATTTCGAGTAAAAATTAGTCAGAAACTATCTTAACTTTTCAAATTTATCCTTTATTATTAACAAAATTAATTTTCCTTTATGCAAAAACATTGAAATCGTATTTGTACCTATGAAATCCATAATACTTTAATAACCCTAAGATTATACATGTCCAGAGAAATTCGTTTAAAAATATTCCATAACCAAAAATTGATGAATCGGTGCCTCCAAAAATAGCAAGAGCGACATTTGGCGAAAATGGGCAGAGCTTACGACAGCAGTAATCCAGAGTAGCCCTTGAAGCGCCTGGAGGCTCTCGAGTGTTCGTAGAAAGCGGTTCGAGCGTCGCACCATCTGTGACCCAACAGCTAAAGCCTGTAGCGCGGAGCTGGAGTTGCTTGGAGGGCGATGAAGAGCGCTGGAGTGAAACCAGCAGTCGGTACGAGGATTTTGAGTCGCGGGAAGAAGAAACGGGTATGGATGTACATATTCAACATGATACTTCTATTTACATATACAGACACACACAAATATATACACATATATAAACAGAAATACTTACATGGAACGAAGTGAGTGGTTTCGTCTCGTTTCCTGAGCTTATATGTATATATTATGGAAACGTATAAAGTCCGAGTAGTCTGAGGGATGAAACGAGGTTGGGCCGAGCATTATATACGTAAGGGGGTGTATAAATAAGAGAGGGTGACTGGCTCCACGTAAGATGAAAAGTTATTTCTTAGGACCTCGGAACGAGGCCGAGGCAAAACTGGAGGACATAACGGGGTATAAGCCGAAGAAAGAAAAGAGACCAAGAGAAGCGAAGAGTGGGCTCATAAATTTGAGGCGCCTCTGACATAAACAAAGGGTGCCGGACGGATCCGAGAGTTGAGATTGCATTAGCTAAACATTGTCCCACACTCGCAATCCTCTTCGGTCGGATGAGACTTTGTTCTTTCCTCTTCGGACTTTTTTCAATCTCCGACTGAAGAACATTATTAAACTTCCTCCTGCATGGGTCTTAATATTCCCTTTGAAAATATTCTTGTTTAGGTCGCTTCGGCTCGTTGATGACGTATCATTGAGACTGAGGCGGACTTTTCTATCAGGATAACTACCGGACTAGTAGCTTTAGCTTGTATTACCATGAACGTCGGTGAGACAGCTTCGCCTGGCACGGATAATGACCGAACGAATGTTCAAGCACGAGAACCGGCACGACTAGCATAGGCGCGACTGTGTACAGTATAATAATAATAACGAGCATGAACCACTGGGTTGGTTGGATGGTTCATGCATGTCGATACACCGAGAGCAAGTGCTGCCGGTGCTGCTGCTGGTGCATGTAACGTTCGATGAGTTCAGCACGCATCCCCATAAACGACGGTACGGTAATTAGTTACTTGGGAGCCCTGGGCGAGAGCTCAACCATGCAACAGCAGGTACCTGTTCGAGCGCCCAACGAGTCATACCTGCCGGTAAGCTATTTTTTTCTTTTCTCCTTTTTTTCTTCTACCTTCCAGCCCTGGGGACATTTAAAGTATCCGGGAGAGTCGTTAAATCTGTCCATCTCTATGGATGTCAATGAGGAGCTCGACGCCGTTAATATACCAGCTTGAAGGCAGTCCCAGCAAGTTTGTAGCATGAATATTCAAGTGGTAAAGTGGCTACCGAGCCAGTGAACTCATCCTCTTCCCTGATTAACCGCAGCCCGGCGTATCTTTGCCATCGCTATCAAAAAATCTTCATCAACCTTAATTCGACCCCTCAAATCAGTTAGGGCGTGTCGTATACCAAGGAACGCGTCTGAAGTGGAGGTCAACTGGGACCAACTATGTATCCAGCTGCTTTGTTCGTAAGAATGACGAGCACGGCAATGGGGGCAAACGCAGTGATGGTGTCTTGCTCTTCAAGGTTGACACGTTGTCACATCGTACACTCAACATGGTTTCCCCGCATCAAATTCCAACGGAGAGGAGAGAAACATAGACCATAGATTTTTTGCTCCAATAACGATCCTCCGCCTTAGCCATAAACCCTGAGGAAATCGAAGGTCGTGGAAGGGTAGGGCTTCGCTGGGTCGGCAGTCCTGGCAACCCTTGCTCGCTTTCAGGCACAGCAGACGTTGACATTTTTCTTGTTCTGCCGAAAATAAAAAGGGGGACGAGTAAACTAATAACCTCGTTGCCCGTTGGAAGTTCCTCCGGATGTTCGATCACGGCTCTCCTGCGTTGTGTGTCGGATACATATATATATAGACTGCGAATGAAGGGGTAACGTTGCTCAGCCTATTGGCTGTAAATGCCGGATCGGCATATTGCCATCGACGTGCCAGCCGGTGTACACGTGAATGCGGTGTATAAGCTAGTGCACGTCAGGAAAGCTAGCTCGAAGCTGCAGTAGCTGCGTTTATCTCGAGTCCAATTATCGAGAGGCCTTAGCCGTATCGTCGTCGAGCGCGGTGAGACTCTCGATCCGCTCGGATCGAAGCCTTCTTCTCTCGTTACTCATCCCGGATACGTACCTATACCGATATACCTATAAATGACCGTACCACAGACCCTAATGCCAGTGATTTCATACGCAAGATAATATCACTCGTCCCAGTGCAGTTCGCCCCGAGCTACCGACGTGTATATCTCACTAATAACATTCATGACTATCGTCCAACATTCTGCGGTCAACGAATACCCTGTCTTACCTATATCATACACAATTCAACTGTGTTTCGCTCGACTCGACTCGGAACCCATGAAAGATTGGAAACGTTAAACCCACACGAGGTATTCGTGAGCTCAGCGACGAGGGCAGCTATTTACGTTTTTTCTTCTCTTTCTTCTTCGTTTTTTTTTTTTTTGTTTTTCAACTTGCCGCTGACTCTGACCGAATGGAACAAGAGTCTCGGGGATGACTGCAACATCAACTATCAACAATATTGCTCGGGGGGAGGGAGCGGAAGGCGAGGGGGAGACCTTTCGGATTTTTGACATTGGAAAATAAAACGAAACGAAGAAACCCCCGCGGGCGGTGCCTCCGAGAGCGCTGCTGTTGCTTCTCGTGTAGTCGACACCGCCGTCGCTGCCACCGCCGCGACGCGGAACCTTCTGGCTTCGGAGGAATTCAAAATGGCTGACCCGGTTCCGCCGGTATGCGTATATACGGGCTGTACGGCTCTTGTACTGCAGGCAGCACCGTTCGTACGGCTTCGGGATCCACCGACACATATGTGGACGAGCCATGTGTTGCTGCACTCCGCGCAACGGACGTTATATACCTATATATGTGCACATACGCGGAGGGAACATGCACGAGTGGAGAGCGAGTTCCTCGCGCCACGTATTTCTCTCTCCCGGCATATATGCTCTCCTCTCGACCCCTCACACCCCCTCATACGCTCCTTTCACGTATCGGGTTTAACTTACGCACAAACTCCGTGCGGGCTTGTGTTTCCTCGTGTCTGCACGGGCCACGCCGCAACGCATCCACTCCGTTTGGAACATGCATCGCTGAGGCCGAGAGGACGGAAGAGGCGAGGGGCAGATATCCATGCATCCACTCCCGGAGAGGCTGTCTGGTTTTGCCTCTCTCGGATCGTACATATTATACGCGCGGAACGCGGGATCGTCCAGGAGAGACGACCCGAAGGTCTCTCTCTCTCTCTCTCTCGACGTGTTATCGACTTCGCCTCTTGGCCCCGCGTTGGCGGCTGAGATGTCGAGAGAAACTAGCCAGGATACCAGCGGCAGCATTGCATTCTCTCTTATCCTCTTTTCCATTTATCTCCGGTGTAATGGCGAGAAAAAAATTAAAAGATTTTTTTTTTTTTTTTTTTTTCGAAGCGAATATCGCTAGTTATTTCCCTTATCTCGCGAAGATCTGACGGTTTTCCTTCGGAGATTCCTCGCGAAATTGGAAGAGTTATTGACGCGATAAGCCGCGCTGGAATGCTGAAGGAGATAATGGGGAAATGGGAATGGAAAAGCACATGGAAAATTTTTTTTTTTCAGAGGGTTTAATACGACGGTTCAAGTATTGAATGCTTTGGGATTTAATGAGTTATTTTTTATGTACACGGTTTGCGATGCTTGCAACTTTATTTGGGCAATGAATTGGAAGGACACGAAATTTGAACTTTTTTTTTTTCTTTTATAAATCTAACTTACAAGGAAAATGAAATGTAAAAAAAACTAAAACTTTTATGAAGAAAAAAAAAACGGTGTGTTTTTGGAATATTGGATGAAAAAATTTCAACACAATTTCGAAATTACATTTTGGCGGTACTTCGACCTGACCAATAATGATCGAAAAGAATGTGGCTGAATTGATAAAAAATGCTACCAGATGTTTGAATCGAAAAATATAGAAAATAAAGCGCAGAAGATGGCGACTGGTGCATCGTTTATCGGGGACACGTACGAGGTTACAAAGCGCGCACGAGTTTTCTTCGTGTGATCGCGTTCGCCGACCAGTTTGGGTTGGGCCAGTGGTACGGGCCGATCCGCCGTATTACAAGACGACGAAAACGAAAAGGAGAAAACGACGGGGAATGAGACTCGTCCCGAGTCGAGCCGAATCGAGTCTCGGCGGGGAACACGCGGGCTCGTCGCGCCCAGCGAGGCTCGAGGGGAGAGACGTGTGGCAAAAGCTGAACTCGGTTGAGCCCACGGAGGGGTAAATACGTGCGCCATCGTCCGTCGGCAGCCATGCTGCTTCGGATTCTCGCTTTTCTCCGCAGACTCTCGGCCTTCGTCAATTTTTCGACATACAGCTTTTTTTTTTTTTAATTATTGTTGCACATGAAAATATTTTTTAACCTTAATTTGAAAAAAAAAAGCTATCTAATTAACTTGCACCGTCAATTAAACTGCGCCGAATAAATGAAAAGAAAAAAATAATGATAAGGCTCATGCTGCACTTCTCTCGTTACCACATCAAAATTAATAACCCCCAATTTTCATGATGCGTACGTTTACATACCTGTATACGTAAGTCACGTATATACTTTATTCCCTCCCACATGACCCATGGAATTTACGTTATTAAGGCCCGTAAATGCAGCACAGAATGCACAATGCTATTATTAAAGAGTCGTAAAAGAGTGGATATAGTGAGTCGTGGAATATATTCGCATTATTGTCGCTTACGAAGTAGTGTGTGCGATAAATAAGTAACGACTTTTACAATGCAAAAAAGTGTCCGGATATGGCAAATATTTTGCGTCGCTTACGAAATGCTAAATTCTTCGTGGATTATTTTCATCCATTTGCGCGTATGTGACATTGAAAATGGTCATTTTGCCGGCACATATTACTTCACAGAAGTGAATTTTCATTCTAAAATTCTTTGGATGGAATTTACCTCATTTTTAAAGGGATAAGTAGGAGGTCACATCTACGAATAACTCAATATGCGTTAATACACCTCCTCATCAGCACTTAAATTGCCATTTTCTTAAGGATTTACCTCATTTTTACCTCGGACGTCACACACGTTTTCTTGGACTTCGAGTATTTTTTATATTTTCCATCTGTAGATATGAAATTTTGTTTTGGCACGTTAATCGATTTTTTTCGGGTTTTTTTTTCTCACAAATTAACATCAACTTTGGGCATTATTCAAAATGTACTATGAAAAATAAAAATAAAAATATATTAATGACTCATTACCATCTTGACATCTTTATGTAATTATAAATGAATATAATGATTTTTTCAGACATGCCGCGATTGCAATTCTCATTTCTCCAGCCGCATTAAAATTGCAAATAAAGTGCAATAAAAAAAATTACGTCATTGATACATAACACAAATCAATGTGAAAAACAAGGAAAAAATTACAACTTATTTCCTAAACGCATTAAAAAATTATTCTCTATCTATAAAACGGCATTTGTGATTTTTATTTCCAGTCACTATGTATTTCCAATTCTGAAAAAAGCACAACAATATGTTTTCATGTCGAAGTTTGTTGAGAGAACATTGTTGACACAGCAACAACAGATTGCCTATGTAGTCCAAGGCGAATTTCTTTTTTTTTTTCCCCGTGAAATCCACGTTTTCTATCGTGATTTCCATCCCCTTTTTACGACTTTCGCGTGCATCGCATACAAGTTCAAGACAACTGGAAAAAAAGCAAAGCTTCCCGGGAATACGTCACATGAAAGCCATAACTGTCCATGCGAAACTTATCCGACCGCGTTCTTACGTTCCCCAGTCATAACCGCTAAAATCCCTCATGCATTTTTATTCAAATTCATCCTCGAGGGCTTCCTGGAGCCCATCGCCCTATGTACGCCGCGTCTTTCGCAGCATATTCCTTCTCCAAAATGGCCAAATCGCGAGCCGGACTCCAGTCGATTACCCCAGCCTCGTTCACCACTCCCAAACAGTTGGTCCTTCTTTCCCCATATCGCGAATACGAGTTTCGAGAAAGGGCCGAGTATCTTCAGCATCTTCAGCCGCAAGGAGGCCAAACGTTGCAACGTGCCTTTCCATAAATTCTCCATTTTATTCAGTCCATCGATTCCCGCCGTTTGGCCTCTCCATCCCCCCTCCGCCCACGGTCGATGTGTGTGGTTGGCAAAATATTGTGAACCAAAATGGGGGTCTTTGGTGGTGAGTGTAGGTGTATATCTTACCGAGACTTCAGGTACAAGGCGAATGTGGATATAATTTAGATAGCAGCGTTATTTTATACACTTTATGTATAACCGAGGGCCGATTCGGCAGCGAAGAAGAAGAAGAAGTGATCTCTCTTCAGACCTCGCGAGAGCAGCGGGTCTCCGTGGTCGGACCAACGGGTGAAAGAGGACGAAGAGAGGAACGAACGCGGGAGAGGCCGACACGAGTGTTGGTGCTCCCAACGTCCGTGAACAAAATAATGCTGAACGCGCGCGAGCTGCTGGATGCTGTGGTCGCTGCAACAGCAGCAGCTCCAGCAGCGGCCGCCGCCATGGCGGACTCTATATATGTAGGGACGATCGTAAAACCGGGACCAAACGAACTGCTCGCGTTGATAGTTGGCTCTACACACGCGTCCGCCATCCCTTTTCCGATCTTCCGACCGCGTGCTCTCTCAGCCGTCCTCTTTTTTTTTTTTTTTTCTTTCAGTTGGTATCTATCTTTGTCGTTAGCCCTGCAGCCTAATGAGAGCGACATAGTTCTCTCGCACTCTTCGTCAAGAGAAACTCGAGTGGGGCTAACGAAGATCGGATATGCGCTCTCCTCCGGATTTTCGATTAGGCGGGTTTTTTTTTTTTTTACTTAGGCCCAATGTATGTGATATAGGCATAAATTACACCAGCTAATATCCAAATCCAAAGGCACTATTGCATTTTTTTCCATTTTTCGACCAGTTGGTACCTATTTCTGAAGTTGGCTTTGCAGTGAAATGAGAGCCACAAAACGCTCTTGCATTTTCAATCAGTCCTTTTTCTCTCTTTCGGCTACAGGGTTAATTTTGATAACATAAATCATAAATTGCAACGGCTAATATCCAAATGCACAGGCGGAGTGTTGGATTTTTTATTTTTTTGCCGACTTGGTACCTGCGTTTGTTGTTGACTGTGCAGCCTAATGAGAGCCACAAAATGCTCTCGCGCTCTTCGCGAAGAGAAGCTCGAGTGGAGCTAACGAAGATCGGACATGCGGTCCTCCTCGAATTTTCGATCAGCCCCTCTCCCTCTTTCTCCCATAGGCTCAATTTATGCGATGTAAATCATAAATTACATCGGCTAATATCCAAATCCAAAGGCACTATGTTGCATTATATGAATAAATTAGCTTCGCCGTGTGGACGGGTTACATTCTGAAAGGACTATCATTTATCTTGTCTCGATCGACCGCATTCCCCCGGGTATAAACCTTGGACCACAGAAATTCTATACTTACACTATAATAAAAAGTAATACTCCACTGGAATAATGTATCCACTTTACCTTTTTCTTTTTTTTTTTTTTCATTCTAACTTTAGCTCGAGGTCTTTTCTCTCTGAGCGGCGAGTTCTCGGGGGTGTTTAATGATTCTATTCCATTCGAAAAAGCTCTCGTTCAACGGAGGACAAAGTCACGCCCGAATGGCGTGACGATGGTCGATTCGGTTGCCGCGAGAAAGAAAAGCGAGAAAACGGGGCGCGTTGCTGAAGTGGAAACGGCTAAAGTAGAAAAGGAAGCGGAGAACTTCGGGCGGCAATGCACCGAGCGCAGTACATATATACAATCTTATATACTGTAGTATATACAGTGTATATAAAGTCGTAAAAGTGACTCACCTTGCGGCTGTAATGGCGGCGCAGACGTCGCTCGGTTGGATCGACGACGACGGCGACGACGACGTCGGTTGGACCGGGGCGTCGAGCGTCGCGGCGCTTGTACGTCGACGTCGGTTCCCAGTGAAATTCGAGAACGCTGTGGAGGGCCCAAAAATCCGTCTGCCGATCACGATCTTTCGCACGAAAATCGATGATACACGAAGCGCCGCTAGTCCATGCCTCGAGGCTCTTCAGACGCTGAAACAACCAACGTGAACTCTCGTCACAAAACGATTCCAGCCGATTTTTCCGCCGCTGGAACATCGGTCACGAAGAATCTCTCGATTTTTTGTTTTTCCCACCGCGATTGTTTCCCGACACGCATTTCCGGTCAAAGCTCTACGAAATACGCGTGTTAACCATGAAAATAAATAATGGACACCGTAACTGCCGAGAAAATCCATATCCGACGGCAACACACACACTGGAACAACACTCACTGACTACATAAAAGTGGAGAACGTTCTTCGGCAACTTTTTTCCTACGACCTACGCTGCTATCCTAGTTTTCTTCTCTCCCTCTTTTAACGATGATGGCCTTCGGAAGAGATGCTCGTGAAGGTAGAAGAAGAAGAAGAAGAAGAAAGAAAAAAAAAACAAAGTTTCAGTAGTCGTTAGGGCCGAAGCACTCCAGTGATGCAAGCCGTTGTGGCCGTGGCACTTGGTACCATGTGGTCCATCCTCGGATCGCGGCAATAATTTTACGCTGTGTCGCGGAAAGTACACACCGGCGAACCGGAAGACTACGTGGCCAATCGAGAGCCGATATAGGCGAGCCGGGTTGCCGACGCGGACTTTGTATCGGCACTGCTGCCGGACTCCCGTTCTCTATAACACTGTTTCGCGATCGATCCTCGGAGTTCTCCGGTAAGCGCGTATGCTCACTGCACGCGGGGAAACCCTTCCAACTATAATGCCAACTGAGAGTTTCGTGTGTATATATCGCTTATACGTGTCGGCCGTGGGAGCCGAGAGAGAGACCTGACGAAGAGGAACACGCGAAGCCGCTAGAATATCGTAGATGAGGTGAGGAGGCAAAGAAACAGGTTCACAGTCCAACGAAATTACTAGTTATTTCATTTGTTTGCGTTTTTTCGTTTTTCTTCTTTTTTTTTTTTTTCGTCTCCCCCTCGTCACACGCAGAAAATGTTGCAATGCTGAGGAACTCCACGTCGGGACACGCGTTCACACGCAGCGGACCTTCGGATTCGCTTCGCCGACAAACTGTGCGACGAACTCTTTCACCGGGCCCTCAACTCTTCGTCCTTCGTGTTATGACGTTCGATCGATACATCAGAAAGTGCAGAACAGAGAGAGAGAGAGAGAGCTGGTGATGCACGCATGTGAAAGCGTCCTCGTTGGGGCTCCGGTTTCCGCGGTAGTTGTATTATGTTGTTTCCTCGAAAGCCTATAATGTACAGAAGCACCAACCAGAATTACGGAGAGCCGGAGAGACGGGGAGGGAATCGTAATTTGTAAGGGCTGCGGGGGTGGCACGCGATCCGGACACTAGCACGCACAATAAGGACCGATCGAACCGCGATGGACGTTTGTGTTCGTTATAACCATCGAGTCGACGGGTTATAAGGTAACGCGAAGGTTATATCCATTGGAGAACCAACCTCCCGGAGGACTCAGTGTCCCTATTCGATTTCCTTTATCCCCTGTTCCTGTTTTTTTTTTTTTTTCTTTACACAGGATTGCAATGGTTGCTCCGGCTAAGATCCACACGCGATTATTAACACACCGCCGCGAGTGTACTGACTATAGATCGACTACGCGCGGTGCAGAACAGAAATACTCTGGCGGCAAGAGTCGGGCTTCTCACTCCCTCGAGAGCGGACTCGAGTGTTGTGCGTTGCTGCTGCTGCTGCTGCTGCTGCTGCTGCCAAAGCTTGGCAGAGAGCTCTAGCTGGTTTGCTAGCGCGGCAAAAGAGAGACTATAACGTCTTACCGCACACGGGACAAGGCCTCGCGCGTGTAGGCTGAAGGGAGAGCGAAATAAGCGCGTTGGAGAACCACGACACGACGTCGACGACGACGACGACGACGACGACGACGAACGCAACGACCAAGACGTTGGTAACACGAGGGAAGAGAGGGCGAGAGAGAGAGAGAGAGAATGAGAGAAGAGGCCAACGGGAATTACTATGCTCGAACTATACCGAGAGCGAGCGAGCGAAGCAACGCACGCCTTTACTTCGCCGCGCGAACCGAGCGAGCAGGAGTCTCGCAGGTTTGCTCTCGCTGCCATATTATCTCTCTTTTTTTCAAACTCCCTGTCGCTCTCTCTCTCTCTTTCTCTTTCTTCTTGTCTCTCTCTCGGTCTCTCTCTCGCTCTCGCCTTGTGCCGCTATATGCCATATTACTTCTTCTCTATTGCGTTTACGCTTTGTCTCACTCACGCTACTTTGCCTTGGTTGTACTGTACGCCATAACAGTAGGACGGAGCACCGCCGAGCGTGGCAAGCCAATCAGGCGGCCAACTACGTATCTCTCGTATACCTGGCCAACACTCTACCTTGTCGGCAATGTGTATGTGTGTACGTGTGTGTGCGTGTGTTGCGCACCTGCGGCGATACGATCCCAAGCCGAAAATCTGAGTCCTCCTCCTCCTCCTCCTCCTCCTTTTCGATCGGCGTCGCGACGCTCGCTCTACGTGCCCTCGAGGCACGCACTTTGTCGGAGTGCCGCTTCGCTCGAGCTTTCGACGACGGATTGATGGAAAAATGGTCACCTGCTGGCTAATTTGGATGTTACCATATTTACGCAAGTCCCGTGGGAATGGTATTTTATTGCGTTGAGATTGTGAGATGAATATTGTAGGACACGAGATGTTTAGTAAGTACTGATATCCCTTTTTTTAAAGGATTAACTACTTTATGTAGTTCAATTATTCAATTTTTTAAAATAACTAATACTTGTCAATCGTAGATGATTTTTTGAAGAAATCGTATCGTTTCCAAAAAACAAAACCGGATAATCCGTTGAGCGAAAATATCTCGCGAATTTTATCAATAATTTTTTCCCCTGATTCGGTAATACAAATTGGTTAAAAATTCTTTTTTCATCAAGGCTAACTTGAATTTCAATTAATTCAACCTCTCGCTCATAAATACCCATGCAAAGCATTCTCAATCTCCAATTAAAAGCTACAGGTGTAATTTCCACCTCCAAAATTAATTAACTCCGTCTTAATTAGCGCGCGAAATCCCAATTAAAAGTATACACATCTATACCCAAGCGCAATTGAGAATTAACCACGAGTAAGATTCATGAAGGCCCACGAAGGCCTGTATAAAACGCAGGGCATTCGACCCTCGAAACAAACGAGAGCCGAGTGCCGTAGGGACGTTAGAAGAGATTCGTGGTACCCGCAGAAGATCGTGTCGCTGATGACGGAGGCTGGTGCTGAAGATACGATTGCCCAAGTGGAATGAGAATCGGAGTCTGAGAGATGAGCAAAACAGAGGAGAGCGGAGAATGGTCGATTGAGTCACTAAGCTCACCACTCGGCTTTCAGTGCCTCATTGGTTGGTGTACAGCGATGCCGTATAGTTTTTCTCCGCTTCTCTTCCTTTATTTCGTTGCCTCATCCCTCATCGCCAACACTCCGTGTCTCTTTCGTTCGCCCCCTTCGCTCGCTTTGCTTCCTCGCCTTATTTCCTCTTCGTGGTTTATTTTCGTCGAGAGCGCACCGGAATACACGTACACCGCCATTTCGTTGTGGCCGGGAGACAAAGGTCCGACATTGATTGAGCGCTTCTCCCTCCGGGAAACGTTTAGCGTCCACCACAGCCGCCATTCCGAGGGCCGGCACGGTAATCCTTCTTCAGCAACGCGGCCCGTCTCTTCTCCGCTCTCCTCCGGCGCTTGTCTCTCGCTTTCCGCGCTCAGGCATATCGCGTACTTCATTTCCGCGAGCCTACGGAGGCTAATAATCGACGGGCCGGCAGCTATGCATTTTCTTTTTTATTTTATTTTTCTCTCCGACGGAGAGTTTAGCGAAAGCCGAGAGCCTCCCGAGTCTTTCCCGCTCGACTCGGCTCAACCCAGCAACAACGCGGGCTAAGATTGCACCGCCGCTGAGCGAAATGTTGCCGCAATAAGCTGGAGAAAGAGCTAAATTTCTTTAGCCCCGACACGCCACTGCTATTTTCCACCGGTGAAACGCTGCACGGGATAAGAGGAGAGCCACGTTCGCCTCGTTCTCTTCTGCAACAGTAACGCCGAGTTTCTTCCTCTAGGCTCCCCTTCGTTCCAGCTGCAAATGTTCCCGGAAGTCGCCGGGCCTGCGCCGCTTTGTGAGATTTTTCCGATGGCTCCGTACCGAGCACCGACAGCTTCGACGTTTAAATTGTAGCTCGATGCATCGCACCTCTCGAGAACCCAGATATACTACCTGCATATGCCACGGCTGTTCATCATCGTATTTCCAGCGGAATTGGAAGAAGTGGAAATGCAGAGCTTTCCCACGGAAATGACTCTAATGATTATGGTCGAAATTATAATCTGCATCGGTGGAAGGCATGCTAGGAATTCTTGTACCACTCGGTAATTTAGTAAAACAGGACCCTGGATTTTTTTGACTGCATTACTTTGTTGAGTCTAGAGTCTAGAATTCTGTTTTTTTTTTGTAACCTCCCAAGATAAAATTATGGGTTATAGAATTTTATTTATAATTGCCGTGAGGAAGAATTTTACCGAAAATTTAATTCAGAAAAAAAATGAGGGATGGAAAAATATTGTTATCAGAATAAACGTGATAAGCGTGAAGAAATGATTCCTGAAGATCTGAACAAATGCCATTTCGTTAGAAGCTCCAGGGTAATTTTTTCCACCTCTGCTCCTCGTGGTCGAATTTATCGTCCCGAAATTCAACCGGAGGTCGATATTCACACGTTACTTCCCATTTCATTTCGTACTTGGGACCATAAATTTATCTCTTAACGTATTAGCCAACACTTCCTGAAATAAAATAAGATGAAATAGTGTTTCCCAGGCGATTTGTTTGTTAAAAAAGTACCTGAAGAAACTTAAATCCAGACAAGGATTAAGGGTTACGATCCAGCAGCCAAAATATTTGGCCCCGGAAATGACAAATGGATAAAATCGTGGCTGCGATTGGCTGTCTCAAGCGGGTTTACCGCCGCAACTTCTGGATGACGTGAGGTTCCTTGTTATGCTCGAGGTCGTATATCGTCAGTGACCCATCCTCTCGGAGACTTTTCTGTCGCCCCAGTTTGCCACCCTTCTGTTTTTCTTGGAAGCAACAATAAGAAGCGGGCGAGGCTCCAATATTATGATACGAAAATAGGGGAGTGTCCTGGAGTGCAGTATTTTCTCACACGGCAGTGTGTCGAGGAAAGAGGATGCGGATTACAGAAGAGTATTATTATTATTACATGGCTGGAATATACTTCCGTGCATGGATGAAGGGAAAAAACGATGGAAATGGTCTTCTCGAACGATAAAATCGAAATCCGGAAGACCGCGAGAGGGTGAACCAGGATACATTTGGGCGGGGTCGAAAACCATCCGCCCCCCTTTTCCGCTTGGTTATAACCAAATGGTAATTATATTGTTGCGAAAAATGGCCTACTAGCATGGGCCGAAAGGTAATGAAACGTAAGCTGGTAATATATAAGCCCCCCTGTTAGGGTATCTTATAACGTCTCTCATCTGTACCCCGATGATATTGCCGCCCGGATGACGTGGTCAGAATAAATTGTCTTTTCTTGCTTCGTTATAGCTCCCAGGTTATATTTGATTGGTCCCAAGCGAGCGGAGTTATAAATATGAGGCATAATAATCCCACTAGCCGTAATATCGTAGCCCGCAGCTTCTGGCCTTGTTAATACCCATCGCCGCCATTTTATCCGTCCCCTTGAAGACCCCGAATATCTCAATCGCTCTCTTCAGCATTCGGACCAAAGTTTCAACCTTCACGTAATTAAAAACGCCCGGAATTCCCGTCAGTCGGAGATATCGTTGCACGCATCTTCGTAAGTGCAACTCGTTTAAATTCCTCTTGAAGGACTCTTGTGGGAATTCACAGGACGAGAGATCGTCAATCGAATGGAAGATGAAGCGAGAAATCCATCGTTAATTTTCGCCGATTGGCTGGGAGACCAGCACTTTTTTTCGGGGGTTTGACCCACGAGAACCGTAGAGGGACCGATATCTTAATTGGCTGCGGGTTCTCTGCTCTCTCTGCTCTCTCTCTCTCTCAACAGCTCGAGAAGCCGCGTTCTCTCATCATGGCCGCAAGCGAGTCAACGATGGAGCCTTCGCTCATGCTTCTCGCTCTGGCTCGCACCTCCGATAGTTCCACTCTCGAACCGCCGTACCTCTCTCTCGAATTCTCGTTAATCCCGTTTAGTTGCCGGTCCAGCGGCAGCAGCAGCAGCAGCAGCAGTGGCCGCGGCGAGAGGGATTTGCGCCAGACCTCGCGCGCCATCCATGCCAGGCGAAGCGTCACGCTGGTCAACACAACACACACGCATGAAACGCGCTCCATCGCCGGCATTGCTCCGCTTGCACATTATTTCCATCCCGCGGGCAAAGCGCCCATACGCGCTATAATTCCGCGCAAGAGAACAGTGCCGGGCGATTTGGAAATTCTGAACGGTGATGGCCTCGGGTTATTCAGGTCACTAACGTACATGACTATAGTCATCGCCGGTAGCGCACAGATTTATATTGATGTATGTACAGCCAACGTTTTGCATTATGTATATATGTATTTATATATGTATATATATATATATATATGTTTGGACGTGGTTTGTAATGACAATTATCGACTCGCTGACCAACGCTTTAAACCCATCAACCATATACCGAGCCCAGGCACTCGATTTATGCGTTTATTACTTTATAGCGGTCTAATACATGCCGCAAAGTATATACACATAACACGCGAACCCAACACCGCGCGCGGTGCGTGCTTCTCATGGTGGCCGAAACGAGGACCACGACTTATTGCTGCTGGTGTTCGAGCTCGTTTAAGTGGCGCCCCACGAGAGAGAGAGAGAGCCTCTCGCGAAGCCATAACTTATAGTCGATCATCGTTCGTCAGCGATGCCGCGGTGGGTCTAGGCCTCTTAAAGATCGCACTACAAAGTCCGAGAGTATACCCGGAGACCGTGTCTATAAAGTTGCCACCTCGGGGACCGAGGGCAAAATGTTATTGCCGATGCGCTACACGTTTATATATTTACAGTGCGTATTGAAACTGAAGGCAAGATTGAGAAATAACAGAGTTGTTTCCACGGTTGTTCTCTTCGTGTTTTCCCAGGCATTTATACGGTAATTATTACCGTTTTAACTAGTTACTTTTTAAATAAGAGCTAATTATGTTATTGCGGCATTGGCGAAAGCTCGTATTTGTATAATCTCGTTTAGGGGATTAAAAAAATGATATTAAAAACTATAAAGTGACAGCTTTTTATTTTTATATTTTCCACAACAATCGAATAATTTTCACAGCTATGAAAATATGGACTACAAATACTAATTGTCACTCTACAGTCGACCTACAAATTCTCCAGAAACTACAATTTCTCCTGTTCATTGTAAAAAAACAGCCGTTTCTGCTGTGATTATCGAATACTTAGTCGCGTAAAGTGCAACGAAATAATGCACCTGAGAGGGGAAAAAAAAGCGAGTTACTACGTCGATGAACGTAAAAACTGGCGCAACAACTATAACAAAGCCGTAGTCGATCGGGCATTGAACTTGAATCGTTCGTGGGTCTGGTTCTCTCCCGTACTCCGTACACGTTTCGTTGAGTTCATAAAAATCTCCCGGAACAGTACACACCATTATCAAAGGTAATCGCGGCTCTCATTTTGTTATTCATCGCGTGTCCATTAACGATCGCAATTGTTGGTTGGACATCTATCACATTTATAACGGTAATTCGGGCGAGGGGCGGCGATTTGTCTTGAGGAGGTAAGCGAATGCAGTTATGAGTGGTGGCTGGCGATGCGAATACGGGCGTTTAACGTTGCAACGTACCGAGAAGAGTGCCGCCGCTGTGTTCTCCGGCCCAGAAGTGCAACCTCTCTACCCACCGATGGATGGAAGGAAGCCGCACGGGCGCACGAGGGCGCAACGCGGGGGAGAGAGAGAACATAAGAGCTCATAAATGCGAATTTAAGAGGCGCAATAAAGGCACGTTGAAATCGAGAGTGAACGAGCAGCACACACCGACGGCCGCGCGTGCCGCTCCGCAGAGTCACTCTCGAGACTCGAGCCGCGGTAAAGTTGCACGCGTTTTCACGCTTCCTCGTTAATGTCCCTTCAACATATTCCGGCATCTTCGAATCTCCCGACGGTTGACGAATACTGTTAGTTTTTCGTTAGCGAGAAATGAATTTTATGTATTTTAGCTGAGAGACGATTATTGGCCGGACGTTAAAGTGCAGGAGTGAGAGACCATAATGGGCCATTACAACCCTTTGACAATAACCGGAAACCTAATCGCGCACGTTTAAGCTTTCTCTTTTCCGAGGTTATGCAAAAAAAAAAAATGAAACACGCTCGAAACCCTTTCACACTGTTTACACTGAGCTTAACGAGTTGTTTCGCCTTGGATTTGTCACGATCCCGAGGTAACCAGCGGAGGGTAGATTTTTTTTCTTTTTTTTTTTTTTTCGTAAGCTCTTCGGTCGTTCGGAACCTTGGTACGAAAATACGTCAATGTGAAATTCCGAAGATCTGGCGATTTTAGGCCCAGGGATAAACCTTTATATTTAAAAGTGGCCTCGAGATTTTTTTTCTTTCATTCGTGAGAATGTATCTGGTTCACTGAGTGAAAAACGGTCGAGCTGAGAAAATGGGGTGAGAGAATCGTTGGTTGTGTTTGTGTTGAATAAAATGCGTCACAAGCTTTTTAACAATTTTATACTTTATCTATATTGTATAAACATTTGAAAAATTCTCATCTTCTTGTTTTAATCGACTAAAAATTCGAACAAAATTTAATACGACATAATAAATTTGTAAGCCAATCATAAAAAATAGGTGAAAGCAATCCGAAAATTCAACCCTCCTCATAATAATTACTTATCCACTGATCTACCATCGTATATTTTGTTGGGAACGTAACCGTTAATTTGTGTACAAAGAAAACAAAATTAAAAACAGTAACTAGAACGTCGACTAGTAACATTTAGCCGCAGCTAAATGGCTTGACATTTTCTGCATGGGCTATTGAAAGACTCGAAATGAAAGCATGATTGCGGGAAGCTTAGAAGCTGGTAACCGAATGGAAAAAAGCTGCTCCGGAGAACGGCAATACGCATAAGTCCGTGAGTGGCTTCGCATACTTACGCGTAACCGCAAACGAGCGAGCGGGGCAAGAGTGCAGTGCTTTCTCGACTGGCGCATATACTCGATGGAGCGTATAGAGGAGGCGGTTCCTTCAGGTACCTAAGCGTAAGTACGCAACGACACTGTACGACGAGTTTATGGTCTCTCAACGTTATATCGCCTGTATATCGCTGACAATTCGTTGCTAATGTCTTTACCATTAGTTTCGATTGGCAGTTCTCTTGAGTTGCGGCATCGTTCGGAGCAGTGCGTATTGTCGTTTCTATTCCGTTTTTTTTTTCTTTTTTTTTTCAAATGTAAAACCATGAGAAGAAGTGATACAAAGTGGCTACCATTCTATTCTTCGCTAAGTATGAAAAGCCCCATAACCTGTTACATCGTTAACAACGCAGCTAATGACTTCACCATCAATTCTAACCGGAAGCTCAACGGATAGTCCAACGAATGGTTATTTGCATTTGCCTTGCTTTGCAGCATAAATTTTGTCTCTCGTTTGTCAGAATACGAACAAGGCGATGAAAAACTAATCACCGACTGACAATCAATTACCTTGATTAATGACACTGCATCGTAATACCAATTCTAACTTTCAACGACGTGAAAAAAAAACACACACACACATGGAACAAAAAAAAAAACAAATATACAACCTCTTCATTATATTCCGAATAAGCTTATCGCTGAAAACAGGAGATAACGCTTTTTCGCCGACAAAGCTTCCTCCATTATACGTGAAAACCTGGTAGATGTAGAAAAGAAGCAAGCAAACAAACGGAGAACACAAGAGAAGCGAGGGGAAAAAAAAAGAAGAAAAAAAAAAAAAACGGTGTAATGGGCACGGATTCCAGGATCTCGTGGAAAAGAGTGCACTTAGCGAAAGAAGCGAGGCATCTAATGGATGTGAATATATCGCTGTAATAAATTTCGCAAAAAGCTGCAGTCGGCCCGGTCTCGCGTTGTTCGTTCGCGAGAGACGTTCCCTCGCTCCGATAGTACAGAGGAGAAGAAGTAGAAAAAAGAAAAAAAGAACCAGGTAAAAAGAAAAATGAGAGTAAGTTGGAGAGTGAGGAAGCGAAAAAATGCTATATATAAATATACCCAGAAAGGGCAAGACAGAGAGAAAGAGAGAGAAAGAGAAGAAAGAAAAAAGAAAAACGAAAAAAAAGGAGCCGGAGGGAAACACGAAGGAAAGGAGAAAAACGAAACGAGAACCTTGGCACAGGACGTACTCTGGTGTTCACCCGTTCGCCTGGGCGTTGTGGGGTATATATAAAAGTGAAGGTTCGCTCGCTCGCTCTCTCGCGGAGTGCCTAGGAGTGAAGAGAAAAGCCACCCCTTGGAAAAGGAGGAAAGGGTAGCTTATTTCTCTCGGGGCTGCGAGCGAGCTGCCGGGAGGAAGGAACGAGGCTGGTAGAAAAGGGAGAAAAAAAACGAAAAAAAAAAAAAAAAAACAGAAAACCGAAGGAAAGCCTCGCCCCTGTACGTCCATCGGCTCTGTCGAGAGAAGCGTCACGTTTCCGGTACGTGTGGAGAACCCGGCGGCCATCTTTATTCGCTCGGGCCAATGGGAGCCCGGCGAATGTTCAGGGGATAAAAGCAACCCCTCCGAAGCTGCCCCACCCTCGGCCCTCGGAGCAGCACCCCGGACGGATCAATACCAGTGGACGAGAAGCTAACCACGACCGCGCCTATATCCCCCGAGCTCTCTGTGCTACAATGAAAGGAAGGAAACCGAGCGAGAATCCTCCGCACCCTCCGCGCTTCACGGGGCGCAAAGCCACCCTTACCATTTCGCGTTTATGAGGTTGTCTCCCTCGCACCGCTCGCCATTCGCACCCTCTCCATCTTTCTCCTTGCTTCTTCGCAACAATGATAGCCGAGGGAGGCAAACTATCCTCCGTACGATTGAACCAACGGTACGGTTGTCTCTTTCTCCCCATTGCTCATCCCCCTCTCGCTCCCGACAAGCTACATCCAATTCCTAGCTTGCGAAACTTTGATCGAACTTGCAGCCCCACTTGCGAAAGGAGAGAAAGAGGAGCGAGGGCAAAACGCGTGCCAGTAATTTCGATGAGTAGCGGACACATCCGCGTTCGCCATGTGAAGGTGGTAGGTGGGTCTGTGCGAAGGTGAAATAGGACGTTCTGTAACGGGGCTATCGCTATTCATCGATGGTCCACGAAGAGGCTTCGAGTACGTGGATTTAACGAGAAAGAGAGGCTTTCCCGGATCGAGAGAGGAAAGCCAAGCCGGAAATAAGTTTCGCGTACACGATATCCACCGGCGTAGCAGTATCGGATCTCTCTGGAAATGTAACGTTGATGCTTGGTGCAGTCTCGATGGTAGTTTCCGGAACGTTTTCATGTCGTCCCAGTATTGCCTGTAACCCCGCTCTCCTATATACCTCCTGACTCTCTATATATGTCCTCTTCGTCCTTTCGATATCCTGTCTCGATACTTTGTCATGCAAGGAACGCGTCCAGATTATACGACTGTCACAGCAAACCTCCGGTAATGGTGCTTTCAATCTTGAGCTCTCCATCGGGACAGGAAACTGAAAGATTTCTCCGCGCGAGAACGTTCCTTCACTGGCAAAAGGGCTTTTACTGTCCCTGTCACTCGTACCCTCCCTTCCTGCATTCCACCTCCTAACAACGATGCCTGAAATGCCAGAGCTGCAACGTGGAATGTCAGTTCCAGCGAGGCTTCATCGATATCCTGCTCTTTCTTGCGTTGAATCTCTTCAAGGCTTGCGCCAATGTGCAGAGCCCGATGAGAAAGACCTTTTACCATTTACGTCACCGCAGAAACATGGCTTCTGTTTCTACAACGCAGCACCAAGGATATTTCCGAGACAAGCACAACTATGCATTCGTCAAATGCACTTTCTTACTTCATCTCTTGAAATACCTCGTGCTGTATACTACTAACTATACATTAGTGACTTACGAAGAGTAGAATAGTGGAGATATATATGGATATATCGTTCTCTGGACGAGGGAATGCCTCTCGAGTGTACCCAAAGTACACTTCGTCCTGAGACCAACTCGAGAACGAGTAAGTACCAGCAACTGCGTCCTCGAGTATGTGTCTGCGGATAAATTCCACTCACGCAGTCTCCAACTTTGAGAATTCGACTCTCGCGCAGCCCCAAGGAAACTTGGATCGTAAAATAACTCTCGAGCTTGGCTCTCGCGATCCTCCCTGTTTCTTCCACTCCCTGGGTCCACTCTACTCTCGATCCCCGGGATCCTATCGAGAGTTGATACGACGAATCGCCAGGTTCGTTACGTTTTTCTTTTTTTTTTCTTCTTTTCATTCCCTTCGTGTTCGTTGTTTTCTTTTTTTTTTTCGACGTTTTATTGGACGCGGTCGACGGGGAGAGGAAATGGCAATGGAGTTTACCGCTCGACGTGGAGATCTTGAAACGAAGCGCGGGAGGCATGAAGAGGAGGATGAGGAGAAGAAGGGAGAGCCACGAAGAAGGGAGATGAGGAAAGGAAACCAAACGAAGACGCGGATAGCTCAGCGCAGAACTCGCACACCCGACTGCATATGGGAACCGCTCTTTGATTATCCGCTGGTTCGTATAATAACAAGTTCATAAAGACGTCGGTGGTGCGCCGCTCGCTCCCAGTCTGGCGATGAGAAAGAGAATAAGAGAAGGAGAAATATAAGAGATCGTCGATGCGGAGGATGAACGTGGCGGAGGCTACGAAAACCGAGGAAGAATAAAAGCGAGACGGAGAACACGAAGAGAGATAAGATGAGGAGCCTTCCTGCACTCTCATGCATTTGAATAATATCACCATTTACATACTCACGAGGGGAAGAACCCCCCGCGCTCCTCTTCCACGTTCACCCGAGCCTCTTTCCTCTTTCTCTACTTGCCGGAGCTAGTCGCTCTTCGTCGTCGGCACTGGAATACACCATTCGAACACCGAGTAACAACAGCAGTCCGCGGACCGCGGCCATTTCCGTTCTCCTCGTTTACTCTCATTTTTACCAACTCGCATCGACTCCACACACGATCATCCATTTAATGCCTCTCGTGATCCTCCGGGATTTATCAAAGCGCAGATTAACCTAAGCCTTCGCTGTTTAACCATGTCAATACTCTATTTTTATCTACGAATCCTGGACAGTCCACGGACACGATTTTTTCCGACTAAAAATAAACTGGATGTGTACGTTCGATCAGCTTCTTCGATGCAGACGAATTTTGACAATGAAAATTTTGAAAAATGTTCATCAAATTTATCTTCACTTAACGTACGCGCGATAAAGCATCAAAATTGCCATTCAATCGTCTTCTACATGACGTAAAATAAATGAAACGTACGAGCGATGAAAAAATTTCAATTTCGATCTTGAAATGAAACATTGAGAGCACATTTTTTTTTCTTTCAACATTTCCATCATTTGAAATGATGTATTTTTAGTGCCACCTTCGGAAAGTCGGTATCCAGGCACTTCAATATTCGACACACAGCAGCGTCGACCGAATTTCCATTTGGGCAATAGTGCGAAAGTGCGAATCCCCAGAGTGGAGCACACCGAAATGAACATAGCTACACTTTATATATACATATGTATACATGGCTGTGTATGGGGTTGATCGTGATATGGGTGGAGAAGCTGACTTTTGCTTCTACCTATAAAGGTAAAGTCGGACGGGGGTATGGCACATATACCGGGCGAGGTTGGACCGAAGACGTCTTATTTGAAACAATGTTTCCTCCTCGCCTTTCTCGCTAGCCCGCATACGTTCTCTCGCTCGCACGGACCGCCCGTAAATCCTCATTTCGAATCCCGAGACTCGTATAAAATACCTCGATGTGCCAGGATCCCGCGGAGCTCTACCCTTTCCGCAAGCGACGAGCGAGCTCAGCGGAAAGAGCTCCACCCGCCTCCCGTTCACTCTACCCAACTTACTTCCCCGCCGCCGCCGCCCCCGCCGCCGCCGCCGCCGCGGGGAATACGCCTTTGATATATCACCGCGCGCTGCGCACTCCTCCCCCGCCTCCCTTCATCTCCCCGACAGAACTCTCGCGTCCTGCTGGTTACTGGCTCTCGCTCTTATTCCGGTCTTGCGTTGTTCGGGCTTTTAGAGTTCCAGCTTACAAGCTCTGGTTTCATTGCAAATGCTAACAGCGGCAAACTGAGTGCACGTTGCACCGGGAAAATGTGTCACTGATGGCGCGGTTGATGGCTCCGAGAACGCACATAACACGAAAAACAAATCGAGAATAGTTGCACCGCTAAAAACGTTACATTTTCAAATGAATATTCTTGCGAAATCCAGGGATGCATTTACCGATCCATTCAATTGTATGCACAAAGGTACATTTGCGAAGGCAGAATGACAGCTTTCGCAAATAATAAATCTGGCCTTTATGACAATGCTACGATTGAAAATGTGTTAATAAAATGTTCTTCCTTCAGAAACACGGGTAACATTTTGTTACAGTGAATCCAGTTTCCAGTGCATCCGGATTCACTGCAGTCGAGTCAGAATGCACTTTTTGACATTGAATTATAAAAATGTTCACCGGAAAGCTACAAGTTACAAAATTTTACATTCTACTTCACACTAAGGGTCTTTTAAATTATTAAAAAAAATTCTAACTGTCCCAGCAGCTCTCCAAAATCGGCGTGCTAAATATATTGGCGAGCATCGAATCGCCATTGCACTATATAGCCGTCGTGGAGCTTGATCGACAAAAAAATGGGAATTAGGTGCAGTGCATCAGTCATCACATGGTGCACAAATCTCTCTGGCACGCTCGCGGAGCAATAAATCAAAAAAAGAAGCGCGAAGAGGGGTTCGCGCGGGGCCGCGACACGCGAGTCGTAATATTTAAGTTAATGGCTCGGTATAATAAAGTTAATGGCTTTATGATAGCCGTTCAGAGGGGACGAGAGTCAACAGCACATAACGCCAGCTTTGTGTGTGCTTTGCAGTCGGCAGCACCCGAAATTCTTGACCAGGGATCGGATGCTCCGGTCTTATTGGCAACTCTTCCGACGGACAATCCGTGCATCAATCAAAAGTAGCCTCCAGCACTATCGGAGAGTGTTTTGGAGGATGCAGTGGCGCATCCTCCGGAGAGGGCGCGACCATCACCGAGAAAGCATCCCTTTCTCTCGTTCCGTCGCACTTGCACTCACCGACCTTTCCCTTTATCGCCTCGTAAACTTCTAACGATTCTAACGTACTACCTATAGTGTATATAACCGCGCGACTGCGGCCACCGGCTAGCAAATCCAGAAGCACGCGATCGAGCGAGAAACGATTACCGCCATTATTACCTCCGACAGAAACAAAGTGTCGAAGCTACGTCGTCTATTCCTTCGCCATACTCTGCGAGATTCGCACGGGTTTGGATTTTGCAAGGGACTTTTGTCGAGGAGTTTGTATCAACGAAAGGGTAAATTGTCATTTCCACTTCGGGAAGTGTGAAGGAATCATTATAGCATTGATTTGTTGCGAAATTATAGATAACAGATATGGAAAAGTGAATACGAGTCAAATGTTGAAGATTATTGATTCAAATTCATATTTTTATTGGAGTAAAAATATTGGATACAAGCTCTTTTTGTAAATGTAATTTTAACTTTACGATTTTTTAGAAAAGAAATTTTTTAAATTTTCATGTGAGGATTATGGTATTGATATTTATTTATACGTATTTGAATTTTCGATAATAGATCATATTCAGATAGTGTATGAAAATTAAGAATAAATGTGTGATTGTGAAGTTACTGCTAAATAATTGTATGGTAGATAAGTGTGTACGGTGAACTTTACTTTACGAGATATTAAGTCTGCCAAATGTCAGTACACTGTTGTTCCTACTCTCGCGAAAATTTTACGAATGGCGTTAAAAATAATGATTGGGTTTTAAGAAACTATAACTTGTAACGGAAATATACGAGAACTATAAAATGTAAATGTTTCTTCGGGAAAACGCAAAATACAGTTAAGTTTGAGATTTCTGCTGAAACACGTGTACTTAATTTTGTTTTGTGTTCTGGAGATTTATTGAATGTCGTAGCAATATTTATTAACCCTTGCACTTCGTCATTGCATAAAAACATCTAATCTCTATTTTAAAAAAAAGTATTTTATTGATTGTATTTCATAATTCATACAAAATGTCAATTAATTCATGAAAAAACCCTACATAACATAACTCATTAAAAGCGCCTTTTTTCTTATTCCATAATTTATTAAGAATCTTTAATTGCAATTTGTTAACAGCAAAAAAACTCAACGAATTGAACAACCAATCGTAAATCATTTAATTGCTCATTAAATTCGCTTTTCAATACATTTTTATTATGAGTTACATTGAATAAAAAATGCAAATGGTTCGTTATCAGCTCTATTGCACATACAATCAATATTATGAAATGCAATGGAGGGATAAGCTAATCGGCGATCGACGATATGCATATATTTGTTAAATACTAGGGCCACTCCCTGGGAAATAGTTTCTTCAATTCTCTAATGAATCGTTAAATTACTTTCAGCGCTTACTCTCGGAGCAATTATTAGCGAACATTATTCTCAAGCTGAAAAGAAAATACAGTATCCACCGGTTGAAGGTATATTATATACAAACGCATTGGTACCCACTGCTATTCAACTGTCTACATAAGAACGCGTTGTTGGGAGTATACAACCGAACGAAACCATCACCACCGCCGCGAAATTATTGCCGTTTAAACGAGCCACACTTTTCACCGCTAGTTAACGTATATACATCTAATAAACATGAAATATAGCGACAATAAAACAATCACCGTGTAATACCGAAGCAGCAGCCAGTAACAGCTCGCACATTTGCCGGGACACGCGCCGCTTTTAATGAAATGTTAAATTGTGCCGAATCTTTTTTTTTCAACGTACCTTTGATAAGCTGTGATTATAAGGGTGAATCAGTGATAAGAGTTCCTCTCCACCGCATGTAGATATCTGAAAAGAATTTTTTTTTTCTTTTAATTATATGTATTATAACAAAAAATGTATATGAAATTTCAAGGCTTATTTTTATAATTGCGAGTAATAATTTTTGTCCCCAGAATATTCAGGTATTTTTGGAATTATCTTAGCAATGGAAATTGGGTAATTATAATTTTTTATCCAGGGAAGGTGATGAATATGTGACATATGAATTGTGACATTATTTTTTTTTTTTTACAGCAGAGGTTATATCGTTAAATGTTAAATCGGTTATTTCCTGTGTTCGATGATATTTTTGGATAATTCATTTTTTTTGCTGAAATTATAAGGAAGATTGCTTGACAAGCCAATTAATTGTCGCGTGTTCCTTGTGAATGCTGATCATGGGCCGAGGACATCGATTTGGAAATTATGGTCCCAATTTGAGGATCGAACGACGGTGAAGACGACAACGAGGGGTTGCAATTTGTACGAGATCGTCCGGCAATTCAATGCTTCCTCAAACGACGTTCCATATTCATATTCGACTAAGAGCGTTTATTAGCGAAACAACAGCGGCCACTCGATGAGTAACACCTCGTAAACCCTGCCTCGTCGAGCTCTTATGTACTTCGGGTTAGATTTTGCTTTCAGGGAGCGGTACGTCAATGTCAGACAAAACATTTTTCCGCTGCGATGAAAAGCTTCCTATGCAATTCAGATTCAAATAAAATTCTATCAATTTTCTCCTAGTAATGATACGCCCCAATGAATTTTCGAAAATGAAACCAAAATTGATGGATGGGCTAAAAATATGAATGAACCCTTTCAACAACAACTTTTGGAAGAATTAATTTTTTTCGAAATATTATAGGGCAGTAAGGAGCACATTTTAAAACAATTTTATATTGCACAGATTTTTGAAGACTAAAATTATTGTAATATCATTTCACGTCGGTGAAATATTCTGGGCGTTGTGTAATTAAAGTAAGTATTTAATTGGAATGCAATTTCATAATATCCGAAAATTGGAAGTACGGTAACATTTGAAATTTTTTATTTCCAACAGAAAAATATTTAATCAAATACTGCAATATTACAATTACAGTAGTAATTATTAGGAATCAAGTCATATCGGTCTAAAATCTAGGGTTGTTGAACACATTATCCTGGAGTAACCCACTTAATTTTAATAGAACGTCTGTGAAGTACTGATGATAATAAACAATTTTCGCAACTTCGGAAAAAAAAAATAAAACATCCGTAATTTTTTTTTAAACTTAAATGGCAACTTGCAATTCTATTGCGGCAAAACTTAAATGCCAATTATAAACCAGACGTAAAGAGTCTCGTTCTTTGTTATGCAAAATTGGTGTTCTGAGAATTGTCAAGAAACTCTATTGAAAAGGGATCAGTGTGCAACAATGTATTAAACGTGTAGTAATTGTTGTAGTGAGTAAAAGGAAAAAAAATAGAAAACTCTGCGTCGCGATTCCGTCGTCCGTCGGCCGAGAATCCGCCATGTTCTTTACCGGCGGCAGCGGAGTCCGCCGCGGTTGGAAACCATTTTGGAAATCGCGAGATTCCATAACACTTTTTAAAAAATGTACACCGCTAAAAATGTTTCGCAAATAAAAATACATATATGGCAAATTTCATGGCTTAAAGAGTACATTAAATTTGATATAAAATTGTATAATAATATTACAGTATTTTAACATCAAACCAGAATTAATTCAATATTTATTAATTTTTTACGTTGTATTTTATTCATTAAAAAAAAATTATTTTACATATTTCACATCGTACTCGTATATTCAATTGAATACACTATTTTATGTATAAAAACTTCCGATGAAAGTATATTAATTTTCATAATGACAATTTTCACAGTCTAATACGACGTTTTTTTTTTTTGGATGAGAGCCATTTTACCTTTCTGAAGATGTCACAATTATTTCCTCCGGATAATAAACTCACAGGAATGTACTTTATCACAGTTATCATTTTTCCCTCTCGCCGTTGGCGAAGGAGACTGTTACAAATGATTTAGATTGTTTAAAATGATACATAAATTCTGTTTTTTGGCGAAAAAAATGAAAAGTGAAATAGCGACGGCGGTTTCGACGAGTAAAAGCCGCGTGTCAGTTCAGCGCGCCGTCGGAATCGTAACTGGTGACTAGGATAGCGAAACAGCGACGAGAACTCTTCTTCTCGGATGGTTTTCGGACAAGAGGTGTGGAATAAAGAGGAAAACAAAAAAATAACTACCCTCGGTCGGTCGTTACGACATGGCCTTGGATCGGCATTAGTCCCGGCTAATAGTGTGCAACGGCCGGAGTAAAAAAAATTGGAGTATTGACGGAAGGGACTGGTCCTTTGCGGCGAGGGCGATCTCCGTGAAAGCCAACAATTTCAAGGACTCCCTTGAGATTCTGCTAGAATGCAGCAACCGACTTTTATGTAAGCCGAATATTGCAATCACGAAACTCTTATCAGCTCGAGCAAGCAACGAACTTGAAAAGTTTCCCTGAAGAAAATGATTCATATTGTCTTTAAAAGGGATAACATTTTTTTTAGCAATTCTGAATTTTCGTGACGTTGCATTATCGAGGTGTCCGTTGAAAATACGTGTAATGAGAGTATTTTTTATTTTATTTTGTATTTTCATTAAATTGTCCGACTGTTTATCGCATCATCAATAATTTTATTTCATTTTTATGATAATGGAGAAAAATGACCAACATATTATGGTGCACCTTTAAATTCGATTCCGATTCTCGGAATTATCGAAAGTGTATTTAGTACATTTTATGTTCGATAAACACATTAACGTTTTTTTAATATTCCTATGAATTTTTTTTTTTTTACAGAGTAAAAAACTAAAAGTCTCTAGAAGTACTTAAAAAATACATTTTTTTACATACTCGAAATTCAAACACGATTTTTGATACACTATTAAAAAATGGCTACTAATAATTCGTATTAATAATAGAATGTTCCACTTTTTTTTTTTTTTCATAAATTAAAACGAGTTGAAGATTATTCAATAAATCATTGTTAAATAAAATGTCGGGTTTGAGCTGACTTCTTCGCTTGTAAAGTTCTGGAGCTTTAAATCAGAGCTTCTTTAAATCTGAAATTCCTTCAAATTGTCAAGAATCCAAGCTTTACGATTTACGAAATACAACCAAAGGAGAGACTGTCCAGAGTTTGACTGAAAAAAAAAAAAAGGCTGTGTCTGGTCGTTACGCCACGGCCTTGAGTCTCTATTAGGCCCAATAAAGGCCGCCATGACCGACAGCAGAAAAAAATTGGAGTATATTGACGGAAGACGACACCCTTTGGAGGATGAAAAAAAAAAAAAAGCCATTACGAGGGTTCGAGAGCTCGCCAGTGAAGCGACCTTCGACAGCATCCGCGGCTGTACCAAAAGCCATTGCGGAATTCTTTTGAAATACAAATGCAAGACAGTCTCCAAGTGTAGCAGCATATGCCGATGGAAAAAATGTCGTTGAAATCACGAAAATCTACACCAATAAAATAGAGTACTTGAATTTGCATTCAATATCTTCATCGAATGTTCTCAAAATCACTGAAAGGTAGTGACAATGAATCAAAGAAATTTTCAATAAAAAAAAATGTATTCTATGATAAACTATTTTACATCACTAATTCGAACAGTCACCGTCACCTGATTGCGCAATTTTGTCCATTTTTTATTTTTAGTCACGCGAATAACGAAATTTCCCTAACTTAAAATAACCTTTTTTTTTTAAATGAAAGAAACTATTTGTCTATTTTATCCTGAATTACATATTTAATTACAGGCAGTAAAATGTTTTCTTTGAGATTCAAATTCATTTAATTTCAATTAAAAAAAAAAAATTCCTTGGTACCAATTAATTACTTTAGAGTCAATGGAAATATTTTCTCTCGAGGTATACAAAAATTTTGAAAAAAAATAAATAAATAACCCCATGATGTGCGAAGGGAAATTGAAGGCGCTTCAGCAACTCCCCGACGGAAAGGAAAAGTACACGAACGCCGGCTATCTTCGTAGTTTCGTTCAGGTCGTCGTCTTCGTCGTCGGCGTCGTCGTTGCCGGGAACTCGCTGATATCACGGACCCGTGACTTTGATGGCGTCCCGGAGTCTCGATAAGGGTTGTTTCCACCCCCGCGAACCGGGACCAGCATACGCCCTCTCCTCCTGCAAGAATCTAGCAGCGGGCCTCGAGGACAAGAAGCCAAAGGCATCGTCGACCGATAGAGGAACGAGGGAATGAGATCGTTCGCTTGCCTGCACGTCCGCCGTTTTCGCTTCGCGTCTCTCGTCATCCAGAAAAGCAATCGTCCTGCGACCGGCGTGACGGCATAAATCGAAAGCCATAACGACGCCGGCGCCGCGACGCTGGGTACCAAGGCGCCCGGCGTCGTCGTTGACACACACTTTTCTATCCTCTTTTCACTCGTTCTTCCTCTTTTCTCCTCAAGGCTCCACCTCGTCGATCATCCGAGATTCTCCGACTTACAGATCGTCTCATATTTCGCGACGTTCGTTTCTCCCCTCTTCGCCCTTCGATTTCTCCCTTCGACCTCATCGGGAACGATTGAGAAAATTTTTCCGCCTTGTCGCTTCGCTGGAATCAACTCGAGCGAAACCAAAACAAATATCGTTTCTTCGGATTACTGTTTGCCAAGACGAGAGTATTGATTTTATCATCCCTTGCATTTTTTCGAGGATTTTTATATATTTTTTTTTGTAACGAGATCAAAGTCTTGCAATAATAAATTTATTCGCGATTTTGAAAAATTGTAATCTGTATTTTGGGGCGGCATGCAATGTAATTTAAATGTTGGACGTAATTTTTTTTTATTTGAAATTTTTTTGGATTTCTTGACAGGATTTTATGAAATTTTTGGGTCTCGTTACACTAAAAACTGAAATTTAATTTTGTTTATATTTTTTTAAGGTTCTCGACGATATATGTGAATTTTTAAAAAAATTGTTCTTCAAAAAAAGATATAATTCAGCGCGTTATTCACGCTTCGAGGATATGCGTTTACCGCAACAAACTATTCAACTTAATACAGTTTCGAAAGTCAATAAATTCATGCCTTTTTATGGCTGTTTATTTCGTCCGGCAAAATAATTCTAAGAACTCCCAAAAAATACGCCTACGCTATGAGGATACACGGAGAGAAGGGAGAGGGGAAGAGAAAAAAAAAGACAACATCCGCTTCTTGAAAAGTAGACGCTTCTCTACTGTCGCCTTCTCGAAATAATTATGAGAATTTACGAGAATTCGTACCGCCAATATTATAATTTTTCAAATATTCTTTTCATTACTTCCGATCTCATAATTTTCTTGTTTCTAAATTCGCCGAATTTTTTACATTCTTTTTTCACGGTTTAGACGGAATAAAAAAATGTATACATCATAAAAACACGTTTATCAAATTACCAAAACGTTTTCCTTATGAAAATTGTCAATATTTGATAATCATTCTCTCCTGTATACTTTTATTTCTCTAACAAACTAATTTATATTTTTTATCAATAATTTTAATCGTGTAAATACTTTTCCAGATCGTCTGAAAAATTGCACTTTTCGCTTGTGAAAAAATCCCCGTTCCCAGATGCACATTTCAACGAAACAAAATATACAATAGTACATTTCAACAAAACAAAACATACAACAGTACAACAAAACGAAATATAAATTTCAACAGTAGTCAAACTTGCAAAGCGCGTTTTCCGAGGTTGAGAGTCGTTCTACCGCCAAGACTAGGATTGCCTTCGATACCATAGTGCACACCATTCTTCCACGCTTTGCTGCCGAGCTTTCCATAATATACGACTTCCGTACGTTGATGGAATATTCGAAAAATCCGTGCACCGCGTAGCCCGGCTGACGATAAAAGTGTGAGAGAGAAAGAGAGTGGAGCGTATCCTGGGCGGTGGAAAAACGTGACGGTGCGTTCGTCGATGGTATCCTGGTTCGATGGTAGAGAGCCCACCAGAAAAATCCAGGACCACGATATTTCTCGAGGAAAATGGAATTTTCATGGGTGAAGCACGAAGGCTTTTTCTCGTTAGCACTGCTGATCCTGGCGATGCAACAACATCGCCCAAATGAACCAAGTAATAACAGGTAATGAACGTCGCGATTAATCACCACCCCAAATAAATCACTTTGAATGATTATTCCAGCGTGTTTCGCCGCAGCTCTCGATCTATTCTGATTTATCGTGATGCCCAGCCTTTCGTCACGATCCCGGCAACATTTCAGACGAAGAATAGAAGCAAGTTTCGCGTGTCCAACCGATATCTCGTTGAAAATGTAAATAGGCGAGTTTCATAGCAAAGCGTCGAGGCGCATAAACTTTCGCATCCTCTATTATGGGCACTGGGTATATACACATATCTATTTTCCATATGGGCAGCGATATTCCGTCTGGAGAATACGCGCGGGCGTTATTTGTTCTACAAATCGAGGACATTGCGGAGCATGTGTGCGTATGACATATGAAAAGCGATACCGCGGATCGTATCAGAGGCGCGCTCGAACGTGACTCACGATCCGATAAGCTCGTTAATCTCTCGCAAACGTAGCGTTATCTACAGTCCGACGCGCGGGACTCGCGTGCATCGCCGAGGTCCACGGCGGACCAGGTGACAGTGAGGTGCACTGTCAACCGGGCCATGCAACTCACGCAATTTTCATGATCATTGTTTTCACTATTTCTCATTAATATCTATTACTTTAACGACTGCGTTTTCCCACGCGTCGAGAAAATAAGCGGTCAACTGAAAGTCGAACTAATCACAATTAACTCAATTGTTTGTACTTTTTTTTTTAGCCTAAAGGGTAAATATGCAGCGCAAATAAAATTCAAGGGCCTGTGGGAAATGTTGAATTTTTTTCTTGGACAATAAGACAATATTTTTCTAAATTATGCTGAGTGAAAAAAAAAGGGTTCCTACAATTTGCTTCAACTCAAATCGATCTAATCACAATTACCTTAATTAAAACTTTTTTTTTCAGTCTAAAGATACAAAATTCACTATAAACAAAATTCGAGGAAATGTTGAAAATGTGGATTTTTTTTTTTTTCAGAAAATAAGACAATATTTTTATAGATGATGCCAAGATAAAAAAAAATCCACCCTTCCTACAATTTGCTAGAAAGCTTTTGATTTTCAATTCATTCGAAATTTTTTCTCGCGGTGTCATTTGATTTACGAATTTTTGGAGCGGATAGCCGAGCGCCTGGATTCAGGTGGCGAATAAACGAGGCCACTTTCGCGGACCTTTGATAGCATGTGCTCGAGGAGCTGGTCGTGAATGCCTGAAATATTCAGAGTGCAGTGTACAGGCTTAGCCGGTGAGCAGTTTCTCGTTGCCGCGGTGTGAAAACTGCAGGATCTCTCCCGCCGGTGGTGTAATACTCTCGGTTGCGACCTCGCGCATAAAACCCCAAATTTAGCAGCGCGCACAGACAGTGGCGGCGGCGGCGGAGCGTATTTAGCACCGGCGCTTGTGCCCACCGAGCGTTATGCTCACCATCTACGAGAGATATAACGTATATACTAAATGGACCGTACGATTCGTGAGAAAAAATAAACGGATATAAAAAGAATTCCACTCCGATGGCGCTGATGCTGTTACCGTCGCTGCTTCGGTCGTTTTACGAATCCGCCCAGATAATCCGACTGTTTACCGTCCAGATCTCCGCATTATCGCAGAGACAACATCCACAACGGCGAACGCCAAAGGAATAAATAAATAAGCAAAAAGAAATAAGTAGTTCGGTTAAATTGAAAAAAAAAAAAAAAAACCAATGAAAGTCAGAAAGCCCACGTTTCTCCTTATTCCAACTCCGAAGTCTTCGATGTATATATATATACTCTTGTCGCATACATATATATTTTTAGAATATGTAGATACGATTTTTTGCAGCATTTCGGGCATCAACATGGCGGCCATTCTTCAGGGTCCGAGTCGTCGCGAGGGTGAGCTCAGATCATGTCTCACGTCTCACGTCTCACGCTCTTGTCCTTTGCCATGTACCAACCCACCCAAGCCGGATATGTTACGGATTATAAATTTTGTCATGCTGTGACGGATCCGCCCTACGAATTCCCTTATTCTGGGAGCCCTTCGCCCGGATTCCCACTCGCGATTCCCGACAACGTGGACCAGGCTTCCGCCGGTTTGCAGGCGGAAGGGAGCCTCGGCTGCGCGACTACACACGTGAATACAATTATTTTTTCCCTGTGTCTACACTGTACAGGGGAGCTCGTATATTTTTTTTTCTTTTCTTCTTTTTTTTTTCTAGCCAATCCCCTTTTTGGCGGAGAAACGAGATCATATATTATGTGGGCTTCACGAGATTCTTCCACCCTTCGGTGGAAACCACCCCTTTGTGAACTGGAGTCAACGCACGTAGATATACTGCGAAAAGACGAGGGACAAGAGGAAAGTGAAGCAAAGGGAAGACGAAGAAAAAAAAAAGAATCGAAAAGACGATGTAGAAAAAAAAAAAAGAGGCAGAAGGAGCTAGTGGGCGGGGTAAGACGTTTCCGCGGTGGGGGAGAGAAGCGGCAAAGGAGGTGCCGGGGTGGGGGTGGCTCTCGTTTCTGCTGGGAGAGCAGGGAAAACTCGTCTCGTCTACCGTTCCCTCTCGTTCTCTTTTTCCCTCGCTCTCCCGGTGTACACACCGCATTCGTACACATCTATACTCTGTAGGACGTATATAGTTGAGCGCAAGAGTGTGGGAGGGAGATACGCGCTCGTAAAATACGGAGCTCGCGCGCTCCTCCGAGTCTCCGAAGAAAATACGAAATTACGAAGTTAGCTCGTGGAGAGGACGACGAGGTGAGGATTCCGTGCTCTGCAATCCGTGGAATTCACCATTTCGTTTTTATCTTTAAATTACATTGAAAGCTTTTTTTTAAAATGAGAATGTGATTTACATATTATTAAAAATATTATTGATGTCACATTTATTTATGTTAGAAAAATGAGCAAAGGTAAAGTTTGCTGAGTTGTATTGATTATTTAAAAAAAATTAATAATAGTCTTCAGATATAGTTAATACTATAGTTAATACAAATATTCACCTGCAATAATTTGCAATAATTATGCAGAAAAACAGCTGTAAAATTTTCCAGGAAAATCGGAGGGTAGTAGATATTTCAGTTACATTTTGCAAAATTTTCACCATGAAAACAAAATGACTCGCCGTAATTCACAGTCTTTGGGGGGGAGGAACGACAAAGTCTGCAGTTAATTGGCAAAAAGCGAGAGGGTTTGTTTTATTTGGTAAAATGGTGGAGCCCGACGGTGGTTGGTACCAGACAGGGTCTTGCGGAGGGTTGGTATGTACAGTATCGCAACCAACCCCTCGAATTTCATCTCGACCCTCGGAGCCAGTGTTAACTGTAGATAACGGCCAACCCGCGACACGATACTACGATACAATGCTGCTGTTGGATGGGAATAGGGGGGTTGGTGGGATGTATTCCCTGCTTGTGGTTTCAACCCTTTCCATTGCCCGAGCCCCGTACCCGACCTCCCCTCGACAATAACTCTCGTGCACTCAGGCTGGCGGGTGGATCCACCCGCCAGTGAAGCCTCCCCGTATACTGTGCGAGGGTGCAACCGGTATACGTTGCTCCTGGCTCCCGGGACCGTAAAGTCCACGTATTTAATTTACTGAATAATTGGAATCAAGCTGCCTCATTTGTGTGCGGTCCACGCGGCCCATCTCTCACCCCTTTCCCATCAGAGTAGAAACGAAAACCACCCCGAATGCAATTTCCAGAGGCAGCGTGAGCCAGCCCTCTCTCCCGCGAGATTTAGTGGCTGACGTTGGTCCTCGTTCAAGCTTTGATTAGGAGATTTCTACGCCCTCGTAAAAGGTCTACGTATTCACGGTGAAATCCGCTCAAAAGAGGATTTCGCTGTAGACCCCATGCAAGCAAAACAACAAATTTTCATCCTCGCACATCGATAACATTGTACAGGAACAGGCGATCGTTACATCTAGGGTATCGGAAGTTACATCGCAGAGAGAATTTTTCATTTGTTATACAAGCTCATTGGCGGTTCCGGGTAGGAATATTTGAGGGGGATGAAAATTAATTCTTTGCTGCTGTCAGTCGATTTTTATAAGCCTAGAATAAGATGCAATGAGACGATGAATATTTTTATTGGATACAATTGAACATAGAATTTTGTTTTTTCTCCATACTGATTTTGTTGATGTAACTATTTTTTATTTCCCTAATAAAATTCACAAATTGATAAGCAATATACAAAAAAAATACGAAGAATGCAGGTTGCATATATAATTATAACTAATTATTCCAAGAGCACTAAAATGATTTATCCGTCGTTGATTAAACAAATGCATTTTGAAGAATCTAATCCCCAGAAATCTAATTATTATCTTCATTATCCGCGTTTATTTTAACTGAAAAGTATTCCAGATACATTTATACTCAAATATTATTTCCCCCACATTAAAAAATATTGAATATTTCCGTGAAACCAGTCGACGGTCTTGGCAGTGACGTTAAATTCCGCCTGTATTTAATTTACTGAATAATTGGAATCAAGCCCGCGTCTCATTTGTGCGCCCGTGCGGAGGCAGACGCAGCGAGGGCGAAGCGCGTGGGAGGGATGTCTGAAACGAAAAGCACCCCCAACAATTTCCAGACAACGACAAGCATCAGCCCTTTCGCCGTGCGAAAGAGGCTTCCTAGGGCTGAAGGTAGACTCCCGGCTGGGTTCTTGCTGCAGGAGCTTGATGAGGAGATTTCTGCGCCCTCGTAAAACCGCCCCATTCACCCCCCCGCTCTCGTCCTTGTTCCAGCGCCATGACGGGAGCCCTTCTTCAGCTCCCTCGTTTGCCGTGCGCTGCCGGAAAGCCATCCCCCAAACCTATCGGACCCCTGGAGCCTTGAATAAAGATGGCCAGATAATGCCACGGGGGAGTTTGCGAAACGATGCCCAGAGAAGGGATTATCGAAGAGAACCAAATAATCGTGGTGTAGGTGTGGATGGTACGTGTCCTCATGAGCGTGTGGGTGAATTGAACGAGTAGTTAGCTATGTATACCAAAGACCCTTGAACCAAACTATAATTCCCACCTCTGAAAATCCTCATTTCCTCTCTCTCTCCCAATTCGTCGATTGCACGTGGACCGACTTCCCTCGATTGATTGAACGTTTTTTGAGACACCTAAAATTATCAAAAAACGTTCTCCAACAATCGGATAAATGGATCCCGAAGAAAGCTAGGTAAAGTAAAGCTCGTTTCTCAAGATGGAGGCGACAAACCCTATCAAACTTTTCCAATATGGGATAAGAGGGATATAGAGGAAGGAGGTTCTGGGATAAGCGTTACCACAGATAATGGAAGTGCAGGAAAGCCATGGTGTAGAGCCCCGGAGTGATAGGGGTTGCCACGCAGCGGGGGAAGCCCCCAGGATCATCGAGAATGGCGCGGTTGTTACAGCGAGAGACAGAGAAGAGAGGGCGCGGGTTGCTTTCTGGATTAAATAAGTGGCAAGGGGGTTAAGAGGGTTCGACGGTGGTGGTTCCTCTGGGCGTTGGATATATGTCCATCCGATCTAGCTGGCGTTCATGGTACGCGTCCCTAATTCGGCGGTGGGTCCCGGGGGCGCGTTCGTGTACTTGGCCAGTATATATTCCAGTGATATTGGGGTGTGTGTGTGTGTGTGTGCGCGGGTTCTCCAATACAATGCGGCTAACCACGTTGTCCCTGGATAGAACACCATAGCGCAGGGAGAAGCTGAGGAGGACGGGGAGAGAGGGAGAGAGAGAGAGATAGAGAGAGGGAGAGAAGGGAAAGGGAGAGAGGGAGAGAAAGATTGGTACCGGGGGAATTAGATTCGTGGAGTGGGGAACCCCGAGGCATCCCTATATACCGGTTGTGTGCAGCGCATGCGCTTCCAGCGCCGGCAGAACCAGAAATCGATGGCCGCGAGCTTTCCCCACTCTGGTTCAGTGGCTCTGAAAGCCAGCAGCACACAGTATATGCGCTGGAACGCATAGTCGCTGCTGAGGAGATACTATAGGCATTGAGAAGAAGAGGATGAAGAAAAAAAAAAAAAAAGGTATTAAGGGACGGGGCGAGGCGAGTGAAGAGGGGGAAGAGATTGGGCGATGTGGAAGGGAGTACCCGAAGACCTTCGTATTCTACATTCATTCGATTCTCTCGAATACAAAGTATCTAATAAATGTCCCTAAAATCGAATCGAAGAGGGAGCAGGGCTTGAGGATCCTGATGGAATATTGATTGACTAATAAAAGTCATTTCGTATAATCGATTTTGCTACAGTGTCTAGGCTGTGCGTTATCGAAAACGCGTGAACGATAATAAGAGGAAGGCCGAGAAGTGGAGACAGAAGAGAGCGAGGAGGATGCTCGGGGAGAGTTGATCCGGACGTTGACGAGGGTGCCCGGGCACCGTGAACCCAACACCGGAACGCGCGTATCCAGGAGGAAGAAAATTATGGGCGCACGCGGTCTGGGTGGTCCCTCTTCAGCGTGTAGCCGGTGCAAACGCAAAACATCCACCGCGATGTACTCACACGGGTATAAACGAGCCGGGCTCGACGAACTCCGCTTCGGATCCGCTCTCCCGAGTTCACTCGCATACCATTTCCCTCTATGCTCCAAAGGCTTAGGGCCACAAATTATCCACATCTACCTGAGGACTGATCTTCCCGTCGGTAATTACATTAGTTAGCCGTTACCATTTCACTGTAATCCCAGGATTCCTGGCCCTTCCGATCCAGGATTCTCCACACGTCCTACGACTCCCAGAGTTATAGCCCTACCTCAGATTACATCCGAACTATGCAGGCCAGTGCTACCCTCCAAACTAGCAGGTTTCGATATCCGCTTCTGTACATAAACGTATTATGTGCTAGGTGGACGAGATTGTACCTCTATGTGGGTTTGGTGTAACTGGGCGTAGCACAGCAGGATTTAAGTACATATGTATATGTATATGTATATATATATATATATACACGTATGTACTCAAAGGCCTACGTTGAATTGGTCCAATTTACTACATTCTCCACTGCTGAATCTTACACCGATGTTGTCATGGCCAAGTCACCTTCACCGAACTATGTGTGGCCCTTCATCCTCCCTCGAAAGCCCTCCACGTCACGTCCTCTCACGTACCTCGTGTAGTTCCCGGTTGTTCATGTATACCGTGTACATGCACATGGTATGTAATGGCTCAGGTATGTACAGGCGAACGTTATGTGGCCACATGCCAAGCCAACCAACACCATTTTGCAACGGGTACCGGGAGAACGCCCGATAACGCCACCAGGAACTCCAGCGAACTCGGTAATTACCCCTACCCCACCTTCGCCCGCTCCGACAACTTCGCCACCGACGTTTCCACCCCCGCCCGATATTCTCGACTATCGTGCATGGGCCCTGCAACGCCGATATTTTGCATCATTTAATAGTGAAATTACGAGATAGTACCCGAGCACGGAAGTCTTCCTGGTGCACGTTCGCCAAGCTAGCATTGGTGAGGTGCAATAAATAACCTTCCCGGAAAAAAACTCCCGGAGCTCTGGGGTTTTACCTATAAATTAGCTCGGGGCACGTGAGAGAATGAGAGAAAATAAAGGACGAGGTAAAAAGATCATTGAACCTGCGACTTAATAACCTCGTTATTGTAATTTTATGCGCGGATTGTTTAGGGTAATGAGGAAACCCTGTAAAATTAATATTCTTTCCTCAGAATAGTGAAGCCCCCCGCCCCCGACCCTTGAGGAAGGGTTGGCAGGGAACGTAGGGCCAAACCGGAAATCGATACCTTCGACAGAGCTCCGCCTATTCACTCGGTGGACTTTGGAACCCTCTGCAGGGTCTTCAGCGTCGGTAGCTCGATTACCTACTGGGCAACCTTCCTTACCAACACACGCCCTTCGGAACGTATCAACCGATGGAAAGTGCGGATCTTTCATGGTCAGATGCCGGTATAAAAGGGGGGGGGGGGGGAGTATTAACTACAATCGATATTGTAGCTGGGTCGAGGCATTGAAATTTTTGTACGAGGCACTTTGAGGCGTGTTTGTATTACAAGATGAACAAGGATCACTAAAATGATTAAACGAGAATTTTAGAGCAATAGATTTCCCATTCAGAAACAGCGTCTGAGTCCATTACGAAGCTCGTCGCCATTGAAATCGAATGTCTGGCAAGGTAATCGAGATCTTATCGCTCGAGTCTCTCATAACCTTTGTTACCGTTTAGATTTATGAACGATAAAAGGTGTAAATTGTAATAATAAAAGCACCGGGAGGTTTATACGTGATGAAATCTCGCGTTAGTGCGCGTCCCTATGTTTATTGTACTCTATTCCTGAACGGGATGGGCTAACGGTACGAGTAATTTGCGGCTATGCATGTGCTCTACTATCCGCGTTACCGGCAAAGCAATTTCCTGAACCATCGACTCACGGAATGTGCCTCTTTAACCCTTCATCGACCATTTCCGGCCCTTAAAGAGCCGAAAAAATATGACTCTTTATATGGACTCAGTCTTTTTTTGTTTTGTTTTGTTCGACTACTGTACTTTCGATGAATGTACTTTTACTTTTATATCGTAGATAAAAATTGCAACAAGTTTGTAGGTCGACTGCAGGTTATCAATATTTTTTTATTAATTCTTTCCCATGAACTCGAATTTCTTGACGAAAATTCGTTCGTTGGGCTCGCTGTTTTTCGTTTTGAAAAATTGGGAACCCTTGAGAAATGCGTAAAGTGTTCCCGTTGGGAAAGTTGCGCGCGCATCCTCTTCATGATGGCTGCCGGAGGTCGCCCGGATCGCGATTGGGCGAAGCTGGAGCTCCGTTCCCGGGTAACCCGAGGGGAAGACCCGCGGAATCCAGGAAGGGATGAATGACCACGTTTGAGGTACGCTATTGGCAGAATTCCCATGGGGCGAGGCCTTTCCGCCTTGGAACAGCGTGGACCGGCGGCCATCATGGATTTCAATATGGCTGGACTCACCGGCGACACTCTATTCATTTATAAACTCTGTTTTCCAATTTTCTAGTCGTATATTACGGAAGAAAATATGAAAATCCGGTATTTCAAAAATTGTTCATAAAACCGTAGGTCTTCAACAATAATTTATCAATTGCTATTGTTCAAATGTATTATGTTAGATGAAAAAATAAGTTATTTCGTGTTTAAATTATAGATAAATAATAATATGACAAAATTAATCAAGATAAGGAGGGTAACAATCAAATTGGAAATTGGTCAATTTATTATTTTCAAAAAAAACAGAACTTTTGGAAAATAAGCTTATTCAATTTTCAGCTTATTCAATTTCAGGTACTTTTTGCTTTCGTGGGAAAAAAAATTAAGCAGGCATTTTTAGTGAAATTCCACTATTTGTCATTTTTTGTCAGATTAAAAAAAATCAAATAAAAAGAGGCGTTTCGAAAAATGGACATTTTATTAATGCATAAAATTTGCCATGTTGTTACGTAAAAAAATAATTGTACGGTACATCCAATTATAGCACAGAAATGGACAAAAAAATTACTTTCTCAATAATTATGAATAATACACATTAATTATCTCCGTCCACAACGTATGATTACATTTCGCAAATGAAATAATGTCCAACCAAACGCAAACAAAGCGAACTTGTGATAAAAATCAATTGGAAAAACTTTTTTGTTCGAATGCTGGTTCACCCTGAAGAAAAGTAATTATCCACCCATTAAATGCTCTACGTCATGATTACTTTGGTCCTTTTATGTCCCTTTAACTTTTCGACCAAAAACTCGCGCACTCAATGCACAAGCCTTCAGAAATAATCTCATGAAGCAATATAACTTGCATCGAAAAAAAAAAAAAAATCAAAAGCAATAAATTCCTGCAGAGATAATTATACCATTCATTCCATAATAATTATCGACTTCTAGTTCAGTATTACACGTACTTATTACCATCATTATTCTCCCCCCCTCTCTCTCTCTCTCTCTCTTTCTATAAAAACCAGACGTGCTCAAAAAACATCATCATCATTATTTAAAGTCGATCAGCTTTGAAAATCGCTAATCCAATCTTGTGTTCATTTTTTTCTATTTTTCTTTTCCAACACAAAGTAGAAACCTTCCTGAAGAGCTCCTCAGTTTACAGAATGGAGTGAAGTAAGGCAAACAAAAAAATGATCTGTCTTGGTCGCTTGATTCCTTTAGCCAACACATTACCGCGCTCTTTGACCCTTATAATCTCTCTCTCTCTCTCTATAAAAGCCAGACGTGCTCCAAAAACATCGTCATCATTATTTAAAGTCAATCAACTTTGAAAATCGCTAATCCAATCGTGTGTTAATTTTTTTCCATTATTCTTCTCAAACACAAAGTAAAATCCTTCCCGAAGAGCTCCACAGTTTACGGCATGGAGTGAAGTAAGGCAAACAAAAAAATTATCTGTCCTGGTCGGTTGATTCCTTCAGCCAACACATTACCTCGCTCTTTGACACTTGTAAATCAACAAATATTAACTCACTAGCGATAAATAAACATTGGAGGCCCATGTTTGAACGGCCAACGGGTTATCTCTTCATGGCACACAGTCCTGTGAACACTAGTCAACCCTGATGTGGCACAACACGAGGAGGAACCTGTCGAGCAGGCCAAAGAAAATTTGTAAGCCTCTGCATACAATGAAATGATTTGAAAATAATTTGAAAAGCCAAGAATGTCACGAGAACCCGACACTCGTTATTAATTAAATTATTGCCAGCTCTTCAGGTACTCACAGGAAATTACGACGTTGATCGGCGTTAACCGATCGCTTCTTTCCTCATCCCTTACGCACCCCTTTCTTCCCGCCCCCGCAGCTCCTCGTTCATTCATCGTATTCCCTCTATTTGCCAATTAATAGATCGTGCCGTAAGCAATCAACATTCGCTACGACCTCGTTAAAACCTACCACGCTTCGTACACTACACCGGTGTATATATTACCGTGTACCTACAATTCTATATGATCCTGATTATCAGAGGAATACGCAAATTCAAATAGGAAGACCTCTTATTGAAATTGTGCAATGTGCATAGCATTACGTAATTTTTTAATGCATTTTTCGTGAAGAAATTCATACGCGAATCCAGAAGAGTAATTATACGGTAATATTTAATGTATCACTTACATTAAATTGATTTTTGAATGGAGCATTTAACTGTTAATTATCAAAATTTGAAAAATGATAGCCAGAGAAACGAATATATTTCTTCAAAGAGTATAAAAAATGAGAAAGAAATTTTTTAAGCTCTTATTTGCAAGCTTATTTTTGCCATCAACTTATTTTATATCATTTCGTTTATACAATATTGTCAATTTTTTATATACAAATGATTTGAGCCATCGTCGAAGTCACATTTGTTAAATCTGAGTGCATTGCATCCTTCACATAATGCAATAAATAAATAAAATATGCGTGTGGCTGCACAGGTGCCTACGATGGAAAATAATAGGACGAGTTTATGGAGCTTGAAAATGCACGAGCACCGCAACATTGCTGCGTAATTGCAATTATTATTACGTCTCATGCTTATGCAACTAAACAAATGCTGAGGTGCATCTAATTATTGTAGGAATTTATTTAGAGAGACGCCTGTGCCGTCCATATGAAGCTTGGAAAATTTATATCAATTATTCCACTTGCTTGATTTTCAAAACGTGCTTAATTCGAAACAAGAGTTTTACTGTCGTTCTTCGTTGAAGCCGTTGAAGTTCGAGATTTATCGAAGGAAGTGGAGGTTCATAACTCTCAAGTCTAATTAGCGTGAATGTTATTACATGCGCCACGACGCCCAGCATTTTCAACCCTTTTCGTGAGTTACTGTTTGCTTTCGCGGAATAATATATCGCGCCTATATATACACCCACTATAACTGAAACTTCCGGTGATGTATTTACACGAAGCATTCGATGTCCAAACCGTCCAATTTTTTTTCAACCATCTCAGACCTCGCCCATAATTAGTTATATCAAAGTACCACTAAAGAGCACTCTCTCCTAATTTTTTTTCATTTTTTTATCCAGTACTTTCTAAAATCCCGTTTGTGTTCAATGTAATCTCGAAAATTTGAAGTTATTAAAAAACAAAATTGACTAACAATAAAATACTACTCTGGTGATTTTTTTTGTCATGTTGGCAGTCATGCAGAAATACTCTGCAATTTTCTCAGCCAAAATAAAATATTCGTTCATGACTAAAAAAAAAAAATTCGCCGTTTCCAAATCGCGAAAATTATAAAAATTAATTTTTCATTCAAAAGCCAACAGAAAATTTCAATTTTCATGTAAACCCCTTTTCTCAATAACTTCAAGGTCCCGAAATGTTGTCACTTGGAAGAAGAAAAAAAAAATGCGCTTTTTGGAACATGGAATAAAAAATCAAAAAATAATTACATTAAAGTGCTTTTTAGTAGTACTTTGATATAACGAATTATGAGACAGATCTGAAATAGTCGAAAAAAAGTGGCTGAATTTAAAAGAGAATGCTACATATATATATAGCATTCTCATGTGCATGTATGTATGAATTATATGAAAGGAGAGCACAGTTATGCGAATCATAAGAGTTCAAGTTCATTGATCCGCGAGCGGGATGCCGCCCGCCTGGCGAATGATATCACGCTTGCGGAGTTTCTCGCGAAACGCATAAAACTCGACGAGAGTATACCGCGGGACGTACGTATTACGAGGCCGTGGACGAGGGCGGGAGTCTTGCTCCAGCCGACGGCGTGATATATGGAGCATAACGAAACCCGAGTCAAAACGGCGCCGACTTTGCTCGTATTAAGAGATTTATTTTCATTTCTTTTCACCCTAAAGTGCAACGGATCCGCAATCAACGGAGAGAGAGAGTCTCGATAGATAAGAAGAATTTACTCGCGGTCAACGCTATGCGAAACGGCATCAATATATTTTTTTACCAACGCTTGCGAATCGTCTTTGATACTTCAGTCGTAATTTGTCGATAAAAGGGCGTATTTATTACGAATCCCATTAATTTATGCACCGAACAACATTATCACTACTTAATTTAGGAAAAAAAAACTTTTCTGCGTTACAAAAGTATCAGATATTAAATCTATACATTGCAGATAAGGTTTTCGTAATAATCGTCGTGTAAAAAATGTTTATACAAATTTATTGGTTTATTGAAATTGCATGTAATAATGTATGTAATTAAAAATAATTGCTTTTACTGGTTCTAGTTAAAGTGGTTACAAAATATTATCAATTTCACTGCGAATTTCATGAAACTGATCCGACGTCTTTGGTTTAGACGAAATCTTGTTAACGATTTAATAGTTGATAAATGTGCCGATGAAAATAATTATAAATTGAGATTATATGATTTGAATGATAGTGTGATTAATTAGTATTGATTGCTGTAATAATAGATAAAATGTGATGACATAATAAATTATCTAGCAGGTCAAGCTATAATATCTGTCGGGTGTCCCTGCGCTAATTAATTATTTATGTCCGTAGTAAATTAACGCGGGCTTTCTGGGACATCCAGTACACAAAATATATATATTTAACATATATTTCTGGCAAATCTGAGTCATATTTGTTATTTTTATTATTACTGAACTGTACAGTTAACATTTTTAAGTAAACTATTTTTTTATAAATAATTAATAAGAATCGGTAGACGAATTTACCCTTTCCAACGGAATAAAAATTTCGATTTTTTACCTAAATAGTTTAAAGAAATAAAATATTTAATGAGGTCGATGATTACTTGTAACTCATAACGTGAGCAAAGTATTTTTTGGTAAATCAATTCTGATTAATTATCAATTAATATTCAGTACTCAGAGATAACAATATTAACCGTGATCATTATAATCAATTAACAATAATCAATCATGAACTCCATCTTCAGTTGAATGATTAAGTAATCCAATAAAAATCAATGAAAAGAGGGAACCGGATGGTAATTTCATCCGTCGGTCGACAAAAAACCATTTGACGTCTTAATAACCATTAATAAAATTTCCATTGCAATAACGCCCATTAAATTCCTGTGAAATATTTTTACATACCTTTTATATTTATTTCAAGCTGCCGAATTAGTTTCCAACTGACATTCCAGGACGTCTCACCAGCGCAATTACAATTAGAGTACCAAAAAACGATAACCGCGTTCCCGTGTGCAAGAAAAATCGTTAATATTCCTTAAACCGTAAAAACCACCGTCGTCACTGCCACAAACGAAACACCGAGTCCCGTGTTTCGATGCTACTAATCCTCTTCCAGTGGATTCTCGTTATTGTCATCCTCCCACGAGAAAAAAAAAGAGAGAAAAAAAAAGACTGCCAGCTGCCTCTTCAGCAACCCGCAATAACGACGCTCACTCGGTTTCAGTAATCACCTCACAAAATTCATTACCCGTCGCTTTAATCGATTCCAATATAAAATCGCGCAGAATAAAAGAAAAAAAAAAAAAACAAATAAACTTTCCAATCCCCGCGCTTACATCACCGCGCGATCACGTGGCCTCCTCCGAAATACCTTCTCGTTTCTTATCGATCGATTATACACGAGACAGAGACTATTTAATTCAAGGACCCTCCTCGAGGATCAATCACGCGGAGCTGCCTCTCCACAAATCCTCTTCAGGCTCCACGTGCTCTATTGTCCCTCACCCTCATTTCAGTCTCGATTAATCGAATGTATTGAAGAAACGATTTGTCGATCAAATTAAAATCGGCAATGAAACGAAGTAATCGCCGGTGAAACGGCTCGTTGTCACGATCATTTTATTGTACTCGTGCTTTATTTATGTACGATTTAGCGAGTATAATGAGAACGGAGCACACCGAGGAGGCTCGCCTTGGCGATGTCGTCGGGAGCGTTGACGACGACGGCGCTCACCGGAATATCGCGGCGAGTCGCTGGGCGCGTGCGTGCCGCCGACAATGTACGCGTCGCTGGATGCCACTATTTTTCGAGCGCATAACAATGGGCCGCCGCCGGGTTTGTGAAACGGGGCTCATCGTATCTGCTCGATGGAACACACCGCGCACTGAGAGAGAACCGAGCTCCTCGAACGCGCGCAGCGGCGTCGCGGCGCTCGACCCTCCCTCCGACGCCCCTCCGACGTCCCATCCTCGGGCTACCCACAACCTCCGTCGCCGGAGAAAGTACCGCGCGCTTTCCACCCCTTCGCCTCGTTCTTCATGGCCGCTCGAGCGTCCGTCCGCCGCTCGGTTCTTTCGCTTCCCAGCCTCCCACGCCTCGCGCCTTGCAGCTCGAATTCGCGAAACGGCCCGGCCGCCAGTGAGAGCGAGGCTCCCACGAGCGGCGACCAATCCAGCCGCTGGCGCGGTCCCCACTACGCGCGCTACTCCCGGCCCGGATTCTCCTTCCCCCACCGGCAGGAGTCTCGGCATCGACTAGTCAGACTCTTCTGTTACCTCGTGCGCGAGTTTTCGCCACTTTGCTGCACTCTTTTCTCACTCCACGTGTGGATTTCTTTAAGGTTTTCCTTATTTTAATTTGTATAACGGGTATCGATTTTTGGGGATCGAGATTTTAGGCAGAAATTAATTCTTGATTACTTGTGATGCAAGGACTTTGAAGGATTACCCAGAAATACTTTTTATGCTGGTCGTAGAATGATACATCTGTCGTGGGGTCAGTGAGGATCAGTAATTTTTGTATTTTTCTCATTGTTTGGTATTCAGGCGTTTGTTAGAATTTTTGAACAGAATGCATTTGGAAAACTAAATTTGATCGTTATTATTTATTCATTGCTGATACCTGACCTCGAAAATTTTCAACTCACCCTGCTTAAGAGGCCATGAAAATTGCCACAGCGATCGAAATGAATATCATCATACTTTGTTCTAAATTTCTATTAGAAACGCTGATAGAAAAATCCCAATGGATCAGCAACCAGCTCCTCAAAATCAACCAACATTGCGGTATCAATAGTCATTTGTGTGCTAAAAAGTCTGCTAAATATATCAACATTAATTCAAAAGCTGCAGCCTAATTTCCAAAATTTCCCAAAAAAATGATCTGTCATTCCGACCAGTTCGTGACAGGAACAATTTGTCTACCAAATCTGTGTGACTTTCGACATTCCCCAATCCAAAAAATGACTTTTTCCCGGAGCAGTTGAAACTATTTTCACGTTACGTTTCCAGGAAACTCTCGTACCCCAAAATTCCACATGCACAGATGCTCCTACATCCGCATCCAAAGCCCTAGACGACTATGGTACTAGAAAGAGCATTAAATTTTCTCCTCTCCTCGTAGACGACCCTCGAATACCCGATGGGAGGACGGCCCTTCTCTCTGGAGAACGCGTGTACCAATTACTTGTCACACGGGCTCTCTCCAGAGAGGATCGCTCCGGAATATACGATGACCGGATGCCAGCGAGCCTTCCACGTGTACACAGCCTCCCAACGTACACATCCACCCGGAGGAAGCTAAAGTTGAAGCGAAGCTCTCTCTATCTGCACAGGGAGAGCTGGCCCTGCAATACATTGGCCTCTCTCGCACACCCGGAGAGGACCAGCGAATCGATCGTCGTACTGGTAGCCGAGGCCGGGCAAAAGCCCGGGTCTCTTCAGCATTACGTCTCCTGTTCCGGCGGCGCGAGGTTCAGCGTTCTCCTCGCTTTTTACATTCCTCTTAATCCTCATTCAAAAAAATTCCCTGCTCCAAAAACGACTTATCAAATATCAGAATTAAAATAAAAGAAGCACTGGGAAAAATTATTCCGGAGCCGCAACGAAACGCCAAATATCAACGCGATAAATTTCAACTCATTGTCACCGGAAAGCCCTTTGATTTAAGGCAAAGTGCCAACATTTTGAAAAACACTTTTCAAAAAAACGTCAATGAAACGTTGGGTACCCGAAAAATTCCTTTCACACCGCTTGCATCGGTTCTAATTGCAGTTTTTTTTCAGCTGCAGTCTCGGCGAAGCGATGAAAAAAATTTGAGACAGGAGAAATTTAATCTCTAGCGGGAAAGTGCGGGAGATTGATGGGACTCCGCGGGCGTGATTGATTGCGCACTGGCGGAAGAGTAATAGGGAAGCGACGCGCCGTCTCTCACAAGTGCGTATAGCTCTTCATGAAGGTACCGAACATATCCGCGTTTACTAGAAGACTCGGTAGATGGTACGGTAATACCTAATACGAGAGAAGCAAAACTGCCGTTGCTCGCTACCGCGGGATCCTACGTCGACCTAGAGTCGTTGTTATATTTATCGAGATACTCAAATACGCTTTACGATCTATTAAACACCGCGTCAAAACGCTTCGCGCTGGCGGACCGAGCGTGAACGCGAACCCGCGCGATACCAGAAGACCTTTCCAACCGCGCGTTCACTTGCTCTTTCTCTTGATGTTGTTGTATATACATTATAAAGTATGTACATGGTGTTACGCTATACAGCGTAACATACCTAACTCTTTCTCCCACGGAGAGTACCACCAAACCACCGATAAGTGCTACTTGACGCAAAACACTTTAATTTACCAGTTATATTAAAATAATATCAAATCGGGCTTTCAATATGTTAACAGGAAGCCGTAAAATCAATGTCAAGGATGAAGACGTAAATTTCTCGTTATTTCAACACCGAATGGCGTAATTAACCATTGGCTTCGGGAAACAAAAGCAATCCCACACGATTCCCGGGTTATTTGTTCAGCGGTCGAACTCCTGGACTTTCAATTTCGCGGATTCGATATTTAAATTTGGAGAAAAGTAGTCTATACCTTGTGAAATGATAATTTATGGTGGAATTATTGTTGTCAATATAATTTTGTAATGAACTTGTCGTGCTTATGGGAAATCCACACTCTTTCGAATGAACGCGTAGAAAAAAATGATTTTTCATATGATTTTATGAAAAATGTGAGATAAGAGAGGAGATTACTTGCCCTAATAAAATTGGCGATGAATAAAATTAATTTTTTTATTTGAATTGTTTGAAACAATTATTTTTTTATGAGTCGCGAGTGGGATTTTATAATCCAAAATTGGCACAGTTGAAAAGAGCAAACTGGAAACGCACAACTGCACTTACAATTGTCAGGTGTAAACGCTGAAATGTGTCTTGTAATTTCCCATGAACGAGTGATGGGAAAAATTAGTTAGCTGAGTAGAAGAGAAGCTCATATTAGAGACTCGTCACGAAGTCAGCATTGACATATCCTTCGCCTCGAGACGCTCCTATTGTATATTTGTACGAACAATTAACACCTCGCGGAGTGAACCTGCAGGTTTGTACCGTTACTCGCGTGCGTGCGTCCGCCCGGCGACGAAGATGAGCGACCCGAGGACAAGCAACACCAGCCGGTGTCTGCTTGCAACTTCCACCTGTCAATTAACGCATTTGTTCCTCTTCTGTCTGTATTTTCCATTTGCCGAGTCGTACTTTCGCTCTCGAAATCATCGTGCGTTAAATATGCCCTTTCCCTTTTATGGTAATACGAAGATTAAAATAACCGTCCAGTAACCAACGTTTTTAAATATGACAAAAATTATAATATACATTCCTCAGTAAAAAAAAAAAGAAAAAAAAATCCCATAGATTCGAGCAATGGACTGCGTGTATTTGAATTCAGTGTTCATTTTTGTAAGTCTTTTAAAAATTTCATAACAAAGACTAACGAATAAAAAATTGTATAAATTTTTTAAAAATTATGTGATATTAATAAGATTTACAAGATTATTTTACATATTTTTCAAAAAAGCGACACACTACCAAAATTTATTAGCAACAAATTTACAACATGTGTAAAGTAACGAGCACAAAAATTGAAGAAACCCGTTCAAGTTTCTTGGTGTACGGAGCACATTTAAAAATCCAAGTTTCATCGGCGGCGAAGCTTATGGTGCACCAAGGCACAGTCATATATCTTCGCATTGCCCGCAGCTCCGCAGATTGCTTCCGCGTTCGACCACATTTTCCAAACCCTTTTTTTTTTCTAACTGACCGGTCGGCCCGACGTATAAGGTTCGGGTGAACTCGAGGCACTTCCTTTTCTGTCTAAGCCGAGTTCCTCGTCCCGAGCGGAGCGGAGAGCTGAGCGAAGAGAAAAAGGGCTGGCTGGTACACAAAAGGGCTGCGGTCGAGTTGTTGCCGGAAATATTTTCGGTGGCATGACAAATCGCGAGTGCACTGCTCCGGCGGGAGTAAAGGAGGCGAAAAAAAAAAAAGTATATAACCCGGTGAGGAGAAATCTGGGTTAAGGTCCTGAGGACGCACATTCGAAAGTGGCGCAGAGATGCTTCAACCCTAAACGCGCTTTTAGTGCACGTAATAAGCCGTCTTCTTTGTTAACGCGACCATGGAAGGTCAGAATCGGTGGAAGATTTCACTCGACGTTACAGCATCGCTTCCGCGTTGGTAACAATGAATTTTTCAAAGTTGCAACAATGACCACCATACATTCCTGGGGAATGAGAATTCGAGAGCGCGCGAGGGATCAAAAAGTGAAATCGTTTCTAGGGCTCGGAAAGAAACAGCCATTTTACTGCCCGGAAGACAACGTCGCTTCCTCAGTTCATCAGCTTCTGCGATCGGACTCGCATCGCATCGGACTTCTCGTTCATTTTTTTGAAACGCGCGTTTTCAAGGTGAGGTGCAACATCGATATGTGGTCATGAGTGCGTAAAAGAACGATATTTCAAAAAAATTGTCCACATAGTTTTCTCGGAACTCGATATTTTGAAATCGGTTTCGTAGTCATTTGCAATTAACGGTGCAATTTATTTTTTGGAAGATCTGGCAGCGAAAGTAAGTCGAATAAAAATGATGGGAGAAAATTTGGGTATCAAGTTTATTGACGAATTTTCAAAATATCACTTTTTGCTCACGGTGTCAGGTAAAAAAGAATTTTTTTATATGTATAGTTTTCATATTTGGGTTCTTCATTTTACTTGTGAGTGTTCAATTTCGGTTTAGAAGCTGAAGAGGTAGAAAAAGGTGATATCTATAGATGAAACTGCAATGTTTGCTAATACTAAATATAATGGATCGGGTATAGTGACCCGAATAACGTGGCGTTAGTCACACGGAGCACTCGCTACGTTGTATCGGAGTGTAAATCGAGTGTGGTACTGTGCGTGGATTGGTGTATAATCGTTGGGATATAGCGACGCGACTTTGGCTTAATTATATATCGGTGCGAGTATACGAGAACGGCAAACGCGGCTTTAACGACCCCGATAACGAAATCAATCTGCAACGGAGCTCGGAGCGCTTCGAGGAGGAAAGCAGACTCGGTCTTCGCTTTGCGAGTAGATATAAACAAGGTTTGCCATGCCTTCGTCTTTGCTGCTTGCTCACTTCGTATCTGCGAAATCAAATTAGCTAACGCGAGATTGTCCAAAATTCATAAATTTATTGTTGCTTATTCTTTAGTTGCCGACCCTAGTTCACTAAAATATAATTAATCGTATTCTTCACTTACATTTTTTCCTCAATGCAAATTAAATTTCTCTTTTTTTTCCGCGCCGCAATTTTGTACATCAATTTTTACCGCAATACACATTTAATTCCGCTCCCACATTGCACACCCTCAAAAAATAATGCATTGCGTCGAAAAAAATAAATAAATGTGCAAGACAAATGCTTTGCATGCCTCCTGAAATATAATTAGCAGTATAATAGTAACAATCAAATTTGTCTATTCCTCCACACCGCAATTTTTTTAACCGCAGTACACATTCAATTCTGCCCCCACATTGCACACCCCTAAAAAATGATACATTACATCGAAATAGAAAAAAAAAAGAAATAGATGTGCGAGACAAATAATTTGAAATCTATACACATTGTTACGCAGACGAGATACGCAGCTGTGATTTTTCACAAACAAAACGTTACTATGGCGATTAATCGAGTAACGAGTTGCGTATCCCATTGGACTCTTCCCACAGCGAATGATCGCGCCTCATGTGCGTCGGTAGCAGGTGTCCTATCGTGTTATATCGAATAACCACCGCACAGCGTGGAATTTCGTTGGGAGCCCGCGATTTTACGCGGGAAAACTTTGGCCATGATTTGAATTTTAACTCCCCCGCTAGCGCTATCATCTCGTTACGATATTTCGTGTGTTCCCGGTTGACCAATTAAATTTCTCGTTATGGGGACATCCACGCGAACTCACCGCATATATACGGTGCAATACGAGCGACGGAGAATGATCGACATTCGAATCCCGTTATAGCCTCGGTGTCCTGTCGTTTTCCCTCTCATCGGGGCTGAAACCGAACGAGTTTGCGAGCGAGCGAGTTATCAATCCGCTACGCTGCACGCACTCGATGCGCCGGCCAAAGCCAACGATAGTATTACGCGTTATCCGCGCGCGGTGAATTGATACCGCGACGGCTAATCGCCAATTAGGCTTCGCATGGACTACCAACGCAATGATGTTATTTGTTGCGGCTATTGCAGGGCAATATTCTGCGACTTTGTAACATCGCAGACATTTTCTACACTAATTTCAACGTACATTCTCCAAATAGTCAGCGAAATGCGAAGAGATGACGTTGGAAAAATTGGGATGTGCCAAGTCACAGCGAGAGAAAAACGTTCGGAAAAGCCTCGTGTTCTCCTTTTCTCTCTCTTTGGGGTTGAAATCGAACCCGTTTGCGAGCAAGCGAGTTATCAATCCGCTACGCCGCACGCACTCGATGCGCCGGCCCAAAATCAACGATAGTACTACGCGTTATCCGCGCGCGGTAAATTGGTACCGCGACGGCTAATCGCCAATTAAGCTCCGCATGGACTACGAACGGAATGATGTTATTTGTTGCGGCTATTGCAGGGCAATATCCTGCGGCTTTGCAACACCGCAGAAATTTTCTAGACAAATTCTGACGTACATTCGCTATGAATAGTTAACGAAATGCGAAGAGACCACATTGGGAAAAATTGATGGGTCAAGCCACAGGAAGAGAAAAAAAATTTTAAAACACTCGTGCTCTCGTTTTCCCTCTTGTCGGGGTTGAAATCGAGCGAGTTTGCAAGCGATAGAGTTTATGCGTTCTTCACGCGCGGTGAATCAGTACCGCGACGGCTAATTGCCAATTAGGGTTTGCATGTATTATGCAATGCTCTTATTCATTTGTGGGTATTGCAAGGCAAAATTGTGCGGCTTTGCAACATTGCAGAAATTTTCTAGACAAATTTCCGACAAATTTCGACATACTGTAGTCAGTGGAATGCGAAGAGATGACATTGGGAAAAATTAATGGACCAAGACGCAGCGAGAGAAGAAATTCCGTCGAATAACAGAAATAAAATGCTCGCACAATATTTTTTATGCCTCACTTTAATCAGTCATTCAATGACCCTTACGAAATTTCGAAATTTTTTGCGCACATAGAAGAATTTTTGTATATGCAGATTTTTTTTTTTCAGATTTAAATGATACTAGAGATGTTTTCCGAATTTCAGTGCTGCGTATTTTACGATCCGGTGGTGTAAATCACCTTCATGCAAAATTAATGGAAGTCCTCATTGACGAGTGCCTCGAAGTATTTGATATCCGACGGTAATTCGTGTACCTCAACCTTGAAACTTTCACACATTTTATTAAAAAACAATTAAACGAAACTCGATGACATTTTTATTTTTCGCTTGTGCAGAAATTCTGTGTTTATCGATAACGATTGAATTTCATTAATTTATCCCGAACACAAGTGGCTCGGAGGCTTAGAATCGCTATCCGAATAATCTTGAGCACATTCGCTTGTGTAAATTTAACACTCTCAAAAGTGCTATTAACTCGCAATGACTTAAGACCGGTTAAAAGTCCACATCTATCAATTTTAACTCGCTGAATTTAACAGTGCGGTAAAGTGGTTGTCTCGCAGATAAATTATTAATGATAACCTTAAAAATATACCGCTTAGCTCGAAAAATAAATAACCATCTAACCCAGTCTGAAATTGAAATATAATCTTATGTATGCGAATAAACGTTTTCCGCTCTTTTTTTTTTCAATTTTTTATGTACTCACTATACTTTCGAAATTTATTCTCGTGTGGGTAATAATTTCTCGTAAGAAAATGCAGTCATGACATGTAATATTTAAAAATATCCAAAGGCAAAATCTGTTTATTTATTTTTTTGAGTAAATCATATTTGCTAAGACCTTCAAAGAGAATTTTTTTTATTTCCCAACGATTCAATTTTGCCGTCGCTAAGCTTCAATCCAATTTTTCGTCCGTTTCCGAAGATTTTAAAACATTTTAGTATTGCAAGTTGAAGAATTTATCGCGCACGTCATTCTGTTTCGCACCGCAAAATCGCGGAAAGATAACGACGTCACGAAATACGATACGAAAAGCAGGCAATTTTTTTTACTGCTTCCTCCGAATCACGTTTTTATCGCGCGCAGTCGTTTCCGCCAATAGCATTCCGTATGATTTTTCAAATATTATGATAACGAAAAAAAAAAAAAAAAAAATGGAGCATTTATTACTCTTCGTTGGAAAAAGTAGCAAGACATATCCGGAATGACTCATGTCCAGGAAATAGGAAAATTTAATATTCACCAAAATCTACCCCGACGAGATTTCCTCGAGTGTCGCTAAAATATGAAAAACCAATATTTCCAAAAATGTTCCACTTACAAACATACATTAAAAAAAAAAAAAAAAAAATATCACAATAATCGTCACAGGAGGTGGACTTACCTTCGTAGAATCCCAGCAACGAGATCCTCGCGTCGACCGCAAAATCCTCTTCTTCTTCTTCTTCTTCTTGTTTTTCTTCGAGTCGGAGAAACGGTCGATTGCACTGGTGAAAAATCACGAGAGTTCGTAGTACGTAATACGAAGCGTCGTACGAGCGATAAAACAACCTGGTCTAACTTTGTTACGCGAGTGAGCGAACTACATACGAAAGAATATCGCGCTCAAATGAATCTCCCACCCTCGAACGAAAAAAAGAAAAATAAAAAATCAGCGTGAAAGAATAAAAAATCTATGTGTGTTACGTGAACACAGAATAGAGTCTATACTAGAGGTTCTTTTTTGCGAGGACAATGCGTGAGCTAGTGTTGGCGAAGCAGCCATGAGTAAAAGTCTCTCGTGTACACGACCAAGTGGAAATGGGATGCGTGGAGCCCGGCCGATCCGCTAGAATCCGGGGTTGCTGAGGATCCGGTGGCGCGCTCCGTTCCTTTCGCGTCGGCGTCGTTCATCTCGTTCGCCCCGTCGGCTTCGGCGTCGTACTCGATGGGCCACCCCCTGCGCGATACTCGCAGCGCACTCGAACCCAACTTCGAGCCACCCTCGCAACTCCGTTACCATCACTCCGCGGAATTACGACTCAAACGGGTCTGTACAAACGCACGGTGCACACACACATACACACACGCACGTTTCCACCTTGTGTATATATATATATATGTATATAAACGAGTGCAGATATACATATATGTATAAATGAACGTTTGCAGGGGTGGAAAATGCGTGCGGTACGGTAAAATCGCAAACGAACCACGAGCTAGGGATGAAAAAGAGAGACGGACACGCGTTGCACACGCACACACATTTGCACACTGTGTGTATATAGATTTACGGTAAATATACGTGTGTAGGGGTGGAAAATGCGTGCGATACGGTAAAAGTGCAAACGAACCACGAGTGAGGGATGAAAAATAGAGAGAGATGGTACAGCGCTTTCTATGTAACGATAGGGTCAAGCTCTGTGCTTTTCGCCCTTAAAAAAAATCCGGCGGAACCCGCCAATAGATAATCGAGGGCACTACAATAAAGTAAACATTTTCCTCTCAGAACTAATGTCACGGCGCTACAGCGTGCCAGTTTTTTTTGAAGATGATTTTGTCGAGACCCATATTTGGGACTGCAGATTGAATTTTAAGATGGTATAGACGAATTTGTGAAACAAAAAAAAATGTTATGACTCGAATACCGAAAATTCGAGCTTGGAGAAAAAAATTTGTTTTCTCAGGAATTTTGAGGAGGACTCGCGAGAGCAATCCAATGCCGGTAATGCCGACCGAGAGTTCACTTCCCGTCGAACCTTTACTCTTTCCGTTTACAACTTCGTACCGCACGTCCGGCCCCCAAGTTTCTTCTTATTCCGTCTTTTTTTCTTCTATTATTTATTTTCAGAGCACGCTGTCCGTTTCACGTGTCCCGGATCTCAACTCAGACTATCTACAATTTCGCGACCTCGGAGCTTCGCACGACTTCACAGATAAAGCTGTGTCACATTGTTTTTTTTTTTTTTTTTTTCTACTACAGGTGACACGAGGAACGTAAGAATTGAGGGAAAAAATTCATTTTTTTTAAATTATAAATGTGCGTTTTCCGACGTGCGACAAAATATGTCATGCAACTAAAAAAATGTATTCAAGAATTATTTCCTTCAGTTGACCAATCAATATTTGAGGCAACTAACATTATTTTTTTCAAAAAATTCATAGAGGATTAGGATCCGAAATGTCAAATGTGTGAATCTACTCTTGACTGTAAAGAAATTGGCATTTTCACTTTGAAGAATATTAACAAGCGGTAGAATTGGAAAAACATTATTGTACATTAGAATTTACATAGTTTCATCACAACCCAATTCGATTACGAAACCGATAATTGAATGATAATTTCAATTTTGAAAAACAACTATGGTATTGCATAGCTGATTGGTTCTCTGACCCGGCAGCTAGATCGATACTCCCTAGAACTCTCTTGCCTCACGCCAGTGTTTCTACCTCGGCTTCGGCAACCAAACGACGACTCGTCCACGGCCATCCGATTGACAGATATTCGGTAACGTTCATTCGCCGTTTATGGCACGTGTTTACGATTTTATGCTTCATCGTAAAGTGGCGAATAGTTGGACGGACCAACGACACTATATGCGCTCCACCACCACCACCACCACCCCCTAAGGCTCACCTCACGCCCGTCCGGTGACTCTATATATAAGGGTACACACTATTACCTGTGCCACTCGAAGCCACCAGGATGAGACAGCCCGCGGCGAGCTCCTACATACGAATAGATGTGCATACCTATTTTAAGTAACGTTATAGCCAACAACAGCAGCAGCAGAATTACGACGTTTGTTTCCCTATAAATGTTCCAAGGAAAATATGAGCTGTAGTTAGCATTACCATATCAGCCCTTTTCAAACTCTTATTGTTATATAATCATCATTTTTAGCTATGTTTACTCACTTAAAGATATTTTTTCATGCGACAAATATATATGAATTTCCTAAAGATATTTTTAGTCAATTAATGAAATGTGTTAATATATCAAATAAAATGTTCTCCTGTAAATGGTCTTATCCATGTATAGTGGCAGGTAATAGGTGCCAATATGTGGATAATGTTGGCCTGTGGTAAGGATTTTTTGTCTAGGGAATCATGTTATTATATTTAATACATGGTTTTTTTTAGTGAATTTTTTTATTTTATTGGAAATCAATAATTTATACACTCAGCTTCTCAGTGGCGAAACGACCATTCAGACTCATTTAATTATGGGAAAATTGCCAGACTGCCATGCTTTCAAATGCTGTGGATGCATCAGCAGCAGCAACATTCTCGAATGCAGGAACGCAACTCGCGTTACAGAAGAGCACGCGCATAGTAGTCGCCGGTTACGCACAATTTCCGATCGTCAAAACCGAAAACGGTGGAGCCCGGCTTTTATGGGCACACGCAGCCTGCAAGCTCCCGTGTTATATGGTACACCTATGTGCCTGCGAAACTCTGGTCCATCGCACCTCGCGCTCGTCCATATACGTGCATGGAGTGGATGGACTATCCAGCTCATCGTATGGTTGGGCCCAGAGTTAAACTCGCACCGAGAGCCCATGGGTTCCATCGCGATGGCCGACGCTACCACGCGCCATCGCCATGAAAATTCAAGGACTCTTCGGGAAATCACCGAGATTCATTTCCACACCGGTGGATGTAATAAAAGCCGAATTTGAGGATGAAATATACGTCGGCATCCATAAACGCTGCGTTTTTATCAAAACACTCTTCAAGGATACAAGGTCGCGTTAAATTCGTAAGATTAAATGACACTACGATGTGATAGCAGATATGACACAGTTGAACTTGGGAAAAAATGACCGCCGATCTAACTGTTTCCTATATAAACAGCGCGTAAAAATTATGGGTCCAGAATGGAGTCTGGGTGATCCACGATCCCATTGTCCATCTTGGAATGCGTGCTGAAATGCAGACCATGAAGAGAATCTACCTGAAATTTAATGTGCAGATAGTGGAAGTCTTTGTGCATAAACTGGTATGCCCAATTTATTGATACGATTCGACATACCATTGGGTATGTCGAATTTTTTTTTTGGTACTTTTAATAAATTGCTTCAACAGTTTTGCTGCAACGGTACTTTGATTTTTGAAGTTTGCTTCAATTTCGTTGGAAAAGTACTTCGATTTTACGTCAACGAGTTTATGCACAAAAACTCCGAGACTCCATCGTGAATTCCACAACTTTTCTACGTAAGATGTTCCGTGGAAAGATGGCTTCTGCGGAAGCAGGCTATTGCCCTGCTGCGGCCGGGGGTGTCCATAAAAGCGGTGCTCTGCCATTTTCAGTTTTGACGATCGGGAATTGCGAGTAACCCTGGACTACTATGTACGTGGATGGCTCTAATAGCGCGAGTTGGCTTCATGTACTCTCGGACGTTGCTGCTGATGATGCAGCCGCCACAGCGGTTGGATGCATGTGAGGCTGGCGAGCAACTTCCCCATAACTAAATGAGTATAAATTCTCGGTTGGTTCGCCGGTGAGAAGCTAATGGTATTCGCGGAGGTTCGACGTTGAAACCTGGAGCCAACAGCGGCAGGCGGTATCTCCTCTTGCTTCTCCTGAGCCTCATCGACTTCTTCTTCGTCGTCGTCCTCGTCATCTTCTTCTTCTTGTTCCTCTTCTGCTTTGGGATACAGAAAAATAAAGATGAGGGATAAGAAGGAGGAAAGAAAGAAATCGGTTCGAAGGCCTCGCTCGGCACATCCGAGCAAGAATTTTACGAACGCAAATTACAGAGCCTCGTGGCCGACTCCTGCCACCGCCGACGCTCTAGGTGTTTGTGCACGAGCTCGCCAAAAGTTTTTCGATAATTCTCATGGCGGAGCCTGGGTCCGGATGGTATTTCCGAGCGAGCAAACGGCTGAGACACCTAGAAGCTCGTGGAACAAGCCTTGGAACTCCTGGGTACCTGCTTCCCCCGAGTACCTACTTATATTAACGCCGGTTAAGGTACTTATGATCCTCGGCCACGGGGAAAAAAAGGTTAAATAAAAATCTCTCCGGCCTCTTCAGGATTTCTGCGCGCCTCGAGCCACGAATTTAGACTGTTATTATTTATTACAAGATGATGGCTGTTGCTCGGTACTTCGGAGTTACGATTTATCAATTGTTTTGTGCCGTTGCAAACATTTTTTCGCCACTCTCCGCACTCTTCAGGGTAATCTTCGACGCGGGCTTACCTGGCGAATTATCATCGCAATACTGGCTACGAAATCTCACGCGATTATCGTCTCAGATTTTCGGTTCGTAAATTTGCTTCCTTTAAAATGTAATTGGAGTCCGGAAAATAAAAATGTTGGGTCACATTTCTGTGGTAAGATCGAACATATATATTATTAAACCGTAAAAAGGGTACATTCTACGGGTTAAGAATAACAAGACACAGGTTGTAATACAGGTGATAAAAATTATTTTTATAAATTACGTTTTATATCGAATTTTGAAGCCTGACACAAGGTGATACTTCATTGACCCCCTTAAACCACTTAACTATTGAAGGAACAGTAATTCATAATTAATTGAACCGAAAACGTTATTTCAATTCACTTACAAAATCTTTTAATATTTTTGGTATTTCTTGTCATTTCAGGGTTTGGTCGAGGACATGGGTCTCGAGTTCTTGAAGAAAACCTGCAACTGGTGCTTCTGTGCGCCAGAGAAAATCGAAGAGCGGAAGAGCATCTCCTACAATTCCCTTTAGCTGTGCGTCTTGCGATTCTGGTGCGATCCCCAAGCGAGTCGGGGTGAGGAGGAAGGGAGGAAGGAAGGTGAAGCAGCGCGGAGCATGCTAGGACCGCGAGAGCCTCGTAAAAGAGCCCTTTCCCGGGGAGAACGATAAACCGATGTGCGCGATGCGGAGCCTGCGAGATCCTGGCCGAGAAAGCCGTGGCGGCGATGAAATACTATCTCTCTTTAATTATCGTATCCCCCGTCGGGTCGTTCGCGCGAAAGCGAGGGCTCTCGCTTCTTCCACATCGCCGAGAGCCGAGCGAGATGAAATTTCGTTATCCAAAAAAGCTCGAGATCGTATAACTGCATCTCGAGCACCGACAGTTCAGATAAAAGCTGTATACGCCATAGTGTTTAAGAAAAACAAAATATTCCGGCGCTGTGCGAATACCTTGACCACTAAAACATCACAATTTAATCGTACAATATATTATTTTGTGATACAAATAGCAAGTACCAAGAATTAAGGCATCGTAAAGCGACCAAGATACACAATTTTTCATGTGATAAGATTAACTCGAAATTTTCCTTTTGAAAACCGCTTACAAAGTTGAGTATTCAAAGGATTATTTCCATTAGTCTTCACCATTTTTACAACCTGGCATCGTGTTCAGATTTGCGCTTGTCGATTCAGAAAAATTGCTGTCCTCGATCAAACGTATCGAAGTGTCAATAAAAAAAAAAATCAACATTGTATTTCTTCCAAGCTCCGCTTGAGAGTCACCGCAGGTGATGTAACAAATAGCAAAACAGCTCTAAAGTGTAATTCTCTTATGATTTATTTCGCAATAAATAAGTCATCACCGACAAAAACCTTGTTGAATATTACCATTGTTGCATCCAACGGTTGAGGGTCTCCTAACAATTCAATAAACGCACTATTCCATCGACAAAGTAGCATTAAAATCCTGGTCCATTCCCAAACTGTTACCATTACCGGCGACGGATATTAAGGGCGGAGTTTCTTCAAGACTGAGCGAGAAAAGACATCATTTCTGCCCCCTCCTTTTTTTCTAAGGCCCAGAAGGGCTCTGCACTTTAACCCGTATCGCTAACCCAGAATCACACCTAACAAATTTATCGTTCGAAGGTGAAAATCTATGTCTACTCAAACGTTGGCATCTGCTAATTCATTGCCACAGAAGCGCGGCCATTGTGCCAGGGCCAATTTATCAAAATTGCCGGGTATACTGACGTTCTATTGGCTCTTGTGCCTACATCACCTGCCTACCCTCAAAAAGCAAGACACTCCAGGCGTTAGCTCGTCGCGGTAATAATTCTTCTTGTAACGATCGCCGTTTCTTCTCGGCTCTATGCTGAAGAGTCCGTTTGCTCGGTAAGGTGGGATCATCTCGTGTTCTCGCCCCTGGTATCATTGCCGGCTCCGGTTTTCTCGGGCCAAGTCCTTATACTCCTTTGCTCTTCGACTCCTCCTCCTCCTCGCATTCAGCTTCTTTCGGACTCGCGAGAATCCAGGCAGACTCGAAGAGTTGCACGCCTTCCCGGCACCTAATTCATGGCCACCACATGGCAGCTCATGGTGAGCATCCCCCCGCACAAGGATATCACTCTGGCTGACTAGCTTGTCGAGAAAGGAAAAAGAGAAGGAGGGGCGAAGAAGAAGAAGAAGCTGAAGCGAAGGCATAGCAAAATGAAGAAGACGCCATATATGAGGACAAGGGGAAGAGGATATACGATACCGAGAGATACAAGTCCTGTATTTCCTCGGCATACACAGACCATAAAGTAGCATTAATTGGGATCGTCGCTGTTGCCTGACTGAATGTCTCTCGAAGAATCTTAAACTCGACAGTTTCTTCGTGGTCCTTTTCACCGGTTGATGGGGTGAACGATACAGTCGAGTGGATGTTTCTCTCAGGAATACAGAGTTATTAACGCACGGTTTTTTTTTTTTTGTCATTTTGAAATTAGTCGGGCGTGAATCTTTCTTACGGAGTTCTAAAGATCTCACCTTTCGAACCTAAGGTACCTAAAGACGCAAGATGTCGAATCTAAAGACCCAAGTGCAAAAGATGTTTGTGTCCTGGTGAAAATTTGATACTGATAATGAGGACATTTTTTAAATTTTGATTGCTGGAATTTTTGAAATCCTTCTCATAAAACCTAGAACAATGATACCATAAACATGACCAAAAAAACTCATGGGAATTAACGTACCCATGATCCTCATATGACGTAGAAAATCCGGGGTTGTGTGTTTTATTTTGAATATTACCATATACATTTGATGTGTGACGAACGCAGGCGTCCGGCAAAGCTAAATAAAAAAATTGTGCTTGAGGCAAGCAATCCCATAAAAAAAAAGAATAAAGGAGATTTAAAAGAATAAAATCAAACAGCACATCCGATAAAGTTCACTCGAATCTTCCCATCCAAAAAAAAAAAAAAAAAACAGCAATCCTGTTGTAACAAAAAAAATATTGCCCCCATTTTTCGGTAAAAACGTGAAAATCATTTTATAATCGTCCCATTAAAAACCTACCGAAAAATTCCAATTTTTATCTGCCCATTTTTTTTTCCCTCTCACTTGAAGAAAAAATTTTCGCGTTTTTTTAAATTAACAAATCCAAAAAAAACGTCCCATCTCTTCGTGATTCCTTGGCCGATAATGGCGCAATTCTGAATAAAAAAAATAAAAAAGTGGCTGAATTGACAGAGAATGCGTCAGATAAGAAACGAGCGGGGAAGATGTCAGAGTGGCGGAGAGGAGAGAAGAGAAGACGTATCGAGTCTCATGAATAAGGGATGAGGCGAAATCCCGCATACTATGCGGTACAGCGAACCGAACAGGCGAAGAAGAGAGCCCGCGTTCGAGTCTCAATGACAAAGTCGGACTCTTGTATATGGCGTCACGTACACCATAGTATAGATGTACCTGCGATACGCCGAGGAATGGGAAGCTGCAAGAGGGCCGCGCGCACGAGCTTACAGTACGTCGTTAAAGTAAAATAAAATCCGCCTTACTCGCGCCCGATCCTCGGCTCTCGCGGCTGGTCTGCCGGATCTCTTCTGCTTCTGCCTTTTCCTTTCTTCCCATTCTCGCCAAGTTATATACCCTCCTTGAAGCGTTTGCCACAACGCCACGAAGATACACGGAGGTAAATTTTCGTGCCTCTCGAGAACATCCACGAGTCCGATCACTAAAATACTGAAAGATTTGTTAGCCTGACATAAATTTTTTTCTTATTTTTATAGACCGCTAGCGAAAGTCAACACTACGTCGATTTGAATCTCTGTTGAAAATTTTGCCACGTCGAAATAACTAAATGCAAATAAACTTCGACAATACCGGGAAAAAAAAATGATGAATTAATTTTCTATATTGACAATATATCGTCGAAAAATATTTAGAACTTCAAGGAAACAGATTCCACTGAAATTTATGATACTCATTGACTGATATATCATTTCCATCTGCCATTGACATTTAAACATTGTTGTTTTTCCCTGAAGCAAAAAATTTTTTTATGCTTTCAACAATTGCTGAAGAGCTGAGGAAATTCATTTTACCATTATCACACACCTTTTAGACAGAAAGTTGTTTGTATTGCGTTATCGTTACTGTAATCATTAAAAAAAAGAAGCGATGCATTCCTTTACATATTTTACAGAAAGCTGTTACAACTTAGTCGAGTCAACTGCTTCCGTTAATTAAAGGAACATCAAGATAATGCCTCGAATAAATTAGCGACAACGACGGCGATAAAGTCAACGCAACTTCGCTTATAATTATGATAAAGAAAGAATTGGCTTATCGTGTAATGTCGTCGACGATTAAGTTTGGCTGTCCATCGTTGGTGCCTATCACCACGACGCTATATTTCAATCCTCTCAATGCGGCGCAGTCGTTTATGTCCGTGTTGTTGTACGCCCGGTAATCCACGACTTCCACTAATGCTGTACAAAGTACGACGCTAAAATTATCCTCTCGGTATCTGCGTGTTCGCCGGCGCAGCCACGTGTCTCTTTTTCACGGAGACACACGGCCGACGGACGACGCGCGCTGCGTTGAGTCACGCAAAGCAATTACCGTAAGTGCACAGCGCGCGCTCAACATGAAGATACATCCAGAATCAGTCGAAGCCCCGGAGCCGATGGCTCACGGATCTTACGTGCTCCACGACAACCAGTTGTGATAATTCTAAATGTCAATTCTGTACATTGCCCGACCAGAACCTGCTTCCCACGAAATGATGTTTTTTCACCGGTATTTCCTACAAGTTCCTCAAATATCTCAAAAAAAAAGACCCGAATTATCGACATTCAGCGACAGATATCTCAATTTTTATGCTGATTAGATTAATAAAAGGAAGAGTGAACTTTTTTGAGGTAATCGAAAAGCAATAGAGCCAAATATCTTAAAAATTCCAAATTGTAGATAAGATAAATACGATCGTGCCATTTTTTCTTGAAATTAGGAAAGTTATCATTTTTTAAATTGACACTCGATGATATTTTTTCAATTTTATCTCAATCTCATTTATGCCAAAGAACATTTCACCTGCAATTGAACCATTTTCTTGCTTAGCAATTTTCTCAGGAATGTATAAGAATAAATAAAAATGTATTTTCGGTATAACAACAATTATTAATTAATTTTCCTTGATTAACACCAAACCCCTGCTCACTGATTTATATTTTTATATTTTATAAAATTCGAATAGCCGTAGGACAGGTTCATAAATACGTCGCATTTTCATATTCCAAATTTATCCCCGGGGTTAGTTAGATGAAATTTCATCCCAGAAGCTCGGGGGACGGAAATGAGAGAAGAGACTCAGCCCGAGGAGCATAAAGACTCGCGGAGGAAATCATATCGAGCATAGCTCGCGCGACGACGTACGAAACACCATGATTCTATTAGCGATACCATTAACGACTTGGCTTTATTATGCTCGGCGTTCCGCGTTTATAGTTACAACTTGAAATATATGTATATATATATATATAGAGTTTGTCCATACAATTCAACCCCGTCAGAATGGATGCACACCAGATCAGAGTTATGTCACGTATACGCGTGGAGAATGAGTGAAGGAAGGAGGGGTCAGCCCGTTGCCGTCAATTAGGATTGATATAGATGTACACCTAGTGATGTTCTCCCTCTATATCTTTATCACCCACTCCTTAGATAAATTCCGTATACAGAGTGACTCAGGAAAACACGATATTAACATCCTCATTTACTGAATAAAATAGCCACATGAATTATTAATCAGAATAAATTAATAACTTCGAAAAAATGTATGAGTCACCCAAAATATATCCATTCCAATTTATTACTTTATTAATTATCAAAGCAATTGAGTGCTTTAATTAGAAAAAAAAATCCACAATATTGAGATTAATTTAACAACCCCTCTAGCAAAATTATATTCTACTCACATGGACTTAACAAAATCATTGTAGAATAAAAAAAATGTTTTTTTTTTCGTTTGTACACAGAATGATAATAATTTTTCCGAAGTATGCAATAAAGTATATTGAAACCATTGGCTAAATCATTTTAGTCATTAATCCACTGGTCCAGAAGCGGAGTCTGCATTATGAATCACCCTGTATAGTGCGTGTGCCGAGAATTTCTCGACCAATCGTGTTTGTTCACTGGGTGGACGTGGATCGCGTCGAGTTACGACTGTGTGTGCGTCTGGTTTCTCGAAATTGTGGGAGGATCCGAGCGACGAGGGGTTTCGCCTCGAGGGTTAAGGGGAGCGAAGCCCGGAGGGTTGTTCCAGCAAAGAGGGTCGGATGTATTACGGTTCGTCGGCGTCTTGTGGACGTGGAATGGATTTGTATGCTTGGGGGGATCGCCGGACGAGCATAGGAGAGCAATGGCGACTGCTCGCTTGGCTAAGGGTGTTTCAGGGGTTGGAGGGTGTGCCCCACCGGATATTAGCCAGCGTCACGAGTATTATACTCGTGTTACACTCGCTAGAGGAGAAGGGTCCTCTCGACGATGACGTTATCCTCTTCCATTTGATATCCTATGAGCGGAAAGCACATATATATATCATATATATATACAAACGATGGTCATGGTCACATGAAATAGCATAAAGCTAAAATCAACCAAAAACACGAGTTAACCCTCGATCTTGTCAAAAAGTTCCCAGACCTCGCAAGAATTCCTTCCACGGCTCGAATCTTGAATTTACCGGTCGATTAACTTCTCGGCAATTGTTATTACCGTCTTCTGGTCTCCAAGGGTAGAAACGGCTATGGGCGGAGCCGCGAAACCCGCTTTTTCCTACTCCATAAATCGAATTTTTATTTCTGTCAGCGACATCTTTATTAGGTGGATGTTTCAGGGACGAATAATAAAAAAAAATGTCATTTCACTGCAGAAAAATCCACAGGCAATCAACACAAATGACGATCACAGCCAATTATTGGGACATCAACTTCCTATACAAATAAGTGATGGAAATATCAAATTAGCTGGTGAAAAATGAGTACGATTTTAGTGCTTCCATTTTTTTTTCTCCAATGACGAAAGCTCGAAAAATTTGTTGGGTAATATCTGTAGATATAATATAAAATCGCATACATGTATATGAAATATTAATGGCAAGTCAAACGAAGAGAACACGGCCAACTTTCTCTCCTTCTTATAATATCAACCCTCCGATCAACCCTCACTCCCCTCGCCTCCCCGCAATAATAGAAAAAATGTAATTTCACTGAAAAAAAAAAAAATCCTCAGTCAATCAACACAAATGACGATCATAATCAATTATTGGGACATCAACTTCCTGTACAAATGAGTGATGGAAATATCAAATTAGCTGGTGAAAAATGTGTGCGATTCTAGTGCTAACATTTTTTTCCCCCAATGACGAAATCTCGAAGAATTTGTTGGGTAATATCTGTAGATATAATATAAAATCGCATACATGTATATGAAATATTAATGGCAAGTCAACAGAAGAGAACACGGCCAACTTTCTCTCCCTCTTATATAATATCAACCCTCCGATCAACCCTCACTCCCCTCGGCATCCCTCTCGTCGAGCTCGATAAATCTCACGTTGGGCGCGTTTATTTCGCTGTGTGCGAACATTCATATCTATGTATATAGTGATATATTTATATATATATATATAACTATACACATATATACGTACTGTATAGACGAGAGAAAATCGTGAACTCGCGTTATGGTTCGTGGGGTGGATCCGCGGCTCTGTACGCTTCTCTCATCGCTCCGGATCCGGGCAAATATCTATATAGATATATAATATCCACGAAACTCTTGGTCGCTCTCGGCAGAGCGAAGCAGGTTTACGATCGAGTGGACTATTATTCTCCGGTACGGTGTGTGCACCCTCGCAGGTCGTCCCCGTCTTTGCCGTCGACGTCGTCGTCGTCGTCGTCGTTGGCCGTGCCGGAAACTCGGAGTGGATTGAAAGTACGCTATGCAGCCAGCGACGACCAGACAGAAACGTACTTTATGGGCGCCACCTTCGCCCAGAAGAAATATATAAAAATCGAGTGGATTTCGGCGAGTTACTCCGATTGAAACGACGGCGTTACGCAAGAAGTATTACTGACGGAAGCGAATGGAAAGTCTCGTGGAAAAATGCAAAATTCTCAAACTGAAAGAAAATCAATAATTTCGGCGCGTCTCGTCTGTTAGCATAAAAAATTATTATAATATAATGTACCTTCAAAAAATGTATATTACACACATTTTTCATATGTTTGTGAGACACGTGAGATTTAAGATAGATTTTATCGTGGGTCCAGTTGAAAATGATATTTTTTTTCAATAACTTTAATAATTTCGTCAGTTGGAAAATGAATGTACCGAATAAATAAATATATTTTTTTAAACCCCATAATCGGAGTTATTTTTCTTCCTAACACAAAGCTTTCCGCTTCAGGAGACAAGCAGCCGGTGGTTCGTGAAAAAATTCTTACACCATTTTCATTAAAACAAAACGCCTGTGGTATCCCAGCAATGTTAACAATTATTCCTAACTACCGAGTCATTAAAACTATTGACGACTATGTAGATGCAGTACAAATTACAGGATAATGGCGTAACAGGTCCTCAGTTGTGGTTGCGAGCACTCAACCCCGGAGTTCCATTCCAGAGGGACATTCGACCGGAAGCCGACTCTCATTCACATTCCAGGATCTTCGGGATGGATGGAGAAAGGGGAAGTCATGGAACGACTGAATCTTAGTTAATAACCCCTTGTATTCCGAGGCTGTGGTCACTTTGAGGCTGTATATATATATAGATTGGTCAACCGGAAGTCCGGAAATACGATCCTCTTCATAGAAAAGTGAGAGCCATTCGCATTCCAAAAGGTTACGACGAGCTTAATGAGATCCTCCTGTTCTAATGTCGACGATGCACTGACGAACGAATCACTGATGCTTTCTTTACGTTAGAACCTCGAGCTTACAGTATACAGGCTATACAGTACATACCTTCACGTTGTATGAACTACGAGAGTAGCTCCGACGCTCGCACCGAGATTATCGTTCAAATCCCCACTTTACGAGACCTTTGCTCTCTCTAGCAGTGCCATAAACTATAAAGCCACCCATCAACGAGCTATCCGAAATGTAAACAGTAGGTACGACGAGCTCGAGGCTCAAACTGCGTAGGCAGGTAGCAAGGAGGTAGGCATTCACCGGGACAGAGACAACGAGGCCTCTCTTTTTACGCGTATTTGAGGAGATTATTACGAATAAAAAACTAAAACGAGGTAACTGAGGGAATGATACGTGAGACAAAGTAGCAACGAGACTGAAATTCAATCCTCCAAACGATTTCAAGCAACTTATACATTTTCCTTTTTTTTTTTTGTGAAACGAATGCTGGAAAATCTGAGGTAAAAAACACTGAAAAATTATTTAAGGGCTTTATGGAAATCCGGCATGCAAAAAAATTCAAATAAATGTCAAGGCGCAGGAAAATTTAAATTCATAGATTGTGATTATGATTTATAGAATACATAGAATGGGAGGAATTAATTATGAATTATGAAATAAAAATGTTATGGATAGTAGGGTAAAAGACAGTCCGATAAAATCAATTGTTAATATATTGCATAAAAATAGTATATATACGTATAATATATTTTGCAATTTAGGAAGTTCAAGGAATCAACTTAAAAATCTACATTATCTTGCCACCAGATTCAACACATGGAATGTCACAAAGAAGAAGAAGAAACTCGTATTGAGACCACTTGTGGATCAATATAGTCCAAGGGAAACTTAGAAATTTCGTGGAATGTCATCCATCTGTTGGATGACCTCTTTCGAACCCGGAAACTCTCACAAACAAGGAGAGGAGGACCAGGAGGCTAGAAAAGATGTTTACGCTGCAGGCGATTTTCGGTTGCCACCAACAGCACCCGGAAGACCCTGCTGACCTTAATTGCTTTATTGCCGAGGATTACGTTTTGGTCGACCGACAGCGAGCCCTTTTTTCTCCCCGTGAAATTCGTTACCCCGACTACATTTCCAAATTCTCAGCCATTTTCCAGTGACAAAAAAATCCACAAAATAACCCTTGTCCACGAGGTCACAATACCTTAGCATAGTATGCAATAACTAAACCTTTAGTGGTCGCAAAAGGAATTTACGCAATTTTATTTCACCTCAACGAATTTTCAAGACGTCCCAAAAGCATTTCTCCAAATTCTACCTAAAATAAGAAATTCATTTACAAGAATAGAAAAATCGACTGTTACTGCACATTTTCAAATTACCAGTCATTATCCAGGGGAAAAAATAATTACCTAATAAATAATCTTTTGGTGGTCGCAAAAGCAATTTTATTTCACGTCGACAAATTTTCAAGTCTCTCAAAAAAAAAATTTCAATGCGTTCCTTAAACGAGAAATTTATGCACGATAATACAGAAATTGATAAGCCAGTGTCTGTCGTGTGAACGCGTAAAATGTGTCCACTTACCGAAACACTCTTTGGTTAGCGCGGGGACGAGTGGTGATTTAATGATTTAACCTCCGGCTCACTGGCAGTTCCGATGCTACACTATATACTACCCATACATATATATATACACACACCTATATTCACATACAGTCAAGCTGTACAATTTAACAGCGAAGCGGAGTGTTACGGCTGCAATATATTTACACGTGTATTTACGAGCGTCCACTTTACCCTTTACCCGGGCAAAGCAAACCAGCTAGCACCCTTCAACCTAACACTGCAAGCCCAAAGCTATCACACACAAAAATACAGCCCTCCAAGGGCGCCATTTTTCTGTTTAATAATTTACCTTCCCCCTATTCTCCCAAATTACACTGTACTTTGCCGGATCCAGAAATTATCGTCACGCTCACCGTGTAGATTTTCGCTTTGCAACATAAATTTAAACGTGATTAATTTATAGTCTCGTAATGTGTATTTAAAAACAAACCTCAAGGTTTGTATCTGCTTAAAGGGCCAGCAGTAGTTCAATATATTTGCAGCTTTTTAATTGAAATTTAAACTTGTTGCTTGATTTTTTTAAATTAAATTTTATAATGACGTTAGTGAACACATGTAAACATTTTCGGCAGTGAATATGAATAACAAATTTTCCAACTTCCAGCATTTATAATATTGTTACAAAATCTATCGATAAATATATTTTATTTTGTCATATTGCAAAATTAATATTTTCGCTGGCAGATTGATAAATAAATGGTAGCGAGTAGCAGTAAAGAGTACCAATTAAAAATTGTTCATTTTAGTATAGCAGCATGTGGATTTATTAGCAATAGGTGAAATAGAATTTTTGTACGTTACCTTTTTTCCCACAATTAATTAATGATATTACTTCAGCCGAGGTTTATTTCATTATAACCCGTGCTTTTTTTTTTCTTCTTTGGCTAATCTTAGTATAAAGGACAATTTTATTAAATTTTTTTTTTAAATCATTAAAATCTCTGGAACCTCGCTGACTCAATTTTTTTTTGATAGATCGTATTTTCGATGCATTGTTGGAACAGGGATTTTCCGAGCATACCGAAACCCAATAAACTTACCTACACGTTACGGAACGTTATATAGGCACAATATCCCATCGTAACTCACTCCCGGTAATAAAGAGGTGTCCGTCGCAGGTGCACGGTTTGCGTATGTACAATATATGTAGGTACATACGCAAACTCACAGCACAGGTATATAATATGAGAGCGTATATCTATATACTGCAATGTGGGATGTACTCCCGCCGGGAGTTATCGATTACTGGAAGGGTCTCTCGCCCTGGACCTCGAGGTTCGTTGGGGCTGATGCACGGAGAAAATGGTTTTGCTGGCCCAACGCATCATTTGTTAAAATAGTTCAATCATTTTAATTACATGCTAGCCTATAAAAAAAAAGAATTGTGGGATTAATAAAAAAATTGCTGGATCAACAAAATTATTTTATGGGCTATAAAAATAATTTTTTACTCAGAAAAAAAAATGTTAGACTCAAAAATAACGGAGTATTGATTTAGCAGAAAATTTGGGGGTGTGGAAAAATGATTTTCTCTTATTTACGCTGGTTTTGCTGCATGCGAAAGGACGAAATTTCGACCAGCAACAGGCGAGAACCTTGCAAACTAACGACGTACGCATAATAATAATCCCGACTCTTCATTTTTTTTTTTAATGCATCCATACCTTTTAACATAACGCTACAATCCAACACCGGCAATTTTGTTAGCACTTAATCGCTGACGTTTTACGCGGTCTGTGATGTTACGTGATAATAAATATTACACCGTTCGTTGAGACTTATTTAAGGAGATTTTCATGTGGTTATTTTGAATTTTACGGACATCATTATACTTTCTCACGTTTTTCTATGCGTTCGCGTGGATTTTCTGTTGTCAGGATTCTAACGTTTTCGGAGATTTTTTTACACGAAATATTAAAACATTTAAATTTTTTTGTAATTCCACTCCTTGATCTTGAAAAAAAAATTTCGAGTTTTGTTTTTGAACTCATAAAACAAAGGCCGAAATTTCCATAATTTTTCTACCAATGGCCTGTGTCTTAATTCGGCCATTTTGGTGCTGGGTGCCTGAAGAGACCAACAGGACCTTCGGTCAAAAAAATGTCGAGTTTTGTTTTTGGACTCATTGAACGAAGACCGAATTTGGTTGATTTTTCTACAATGGCCTCTACCTCAATTCCGCCATTTTGGTGTTGGGTTATTTTTGAAAAACGAATCCTGCAGGACCTTCGAGTCGACTTTTATTTTTGGACTCATTGAACGAAGACCGAATTTCCTTCATCTTTCTACCAATGGCCTGTATCTCAATTCAGCCATTTTGGTGCTGGGTTATTCTTGAGAGACGAATCCTGAAGAGACCAACAGGACCTTCGGATCGAGTTCCAGAGGCTGGGAAGAATCTCACGTCCGAAAGCCGAGAAAAGAGTGTATATCTCGCCACTCCCACGTATCTGATGCCAGTGACTCGAGACGTTTGAAAATAAATAATCCCACCAACCCACGATCCTCGAGTCTCTCGTTTCTTCTCGCATTTTTTTTTTTTTTTCTTCTTCATCCTCCCTCCCGGTTTACCCGCCATCGCGGGGTAGACGAAACTCCTGCAGCATCCCGTCTGCACGACCAGTCTTGGCTCCGGGCGAGCAAGAGCACAAATCACTCCGGTCAGCGCAGAGTGCCACTCCTTTTTAATGGCTTTTACTTGCTGCGAGCCGCGGGGACACGCTCGCGTTAAAAGCAAGCCGCTCCCCCTGTTTTCTTCCCCTCGAAAAGCTCGTCCCCTCGAAAAAAAAAAAAAAAAAAACAACGCACACGCAACTTTTATTTTTTCTTCTTCAAGAAAAACATGTGGAACCGATGAAAATTCGTTCACTCGTCGCGTTCACGCTACTCATAAAAAAGTTGAATAAGAAAATGATTTGTTACGCTATTCGAGATTTTTTTTGAAGGTAAAGGTTGTCAGAGACAAAATTGCTGATAGTCGTTAGATTTTTTATGGAAAAAAATTACTGTAACTCGGTTGCATGCATCAAAAATATAGTGACTGTCGGACCCTGAAGAATTTCTTCCTTTTCCGCAGCATTGTCTCTTCGGCTTCCATTTTTATCGGATTTCCTCAGGAAAAAAAAATTCTCATAAATTGATTTTATCCTGATGGTCCTTTTCCGCAGCATTGTCTCTTCATCTTCCATTTTTATCGGATTTCCTCAGGAAAAAAAAATTCTCATAAATTGATTTTATCCCGATGTTCCTTTTCCGCAGCATTGTCTCTTCATCTTCCATTTCTATCGGATTTCCTCAGGAAAAAAAATGTCAAAATTCCCTACGAAGTTCCTCCCTTCACTCATCTACGTTTTAGCTGAAGAGGACCATCGCGGTGAACGTCCTGCCGTGCGGATCACTCCGGGCAGTCATGGTCGTCACCGATTGCGAAAAGCGACGGAGAAACCGTGGAGCTCTGAGCGCGAAAAGGAAATACAAGGCTCTCCGATGGACGAGACGTAGGAACGAGTCTCGCAGTGGTAATGGCGGGGTGAAAGAGACGCGGAGACGAGGTGCAGAGAGAGAGGAGGCGGCGTCGTGGCAATAAAACGATGAGATGAGTACGTGTCCTCGTGGGACGAAGAGATCTCGCGAGCCGATAATCGTTTATACGTTTAAGTGCGGTCCTATAGCTGACATAGCGTACCTTGGGTACCGGCAAGCCGTTCTCTCGGTTTCTTATCGTCGGGAACGAGATGTGGAGCCGCGTCGACAGAAAAGCTGAGAACACCGCGAGGACGAAGAGGGAGCACGTTGCTCGATAAGGACACGACGTTCTCCGACATCTTCCTGAGGAACGAAGCTGCACATTTTTCAAACTTCCCTTAATTTGTTTGCCAGACATCGTCGAGTTCTCGAAAAGGGCTCTTTACGCCGAGTGTGTAATAGAATGTAGATTGTAGATTGGCCATTACGTGGAAATAGATTACGTTGTTTATTTGGGACGTACTTTCATTACTCTTCAGGATGCAGCGACATTTTGTCCCGGATTCTGACGTTTGAAGTGGGGAAGAGAAATATAAGTAACGTTTGAGGGAATCACGGATATTGTTATCAACAATATTATTATATCTTATCGTATAATACATTATTAAACATTACTGTAATTCTAAGCTTTGATCTATAAACATGAAGCGGTGCAGCAAAAATAATTTTGACAATAATAATGAATTATTTTCGTACCATTGTTACCATGAAATAGACTACCACCCCTTTTTCCGGTTTCGCCAAATCAAAACAAAAAATAAATAAATAAAAAGTCTCTATTCCACACGTGTGAATGAGAGTTTGTTCTTAAACGCACGAACGTTGCGATTAAATGTTTTCCACCCGTGCAATGGAATAGTTGCGCAAAAACCCTGAAGAATAAACGTCGAAGAAATAGAAGCATTTCACAATAACGATGCCTGCAGCCATAGACGAAAATGGAGATATGGAGTGAAAGGGTTATTCGTAAATGCCACACAAGCGTCATACAGTGCAAGTTAATATGAAGAAAAAAATCTTTTATTGCGCTCTTAAAATGAATTTAATATGAAAAAAAAGTGCTGTAACTACCGCATTAACGTACTATATATAATAATATTGCGAGAAAATAGCAACAAAGACTCCGAGCGAAGAGTCTTTGTCCGAGAGGACGAGGATGAAGCGCATTTCCAAACTCGTATGCAGCGATGGTTGCTGAAGAGATCGACGCAAGGACTGCACCGCAGTTAAGGGTGTGGGGGAAAAGGGGGATAACGCAACCCGAAGAGTTCGCCGGGCCCTGGTCTGGCCGCTCTGCTGCAGCTTATTCGTCCGCCACAGCGACGGTAGCATTTATGGCCGAAGCCAGCGCGTGAATATTTATGCGTCGACCATTATTGTCTACATAATAGTGGGTATGGTGGGACACCGGGCGCGCGAACCAAGGAACACGCTACGGACAGCTTACGCATACCCCGCAACCATTCGATAGTCGGCGAACGGAGAAATTGCCACCGCGCGGGAGTACGTATAACGCGCGCACACGCACAGCGCAATTTTACTTGCGCTCCACACGCGTCAGGTACAAATGCGCGCGGATATTATAACAGAAGCTTGCGGTTTATGCCGGCGCGTTTAACTGTAAACGAAGTCTATATAGAAGCGTCTGAATACCTGCGTAAATTTAAATTTCATCGCTACGCGGTCACGTATAAGGACTCATCGATTGATCCTTCGGGACTTTGTATATTTTGGCAAAAATTTTGCGCTCCACACTCGTCAGGTACAAATGCGCGCGGATATTACAACAGAAGCTTGCGATTTATGCCGGTGCGTTTAACTGTAAGCGAAGTCTATATAGAAGCGTCTGAATACCTGCGTAAATTTAAATTTCATCGCTACGCGGTCACGTATAAGGACTCATCGATTGATCCTTCAGGACTCTGTATATTTTGGCAAAAATTTTGCGCTCCATACGCGTCAGGTACAAATGCGCGCGGATATTACAACAGAAGCTTGCGGTTTATGCCGGCGCGTTTAACTGTAAGCGAAGTCTATATAGAAGCGTCTGAATACCTGCATAAATTTCATCGCTACGCGGTCACTTATAAGGACTCATCGATTGATCCTTCGGGACTTTGGGTATTTTGGCGAAAATTTCCCGACGTGCGCTTTAATATACTTTTAATTAAAAAATTAAAACATGTCTGTACGTTACGGTACTTTTTGTTTAACATTGATTGGGCAATCTGGATTTCAGACACCAATAGCGAGTGAAGTATCGATCATGAAAATAAATAAATTTGAAGTGTAGAAGTCAGTTAGATCATATTTTGACCTCGCGAATGCCAGAATTATAATGGGATTTAATGCTAAGGCGAATTCTTGAAGCAATGTTCTCCGGATCAAAATGTGAAACTTATAAATCCGGTTTTGAAGGACCCGGTTCGCCCAATCGGTTGGTCCATTTCCAAAAAAAATAAAAATCCTTAGGGATCTTTCCTTCGGTGAGGGGAAAAGTTTATACTTTTTTTCACTGACTCGTCACCCTTAACATTCGTCCAGCAGCGCTAAGTTTTCCTAAATTTCTTCAGCACATATCCTTGAGACTTTGAGAAGATACAACCACAGACGTCATGCCCCCCTTGTCGCCGATTGTGGTATGCGCCCGGCCCCCCAGAAAAAAAAGCCGAGATAAAGAAAAAAAAGAAGAAGAAGGAGAAGAAGGATAAGCAGAAGAAACGCCCAATGGTGTATCATCGCGCCCCCGAGCGCGGCCTATCCTATCTCGGCTCGGCTTTCGTCCAGGCGCGAGATATCCTGTGATCGCTGAGTCTTCTGCGGCCCCGCAGAGCGCTCGCTGTAAGCCCACCAAGAACGTAAATCACGTTTGACTCTCCTTAATGGGTGAAGAGCCGGTCGACGGTTCCAACGGTATATATCCTCCCGGCAAGGATCGAGAGAAGATTTCCCCCCGCCCAACCGAGAAGAGCGAACCACCGCGGATGAAATCTTCCTCGCGCTCTCTTCCAATAGTAAATCTCCCCGAGAGACTTTTTATTATTCGTTCTCGAGGAGCGAGGCTATATCGCGTGGTTTATCCTTCTCCAAAGTCCGATTCATATATAATATTATTCAACATTACTTGTCTGCAGTGCGTCTGAGACTCTGCATTTTATTCGTCTAATTCTTTTTTTTTTCTTTTTTTTTTTTATTGTAATTCTCTAAGGGGATTATAGCGAGTGATTGATATATCGTTTCTGGAGCCCTTCGGAAATTTGTGTCGTTGGATGCTTGACACATTTTTCCTTTTTTTTTTTTTTTTTTTTTTTTTTCAGGTACACCTGTGTAGACTTGGAGCCTTTTTTTAAACTTGATTTATTTTTCTTGCGCTTGCTCTAGTTATTATGTTTCGGAGAAGAAAAAATGAAGGAGAATTAAACGTTTTATCTGGGCAAGTGCGCGGCGAATGAACAAATTTTCGGAATTTTATGGGAGTTTACAATTTTAATATAAATTTGTATTCGAACAATAAAATAAAATTGTCGAAAATGGAAAATTCAGCGAAATGCGAAGCGATTTATAGATTTATCTTGTATTCGACACCGGCTTTCCTTTCGCGTTACTTTATTTCTTAATATCTATTAAGACCTATTTGGTTTTATTGAGAAATACAGCGGTTGATGTTTCGCATCATTTTTTTTCTAAACGACTTTTCTTCACGCTTTGGATCATTTTGCGTAACGCTGACATGCAAATAAACCGGCACTGTTTTTATTTCTTCCCGAAAAGAAAGCCTTTTCCACGAGGGAGGACAAAAAGATAGTGCACCTGTGCAGGAAAAAGGTATCCCATCTGATCTGATCGGCGGAAATTCAATTATCGTTTAATCACGGTCGTTGGATATACGACTAAGCTAAGACAATACATGGGTCAGACAACGACGTACATAGAGAGGAGCTCTCTGTACGTACGTCGAGGAGATGAGAGGAGACGAGTAAGCGACGGCAAACTCGCCTATCGAGATACGTGTACACAAGTGAGGATGAGAGGGATGAGACAACTACAACGACAAGCGGAAGAGCACCTCTCGAGTTATACGACGGCCAACTAAGGCAACGAGGAGCTCTCACGAAGGTTCGCGAGTGCCGGTTGTCACACGAGGCAGAGCATGTCGCCGTTGCGTTTGTTCCCGAGACAAGCGGCGTTGTATCGCAGCCTGTAAAGAGGCTTTTATTTAAGAGGCTCTTCTCCCGTTCGCGTTTATACAACATCATCTCCCTCGGGAACTGGCGAGCTCTTCGTTCTGTCCGTATTGCGATTGCTGAACGCCCAGCGACGGGACCTGAGAATACTTTGGACTAGATGCAGCAAAAAAAAGATTTTTTTTTTGAGTTTTCAAAAAAAAAAAACAAAGGTCTCTGTTAAAACGATAAGAAAAAATTACTTCGCTGTCTGTCTTGCGATTGCTGAACGTCCAGCGATGAGTCGTGAGAATACGACAGAAGAATTTTTTTTTTTTTTTTTTTTTTTTTTTTTTTTCATTCTTGAGAAAAATAACAAAGATCTCTGTTAAAACGATAGGAAAAAAATAACACTCGAGTCGAAAAGGTAGCCGTATGTTACAGGGAAAACTTTCGAAAAATTTCGGCGCCCTTTGTGCTTGCCCTTGCGAAGAGACACTACGTGGTGCGAAGCGACGGGCCCTTCGGCGTGCCAGGAAGAGAAATCTAGGCTACTGCTCATTTTTACAACCCCGCAAAGAATCTTCGACCAAGAAAAACACGGATGTTTCTCTTGTCTCCCTATTTTTTTCCTCCGACACTTCGCTCCAGAAGTTCCAACGCTTTTTTTAACATTAGTCATGGACTGGCGACTTACAATTTGACGCAAAATGACCTTAACCTGGTATCCGAAAATTTATGATAGCCTAATAAATACTTTAGTTCCGTTTGATATGTTAATTCCAGCATTGCCATATGATGTAAAATTTCATATACGAAATGTCATGTAAAAAAATCCAAGTGCTTATTGGACCGAAAAAATTAATGTAATAACAAAAAAAAATTTGCCAAGTTGAATACTCTTGGTTTCGAAATTTCATGTAAAAAAATGCAAGTGCTTATCGGAACGAAAAAATAAATGTAATGATGAAAAAAATGGCTGGTTGTCGAAAGTAACTTCTGTTGCCACTTTGCCAAGTTGAATGCTCTTGGCTTCTTGTCACTGTCCTCTTTATATGACTTCTGTAAGGTCGTTAGACTGATTGAATTGCTTCGAGTTCCGCGGAGGCCTCGTTGAAGTGAGCTACGAGGAAGATATGAGAAAGGACGAAAGGAAGAGAGAACGTTGAGAGACAGTCGGCCACAAGCAACACGCACGGAATAGTAGGCACGTTTTAAGTGTGTAAGAGTCGAGCCGCAGTCCGTGAGTCTCGTTTCACGTGTTAATAAATAGCCTCGCGTTATTACCGGCAAGCTAATTCCTCGGCCACTCTCTTCATTTAACGAAGCCAATTATGACAGGCATAAATGTAAGCACTTAATAGTTGTGTACACAGTGGAGAGGTAAAGGCGCACGCGTCCGCGCGTGCTCTGCCAGGCCACGACGACGATCCGCATACAAATCCCGGCTCCAAATCGCTCGACAAATTTTACACTCGTGTGATTTTTTATATCGCCACACAAAAGTGAAACACCTTTTGATTCGTTCCTCAAAAGACCACATCATTCCCTGCAATGCAAACGAAAAATGAGAGAAAAAGTGAACACACGATATTTTTTACATTCATTTAAAACCATTGGAAAAAATTGATTCAATTTAAATGTTATTTAACCAAAAAATTTGCCACATGTCCGTGGTAATATTTAGAATATATTCAGATTATTGAAAAATATTTTGAGCATGAGAAAAAACCGTAAAAGATAAATTCGACACAAATTTGGCATCCAAAAAATCTTGGATTATTTTCAGTGAACAATTAATTTAAAAAATAATGAAAACTTGGAAACAGATCCGAAATTTAAAAGTCTACGGGTTGTGCGAATTAAATATTGATTTAAAAAAAAAACAGAGATATGAAACAGAGAAGAAAATAGTTAACAAAAAAATTGACAAATGGAAATAAATTAATAAACCGCTCATAATGTCGTTCATAAATTATCCACGGGCAATTAGCGGGCTATTCACTGATTAAAGGTGAATAAAAATGACCCATACTTTTGATAATAAGTGAAAAATGATAAAAATCAATGTAAGCTCAACACCTGGACCTCCGGTTGCCTCGTAACGTCGGACTTGTCGTGCCGACCAACTTTATCGTGCATTAATTCCGCGATTGTCGTTACGAAATCAATTTGCTTCGATACTCGTTGGGTCGTAAAGTTATTTAGAGTGTATTATAAAAACAAGACTGCTGCGCGGTGGAGTTGCCCGTGGATATTGCGTTGAACGTGCTCCAACTCCGTGCCCCTTGACTTCGCGTGGCGTTCTCGTAAATGCAACGGGAACCTCGCTCGCTTATCACTTTCATTCACTCGTATATAAGCTGTTACCCATAGTTGTATACTCTCACGTTCAAGTGTCTACTGTATCTCGGAAACATAGTTGTCCGCGTATGTGCACCCATCATTTTCGTACTTCCATGTATTTTCCCCTATAACCACTTAAGCGGACATATATTATTATACGCGCCATATTATACGATAATATGTGCGGCTATTATCAAACTTTAAGATATCCGCATCTTCAAAGTAAAACTTTGGCAAGCTCTAACGTTAAAATTACAATAAAAAGGAAAAACCAAGGAACGTGTAGTTTTTTTTTTACAAATTACCAAAAACTAAAAAAAAAAAATGTTGACACTGTGTAAATAATATAGCAACTTTTGTAAGACAAATTCGATAAAAAAAAATGTTAAACAAGATCTAATGTTCATAAAATTCTGCGATGAACGATTTTTTAAAAATTTTCGTAATTTGGTAATTAAGGTAATTTTGATTGTGTAAAAAGTGTGACAACGAATAACTTTTAAATAACGGACTGCATAACTATTCGTTGTTAAATTGTCTAATAGAGGATTTGGTTTAGAATTGATTTAAGCTCAAAATTAAAAATATAAATGATTCCGACGGAAGTATCATTATGCCCGCACCTGCCATGATTTTTGTTTTCTGAACCGAAAAAAAAGGTAAAGGGGAAGAGTTAGACAAAAGCGACTGCGAGTCAAGATACTGACTATCGTCGGACGACGAAAACGTGTAGGGTCTGGATTCTCGCAGCTCTGACGTTTGCGCAATTCGTTAACACTCTCGAGGCTCTAGTCAAACAGATGAGAGTCGAAAAAGCGAGATACGCTGTGGCCTAAAAAGGAAGGCCGCACCTACTGCAATCTCACGGTGAAGACCGAAGTAAGGCAGGATTTTGTAGACAACATTTTTTCCTAAAATACAAAAATTAAGTCATCGATACTGGCAATTGAATTTAGCGAACGTTTTGATAAGATAATTTTGCCAATAAAGAGGAGAATTGATGAGTTATCCTTCGACACAAGTTTTTTTTATTTGTAGCTTTGGGTCGACGAACACAGAATCGTTTTTTACCCTTCATTGGGATCAAATACAAGGGCGACACTCAATTTTGCCGAACGCCATCTGGCGGACATTTGTTGAACATATTTGACAAAGTTCTTTAAACTCTGCCGGTAAGTTAGGAATCCAGGAGCATGCAGCGACATCACTCGTTGACTGCCTCAACAACCTAACATTTTACCATACTAGGATAAGGCAGTAAGGTTAGAGACACCCAATGTCGATGTGGATGACCCCGTCGGTCATAAACTCCCTTAAGGTAATTTCTTATCGTGGGTTGTAAGAGCAACCGTCGGTCAATTAGCGATCAGTAAAATGTAGATTTCTGAAATCATTTTAATCCGCTGACGGTTTCTTGGTTTTACGTTTGAGAGAAGTATTCCGCAATGACTTTTGGGTTAAATTATTTTTGATCGTCGTTTATTCAATATTCGAATTGCATAATTATGCAATTTTGGTGATTTTTGTGTTCGTCATTCAGTGATGCAAATAAATACGATAAATAGGGGTGTAAGAGATGAAAAACTAAATAATTGTATAATTTTGTTTATATACGCGAACTTCATTTTGTTACAGGACGAAAAAACGTCAAGGAAGAATTTTTTTTAACGGAAAAAGTGGCATTTTTTAATTTCGTCTGACTAAATTTTTCAGTCCCTTCATATTAATGCAATGAACTAAACTTTTTTGATGCTGGAGGTTGATTTGCACGTATTTTTAAAAAATTGTATAGTTTTCTTTATAATACGTGAGCTTTTTTTTTGTTAAAAGTGCACGAACTCCAATGAAGAACTTTTTTTTATTGCCCCGCTCTTATTTTTTGATAAACGATACTAGTACAATAGAAGGATCGAAAATAACACGAAAAAAATGTTCATTTTTCTATGTTTACTGTACACACCCATAGAGTGAATTTGTTACGGTGGTCCCGTTGTAAACTTGCGACGAAAAAGAGCGTTTTACTTTGCCGAAATACGCGGAAGACGCGCGTGACTTTTTCCACAAGGAAATATGTCAAATATCACTAGACGTATTTATTATACCTACCAAATGGTCGGGCCAACGAATGCATTATACTGGGCAAACTACATTGACCCGTACGCCTTACGAGGTTCCACCTTTTATTGGACTCTTTTTAGTCAGTTCTTTACGACGCGAGCCAAGAAAGGGTTTTAAACCATTCCTGCAATACCCGAGAGGCCCGAGCACCATGAAGTACAATGCCAACGGCTATTCGCCTGCAACAAAATATAAACGAAACACGCGTTTTATTTATCTGTAGCAACATAGAAAATATATAAATTTTTTCAATCTGATATTTACTCCAAGAAAATTCACTTAATGATTTATTCAAATAAAATCTGGCATCTATTTTTCCCTTTGAATTAAAAAATTGAAATCTCTGCATTTGTAATGGGTTTCCAAAGTTTTTGAAAAAATTCTCCAACATTTTTGCATTCAAATTTTCAATCAATTTTAGTTTCTTTGGATATCCTATTGTGCGCGAGATAAAATGCTTTTTGTGTATGGAGAATGAAAAAGATTATCTCTATTATCAGGTCATTTATACCCATTTTTCATTAAATCTCAAGTTTGTTCTCATTGTTCTCAAGTTTTCCCACAATTTTTAAGATAATTTCTTGACGACGACCAATCGTGAGCTTTTTATTCGAATGAACTATCGCGAACGCAACATTTCAGATGATTCCTCTTAAAAAACAATTCATGTCCTTTTGCCAATAGGATTAATTTCGAAGTTGTGTCAAAAACGTCTAATTATATCTTCATTCTCACAATAAGCGCCCGAAAAAATTCCTATTTATTTTCAAACAAAAACGACAATCTAATCGCACTTAAATTCTCTCCTAATTAATAAAAAAAAATGAGCGCATATTAACGAACCTATGCACATGACAAAAATTCTGTAGACTTATCTATTCTCAGCAATATTTCCTGTATCCAAACGTTCTCGGGGTTGCGATGTCTGTTCCGACAAACAAATCAATTATTTAGGTAATTGTTAACAATAAATTGTTTAAAAAAATACATTGATCCCTTCGAGGGATCAACACCATCTTGTAACTTGAGCGTGACCGAACGTCATCGCGATATTGGATTTCCCGGCGGTGAGTAAACGAGGGGTGCGCGAGAGTATCGAAGGGTGAGTTCGCTGGTTGGACGAGGGTAACCCTCGCTAGGGTAGTACCACGCCCATAAACCAGGATGGCTGCTATGGTGCAGGGGCTGTATCCATGGAAACGCGAGCCCGTCGATGGGGATGAGAATGGCGACGAGTCGTTAAGGGTTGCGACCCTCGAGAGAGCGAAAGCGCGAGATAGGAACTCGAGCGGCGAGGCCTCGAGCTCCGCGATATCAGGCCAGGCGTTGCGAAACTACGAGATGGACTTTTCTCGTCGTCGTCATCGTCGCTTTCATCTCTTCCAGGCTCTTAACCTTTTTTTTTTTTTTTCTTTTATATCTTCGCCACTATAAGGGTAGAATCGCTGGCGATAGTACAGCCTGCAAGCACTTTGCCGCTGCTTCTGCCCCGGGAAATGGCCACTTTGATACCGCACGAATTTGAAATACCACCGGCTTTAGTACATCGTATCGAGTAGCCCTAGCGATGACCCATGGCTACTCTCCACTTGCCCTCGGTGACGCAAGGACGTATAAAAAGATTTCGTAGATTTGGCAGCTCGTTTTTTCGAGCTTCACGCTTTGCCCCAATAATTTTTTTAATGCCGTACGAATTCGTTCGGCAATTTTGTCGTATGGGGTTTTTTACCAAAGATGATCGGGTATGTTCTTCCAATGAGGGACAAGCAATTTGTCGGCAAGAGTTCTTGAAGTCAGGATTGCTGTAAAAGAAATGGATGTACACATTTTGTGTATGATATCTCTAGGGGTAAATGCGGGAGTGTTTTTTTTTTTTTGCATAAACTTGGAAGGCAATGCATACCGATTCGACCTGGGTCTCATCCTTAAGTTCCTGGATCGGGTCCGTGTTTTTTTTTCATGGTGTTGTTTCGATCCTAAAGAAAAAGCAGATTTTTTTAGACTATCTTTGAAAGGGAGTGATGGCCGTGATTCATAAAATTGGCAACAGCTTTCGGCAGTTTAAAGACAATTTTTTGAAGTGGACCAGAAGTGGAGTGGCGTTAGTGTTCATTTTTTTTTAAAGTTTGACTCAAAATCGTCGATGATCTCGTGAGTAAACTGATCATAGACGTTCGTCTATCGTTAATAATCGTAACCACATTTTGATGAGGGTTAAAAGCGAAAATAATTTTTTGGGTGATCGAATTTATGCCAGCCATGCATTTTTCTGTCGAAATTTGGATGAAAATGGTCAATTTCGGATTGTTTTTCGAATGGAGAGCATTTTTTGATTCCCAAAAAAATTTACTGGCCTGCAAAATTTCCTCATTTTGTCTCATTTTCAATCTGCCTAATTACCGGAAGATGACGTGAAAATACTTATCCCTTTCACATTTCTCCGATATTGTGTAAAATCATTTATTGATCGCACAACAATAGCATGTCTGTGCCGTTGAACCGCCCGACGCAAACATAGATGTTGGTATACCGCATGAACAGGCCGGTGTCCCATCATCCACACGGAACACGTCACAGAGTTTGCCAATTTCAAATCCCGGAAGTGTGAATAGGCTGTATATCTGTCCCAAACGCCGGTGCTTCACCTATCAAAGTTAATAAGATTATAATAGAATAGAATAGGATAGAATTCACGACTTTACCATAGAGAAAACGGGGAAATATAGATCTCAGGCTATATACTTGAAATACAAAGTGAATTAAAAAAAAGCTGGAGGACCAATGTCGTTAGACCAACATTTTTAATCCACGGATTCTGAGGAGCGAAACGCACACGTCGCTAGAACGAAAGGACCATTATAATGCGCGTTGCCTCATAATAGCAATATACTGATAAATATATAGCGTAGTCTTCGAAAAATCACCAATTTTTAATCTCGATCGTCTTAGAAAATAAATATTTGGTTAATTGATACTATATATTGTTAAGGCCATTTTTATTCATATTAGCACATCAGCAAAATTTACCTGAAAATTGTGATAACGCCGCGGGTTGGTCCGACGGATCTTTACACCTTTAAACCTGGTTTCTGGTACTGATTTCTGGTTTCTGATCTCTGATCTCTGGTCTATGGTTCTGGCTCTGGTTTCTGCTTTTGTTTTTCAGTTTCCAGCGGTAATTATGACCACAAATTAAAATACGAATCGATTGGCGAACCGGGCTTGACATAAGCCATCACAATATTTCCTCTCCTACACGACGTCGATTCTAGACATTTTAATTGATCCAAGTATATCCCTGAAGCCCAACAAATAGACACATCTTATCATCTATACACCATAACTACCATAATTCGGGAGATAAGAGCAACTCGGCAGAATTATTCACGTTCTCTGTGTAAAAGCGAAGTAGCGAATAACTAGTAACAAAACATCATCTTCAAAGTGTCGATCCGAAGCGATACCTGGAGTTTATACGACGGTGTTATCACACCCGGGCAACGTTAAAAAACAGTTCTATGTTGTTGTCACTTTCGTGTACGCTGGAGACAATATCCATCGTATAAAATTCCAATACTACAGCTGCGCCTACTCTGTTTAATGAACAATTTCCCGTGAGGTTGAACACTTCCGGATGCATAACTTGTGGACAAAGAAAGCATTACTGCTATTAACTAATTGTGTGATGAAATATGTTTCAGCAAAGTTAATAAATTCTGTGAACTCACTAGTTGAATGGAAAAAAGGCTTGACTGGAAGAACCGAGCGTTTCGTTTAATATGCGCGGGCCGATTTAGTAATAAAACCAATAAAATCGTTATGGCTATGTGAACCAAGTTATTAGTTGTATTACAATCAGTTTGGTTGCGCTATTCCAAAACTCGGCTGGTCTAACCGACTAATGAGCTGACAAATATATAACCAAGCGCGTGGTTATTTTATCAAATCATTTTTTTGCCTGTAAAGCCGTGAAATATCGGATCACGAAGACATCCAACGTGGCCTAAACATCAGCGTATGATAATTCCTCAAAGATCATGCCTCACATGTTTGAATTTTATCGACGGAAGCCACAATCGGATCACTGTAAACACACAAAAATAAAATAACAGTTCGTTATTATAATTCAGCTTGTGCACCTATATTACATTTTGTCGCATGAATATCTCGCGTATGACCGACTCAATGAGTATTATTTTGTAGTCCAAAATTCAAACCCTTTTCTCACGTTCCCAAATATCTAGATTTATAATCGCGCATAATTACGTCCTATCAAAAACGAAACAAAAAAGTATGATCCTTAATCGCAGCAAACAAAAAATGCAACAAAAAAAAACTTAATTACATTATTACACTCAGCATTCCAAATGAAAATTATAGTAATCCCATACTTCTGTTTACAATCTAATAAATAAAAAAATGTATAGCAGAAAGGGTGAAGGGGCCAAAAAGTCCATTGACAAAATGACTAACCGACATAAAGCGCATAGCCCTCAGACAATTAAGCATTTATTAAAATGAAAGCCAGCGGAAGAATGTTGAATTTTCCCGGATCGTTCGTCCACCATATCCACTCCCTTCCTTTCTAATCAGGTCTTCTTTTATAGCGCGGAGACTCCATTCCATCTGGTACAATTCCTTTCACAGTCGTTTCATTATCTGCATTCGAATGCCACTCACTCTTGCCACTTGATTTACAATCCCTGAAAGAAGAAAAATACGTATTCGTGTACATGGGTTTGGAAAAAATGGTAGCACGGTTACCGTGAACCGTGCGTAGATGCGTGGACGCGTAGCGGAGCCTCGCAGTTTTATGGTCCAGGGGTAGGATGAAAGATATACGATACGTAGAGAACGCGAGGGAATGGTTCTGAGGGAGGCTGTAAAACTCCGCGTTATTAGGCGCTTCGGGGTGAGATTATGGCCGATGGGCCAATGCCACGGGATCCTCAGAGGGTGAAATGCTACCAAGCACGAACGTCATCCCCGGCGTGAACCAATCCACGCCTCGGAACGTTCCCTATATGTGCTACACGCTATATACCTTCCGTTTCCTTTTTGCCAAGAGTGCAAACGCACTTCGCGTTCCCGATCGTAAGAACGTAATAGCGTACACATTCCCCGGAGCGACTTCGTCAAATATTAACGTCGACTACTCCCGAATTAATATCGTTAAACGGATCGTCAAAGTTCAACGCGGTAGCCGTGTGCTGCTGGCTTGAATATAAAAGATAACGGCCGGTACCGCGCGTCATCGCGACTCTTAGATTATCAACATACCGTACACACTTTGCGCTGAATTTATGAAATTATTTCCAATGGATATTTATGTATGATCTATAAAATTGTCGAGTAACTGATAAGCATTAAAATTGTTAAGATATACCGTTTTACATCGAGTATGTGTTTGGTATTCGGTCACACGAAAGAAAATAAAAAATTTCAAACGAGAAAAAAATGACAAACGAGTGTGATTGATTTTTATAAATTGATAGGGAATATTGAAAATTTTCCATTCACTACGATGCTCGGTGGAATTCAAAGATAAAGGTCGAAATTACTATTTTTAATGAGGGTTTCTGGTAGACATGATTTGATTATTGTTATTTTGGAAGCTTGTGCGTGAAAAGTGGTTGATGCTTTTTTAGTAAATGCGAAAAATTCATATTTTATGAAATTCCGCGTAAAATTGTGCTTCATTTATTTTTCCAGGTGCTAAGCGACATTTTTTCACAAACGTTTAGCAAATTTCCTTGATTTTTTAACTAAAAACTACTATTTAAACACTTGAGCTCCTTGCTATAAAAAGCTTAATGTGAATATTCCAAGATATTATCTATTGGGTATAACATAACAATGAATTTTCACTCCACGAATAGAGGAGCTTATAGTAGTCAAAATTAAAATATGATTTCTACTTACTAATGTTACCATCGGGGTAAAATTGTCCGAGCCTATTGACCTCGGCAAGACATTTATTTCTTCAGGTTCTTTGGGTTCGCTAAAAAATGAAATTTGTCAGGTCGATTTTCCATTTTAAAAAAATCAGATTAAATCGCGCCTATCTCAAAAGACTCTAACAAAACGCATCATCCCCAACGTCATATATGTACAATGCTTAAATTATAAATCATTTTTACTTACGGACATCAATTTGTAGAATATTTTTTAAAATAAACTACGAAAAAACGCAGGTACCAAAATTTTTACCTTTTTTCTAATCTATAAAGCGTGCAAATGGTAAATAGAAGTTTGAAGCGTTTTAGAGAATATCTCTATTCTCTCTTGCGGTATCGCACGATCGGTACAACAGGTTCTGAGGCGTTTGGTTTTTGCAGACTCCAGTAGTAGCCCTGAAAGTCATGAACTTAGCACTTAGCGACATCGCCAGGTCGTAATCACCTGTACCTCTGAAAGAAATAGAGATTTGCGTTACCGACTGCCACGTATTTTGACTGTAGGTAAGGTAGGTATCGAACCTCAGTGGTAAGTCAGGGGCAAGGATATCCGACATTCCGCTCTCAAGTGGCTCGTGTATGCTAATATTTTTCCATCTCATTATCATATGATCTTTCCACTGGAACTCAAAATCAAAATTCCTAGACTAAATTCCATTAATTTGTCATTTCATTGCTCCGTGACATCGGATTCGTCTTTTTTGGTACAAATCTCTATTATATACCTCTGTCATGTACCAAACAATATCTTATTTTGGAGTTATTTGGGAGATTTAATCACACTTTTCAGATCCCGTGTTTTACTGACGAGATTAACGTACAATAACGAACAATAATTGTACTAACAAGTACACAATTGATTCAGGATTTCGTAAAGAAGAAAGTACAACCAGGTACAACCAATTGAAAATAAGAAACTGGCAACACTGGCGGACTAAACCGCTTTCGAGCGAACGTCGGAAATCGTGGCTTCCGATTGGTCGACGTAGTTCATGGCAACGCCACCGCGACGCGCGTCGCGTTTATCGGTAATATCGCCGGGATTATCGGTTTCGGTTCAGTAGCAATTGCAGTGTTGTGCACTTTTTTTTTGTGCAGGTGGAGCGTATACACAATCAGTGATACCGGCAATTTGGCGTTATTATTTATGATCTTTCGTTGATACACAATAAACAAACATGGATAATGACAAAAATACAATGCTCGCGGTACTCGCACTGCTGCGAAAATACAAATTAAAGGTATCGAGTAAAAAGATAAATATTTCGTCATAACATAACCTAAATAAACAAAAATTGTTAGTTTCGTAATTGTAATACCTGTGCAATCTGAGCACATCGTAATTCTTATTTTTTTCACTATAATTGCTATTAATATGGTACACAGGGAACCGAGGAGCTTTTCAGAAAAGAAACCAACTTGGTTGACGTCCCCATCGATGAAAATGCACAGACCGACTCGGAAGTTAGTAGCGTCCTATCGGCGTACAAAAGCGAAGGCGATCCAGTGCTTTACGAGAAAGCGTATACAGAATTGAAGAAATTTGTAGAAGGATCTTTAGACATTTATAAGGTTTGTTTGTTGTCATTTTTATCTCCGGCGATTCGACGACAATGAGTGGTTAACGATATTTTCATCCGAAATTTTAGCACGAGTTGAGTACTATCCTGTACCCGGTTTTGGTACACATGTATTTGGAACTTGTCTACAATAATCATTCCAAAGAAGCCAAACAACTCATGGAGAAATTCAGTGGCAATTTGGAGGAGTATCGGCAGGACGATTTAAAACGCTTGTCAAATGTAACGACTCGGGAACTGATGGCCGGAAACGAGCTCACGGATACATTTAAGTGTGTTTACAACTATTTATACGACACACAGTTGGAATTATTCGCAATGCAATCAGATTAACAAACAATATTTAAACAATATTTGTATACACAACAGATGTCGCCAATTAAATTTATTCTGGGTCCAAACTTTGTCACTAAAGCAGCAAAATTCAATTGGAATATGTTTTTTTATAGATCGAATCAGTTTATTGTGCGGATATCGAGAGATACGCTGTCGATATTAAAGCGGCATTTGCAAGAGAAAAAGCACAGTGTTCTTTTGAACATAATACAAGAGCATCTGTATTTTGATATGTACGAAGGAGTTGCCAGAAACAAACAACAAATTGAAGCTACTTCGGGTGCAATGCTTGGGGAAGCGACTCGACAAGGTACGAAGTCTCACACATTAATATTTTCACACAGGCAATAAGATCTGTATATATGTAATCGGAAACTGATGATACTACTTCTTTTTTTTTTTTAATTCAGATAATAAGGCTAAAGTTTATTACGGACTGCTGAAGGAGCCGGATATTCAGTGCGTAGCGCCGGCGGAAGAAGAGGAAGACGATGCGCCTGGCGGTGAAGGCGGAGATAAACCAAAGAAGAAAAAGGCTAAGAAGGATCCATTGTTTTCGAAGAAGACGAAATCGGATCCCAACGCTCCACCGGTTGGCAGAATGCCTTTACCGAATTTGTTAGTTTAACTATTAGCCCAATTTCTAATCTTCAGCATCAAAAAAATTGCCAACGACTTTTCGCTGACTCTTTTTCTTTTTTCATTTAACGCAGAAAAGACGCGGACAAATTGGAAAAAGTCAAAGCTCTGAGAGAAGCTTCTAAAAGAGTCGTTTTGGGACCCGAAACATTGCCGTCGATTTGTTTCTACACACTTCTTAATGCTGCACAGACGTAAGTTTTTAATACGATCATTAAGACACAAAAACCTGAAGAGAAATACAAAGAAGTTTTCAGACTACGAAAAAAAAAAAATTAATCCATTTTTCTGTTTGTCCTTCAGCGTTACGACTGCTGAAATCGCTGAGGACTCGAGTTTATTGGCTGTTGGATTCGCCGATTCAACGTTGAAGGTTTGGAGCTTGGTACCGCAAAAATTGAGGCTTATGAAAAACGGAGAGCAGCTGCAAGACGTAAACCGAGAGGCTGGTTCGTGCTTTTTTACATTTTTAATGCTACTAATAATATCAAAGTACAGATACTGAGTATTCATTGACAATGTGGTGTTATTGTGCTCTAGAGGATGTATTAGTGAGAATGATGGACGATAGAACTGCGGAGACGTCGAGAACTCTGTATGGCCATAGTGGTCCTATTTACAGTCTGTCTTTCAGTCCAGACAGAAATCTTTTACTGTCTTCGTCCGAAGATGCAACCGGTGAGTATTTTACCTGAAAATAGGCCGCAAAAAGTGAGAGAAATGGGCAATCAATAATACAATTTTGTTTTTCAGTTCGCTTATGGTCGCTTCATACCTGGACATGCGTCGTGTGTTACAAGGGCCACTTGTATCCGGTTTGGTCCGTAAGATTTTCACCGCACGGATACTATTTTGCTACCGGCTCGCACGACAAGACCGCCAGACTTTGGGCTACCGATTCTCATCAACCGTTGAGAATATTTGCTGGACATTACTCCGACGTTGACGTAAATATATATATACATATATATTTTTTTTTTTACAGTAAAATTGTTTTCGTACAATTACATTGTCATAATTTTCTTGAGATTTGAAAGAGATTTATTTAATTCCTTTGTTTACAGGTTGTTCAATTCCATCCAAACTCGAATTACGTCGCTTCAGGATCCAGCGACATGACCGTAAGATTGTGGGACTGCGTTACCGGAAATCAAGTGAGATTGATGACCGGTCACAAATCGCCGATATTCTCGCTAGCCTTTTCGACCGAGGGCCGATTTCTCGCTTCCGCGGGATCCGATCATAGAGTTCTTGTTTGGGATTTGGCTCATGGGCATCTTGTGGCCGCATTGTCCGGCCACACCGGTACAATACATTGTCTTTCCTTCAGCAGGGACGGCAATATTCTAGTATCTGGTAAGCCGAAAATTCTGCAATTTTTTTCTCCATATGTAAATTTAATTAAACTAAATTAGTTTGTTGAGGTTAATTTTCGTTGTTTTTTTTTTATTCGAAGGAGCGTTAGACAGCACTATGAAACTTTGGGACTTCACTAAATTGGCCGACGAAATGAGCCTCGAAGACGTAAACGTGTCGCACAATCCGGACGTCAAGACTGCTGCGGAATCGTATCTTTTGCGATCGTTTCCCACGAAAAACTCGCCAATCGTGGCGCTACACTTTTCTCGAAGAAATCTGTTGCTCGGAGTGGGAATGTACGAAGCTACGTAAAGTACGCAACCCAAGGATGCAGTGGATCAAATTCCAGACTCGATTTTCGCCCGCCATTTACTTTCAAATTCACAGTATTTTTTTTAGAAATAAAACTCAAGGAACAGAAGAATATATTTAAAAGAAAAGTGGCTTTGTTGTAAAATGGCGGGTGAATTTTGAGTTTCGACGTTTGGCCACTTATCGTTATCATTGTTTATATTATAACAAATATAAAAACACTTTTTCATCATCAAAATTATTGTGAACCCTTTTTATAGGCTTACGAAATTTCGTGAGATTTTGATACCTATAAAATTATACCGTCAGTCGGTTAAAGAAATTTTACTCTGGGTTACGATCAAAAGCTAGTTAAGTCAATTTCTCGAAAGACGTTTTATCAGCAGAATTTTTTTATTTAAAGAAAATGTAATTTTTTTTTGTTATTACTTTTTTTAAATTCACATTTCACTAGTGTAGCGTTCCAACATGATCGCCGGTATTTGACACTAGTGGCGCTTCAATCGGGTCAATTTAAATTTATAATTTTTTTTATGCGACTGTTACGCCATTGGCGATAACTAGAACTATTTTGTATTCTTCTGGATCCCTACATGATTCCTACAATAGTAGCAGGTTTCGGCCATACTTGGTTTTCCCTTTTCCTTGGACAATTAGTCGTCCTACAGGTGTTCACAAGATATAACATACGTACGCTTACGCATATATATACAAGCTTTAAGTCTTTGAATTTAATATTAATACATTTTATCGTTTATAAAAATATGGTGTTTGTCTTTCACATCACTGATTATTTTATGAATACCGACCTCCGAGCCTACACTCGCTTGTCCTGATACGCCATCTGGTACCACTAATTTCATTTACTACTAGCGCGTCAGGCTCGAAACAAGGCTGAACAAGACCCTGATCCTTCAAGTTCAATGATTTTTTCCTGGAACAATATTGACACAGTTTACAGATCCATAAAGTTTTTGTTTTTCATATAAAGCGGTTTCATATGAAATGGTTTGTTCGGAGAAATATATAAATTCAAAAACAACGAAATTACTGTCAAAGTTTCCAATAATTTTCGCAAGTCTGTGTTATCAGTAAAAAACAAAATCTTATTTTTAATTACCGAAAAAAATAAGTTTAGTAACAACTTTCGTGTGTCCTGAAGGAAAATTGTTATGATGAAGTTATCCGAATTTTACTTTTTAAATCATTGACTTCTCAACGATTATTTTTTGATAATAATGCGTTTGTTGAAATCAATGTTTCTAAATGGAGCGACTTTTGTGTTTTGGTGTATGTAATTATAATTCTAATTGAATTTAACTATTTTTATAGGAATTTCGCGTGATAATTGGAACATGCGTCTTATAAAGCAATGCTCAGATCAAAGTCACCGAATTAGAAACGTCGGGAGGTGCACCTGTATGATTGTCAGAAGAACTGACAGGAATTACACAACCGAACTGACAGGAAATTAACTTGAAAGCATCACCGCGCACCGACACGGCCCTGCGTAAAGTTGCTAGACTCGCTTCGCTGCTTGAACCTTTCTGAGCCGGCACAACTTCAGGAAACGGACCCGAACGGTCGAAGCATCGCGTCGGGTTGAACAACCCTCCCTCGAGAACGTGGGCTACATAGTATACATCTATCCATTAGAATCATTCAGCCTGTCGAGACCCCCAGAAGGGATCACAGCGAGAAACCTGCTGAAACGTTCCTTTTATCCTTTTCCGTATAATTTCCATCACTGAAATTACATGCAAAATACCAAAGATCAATCATCAAGCAGTCTATCATCTTTTGAATTAAATTCGTCGATGGAAACAAAATTAATAATTAAATTAAAAAAATTCAATTCAAAATGCCTCACCTTTAAATATGGTTTTATATAATAAGTAGAAGAAAAAAATACAAAGTTCTGAAAGGTTGTAACGATTCATTACGTTCTTTTTTTTTATTTCGGGACAATTTGACGAACATTTCATGAAATAGAATGAACAACAGTAAAGGAGTTTTGATCAAATGTAAACGATTTGATTAATCACAGATTTTATTATTAAAATCCGTTGAATAAATGTTGTTTTCCAGGGGAAATGCGAAGAAAATGTGGTAAGAGTCGAGAACTTCTACTGCCCGAGTCTTTAATCACCATCATTCGGGCACCCTGGCTGACATACAAAAAGTTAATCCCGATGGAACGGAGAATGAACGAAACCGGCTCTTCGAGTTTCGGTGCGAGGTAAAAGGAAAATGAAAAAAAAGGCGGAAAAAAAACACTGAGGCGATGGTCGGGTACTGGATCCGGAAAAGATCTCTTACGACAGAGCGTCAGAACGAGCCGAACGTACATGCGCCAACTCACCTGTTAAGGCTGAAAATTACTCGCGAAAGTATCAAGCCATCCGCTCAGAATACTGACAAATGCGTCAACGACGAAGCAAAGTAGCTAAATCGGCAGAACTTGAATATACTTAACAATTAATACGGTATGCGCCAACTCATCTGTTAAGGCCGAAAATTACTCGCGAAAGTATCAAGCCATCCACACAGAATACTGACAAATGCGTCAACGACGAAACAAAGTAGCTAAATCGGCAGAACTTGAATATACTTAACAATTAATACGGTGGAATTGAAACTCTGAAACTGAGTTTCACTTGAGCTCTTTATTGCTGTCTACAAAACGTGAAAGAACATTCGACTTCTCTGCAATCAGAGATAAAAGAAGATCTTCTATTCCCCGAAGCAACTGTCAAAGAAACTTTAATGTTTTTTTGCGGATTTGATTTAGTGTTCGTTATTTTGGGTCGACAGTTTTACAAGTAAATTGGCACCGTTACATAAAATAACGCGTGAAAACCAGAACAGGTTCACGAGAACCGAAATCTATTCCATAAATATCATAATGCAATTGAAACTTTGAGATTCAGTTCCACTTATCCACTAATTACTGCGATTGTTTAAAGTAATTATGAAAAAAAAAAGAAACACACAGTGTTTATAAATAAACGCACGCATACCACAATTCTCGGCTATTAATGCGCCAAGAAATCATAGAAGACTACTTTGCTACTTCGCTGTATCTCTGATCAATGTTTCTCTCGGGCCGCTCGTATTGCCAGTGGAAACAAAAACTGAAATGCGTTCCAACAGTTAAGTACACTACAATCGACATCGTCAGCACGCTCTCGGTACTCACAATCATATTTACGTTAATGAAAAAGGCCTGCGTTTTTTCATGATGCGAGAGTATATGGAATAGTGGTATGTTTACACACATATACATATATGTATACAACATACACATCAAATCACACACTTTTTTTTGTTGTATTTGTATTTCCTTGATTCAGACGCTTTTTATTTTCCTTATAATTTTATGTAACCCAACGTAGAATACGTAGAGACTGTAGAAGAATTGCCAGGAAGACCAAAAAATGTGTGTGAATTTTTTTTTTACTTTCCAAAAGTTATAGCGATTGAACTGACGAAAATTGCTTCATATATATTGATAAGCTTAAAATATTTTGCGGCTTAAAAAAATATATATTCTCAACAGTTATAGTGGTTGACGTGCTGACGGTTCATATACAGAACTTCGGGAATACGGTACCGCGTTGAATAATCCGCAGTAACGAACCCTTCCCGCTTGATTTCTCGTGCTGATTACCGATAACCGTATTTTCTACATGGGAATTTCGTGTGGGACTTGTGATAATCACCGGCGGCCTATGCTCCCCTGCGGTATCTCCTCTCCTGCCCATTGAATAACCAATTAGAGACAACAGCGGATCCAATCACGGGGACCAGAAGTTGTGCCGCAGCAATACGCTTGTCTTGTATGAAAATTGGAGTCTCGGAATAATCTTCCTTTCGCCGTGCAAGTTTGCCAGGCGTCATTATTATGCGTTCGTGTTATACGTTAACTTAAGAATGTTTTTTTGTATTTTTACGCGGTGCTTCGTTGAACCGCTGTCAATTATTGATATTCCGTCGTTGAAATTTTAATCAGCCTTTACCGAGAATTCCGTTGGCACTCATTTTCGCCTTGCAGTTTTAGGTAAACACCGTTTAATTCGTCAAGGTATTTCTTCATTAATAATCATTTTGCGTTCTTATTATTTTTAATTATTTGCAAACCTTTCTCTGTGAGGAAGCCAAAATTGAGCCACTTTCTCATAGGCATGAATTTGTAAAAAGTTGAAAATAGTGACGGAAGCAAAAGCAAAGCTCTACTGCAGAGAAAATAATTCTGGTGATTCATCAAATCTTTTGCTAAAATATTAATAACATTACACAATGTGCAGCAAAAAACTGTTGGATTAACAAAAAAATTTGCTTCTGTTTCAGATGAAAATTTGTTGGCCCAGCGGAATCGTTTAATGGTGAACGATTAAAAGGACGAATTGTGGGAATTGTCCGAACGCATTTCAAACCAAAGCATGGGATTGCCAAAAAGATGTAACTATGGTGCGGGGAGCGATGGGGCCGAGACGAACGCTAGAAATCATAGCTGGGCTAGGCCGTGGCTAGAGAGCCCGACTGTGGATATATAGCTCACGGAGAGAATGGTATGGCGAGGTAAGAGCGCGCGAGCGCTCAGGCAAGTTTGCCTCGCGGTAAACGCTCGAGACCGGGCAAGGCAAGAGGCAAGGCAACGCAAGGCAACGTAAGATATAAGCTACGACGACGAGAGGACGACGAGGAGAGGAGAACTCTCGGCTCTCAATGTAAAAGAGGGGACTGACTACATGGAGTCAACGTTCCGAGCGGGTCAGCGACCACTATCTCTTATACACGCTTGCCGCTCTCTCACCGGCGCATATAGTCGTCTCCTCTCTTCCTCTCTCGTCGATTCTGTTGGTGGTTTTGCTGTTGATGGTCCCGCTCTATACCATCACCACCATCTCTTCCTTAGCTTCTTCTTCTTCTTCTTCTTCTTCTTCTTCTTCGTCTCCTCCTCCAGCGGCTCTTACACGCCCGTCCTCTCACCGCTATCTAACGTGCTTCTTACCTTCTTACCTTCTTTTTCCTATACTTCCGCTTCTTCTTGCTGGCTAACGCATAGAAACCGAATGCGGGGCTTTCACATAGTATTCGTTTACCTTTTATATGCCAGGTCTAGATGCTCCTCGAGTCTGGACGAGACTGGAAAACCGTATGAAGCATTCCCCGTGATGTAGCCTCTTTTTTTATCAACCCCTTTTAGATATTCTTCGTAATTACAATTTACAACTAAGCGATACGTTTTATTTCATTTTCTTCGGATTTCTGAAACAGTCGTTTTTAAAAATGCTGCAATTTTTGGGCCAATGTCGGAAATACAGGTGACAGAAAAAAATAACTTGGTATAAAAATGTGTCAATGATATTTTTTTTCATTTTTTTTTTTTTCACTCGGTTAGAAAATTTGAAGAACTATCCAAAAGTTGCTGTTAAATTGGTGTAAAATCTAGCCTGTGATACAAATTCATTTTGTAGATTTTATCTTTATCTTTAAATTAATTCTAGCCTGTGAAAAAATGTTTAACACTAAAAATCAAAGTACGAATGATAAAATGGAATAGTTGAATCTGCAGAGAATGCTTTGTACGCCCTGAAATCCCGGACAAAAGCGAATATTTGCCAACAATTTCGTTTTTATTCGACTTCTTCTGTCGCTCTCCCTGACTTGACTTTCAACTCGCTCGGAGCCTATCTCTTGTCTATAGTAATATACACAGTGAGCCTGTGTGTTATGTTGCCCGCGAACGAGAGCAGCCTTTGCAATATACAGCAGGTGACTATTTGCCCGCACCTATTCCCTTTTTCTTCCGCTCTTTTCAAGCTCCTTCTCTCACTTATCCTCTTACCACACTCGTTCTTCTATGTACTTCGATACCACCACATCGTCTCTCTTGACTCAGACTATATTTGTAGAGAGTCTAGGAACCTGACCAACGGAGAACATATATTTGCCAACACTCTCCACTCTAGAAAGAAGCTTAGCTCCTTTTTTTTCTCTTCATTACTTCTTTCTGTGCGGGCTAAACAGAGAAGCTGATCCTCGCAGACAGATTCCAGAATAACAACAATTCCTCAGGACGAATATCGTTGTGTTTTTGTTATTTTTTAAAAAGAACTGGCCAAAATATAAGAACGACTTCTATTGCATACTTTCAAAACGAAGTTTATCAAAACAGCGAACAAATATTCGCAATTTTCAGTGAATTTTAATGCCAAATTTTTTACATACTAGATTTATACATTCTGCATTAATATGATGATGTATGCCATAATAAACAGTCACAATAAAAATCAACATTAACTTCAACGACGCGATAAAAATCCAAAGAAGCATAAAATCAATTCAGACAGAAAGTCCACGATTTCAGCATCAGATTGTTTTTTTTTTTTCACCCAGCAAAATTTTTATCGCAGTAAAAATTTTCGCCAGAAATGGCAAGAATTACCATGAATATTCCTTGACGTCAGCAGTAAAAGATGATCATCCCTCACGTGGGGCATTTTGAAGTGAATTCTACAGATTTAATCAAGCGACAAAATGAAAATCACGTGACAAATATTCTCCCAAGGTTCAGGGTCAAGACTGTACGCTGAGTTTATTTTCATGCCGTAGATAAAGAGGAAGCATTACGTCGAGATCCAGCGGATAGATCGACCGATTCGTCTCTCGTTTGCGTTGGAGATTGGATAAGCTTTTTAGCTCTTTGTATGGCCAATGGGCGTGTTTACGAAGAAGAAAATAGGAAATAACGCAGCTGAGAGTGCGGAGGCAGGATGGAATACGTTAAAAGTGCGGCAACGAGCTCACAGCCGGTAGAAAACGTACTTGTGAAACGCTTATGCACCATGACCGTTCGTGAAATCGCTCTCGAGATTTCTTCTTATGTTCTCTTCACTCTTCGTGTGTATATTATGTACATATGTATCTGCGCACATTCTCGGGAAAGACTCTATGAATGATAATGTACCTCTTACATCTCCAACACTGTCTACAACAAGCCTAGCGAAAATAAATTCCGACTACATTACAGGCCGTTCTGTAGTCTCTTCGGTAACACAAACAACGATTATATTATTCGTAGCTTCTGACCAACATTCAAGGTCAACTTCCTCGTGGCATCCGCGCCGTATACGTGAGCCGAAAAAGAGAATTAAGACCGAGGCTAGAAAAACATTGTAGATTCACGGTCGACGTACACTGAGAGAAAATAAAAATTAGTCATTTAGAAAAACATAATTGTATGAAATTAAAGATACAGAGCTAAGTACAGAGTCAAACGTAAGCCGCAGAAATAATGGAAATAAATAGAATAAATAGTGGAAAAAAAAATTGTTTATAAGAAAAAATAAGGACAAATTATTTTTTCAAAAAGATTAGAATATCATTATTGTTTTTGATTATTTGCTAATATTTTGGGGCGTATACGTGAATAAAAAATATTTAGCCTCGGGGAATTAAAAGTTTTATAGATACCAGTTTCCTCTTTCTCTCGGTGTCTTTATTTCGTAATAAACCGTCTATTCCCATGTGGAAGAAAAATAGTTACGTGGAAGAGTCTAGGATAGCTCGTCTAGACGATTCACTATTGAACCTTGAAATTTGCGAGTCTACGCGAAATGGAGAGACAAGGGGAGAGAGAGAGAGGTGGATAAATTGTGAAATCTGTCCCTTGTATACTTAGTTGTCTGCTGAATTTTGGGCAATTGACAATGACAACAAAGAAATTTGGCTAGTACATTCACAAAAAGGTCAACGGCAACGTAGAAGGGTCAATAACATTTCTACTTCCAATATTTATAAAAATCCGGCACCGTTTTCTAATATTTTTGTTCTGTAATATCCACTAGAATATTTTTTTCAAATCCTAAATATTCGAAAATTATTACTAAAATTCCCTGAAAAATATTACCAAAATTTCGTTGGTAAAATGCAAAGACTTTCTAAGGCCAAAGTATATTAAAACAAAAGTATTAATTAAAAGTCTTTCTGATATTTCTCGTTGACACGTATCGCCACTTATGCAAGAATCCATTGGTCCACCGCGGGCGGTTGGCCGCAGGACTCTTCGCAAGGACGAAGCTGCTTTATGGAAACTTGACGGTGATTTTGCGAGTTGTCCGGCTAGCAACCAGTTCTCCGGTCTCTTGTCTGTCGTATAGCGTTCTTCTAGCTACCGGAGACACCAGAGATTTCTCTATCTACGATGTTGCTCTATCTTCGTGTACTCCGCGAGCTGTCGAGAGCTCACCCGTAGACGGAATGGACGCGGTGCTCGAAACTTTTGCACCAAGCAATGAGAACGTGACGTGACAAGGCCGGCTATTGTCGCGGCGGGAGTTCGCTGGGCTCGGGGAGCGATGAGGTCGTTCACGGTTGAGCAATGATAGTGAATTATAACGCGAGGAACTCGCCAGGATGCTACACTATTACCGCTCGCTGTGGCGCACGTTCCTAGCACAATAAGCAAGAGAGCTTTGAGTCTAAATGCTCAAAAGGACTCCGTACCTGAAGAGGACATTTTTGTTGTGCCAATTCGCATTTCGGTTGGTGAATTAAATAACGGGAAGAATAATAATCATATTTGTAACGAAGTATAATAAATATTTGCAGGTTTCGCCACTCAATTTTTTTTTGCATTGCAGATAAAGTATACAGCAACGTGTATATGCAAAAATTCAACTTAAGTTACCGTCGATTAACGAGAAATAAATTAATCTTATATGGGCTCTTATGGAAAAGATGTTGCGGTTTAGATTTTATTATGTTTTTTATTGTATTGTTCTGGAAGTTTCAATGATTGCAACGGAATTGGATAAAAATCGGGTTACCGGATGTTTTGATAAAAATTTAAGCGATTTTTTGCTTTTATTGGATGATGATTTTTTTTTTTTTTTGGAATATGTAAGGTCCAGAAATTCAGGAATGTAATGAGGGACGTTAAAGAGGGTATTTTTTCAGTAGCGGAAGCTCAGATTGTAAAAAAAAAAGCGGACTCTGCCCGACAAACCCTCATGAATTATTAACATCCGCTCTAATAATTCGCGTGGGTTATTAAAGCATACATACTGTGGAACCCGCTTGAGCTATATGTATATTTCTGTAGAAAGTTCTTCGCTGAGAGGCTGAGCTCGAGGGCCGGAAAATCCAGAGAATTTCGCATCGTTAAATTTATATTACCGCAGCACGTACACAACTTTTCGTACTAGTTGCGCTGTGTTGTTCTTAAGGGGACTCGAACGCACCTCGCACTCGTTAAACTTGGGCTGACTTTTTAGCAAAAGTAACGTTAAATCCGCTGTCACGAATGTTCGATGAACCGATAAGTGTCAAATTGAGTTTTCTTTTATTATAGTGAAAGCCTTTCTCATTGTGACAGGACATTCAAAAACATTCATCGAATTCATCGTTTTTTTTATACATTAAAAAAAATCATTTCCAATCCTCTCTCAATATTTACTCCCAAAAAATACCTAAGTTCAAGCTTTATTTTTTAAAAGTTTACTATTAGCAAAGTTTTCGAGTCAAATGCATATTTATCAGCATTCACTCAGCCAATAATTGATTATATTATTTTGAAAAATATATTCATAACATTTTTAGTGAATTTATCAATCGGTTATTATGAATTGCATCAACTATCTTAAAAAGCATATTTTATAATCTGTATTCTTCTCTGGCACATGTTTGTACACACATGTGATTATTATTGCGTATCGAGAGTGCCAACAGGTGCGCGAACGCCGTGCTTATACCGATCTGATCCTGTTGTGTAGATAACACGCGAGCGAGTTAACGCGTAACGTTATAACATGAATTTCAATTTCACGTAACGCCTGTGGGAAGAGTCTCTAAAGGATATCCAAGAGTCTCTAACGCTTGGACGAGAGGAGAGCACCGAGAGTATAAAGAACAGTCGCTCAAAGGCGCGCAGAGCAGCAGCCCGTCGTTGATTCGCGTGAGATTCTTTAAGCCCGAGCGCACGACTTCGCCGCGAGTCCGGAAAAGCAAGCGGAGACTTTACGACGTTCGGGCTACGATTTTTATTGGAAACCTAGCGGCGGTATCATGCGGACTAATAATAAAAACAAACGTACAAACTCCACAAGGGAAAGTATAAGCCGAGAGAGAGAGAAGGAAGATTGGACCAATGCATAATGGGCGTATCGATACCTCATTTCCTTTCTTCCTCCTCACAATTTCACCCATCAACCGGATTATTTCTGCTTGTACTTTTGTTGCTCCTCGTTCACGTACTCGCTGAGAGTTTCCCTTTGATCGCTAAAGTGAGATCGATCGTCGGGGCCTATAAAGTTGGCTTTAAATTACTCTCGATCAATTTTTTCTTAATACGATTAGAATTGAATACACATTACTATCGATGATGTCGATTTTCAGCACTTTTTTTTCCATGCTCCTGAAATTTCTGAGATCGGTTTATAATTTCTCGCATTGATTCTATAATTTGATGAGGATCTTGATTTTTTTTTATCAAAGCTTTTGCAATGACAATGATTTTTTAAAGTTATGCTTAATTTCACAGTAGACTGAGAGAAAAATATAATTATTACAAAATTATCAATGTGGAAACAATATTTTGGAAACTCTCAACGGTCTTGCTAATTTTAAGGCATATCTCTAATTGCAATCGTTTCGAACGCCTTATTACTCATCAATAAACGCTTGTGCTCTTCATAGAACCAAAAGAATATAGTGGTTATGAAAAAAAAAAAAATTATTAAATGCTAAGTGCCCCTGTAAGTTCTTTTATTCTTATCTCACCTTAATTCGGCAATTCTCGGCACAGAAATCAAACAACCGATGATGGAACGTTCAAAGGTACCGGCGCCTATGATCCTGCACCTTACGTAACTCCGCTCGCCGAGTGAGCGAGCGAGCTAAGCGAGGAGCTCCCGGCGAGCGCTCTCGCGGCTCTCAAACCGGATATACGAGTCCTGTAACGATCGCGCAAGCGAGCAACCCGGATTCATCGAGCAACTCTGCGCAGGACGAACGTGTTACTCCTCCTCAGCATAACACCGTCGTCTCCATTAAGTACACATAGAAAAAAAAAAAAAAATTAACAACGAAATGCTCATCTGCAAAAAAAAAATAGAAGAAAATTAAAAGGATTGTTTCAGCTTTAGCTGCTCATCTTTCTGTAATTCGTTTAAAAGGTAAATAGGTGTACTAACTGAAGTGATATCACAGCAATTTAACGGGGATCCAATAATCGAAAGTTTCGAGCGTCGCCATCACGGAGTCGTAACGTTTAGTTCAGTGAAGAATCTTTCCGTGGCTGCGTGGACCTTCGGAATTTTTATTATGTGGTCTTAGATGTCGGGACTTGTAGTCTTTCCTGTTTCCTCGTACCCTCTCGAATAAAATCGTAGTGTGTTCGCCGTTTAGGGAACAAACCACGATTTAATCGTGTTTCGATTTCTCCTTGTATCCTTCAATTTTATAATTCCGTATTAGCTGTACTAGAATAGGCCGATTACAGAAAAAAAAAAAAAATGTTCTTCTGGATATCAAACTTATTTAACAATATTTTTCCGGGCAGTAAAACGATAAGATATTAATCTATTCTTGGTTAGAGTGAATGAACTATTTGCGGTATAACAAATGTCAAATTTTTCCATAGTCGCTAAATGGATCGTAAATAGATTGCAATGGACACATCCAGCATTCCTCTAAACCATTTAAAAGAGTTCTCGTAAAAATTCTCGTCATCCTCTAATAAATTCCAAAGTGAAATTCCGATAATCCTCGCGAGTAAAAGCTATAATAATTAATAAACGGCTATGCCGAACGACACGGAGTTCTCGTTGTGGATTTAAAAAATCCAGGGTGTTAATTGTACGTGAGAAAATGCGGCGGCTTCCGGTCCCGGTGCAGGGGAAACGGTGCGGTACGGTGTTCGATATTGTGGTGTACACAAGAGTACAAGAGAAATACAGGATAGTCGTTAGGAAGATTGAGCCGAGGCCCTGGCGCAGGGAGTAAATATACACGTCGCTCTCTCATCTCGGAGTGGCGATTATTCCTCACGCGATTTCTCGATCGAACCCTCGACGCCTCGATTCCACTCTCGTTTCTGTGCGTCAGCACGTAACGCACGCACAATAATATCCTTCGGCTCGAGATAGTTTTCAGAGCGGTACAAGCATCCGAGTTCCCTGTCCTAGATAAAACCTGCGGATTATAGAAACGACGGATCATTAAAAGCATGTCGGTTGACGAGATTGTGCTTCAAAGTAGGCATTATTATGTTATAAAAGCGAAGGCTTTGAACGGTTACAAGTTAGTGCGTCGCGGACGCAGTCCTTTCTAACTCTCGGAGGCTCGTAAAGCACTAAATCAACGTTAAGACTAAGAAAATTCCGTGATAACGTTAGTATCCCTGACATATTTCGCAAGGGAATATTTTTACGCCGGAGCGAATGCGTTTGATGTAATTAAGAAGTTGTTTCATTCGAGATAATAAATATTGGCAACGCATTTGAATGAATTAAATAATAAAGGCGAGCTCAAAGGAGTAAAGTGGAACGTTAGTTTAAAATGTCACAAGCAGGACGGTTGTGATTATGCTTACTCGTTTTGCTTCGTTGCGCCGCGAAGGGCGACTTAATTCGTCGAAAACCTCCAGTGTATTATGGTTTTTTTGTTAATTCATTCTTTTTTTTTCATGGTGAGACAAGAGAAGCGAGGAGCGCTTGCTGTCCAGACGCACCGAGTCCCCTTTTTCCTGTCGACCTTCGAGTCACTCGGGTCGCACGAAAAGCACACACTAAAATTTCACAGCGTTAGGTTCCGTCTCGCTCGCCGTGGTCCCCATTGTTCGTAGTTATTCGGGTGTAGGAACCAAGTTTCCTGGGGCACGTGAAACAGGTGGACGACAGGTGCATCGGGTATTTATTCCTCGGATCCTCCGACGGCTTCAATCGATTTTCGCAAGGAAACTATCGGTTTCCGAAATTCTTCCCTCCTGTTTTATAACGATACAAGAATAAACATTGTCAAATTATTATGAAATATTTTATTGCCTCCACCATATAGTTAAACCAGTTGCTTGAAGTAAAGTTTGTAAAATTCAATTGGTTATTTAAAAAAAAATTTGTTTTGTTTTAGAAGAACTGATAGCTAATGATTGGCCTTGGAAAAAATAGGTTTTACAATTATTTGATTTGTTGAAATAATCAATTGGTTGTACTAGTTTCATCAACGATTTGTACAGTTGATAAATTGGTACAAATTTAGTGATTCTTATGGTTTTTTAAAATAAGTATCTTTTTTCTCTCCTGTGAATAGCGTTATATTTTCATGACTATGAAGCCATGTTAAATAATATCGCTATTAAATAATATCCCAACAGTAACATTTCGAGGTTCAGCTAAAACCAGTTTAATTTCCATTAGCGATGAGTCTCTGAATTAATAATAAGTTATTTCTTTTAAAACACGTTCGTGATTGAAGATATATGGTGGCAGCTGTGAAAATAAATAGCTTGATGAATTATGTAGAGTCACACGGTAGTTTTTTTAGTTTCAATGTGCTGTTCCTCACGTATTGTGCTATATGCTTCAGCCACTATACTCAGTCAACGCCAGCACGACGTCAGAGTCCTTAAGACCGAAGGATAACTGTTCCTTATGCATTCCTTGGTAATGCCGAGACGTTGGACACCTGTCGCGCCATCGAGCGCTGCTGCAAAGTGCCCGAGCGAACGAAACGGGGTTGAAAGCCTCGCGCATAAGCACATAAGTACATATGCATACGTTCTACTGTAAAAAATCTTCAACTATACTAACATTTTTTCTCATTCGTCTCCATATGAATTCAGCCCTTTTCAAAAAATCGGCGCATCAATATTTCTCTCAAACATCAAAATAATCACAGCCCATTTTTGCTTTAGGACGAATCAACAATTTGATAAGATTGTTGAAAAAAAATCAAGTCAGCACGATTATTTTTCCTTGTGAAATATACGACACAACAAAACTAAAGACCAAAAAATTCAGGTCTATGAATTGATAGCAAAAACGTTTAAAAAAATACGTTCTTCTAAATCGATTTAAAAAAAGGGTTGATTCATTTGGTAAAGACTAAAAGATGTGTCGATAAAGCAAATGAGAATAAAAAAACCCCGCCTCCCCCCAGCTTTATCCCTCGGTTATCCAAAGGCGCGAACCTGAGGAAACGACAAATCCCTGATCGAAGAACTTTCTCATCGAAGTAGTCCATCTATTCGAAAAAACGCGCCGTAATTATTTCCCGTTAAAGTGGTTTATCTCTGAGAAAAGCCGCAGCGTCCTTCCGAAGTGAGTCAAAGCGCGTACATCTCGAGTCCACCGCAATACCACGATCCTCGTTGTGTGTTACTACGTGAAACGGGTGGCGAAGGCGCCTCATCTCCCCTCCGACGTCGAGCGTCGCCGTGTCTCTGCTATTCTCCCCACTCTTCAGCATCGCGGTGTACAAGTCGCTCGTTCAAGCCCAAGTTCTTTTCGTGAAACACGCGAGCGAAGCCGAAGAGCGTCTCGTTGCACTTGTCTCTTTCGCTGGCGAACGCGGCTCCGTCGAGTGACCAATCGCAGCGTCTCGAGCAACAGGTGACCGGCCAATGAGACGTTTCCATCGCTCCTCCACTTGTGTGTCCACGACTACACACACATTTTCATCTCGCACACTTGGAAACCCGCTGCGTGTGTGTGTTGAGCGGCTATCCGACCTGCCAGGACCACAGCACGAAGATATTCCACTGGTTGAGCGTTTCCTCGTTCCACGATCGTGAACGCCGCCGTTTCGCTGCTGTTGCTATTGCCTCGATAAGTATACCGTAGTTCTCTGTATTATACAGCAGTGTTTTACACACGTGTGTGTATAAATGCACAAGGAAAACGGGGACTTGTCACGCCGCTTTCGTCTCCGGCGAAGAGAAGGCTCTCATCCGTTGCGTCTCGTCGAGAGGCTGTTCGAAGTTCAAGTTGATCGGCTAATTTTCAAATCAATCTGTAATTTGGCGTCCTCGTCGCAGCGCATTATTCCACTTCCTCGTTGGATTCTCCTTTCTTCAATTTGCCTTATTCTTATTCCGATTAATTGTACTTTGTACTCGTGGAAACTTTTTTTCTGCAGGCTAAACTTGTTTCGCTGGATTCAATCGTCCTCGTGGATAACGAAGACCGCTGCGATCGACTAGACATTCGCTGGGCTTGATGTCGATGACGAAATGACGTTTAGTCGCTACTGAAATTGTAGAATGTAGTTTTAGCTTTTGGAGTTTCGTAAATTAAAAAAAAAAAGCAGCGATGGGATGACGTAAGGAATTATGTAGTGAGGATACTAACTTTACAAGGCTGGAGTTAGTTGTCTTTAGTATTCAACTGGATGACACGTTGCCGCGATTTAGGAACGTCTGTTGTAGATTAAAACGGGAGGCTCTTGATGACGACCCCCCGAAGATGAGAGTCTGAGAGTGTCTGTAGGTTTTGCAGACATTTCTGCAGGCAATTATGATTCGGTTATCTGCGGACCTTAATGGAAAGCTTTTTGTCGGTTTTCTAATTACTACACTTGGATTATTCACTAATTGGCCCACTTTTCATTGAATTCATTGGTGAAGCTCTTATGGCAATGAAATAAAACAGAACTTGTTGTTTTTCTTCTGAAACAAGTTACATTTCAAACATACATATTATTAAAAATTAGCAGAAAAGGTCCATGTAAAAAATTAGTCTCAATACTCTGTCTTATTCCTCAGCTCACCTTTTGACAATACCTCAGAAAACATTTGCCTCCCTTCGTCAAAAAGTCTGTTTTTTTTCACACTAACTTCGCAAAGCCCTTTTTTGCATTTCCTGCGTCAGAAGTTCACCTGCTCGACAAAAAAAAGCCTTCCGTAATACGTAAAAAAAATTCCCTCATAAGATGACTTCCTAAGAATTTCCCTCTTCGCCACAGAAACGACTGTAGACACCGTTAACGTTGTATGTGTGCAATCTAGAATAAGACAATGCGCGTCCGCGTCGGTAGTCCGTGATCACGTGTGCATAATTATAGCCACGAAGCTCACCCGGTAATCCGAAGTCTTCAGCAGCGACACGAAAGACAAACAACAAAGAATGCGCTGTAAATAAGCGTTAGGAACGTCACCTCGTGCATAATGCCGCACAATCGTTAGGGTTGAAGTTCATTCCGCTTGTTCCAGCGGTTACGTTACGATGCATCGAGTGTAAAACGAATTTATCGTATAAAAGCGTCGACGAGAACGTAAACGAGGTTCGCTTGTTGGACTGCCAAGAATTGAACAGGCCATTGGTTCGTACCGACAGAAGAGGAGGTAAACGCACGTGGCTTGCATAAACCGGTACGTAAAACGAGCTACAGATATACGTATGTATATTCAACGCACTGTCCTGTACACTTTGAGCCCTCGTGCAATCACAGAGACCCGGCAACTCGCTGCCGAAATTCTTTGAAGCTATATTATTCCTCCTCGCGAGTCCCCGAAGCAATTGCCAACTCTCCGGGCTCCTTCCTTCGCTCCGGGCGACGTAAATTTCCATTCTGTCTCGTAATTACAGCAGAGCGGTGAACGATCTCCTCGAGACGTAATACGATCGATGTAATCCAGCATGTATCCCGCTTGACTCTGCCTATGATGATATATGGGACAACAGCTTGGCGCTCACCACAAAATATACATAACTTTATGACTGCCAATAAGCCAAGAAGCAGCGGTAAGTATACCGCGTGCGGTGGATCAGGACTCGACGTTGACTTTACGGTTACAGTTACTCTCCACCTGAAAATGTAGACATACACAACAGATAAATATGGAAAATAGCGTTTCGCGATTCTAAAATTTGTGATAAGCAATGCAGATTATTGTTTTTACTTTGGCGACATTGGAAACAAGAACGAATTATAAAAATGTCGGTGAAGATCTCATAGAATGAAGACATTTCTTCCGATCTCATAGTTGCCACTTAGGAAAAAGGCAAATGGCCTTTTCCATTCACTCATTAGACTGCGTCAGTAAACTGCGTTATAAATTGTGATTGATAATCGGATTGATAGTTGATAGTTGATAGTCGGACTTTCCAAAGTCGTTTGCTTCCTTTTTCCATCAGCGAACAACAAAAGTGTACTGGATGGAAAAAGTACAAAGACAAGAGTCGCGATACAGCGACGAAGGTCGAGGAAAACGACAGTGTTTCATTCATCCAAAGTGCGCTCTCTCACAGGAAATGGCCTTTTACGATTCTGCGTAACGCTTGTACTATGTATACTGCAAGAAATATACGTATGCATAGTTACTTTCCATGCGTGTTTCGTTAATGAAGTCGCCTTTACCGGTTGCCGCAATCAAATATGATATGTGAAGAATATCGCACAGACCAGATTCACGTTTTATCCTCTTCGTTTGCGGTGCCGCCCCGACTTTTACCGTTACACAGGCGCTACACGGGAGCGGTGCATTATTTATCTGCTTGCGAGCATTTCGCATGCGCCCGTGCGTTTCATTCATGAAGCTACAGAGTATTGTACTCTCGTTGCACGTCGCGTAGGTGCGTTCGTCGCTCTATGACAATCGAGCATAGAGACTTTATTGTGCGTTCCTGGACGTCTCATCTATTGCCATTTCTCCCATGCGTCTCGCTGACATAAGTCTGCTGCTTCTGACTCAAAACATTACACGAGTCTACGACTTCTCTTGTCGCCCTGGCGGCGAGACATTGAATCACCGTGTGGTAAAGTCAGTGGCACTACTAACTTCGTTCATCGAATTTCCTACTTTTTCTGAAAAAATAAAGAGAATACAATTTTACTCAAGGTTGAATTCTTCAATCCCATACATCCAAGGTAAATTTTTATCAAGCCTGAAGTTATCATAAAAATGTCATGACACATTTCTTAGCACAAGGTTCTTGCTGCCTTTAATACCTAAAATTTATTGAATTTGCCGAATTGTGTTCCAAATGCTAAATGTAAAATTGCAAAAATTAGAGAATGCAGAGACTGACATTTTCGAGGTGATACCAATTATAACCCTTTGAATCAGTATAAATTGTAACAATATCAAATTTGTTCCAGTAATCAAATGATCGTAATTCGCATTATAAACAGAAATAGTTCATTATCATACAGAGTCTCAACTGTCCAGGAAACAAAAACTGTCCTAGAACGTGAATCGAGGGTGGATAGAGATCCCAAGCACATGCCGGAAACGCGACAGCCCCAGCCCCGCAAGAGCGAGCTCCACCGCCGCATTCTGCCTCAACCGAAAGGATCAAAAGAAGAAGAAGAGGCACAGGAGCGTTCAGCCGGAGAGGAGAAAGAAGAGGGGCATCGTGATCCCGAGTGCCCGCGAGGGGAAAGCCGCGCAGACTGCACCGAAGGAAGGAGAACCTGAACGAGTGGAGGGTCTGCGTGCACCTGGACGTGGCAAGAGAGTTGCCGGGTCCGCCTTTCCCTTCAGGAGCCTTACTTACCTGCCGTTCCAGCGAAGCTGACGATTTTCACTGCCTGCATCCTCTCAACACCGAACCACCCAAAAAACAAAAAAAAAGAACAAAAACAGCTCTCATCTCACGTCAAACAAAAATCTATATTAAAAAACCAGAAACAAATTACAATAAAATCCATAACAAAATACTTTACCCACCGAAACCGCCCAACCTCGACTCCAGTCTCCGAATTTACATCCATCGATTCTCAAAATATTTTTCTTCGGCAATCGCAACAGGCGGATTCGTGAGGCAGAGAACGTGAACATTTACCGTTCGCGTGCTCCGCTCGTAGCAATAGAGTACCCGAGGCTGTAGTAACAGCACTTCACCGGCGAGCAGCACTTTTTCTCGTGTACATGTATTTCCTTATCCGTGGTGGTTGCCATCCTATCTATGTAAACGTCTCTCGTGTATGCCAGCCATACATTCAAACACACACACACAATATATATACATATGCATATACACATACATATATGTAGCTCCGTGAAGGTATACCTTACCTGTGCGTGTGTACGTGAATAGTATCGTGATAGACGCCGCAATAGAGCGAACAACGTGATGATGTGGTGGTCGTGGTGGTGGTGGTAGTCGTGCTGATGGTGGTGGACGAATAAGCGGCGTCGGGACGTTGTGGGATACTGGAGGTAAGCGACGCGCAGTCGCCAGGTGAGCCAACGACAGTGCACGCGACCGGGGTCGGCCCAGTCCGACGTACACATCACGGCGCACGACAATATCCTCTCCGTCGAAGCCTCAACACCTCGCGTTTTCCTACTGCTAAATTCTCGCTGTTTTCCCCGCTAACTCCACATCCGTTCCCTTCGAGCTCGACGTCAAGGTATCCGCACATCGACGATAACACAAATGGCATAACAACAATAATAACAAAAGCGTGAAAAAGTAAAAGTGGTGCTCCGTAGGCTTTTTTTTTTTTTCGTTTTCTTGGTTTTTCGGCTTTCCTTCGAGTTTCAAAGCGCGATCGGCGACAGTGAAGAGAGAGTGAGAGAGAGACAGGGATAGAGAGAGAAAGAGAGAGAGAGAGCGTGCGAGGCAGTGCGATCGCCAAGGTGCGTGTGCGAGAGAGGTGCGCCATAACCTCGTCTCGATAATCGGCAAAGTTGCCGAAGAGACACAACGTAAAAGAGAAGAAAAAGGCGAAAGGACCGCGGGGACAAAAAATGTATTTTCGTTTATAGCTTCTGCGATTACCGTCGCGGAACGGTGCTTTTCGTTTTTCTTTTTTCTTTTTTTTTTTTTTGTTGTTTTCGTTCTCCTGATTAGGGAGATTTTTTTTCTAAAAACGAGAATCGCACTGCGGTATACGAAACGTTCCTATTTTGGATTATTTAGAGTCACCGTTGTGTGCAATAGCAGTTTTTGTGTGTGTTTGAAGATTCAGTGGCTCCTCGGTTTGTGAATAGCGACAATATCCTGAGGTGATTGATACATTGTTGCTGCTGGTTTTTTTTTGGTTTGTGAAGAGAAAAGTGAACGCAGACACGAATTTGCGGGCAATTCAACGAGGAGAGAGACCCGGAAGAGGGATATTTTGTATTGGCTCTTTAAGGCGCGAATTTGCGCCGCGAGAAGAGGAAACACGGACATGCAGATGATGGGCGGAAAGGGCCCGACTCACCTGGTCGCCCTTTACGTGGCGACGGCTGGACTTCAGGGTAACGCTCTCGGATCCGATGAAGAGGAAATTACGTATCTCGCTTACGTACTCATCGACGCGCTACAGAATAAGGTAAATGCTACGAGGTATTGTCACCGGGGATACTGAAAAAGGCGATCGAACGATCGACACGAGTTTGCGTGGCCCAAGAAGGATTCGAGGTCCGCGCTAACGGACCGAGACTCTCGACAATGGCGCTTTTCACGTCGCAAACGAGTTTCCGTGTCCTCACTCTTCGTCTCAAATTTCTACCTGATTTTGGAGTTTCTTCGGGAAAAATGTACGAATAATGGTTTTAGGATTTTGGGGAGCAACAGGTGATTCTTTTAGATTAGGATATTAGGAGGCTGTTAAATGGCGCTTTTCGAGCACACGTGGCCTGGCTGTAATTTCGTTGGGTGTATTGAAGGGGTCATAAATGTGGCATTTTCCGTGTATGGCTGTAAAATGTTACACTCCTTCGTTACTGGATAATGGATAGTGAGATATAATGGCTCCTATTAAAATTATGTTTATGTCGGCTAATTTTTTAATTCAGTTTCCAACGCTCTATGTGATTGTAGATTTTAATACGAGCTTTTTCGTGCAATAGAATTGTGAATTAAAAATATTTTTTTAGATTATTCCAACGATTTTTGGATCCAAAAATTATATTAAAAATGACAATTTTTGGCTGGCCATGACCCGACGATAATAATAAATGATAGGAATGAAATTATGGCTTGTTTATGTGTTGGCTAAACACGGCGCAATGTAGTTAGTATGCAGCATATATTCTGTCCATCTGTTTTGCAATCTAATGGTTTTTACCATTCGTACGATTGAGAACGCTTAAGAAATAGCTCTTAATTCTGGATTTAACCTGGTGATTGACCAACTCCAAAAATGATCAGATGTCCATCGGGGTCCACGTGATTTTCTCTAAATAATTCATGGGGTCAGGCTTGCACATAAATTCTTATAACGACGTTCATGGAAAAGTTGACACGGTGTGTTTACCAAATGAGTTACAGTTTAGAAAAATGTTCATCAATTTCGAATAATTGCAGATATATTTTCTTTCAATTATATTTTTAACTTGTGACAACGATAATCGTTATTTATTCCCAAACAGATTGTCTAATTTATGGCAATTCCTAATGAGGTTTATTTCGCTTCAGTCTGGTGACACAATAATTAAGATCGATGGCCAACTGTCAATTTTTCAAGGCCCCTTTTGTTTCGCTAATAAATGGCCTATAAAATTATCCATATACAAATTTCATATAATTTATTATACGACCATTAAAATCATTTGCTTATTTACAATAGCATATTGCCATAAAAAGGTCAGGTACATTTTTATTAATTAACAAACGAAATACAATTTATTATGAAATATGAGGAATCTAAAGCAATTATTTATTTTTTTAAATCTTTTCTTCACTTTTACACCGATTAATTCTGAAATTAAAATACATATCAATTGTAATTATCGTCCGTGTCGCGATTTCGAATCATCGCATTTTACGAGCATGTTAAGAGGGCCGTTTTATTGAATAGCATGTCGACGCACATTCCTTCGAGTATTTTCTCCATAACGACCACGCGGTAAACTCACCGTTGCGCTTATGTCCAGTGTTACTTTCGATCGTAAACGTATACACACGTGAATTCGAAAAAGATTCGGATATTATTCATCAGCCGGTAAAAGGTCACGACTACGTGTGTACGTTTTCCGCACGGTTTGTCGTCCGCGATCGAGGAAGTCGTGACGTTTCCACACACAATACACTGCCGCCAGTTTCCTGCCAGTGTATAAAGTAACAACACAATATATATATCAACTTTGGTCTGCGCGCTTTCAATGTTCCCACGCGATGGTAATAATATAATTATCGATGATATTTATAAAGTCAAAATCTATAGTAGACTTACGTCCATAATAATAAATTTAAATAATAAAATAAATAAACAAATGATTATTTTAACTGACAATTACAATTTTCATTTGCAATTATTTATTTATAAATGTAACATCAATAATTATCATAATTTTATGACAATGTTAATTATTTGACATTTCGAGCTAATGAAATTCCCCAAATTTGCAATCACACACGAAATAACAATTGAACGACCATTGGTAAATTCAATTACAGTGGAGCGTTAATAAATTTATTAATATTTGTGGCACGCTCTTGTACAGAATTACTTAATTATTGTTCTCAGACTTGACTGTTGAATTATGTTTTATGACAACAACAAACAGACGTGGGATTTTTCGTGCACAATGACTAAAGCTGGGCAACTTTCTCGGCCATTGAAAAATTCATTCTCAGGAACCGAAGAATTCTTCTGTCTCGTTAGAGGAACCAAAACTCACCTAACTACCCAGGCCAAAAAAAAAACGTAAAAAGGGGTTTAAAGAACGCATGGGAGCGGCGAGCATGGCGCTGCAAGAACGTCAACAGTCTTCAGGTTTATGGGCGACCTTCCGAGGGCCCGACGCCCCGCCTCCGCCGTCGGATAATTCGAGAAACAATGGCAGCTACCCAATGTAGTCATGTCGGTTGCGGAAGCTCGAGAGCCTCGACGCAATGATGCATTTTTCATGGTTTTAATGACTTTGGCCGAAATTTTGCTAATTAATATTATCGGTATCATTCAGTCGTTAAAATTGTGTGCAGGAAACGTCAGAAACATGTGGTAAATCGTTTTAAGCCCCAAATAACGAGACTTGGTCATTAGGAGTGAAACTCATTCGAAAGGGTTAACCAAAAGATATACTTTCTCGTTCATTTCTAATTAATACCGAAATCCGGATTCTACGTTTGTTCTGAGTTTTTTTTTTTTAATTTAATAAAGTTTAGATTTTTTGCCAATTGTTTGAAGAATTTGATTGGAAATTATTCTCTCTGCAGATATTAACTAATTACTTGATTAAAATTGTAATTGTAGATTGGAATGGTGGGATAATAGGTTGGATTAAAAATTGTGATTACTGGAGTTGAAATATTAGGACTGATAATGGGTATATTTTTGTTTTTGTTAAAGGAAAAATTCTGTGCGTAAATGTTAATGGTTTTTGTAGGGCGGTAGGTTATATTACGGCCCTGAGATTTCGGTAAATTTAGAAACTCATTAATTTGCACCTCAAACATTCCATCCACGCGGCTAATGGTTACATTAAAATTCCGACAAGTTTTATTTACCTGTACTGTGGGAACCCACTTAAGCTATTCTTCTCTTATGCTCGCACTTCACGACGCTTTCAAAATATGTGCCAAGCGAATGGCGTTGGAAAATGCATTTAGAAAATAGTTCAGTGAATTAAATATATTTTTGATTCGACAAAAATGTTGCTAGATTTTGTTTTTTTTTTGTTATAAAAAATATTCGATTTCGATGAAATTCAATTTTTCAAACAGCGAATATTCTCTAATCAATTTGCATAGTCACAAAATTTGATTTGGTGCAGATTAATATTTTTGAACTTCGGTTTTTCGACAAAAATTTTGGAAAATTCTATTTGCTAGTGTCGCATCTTCCGTTGCCCATTTTATCAGAATTTTTACCTGATCCTGCAGCGGATCCCTATTTTGGTAGGTTCCGGCAGGTAACAAATCCTCTTCGTGGTTATTCTGCCTGGCCGTGAGTTTACAGAAATATTTACCGACTGTTAGTTTAGGCTGTAACAATTTTCCCATGAAATTTTCGAAAGTTTCTTATCTCCAAAATGATTTCAAATGCTCTTACCAAAATTTTCGAAAGCTATCCAAGAAATGCAGGCCTATTGTCAAATGTATAGCGTGTTTTTGAAGTCAATACGATTGTCAGCGATTGCAATCATGATGGATTAAGGTTATTCTTATTCCATGAGATAAAATGTTACGTCCGAGACATATTCGCCATTTAACTGATAACTGTGAGCTTACAAAATTACTGGTGTGTTTTTATTTTCATTTTTCTTTTTCAAAGCATTCGCTGCTTGATAAAATGAATAACAAAATATATAAATAAACATTTCCAACGCATTAATTTTAGCAATATTCACATTTTCTATATCTCTCAAAATTTAAAATTAATAATTATCGTAAAAACGAAGCAAAAAATGAAATTAATGATTTCGAGGCTTAATATTTTTATGATGCAACGAGATGAAAAATAGCGCCGACCGGAAGTCATTTTGCATCGAGTTAATTAGTTTCTTCATTAAAAAACAGCAAGGCAATTTTATTACATTTTTACTTCATAATTTTGCGTGTTTATTAAATTCTATATATTTTTAAAAAAATGTAATGCCAATTATTACTTGAATAATATTTATTACTCTGCAGTTAGGAGATTTATGTCGGTTTCTCATTGCTGCCGTGATTTCGACCATCGGGATGGACGAAAACACGGTTATCTATAGTCTTAAAATGATAAGTTACCGGTGAAAAAAAGATATGCAATCACATGCCTGATTTTTTTTGTTTCTCTTCTCCGATTTGGAATCCCAAATACTTGAAAGCGCGTGTGAGATTTGGGCTCGTGAGAATGGAAGGAACCCTTCCAGGATAATCTCGGATTATCGGGGGTGATTATGCGTGGCGTTTATAATCGGCTTGGGACGAAGAGAAACCGCAAGCCACGAATCACTCGCCTCGAGCTCATTTCTCCGCGCGGGAATAAATTATCAATATACATAAGCGCAGGAAGACTTTCATAATAAAAGTTGGCGTTGATTTTATTTTTGCATTCGCTGACAATTATTTTACAAAATAAACAGCATATAAAATTCCATTCTAAAGTGAAAATCATGAAATCGAATCGTTTTTCGTGGTTTTCACAAGAAAATTTCGAGTTATCGAAAGAAGAAGAAAAATTTCATCCGCCAAATATATTCGATTTTGAAATTACGACAACGACCCTATTTTTATTTCCACACGTGTGATAACAGCAAAAAATCGTGGACTATATTTGGCAAGATGAGATTCGTCCGTCCACCCATTGACTTAGCGGGGAATGCCCCATACGTTGTGTCGAAAAATTGGAACAGCAAAAGTGGAGACTTATTGCCTTTCTTTCGAGTGAAAATAGGAGTCCGGTGCTTTTTCCATTTCCACTATGTGTCTTATCTCCAGAAGATAAGAAAATATTTCCATAAATTACGATAAGGCCAATTGAACTTTTTTTTTTTCAAATTCAAATAAGCACAACCTTCGCAAGGTAAATTCAGTTCAGTCAACTAAACAACTTAGTTAGAACAAACTCAACTTAATTAATTAATTCACTTCAATTGTCGGTACATTAAATCTCACATGAGCTTAAGAGCAAATAATTTTTTTTTACCACTCCATTTTGCCATCCTTATCTTACCTGATTGTCATGCATTTATGCGAGCGCGACTCGATCACACGTTTTTTTTTGTCCAAAAATAGACAACCTTTGGATACATTTAATTATCCCGTTCTCTGGTAATCAAGAAAAACTTGTTAGACACGCAAAGTCGATGTCAGCTGATGTGTAGAGAGGAACTTTTGTCGGACGATTGTTTTATCACGGGGATGAGAGGCCAAACTACTTTTTTCCGTAGCTTGGAACGCTTGGCGTGAACGCAATCGTCCCGGACGTATTGCCTGTCGTCTGGCACAGTATACGCGTCGTGGCGGCGTGCCAAGGGCACGGATGCGCGTGTCATGTGTTCCCGTCGACCTCGGCTCGTCGCGAGACGACCTATGACCGTCGCGTTCCTTCTCCGCCGGCCCGTCGCTTCGTTTTCCTTTTACTCTTCGATCGTAAAACGAATTAGCAATATTTATGAGTGTAGGACGTTGTTGCTCTTCGTTTTATCCACGGGTGTGCCTAAAAACAATGAGAACTCGCTATTCCACCTCTGAAGGTCAAGGATTATGTACGAGAAAAATTGACGATGTATTTTTAGGTTTCCAAATAAACAAATTCATTAATTTGTCGATATATTTCACGGATTTCTCGAAAAATATACTTTTTTTCTTAAAGTAGCATTCTCAACATTTTTTACCTGGCGGTAGAAAAAAGTTTCGTGAAAACAGTGATAATAGGATCAGGAAAATGTTAAGCACGCTTAAATATACATTTTAAGCCACGTGAAAAAAAAAAAGTCTAGTCAAAAGCAGTAAACAAGTACTTTGCGACCTTACCATAGAGGAAAAAACCTGTTTGCACGGATCTCGAAAGGATTTACTGGCTGACTCGACCGAACCTTTGATTAATAACAGTTATCCATATTTTTGATAGTATATCTAATGCTAATTCATTGAATGCTAAGCCTCCAAAATTATTCACTCGATTTTTACTCAGCTGCTGAATTTATTCATTTTTCTTGCTCTGTCATTCGTTTGTATAATTTTTTTCTAATACAAACTTATTGATGGGCTTAAGATTAGACTTTCTGATCCCATAAAAAAAATGAAAAAAAAAAAAAAAAAAAAATGGTATTTGACGAATCCACGAATTTTCGGTAAATTCCGAATTCTCCCTTACTTTCATTGTACTTGAATTCATACCTTAAGCCCCTGCAATACTACGCGCTCGACAGAGATCGAGGGCAGCTGCGTTCACGGAGAACATCTGCCAGGAACTTCGCAGCGAAGGAGAGCCGCAGCAGCTCTCTAGCTCTACTTTTCCGTTATCTTTCCAACGGCTGGACGATTAAATCCTTCGGAGACCGTGGGTACGTCCTCCTGGAAAGCCGAACACTATTTACACTAGACTACATCATTATAAGTCTAGCAAAAAAAACACATACGTAGAAAAAACAATAACAAAAAAAATCCGACGTAAATAAAAGCCTAGGATAAAGAAGTTCTTGAAAAAAAAATAAAAAATGCTAGAGAATCCAGTGGGAATAAGTTTGATAAAGAGATAATTTTTAAAAAATTTTCCTTTTGTGAAAAATTCAATAATATACATGGGCAAAATATGTGCTTTTATTGGTCTTGATAAAAATTTTGACAAAAAGGGTTATAATGGATTTATGAAAAATATTATTTTGGTGGATATTCATCATTACACCATAGTTATGTAGTGTGTAATGGATGCGATAGTTATTGAGGAATATCGAGGTCGGCGCTAACTCCAAAGGTCCTGAATCGTGGCTGTCCATGTACACTAGAATCTTACGTAATTCTTCTGAGATTTTTTTGCAAGTCAGGCAGCACAAAACCACGGCAATACGGATGACATAAAAAATGTACGGTCAGTTCTTCAAATGACATGCATTGCACGTCATAGAGAATTGATAAATTAATCCAACGCACAGTTTATTATTATAATATTTTTTTTAAGATTTGCAAATTAATGTTAATATTGATTTTATTAGTCAGTTATTTCTTGCGTATAAAAATTCTGGCAAATCCCTCAACAACAAAAGAGTTGCAAATAAAATCACAAATTTCGCTTGACGTGAATTAAATTTTATATTCGAATTCATTGGCCGTTCTGCGCTACATATAAATGAAATCGAATAGCGACTAGCGATAGTATTTATCATAGATTATATGTATGGCTTCGCTACCTAAGCTGTCTGTCAATGCAACTCCCGAGTGTTCGACAAAGTGAATTTCCACTGTGAAATGCACACCATTATTACGATTATGATTATTATTACCACAGTGTAAGAAAGCGCACGATGCTTTTCCATTAATTTCTATTTTTCTTCAGAGAAACTTTTTCTTAAATTCACATTTGCTATTAAAAAACGTACAAGAATAATTGCATAAAACATTTTTATTTTTATCTAACGATATTGGCAATTTTCTTATAGTATTTTTTTTTTTCAATTCGGATAACCACCCAAATGTTTGTTTTTTAAATTCAAAGAAATATGAGTTAAGTCGCAAATGAGTTTCCACTGTACGTCATTACCATTATTATTATTATTATTATAACAGTTTATGGAAGTGCATGATGAACAGCCTTGCAAAATCGTGATGACTTTCCTTCGCGGTTACATCTGGAATATACGCGTGCTTTCCGTGTCTTAAGTACCCCGTAGAAAATAGCGCGTACCCGAGAAATCGTTGGTTGATGATGCGTCGAGTTTGTATGGAAACCCGGCAGTGTCTGCCGACAGCTGGAATATTAATTATGTCGAGTTCACAATGCGGCAGATTCGTGCGAGATTAATGTGCTTGTATAGGTGCGCGCACACCGCTTTCCGTGGTAAATACCAACTTTCACAATCGCTCAGAAAACCGTAAGCCACAGATGATATCTATTATATTGGGTTTATTCTCGATGGCTCGATTGTTCGATGATACGAAGCAACGAGTTTCGTGATGATTCGCCGATCGATCGACCCTCGTTGTTGGACTGCACTGATAACGAAACTCCACCTTGCCTATAAAAAAATAAATAAAAAAAAAACATCATTATTACATATAAACTCACGCTCTCCTCATCGTGGCGGTAAGATAAGTTATATGACGTAAGGTGCAGAAGTTTTAGAATCTATCTAACACTGCAACACTGTTTATATACGATTTATCCACCACTTACGTGACTCAGCAATAGTCTGCAACTTTGTCGAGTGATAAGGTACAGTAGTCGCTTGCATATGTGATTTTGTGAAATTTTTGAAATTTCTATTGGCTATTGAGACTGGATATCAGTAGACATTCATCTAATTTTAACAAATTTTTAAGCATTTTTCAAAAAAAGTATACAATTTTTATATGAAATGTTGACTAACAAATAAATTTGTACTAAATTGAGTTAAACAGGTTATATATAATGCATAATCGGCAATTGGGAAGTAATGGCCTATTAATTTTTGCGTTATATTTTATGGGGTAATGTCGAGTCCGTATAAATTCTTTAGCACGTGCAACTAAATGTCAGACTTTACAGAGTCAGTCTTGACGTTTTAATCAGACAAACTTCCGAGAAGCGAAATGAAGCATGCAGTCGTTATTTTTCATACTGCATAATTAGCATCTTCCTTGATGGTGTGATTCTTGACGAGTTCATCCGCAGGTAACTTTTGTCCCGGCTTAAAGTTGTCGCTGGCTCTGCGACGGAGATAACGTTAGAGATATTTCCATGTTTGACCTCAGATTACCGAGGGATCCTCTGCCGTGCTTCTGGAGTCCACAGGCACGTCGTTCATCATGTACGTTAAAGATCTTCCACATGAAACTTAACAACTGGACATAGAAGAACTAATAAGCACAATGTGCACATTTTTTCTAAGAAAAGAAAAGAAAAATTGTTAGTATTCGTCGACCAGTTGAGAAGACGAATTTTATTTCAAGAATTTCTGATATTTTATCGGGTTCAATTTATTCAGAAGTGTCAATTATGTATAATTCGAATGATGTTATTTCGTAGTCTAGCATGTCGTAGTTCCGCTCGCCGCCGCCAGGTGGCGAATCGGCGCAGAGTTTCTCGCAAGCGAAACAGTGGTTCAAATGATTTCTTTTAAAAAATAGGAATTACAAAAATTTGAAGCAGCGGAAACGTAGCGAATGCATTGTTGTTGCTGGTGGTTATAAAAAAAAGCGAAAAAGTATGCTAATGACAGCGTCTTTGAAGCTGTAAGTGTATTACGACCCAACGCCACTTTTTATTAATTCGTTTTTTTAAAAGCTTTTTGCCTTCCGTTGGACTTTCGAACCGTAAGCGTGCCTACTTAAATTTCTATAGTCAATCATTTCACGTGTCATACATACGCACACACATGGAAGCGTAAATATGTATACTGTCCACAGGTTTTTAGTCGCTCTCGTGTATTACCGCAGCGTCGAACTACCTTGATCTGTTAACCCCGTGCGCGTAGCTACCGCGACTACGGAGAACTCTTTCATTATATATTTCTTGCGCTGCCGTGACTCTCGAAGTAGCAACGAGTACCGATCACTCACGTGTGGACACACGTTACACGTTATGTATACGAATTGCTCGTATAATTTGAGTTATATCTCGCGTAATGTGTTACGTAGGCTTGTTAAGTTTAAAATGAAGTTATAAAAAAAATAAAAAAAATTTCCGGGTGTCGAATCGATTCTGTCTATCATCGCCATTACATCATTTGAGCTCCTCTTGCGGCAACCCCACATTATAAATCTGCAACACAGAAAAAAAAACCCTTTAATTACAACTTTACAAAAAAGTAAACACGTCGTTCATAATTCCGAATTTCGTATTTCACATTCCACGTGGTTTTTACAACACAATTATAGCTTTCATAAATTCCCCAAATATTTTTATCCCTATTAAAAAAAAACTAAGTACAACAGATCGTTTCTCCAATTAACAAAACATGTTACACATTTTTTATACGTCATTGCGATATTTCTAAATTCACTTTTTAAATTTCATCAATAATAATTCAATAACATGAATTTTTATTTAGTCTTATTCGTCACTTGTATAATAAATTATTGTTAATTCGAAAAAGTTGCATTCATAGAAAAAAATGAAAATTCAAGTACAATTGGAAAAAAAAAGTTTTAATAAGATTTTGAAAAAAAAAACACCGATTTCGCAGAATTACGTAGCGAGATTGCCAGTAATTTGATACTCGCATTTTGACGTTCACATAAATTCGCATTCTCCTCACCGCAGGCTTTTCCATTCGCATGTACATGTGTAAGCTGTGTTCTTGAGCATGTAGCGTATTGGCTAGTGTAGCAGCTTCGTTATCGTACGTCGAGCACCGTGCGCCACACGTTTCTCTGAGTTATCGTTGGTAGAGTCACGATGTCACGATGACGAAGGATCGTTAAGCGGGTCAGAGGTTCATCCTTTGCTACTGCTGCTGTGGCTGCGGTTTTTGTTTTTGTTTTTTTTTTCCTCGATTTCTTCTTGTATCGCTGATTCTTCGCTCGTGTCGTGCATCCTGAGAGGAACGAAACTCGCGAGGCTTTTTCCGTTCAGCATATTATGAGTGTAGTATCGCTGCTCCTGGTCGTCCTCGTACCTCGCGACGTGCTCAACGTTCATCACAGCGAAGCAGCTGCCGTTGCATTTCTGCTGGCAGAGATATACATTTTTTGCGTCACGCCAGTCACGCACTCTGGCGCTTCGTCCGCAGAATTGTGTGCGTTTGAACGACCTTTCGGTTCAAGGACAGTTTTTTCCCGTACCTTTCAGAGGTTTGACCATCCTTATTATGGAAATGTATTGTATATTAATGGACGGAGTGGCCAAGTATTTTTTCTCTCCATATTCTTTCTTTATTCTGCTTCAAAAAATTACGCAATGTTTGTATTTATATCGATGGACAGAAAATTTGAAAAATAATTTGCGGGTTTTTTTATTTTATTTTTTGGAAATAAATTTCGAGAAGTTACACAAAAAAAAGGGAAAATTAATTTTACACAAGAAATAGAGAAGTTTTTATCAACGAAATTATACGAATTTGTATTGTTGTTTAGGTGCGTGTGATTAAAAGTAACAAAAAGGGGGAAATGATTGGAAAACTTTTGGGTTTAGGAAATTTTTTCAAAAATTCTGTGGTTTTCAGTAAATCCCAGTATTTTGGTCATCGCCTATAAAAATCTGGATATTTTCGTGGTTTTGAATGATAACAAAAAATATTTCAAGTTATGTTCCAAATTTCGTTTTGCTTCCAACACTAAAATTGTAGCAATATTTTCAATGCGATGTAGTTCACATGTAAAAATGTTCATTCGCGTCAAGCCTTTTACGATTACAAGCTTTCCTTGTAATCTTCCCCATGTCTCGTTTCGTTGATTCATGTGCATCATCCACGGTATTCGTTGGCTGCATTCGAGAGTACTAGGGGCACGCGGGTCTTTTGCTATCGTTATGTATTCATAGTAGCAGAGTAGAAGTCACAGTCATTGGCCACTTCAAGTTCGCCTGAAGAAAAAAAATACTAAAAATGAATACAAAAGCAAAATTGTACACGTGAGTAACTGTGCATTCAATTTGTGATATAGTCAACTATTTTTATGCAAATAATAAAAAAAAATGGAGAGACAAAGATAATTATAATTATAAATAACTATATACAATACCGTCCAAGCTTTTGGCTGCCAATAACTGTCCGGTTAACCCCCTTAAGGTAAAACAATGCGGGTTAGCAAGCCCTCCTCTCTTTAAACGTCCAACGTCCTCGTCGTCACGCTGTGTATTTTAAATTATCCTGATCATATATGCCGTCGCCCCGGGAAAGTATATTTCCATATGTGACCTACGAACTTCAGTCCGTGCGGCTGCGCTTTATTTTTCCTGCTGCATTTTTAAACGATCTCAAAAGCGAGACAAGAATCTGGCGTCAGGCTCGAACGATCGCAGACCGATTTAATGCAGACCGCAACGTCCACGTTTTTTTCCTTACATTATCGCTCGCATTAACACGGGAAATCTGTACGTTAATCAGAGGATTTTTAATCAAGCGCGCTTGAGGGTCCGGCGCATGGCGACGCCTTTGAATATGCAACTGGTGTGACACGCCGGCAGTCGACGAGCTGATGAATGCATAAATACAGGGGCACAGCGGTTCTCATTATGTAATATTTTTTCGGCGCCATTTTGAAAGTATTGCCCAATTTCTTACCCATGGAATTTTATTAAACCTTTTTTTTTTTGGACGCTGGATTTTTTTTTGGACATTAAAAGGGCAATAAAAATTGCTGTTTTTTTTTAACAAAAAGTCTGGGATACCATTTTGCTACGAAGAAATAATTTTTTTTATTTATTATTACATTTTTGTTAACCTTGTTTTATTGAAGATAATTGGTAGAAAATAATAGCCATTGTGTTGATTATTTTGAATGTATAAAAAATTGTTATTACTATTATGAAGGTGCGTTTCTATAATAATTTTGTTATTCGTTTCATTTTCAGGTAATGGGATGGCAGCAGTACGTCGTAAAACCAGCGGCGATGGACAGGGGAGCGGATGGAGCTGACAATAACGCGATCCCTGCAGGAAGTAGTGGAGTTTTATCAGAAACTGCCCTCGCTCATGCTCCAATTCTCACCGAACAGTTCATTCGGGAGCATGGAATACCTTTGGACCAGGCAATCCGTCAGGTTAGTTGCGCAATGTTAATTATCATCACCTTTACACAATCACAAATAAACTGAAATTTTTCTACCAAAAAATGAATTAAACCAGAAAATTTCAAACCTTACAAACTAAAAAGCAGTATAATGATTCAAACTAAAAATTGGCCACATTTCATTTTGTAAAAATTTAACAAAAAGTTTTCATGTAAATTTGGGGACATTTTTTTGTCACAAGCACAAAAATATTCATTTCCACTGCGTGAATATTTGATTTTTTATTTATTTATTATCTCTTATCATGCATTATGCTCCTCTTCGCAAAAAAAAAAAAAAAACCGTGAATTCGATGCGTGAGTTACGCAAGTCTCGTGTTTGACGTCTTGTCTTTGCAAAAGTACCGGTAAATGTACATACATAAGAATATAGTTAGGTAGCAGCACTTATGTCTCTGCCTATCTAACTTACTTCTCCTGGCCACGCTCTCCGATATGCAGCAACTTGGCAGCTAATGCCAGGTTTAGTATACGAACCGTCATTCGAGATTGTTGCGTCACGCGGACGTCCTACAGCAGTACAGCGGTTACACAGAGAATAAGCAAATGAGACGCAAGGAGACTGTGACGAAAAATTGCGACGTTCACGAAATCCAACTAGGGGAGGAGGTGGAAATCTTCCGTGTCCTCCTGCATTATTACAAAGTCGCAATTAGCGTTGCAACATTGAAATTGGGACACGAGCTTGGTTATTGTATAGATACAGATATACGATCGCCTTCGTCACTTTTTACTTTCGCCACAATATTAAGAAAAAAAAAAAAAATTATTCTTATTCTGTAACAAATATGCTAAACATTGTTTCATTCCAAATAACAATAACTTCATTTTTATTTTGAAAAAAAAAAAAAAAAAATCAAGTCTTTAGTATTCCAAGGATGAACAAGAAATTATTATTTCACAAGGTTCACGATAAAGTTTAGGTCTCAAATTTCCAGAGTTATCCAATTTTTTCGGTTCACTACTGAATAATTAAAGTCATCGGAATCGCAAGTATTTTTAAATATCAGGTGAAATGTTTAAACAAAAATTTTATGGCTCGACAAAAAAAATTAGGGCAACGTTCAATTTTTCTAATAAACTGAAAAAACAAAAATCTATCCATCTAAATGTATTCACGGGGCAGTAATAGAGTTTTTGCATTAAAAAGTATACTCTCGACAAGATACTTCATGCGGGTAGCAAGGTGCATCGACGTCGTTTCGTTTTGATGTCAAAAGAGAGCTTAATGATGGTGTAATGGGGGCCGTTATCCTCGGTTCGTGCCGAGTCGGGAGGACGTCGCCCCCATCACCATCACAGTCAAAATGCGAATCATAGCAACCGCAGTTTGCTTCACCGGGCGAGCGTGGAATAAATTAAACAATACTTTGCATAGATGTGACAAGAAAATAAACTGATTCGCTTTTATTTTTATTTTTTTTCAGTTTGAAACGTGGTGGTCATCGCTCACCTGCGTCTCAGCCGGAAGTTCACCACGTTTTGTGGTCGATGGGCAGGCGCCCTTAAGACAGTGCCTTCATCCGGAAAGTTTCAACAAATACCTCGATCTTCCCGATCACTACACACTTTTCCATGACCTGAGAAAGGAGTTCACCAGTTGTTACTCGTCACAGGAGGAACTTGCGAGCCTCAGCGTTCGAGAGATGATTGAATGTATCCTTTGCAACTACATTTTGTAACGCTCGCTTTTCGTTCGAGAAAAGTAGCAGTGTTTTTCGAGCGAATTTGTAAACAAAGTTCTTTAATCGTTATAGGGATTTAACTGTTTTTCGTCGTCTGTCTCGCGACTCAGCCTCTAAACGTCGTACCTCTTTGCCTTTTCCATTCTCTATCTTCGCTTTCTTTCTCATTCTTGTACTCGACTGTATTCTTGAGTTTACTAGACACCTGGGGGCCAGCGTTTGCCAGTGTTTCTCATCAATTTTCCCCCAATCTTTCCAAACAGCCTTTTCTTCACACCATAAAAAAAAAATAAAAAACTTAGAATAACCAAAACGGTTTTGTAAATGTTTGTGGAGTAAATCTTTTTGTTTTTATACACTTTACAATCTTTGCTTGTCCATTGAACAAAAAATTCTGCTGAATCTTTAGTTTTGTAAAAGAGCACCAAAAAAAATCAGACCTAAAACGTCCCAATCATTTTCTGTGAAATTAACAGCAACAAAAATTTGTATTCTCGTTCTTCGTGATAATTAGAAATGTTTGAATTAAAGAAATCTTCGGTCGTGTCGATCTTAGGATTACTTCAGATTTTTAGCTGTAAGTTGAAGGTTAAAGTGAAACTGATAATCAAATTTATTGACTAACTTCGATTTCAATTTATAGCGTAAAATGGTACAACGGAGAATTCGTTGATAACAAGTATTGAAAACCACTGACGAGCCACGTCTCGTGTTACGGTATATACCTCGTCACTCCGTCGGGGCCTATGGTTCCCATAGAACGGTTCTTCCTTGCGGCTGTTGAGCGGCCCTTCTTTCGCTTGGAGCAACGTATCTCAGTGGAGTTCTAAGCTTCGGCGGCACCTCGAGATGAGCCGTCGATTGCGAATCACTGCACGAGCACGATCTCGAGTTACGCCAGGATACGAGAAAGGTCCATTTACAGTTGGCGTGACCCACGGTCAAACGATGGCGGGGGGCACTCGCCTATCCGGCTAAAATTCTCAGTCATCGATAGAATGCACCTTTGCCTCCTTATTTGACATTCGCCGGATACTTAAACCCACTGAAAAACTAAGAGAGAAACTATTATTCGACTAAAAAATGTGTTGAAACAAATTTTACATCCAAATAATTCGCCTGTCCACTTAAAATTTTCATTCATCAATGCACTGCACGTTTCCCTTTTTATTTTAAATTCTACGAACACTCAAGCGCACTTAAAAAAATGAGAGAACTAATAAAAATAAAAATAAACTTAGCAATCAAGAATATGCATCACATTAACTAGAATATATTATGGGCAAAATTAATTGACTTGATGGACTAAAAAGCATCTTCGTTAATCATTAAATCTCCTCACAAATAAATAAGGATACACATAAACAGAGAAATAATTATCAATTTGTTACCATCATTATCGCTCCGTCGATACGTCAGATCGTCGACCGACATCCGTAACAGAAACTCTAATTTGGCATTTTCGGAAAAAAGCTAAAAGTCCTCTAATTGATTTTCAAGTGCTCGTTGGATTTTTCTAAAAAAAAATAAACAAGTAAATGAAATCGAACTGTCAAATGAAACGGGCAATCCTTATCCACTAAAAAAGCGCTCCATTAATTAATACCCAAGCTCAGAAAATCAAATGCAACGTTACAAACGTGCGAGCATATGTCACCGCTCGAGAATCGAACACTTCTGTATCCGTGTGGACGTCGATTCTGCCGTTCCCTGCTGACGACGCAGACACTTTGTAACCACCGACCAACCAATACATGCACGTAGGTGCAAACACAAACCCGCTATCGTAACAGGGCCTCTCTTCGGTCTGAACGTCGTTGCCCGTCGTCTTCGTCTTCGCCGTCGCCGTCGACGGTGGCGAAGTAGACACAACTCGAGACAAGCCACAGTCGAGCATACCACGTTGCAGTGTGTACAGTGTAGTCGGTAATACGCGCGGGGAACACGCTGTGAAAAAAAATGCCGAAGAACTTTTTTCCATAATAATCAAGTCGAATTAAGAATCGAAATTGCCTCCAGGACCTTGAACCTCGCACTGTAAATCTCAAAGGCTCTCTCAATTAACAACAGTTTGTTATGTGACTCCAAAAATTTGCTACAAGTTCGACGCATTCCACTGCGTAAAAATCTGTTGAACCATCAAGATCAGAAAAAAAGAGACTCTGAGGTACGTTCAAGACATCGACTTCCATGCTTTGTACCAAGCCGCCAATTAGCAGATTGACACGCTGCACAAAATTGCAAACTGGCGTTAAAATAGTAACCGAAAAGTCTGATTTTTTATTTACTAAAAAAATTGCCGAGGAACATATGAAAATCAAGCAAACGTCAAATTTTCTTGCTCAAATTCTTTACGTTTTGCCCTGCAATTTCTAAGGAACCTACTGATTTACCAGTTTCCTATGTGATTAAAAAAAAACAATATGATCATCGTTTTTCTATGCGTGAAAAATTTACACAACCGAGAGGCAAAAAAGGAGGTACAATCGTGTGCAAAGAGCTTTTCTTTCCACTTAATACATTTAATACAAAGCCCGCATGAATAACAAAAGCGATATCCGGCGTTGCAAAGATCGACAACTCGCAACAATGTCTGACGAATTGTGTTGCTATTTGTTTTGTGGAGTTGTAGCTTTTCAAGTTTAGTCCCGGAGGTTTTATCAGCACGACGATTGCAATCAATTGTGTGTTTTCTAAATTGTCACGTACAGGCAAACGGCCTTGAAGATATTCAGGAAGTTTGTTTGGAGAGTGCATTTTTCTTCTTCTTCTTCTTCTTCTTCTTCTTCTTCAAGGGCGTTCAGCCACGGATTTTCTTCCGTTGGAATGCGCTCGTCGTAACTTCCTCTTTCGAAAGCAAAACGCATGTGTATATCGCGTGGAATGGGGACTTTTTCTACCGATCGGCAAACACGTGTCGGTCCGTGGAGAGGAAGTCTCTCTCTCTCTCCTATTTCGTTCACAAATATGTACTATAGCAGACGAGCACGATAGTCAGTCCGAAAGACAGTCCAAGCTTTGTGTTAATCCTCGAGAGTTCTCCTTTCTCTCTCTCTCTCTCTGTTTCTACATCGCTTTTTCGTTCACTCTTCCTTATCCTCGTTCAGTTACTTGCCGTTGGCTCGACGCAGTGTGTAATCACACACACTGTACCTGAGAACGCGAGGGGCTGATTAGTAAAACAAAAACCACCTGTTGCAGGTGATACGGAATCGATATGTCTGTCGGGCGCTCGGTCGAAACGATTTAACAACGTTCGCTTTTTAATGAGATTGATAATGTAGGATAGATTATCCTTCTAGGATTTTTCTATTCTGACGAATCGTTTTTTATTGTATTAGCATGATCGTTGGTTATTCTGGAAGGTCGTTCTTATTTTACAAAAGTCAAAGACTGTAGCGAGGTCTGAAAAAAAATTCGTTTTTTATTCTTCATGGTAATAATGAAGATACTCATTTCCAATATTCCGGCGATTTAGGATATTCAAACTGAGCGAAATTTGGGTCTTTGCATTTTTCACAAACTTTCATAAATTCCTGCTTCTTTTTTTCACCTCCTGCATGGAAATTTAATTCCACACCAAAATTTGGAGAAAATCATATTATTTATCTCAAATATTGAATTTAAATCCTTCGATGATAAATCACATCCAAATAGAAGAAGAGTCATGAGCTAAACTTGATTTATTTTTTTTTAGGAGTAATGCAATTTGTGTGGAAAAAATGGTTAACTATGATTTCTGAGCAGCGAGGAAATTTCCTCGAATGGTAATTTACAATCGTAAAAATAAAAAACCGAGTCACTGTGTACACACTAAAGAAATATGCGGGTGACGAAGGATTATCGTGTTTCTAGTCTGAAGAAACATAACAGTTTGGGTTGGAGGAGAAATATATGTAACGTCTGGTCCCTACCAGTTGACCAGGGTACGTTATGTCGATTCCATTGGTTCCTTCCACCGTGAAAAGACACTGGTTGGACCAAGAGAGTTCTTATCAGCTAACTGACGGTTTAAAGGTCATCGCCGTGAAGATATTGCAGTAGCGGCGTCCAGTAGAGCGCCTTGCGACATTCAGTATGCTTTGATCGTTGGTGACTGTGCTACCACTACTTTTCATTCTGTTTTCTTACCATTCGGATTTACTTCACCGTCCGCTCGAGCAAAGAGTAAAGAAACAACTTCCGGTGAGTGTTTCGATGGGTCCTGAATTATTTAAGAAGGACGAAGCGTTCAAAAACACTAAAATCAGTGAGAATACATTATCACCATTTTCTCAAAGCTTTGTGACTTAATTCTTCAGAGTCACGAATGATTTTTTTATTACACGTGTACATAATGCAAAGTAAATTTCATGGCAAATATCTGAAGTGTTTTTTGAGAAACAAAACCAGCTGATCCGTCAGCTCAGATCCAAAAATACCAATCAATGTTTTTGCAAATTCGTTTCTATTAAATCCTTGCAAAATTTTGTATACAAGCCTTGATGTAAAATCATACTTCAATTTTGATTAATGCGACAAATTCACAAAACCGAATATAAAAAATGATTTTGTTTGCCGGAAGCACACGACAATCTTCCAAAATTTTTATGAAATCACAAATATATTCTTGCTTTCAATACAAAAATCCTCACTGTGCTCGTCATAATCAAAACCCCGTAGAATTTCTTCCCTTAAAAAAAGGGATTATCCAATTTTTACGTGATCAGTACAAAAATCGATAAATCACGTGTTCGCCCGACGAAAAATACGCACGAAATCAATGATGGCATGCACGACTAGAAACGAGCGCTCTGCCGGAGAGTATTACGATTACAATTGTGCGATAACCCATTGCAGACGGTCGCGTACATTATTGGTCCGCGTGCTGATGCGTTTGGTGCTGGTCAATTATTCGATCGATGAAAAAGAACGTGGCTGCGTAAAAAAATTCCGGATTCATGAGAAAGAAAGAGCGGAAAATAAAAGAAGAAATAATGTGGTAAAGTGCCATTATGCAACGCGATGCGCAGCACAATATTAATCAGCAACAAAACAAAAAGTGTCAGTCGTTTAGTGACGTAAAATTTCAAATGCCAAGGCTGGCCCCAGGGGTGAATATAAATGTTCTGTGCTGGGCAGAGATAAGAATAAGGACCTTCGTAATCACGCTATTGATCAATGCTTATGTTCGGCTGCGTAAATCAGCATCTGCTCTTGTGATTATTTATTCATTAAGCTGACTGCTGTGCTTCTCACTAGTCAAATTAGTGGTACATTTTTTTAAAAATCGTTTTTACTATTTTTGATGGAATTCTGGTAAAATATTTAAGCGTTTTGCTGTAGGAGTTCTGCAAATTAAAGAAAAAACAGTGTTAATGTGTTTTTGAAGAATATTGAACAAAATCTATATGCGTATATTATTGATTGAACTATCTGAAAATTAGCTAAAAATTATGATGTCATTCACCAAAAATATACTGCATTTTTATCTTTCAAGAATAGAAGAAGATAAAACGATTGACGCACGTAGTAAGATTTCTACATTGATAGAACCATTTCATCTAATTACTCCGTTATTTATATACTCTCTCAATTTTGTATTCTCTTCGAACCAGTTGACACACCAGGAAAACTGAAATTTTGTCTTTGGTACGTAAACTGTCCAAGAAATCAAGAAAGTGTCATGATCTTAAGACGATGTAACTCTTTTACAAAATTCTCTGGATCAATGATTATTTTTTTGTTGCACAAATGGTACAAAATTATGCAGCCTAAGTTTGTTAGGAAACTTAGCCCAATTTAACGATTTAATTTCACTGTAATTACTGTCTATTTACTACGCCAATATGAATCCTTGACCTATTAAAAAACAGACTTTGGCTTAACGCCCGACGCAGACAATGTCTTTCACGTAAAGGAGATTCAGGACATGGTCAACGTAATTCAGAGGATGATCAAAGACGGTGAGCACAGGCGTTGTCTTCTTTCCCATTCCCACTGTTCCATTACCACTTTCATTCCCTATAATTACCTACACCTTTTTTTTTTCGTTTCTCTCCATGTGCAATTAACGAATGATTGCGACCGTGTGAGATCGTGCCCGTCGAAGACTATATTCCCGTCCCGCGCGAACCTCTTCGCGTTTCCTTCTTATTCTCGCCACTCACAGTCTCCTTAAGTCGCCAGTGCCATGAAGAAACCGATAACATACGAATCCCAAGAGAAGAACGAGTAAAAAAAAACCACAATACCTGAGTGCTCGTCGATAAGGAAACTCAGCCTCTACTCCGAAAGCGAGAGCTTTGAAATTTACATGTCTTGCCTCTATAAAAACCTTAAGTCGCAGCACTTCTCAAAAATTAACGATAGAATATTTATACGAGGCATTCTGATTCAATACACAATTTTTTTTGTTACATCATTTTTTTTGGATGGTAAATTCTTTCTATTTTACTCCTAATTGTATAGAATTTATAGTCGTTTGTACAGAATCTATAGAAAAATTTGCAACGGGGAGGAATAATATTGGGAAGGGTGAAAAAATTTTTTTGTAAAAAATGTACAGTGGCTGAATTGACGGGAAATAGCTTATACACATGTGCACAAATACTCGAGGTTGAAAAAAGCTTCGACGTCCTACTGTATTAGTTTACGAGTGTGCGGGACCTGCTCTATAATATTATGAGCACCGTCGAGCGTACTGCACTCCTTATCACAGTGGTAACCAACTCGTTCTCCATGCGGTCGATGGAAAAGTGTCTCGGTTCCATTGGACTTTTGATTAAACCTTTTTTTATGGCAGAATGTTAATAGAATTGGCAGTTATGCGGTTACCGATCTGAGATTGTAAAGGGATTGAGTCACCGGAGCTGCAGAGAAAATGTAGTGATGCAAAAAAAGCTAAAATTAAATTAAATTAAATTAATTCAGCATACAAAAGACCAAAAGTATGATTTAAATATGATTTTTTATTCAAGAGTCGTTTATGTTTTCAAAAAATTCTATTCATATTCTCAGGTAGCATATTTTGGAACGATAATCGTTAAGTATACAATTCATCACTAAATTTCTGGCACTGATTTGTACAGTAGCGCTATTTTGAATTTTCTAATTGACCTTATCATTCATTTAAATGCCAAATTTGTAGGCATATTGAAAGAGTTCATTAAAACCGTTCCAAAGTCTTGACGTTGATATAATGCCCTGTAGAGTTTTTAATTTCCCGTGGACATTTCCAATCGACGGAAATTAATTGCCCTATTCCACGTCCAACTGATAAACATAGCTGTGTTCTACGAGTAACGTGTCAAGGCCTTGGGGCAATAATTTTAATAACCTTCGGACAAAATGAGATACCGAGCTCGCCGGTCCAATCGCTATTAAATTTATGGATACCCGAGACAATATAATATTTTCAATTGTATACATATTTTTATCACTGCCGAAAAATTGGTAGCTATTGAAAATAATATTTATAGAGGCAAAAAATGCTACCACTTAAAATGGTTTAACTGACCAAGAATGTTTAATGTAGTTTTTTCATTTTTGAGTTTTTCCCTCATTTGGATCATTTTTATTTTTCTTAATTTTCTTAATAACTTTCATTGATACGTACTGATTCTATCTAAACAAATTGACGAAAACCGTATATATACATATATAAAATTTCTATTTCGCGCGTTTGATCGAATGAGAAAGTATGACTTGCCGAAGAGCTTCCAATTCGCGTTGCACCTACGATGGCAATAATTGTGCCGAGTCGACCGATCGAATGGTATTTCGCTTAGCTCTTGGTTTTCGGAAAGGTACCTAATTGTACGGTACTATTCGGACGGCGACACTGAGGGACTCCATGGGGGGACAATAAGAATGTTTGAGAAACAGGAGACAGGATGAGGGTGTACAGTTACTCGTGGAAACGTTCGTCGCGTTTATAACGAAGCTCGTTGGCTCTGCGAATTCTTCCTCACACGAATTAATCGTCGCTTTCTTCATTCCTCAATATTTTTCTTTCAGGACACGTATTTCAGACTCCCGAAGTGATAAACCTCGTCTTAGAACCTGGAATATGGTAATTCGATAGATTTATTTACCTAATAATTCAGTAACTTCAATAATTAATGTATCGGTACTCAAATGGGATTTTTAATATTGCAGCTCAAAGGATGAGGAGGTAGACAACAATTGCGTAGTCAGAGCGCGTGGACTTCCTTGGCAGTCGTCCGATCAGGACACCGCCAAGTTTTTCAGAGGACTGAATGTTGCCAAGTGAGTAAATAATTTTTAAAAAATTCTCCCTTCATGCAAATCATGCAAATTATAGATATTACTACACATTCTTGAACTACTAATGGGTGTGATATTCGTGCGCAAGCTTCTAGGATTTTTACAAAAAATAAGGTAACCCAATGTACACGTAGTGGATGTTCGTCTGTGAAGTTCTATATTGGCTTAACATTCGCAAAAACAATGTTAGCAACAAGTTTCCAGTAGCATTGCGTAAAGATGTTTGATAAAGCAGAAGCAGAATTGTGAAAATGAAAATAGTTTTATGGTAAAATCGAAAAATTATTTCTTAAATCTAAAGTAATTCTAGCATTTTTACTATACCATTAATTAATTAATTTAGTATAACTGTTTCAATAAAAACTTCAAGGACTTGAAATGTAATTATGAATAGATATTTTTAAATGGTGTAATTATTTCGGCCGAAATTGATTTTAAGTATATTTTCGATCCGGGTTAAATTGTCGATTGCTAACTTAATTAATTTTTTATTTTTTCGTAGGGGTGGCGTAGCCCTGTGTTTGAGTCACCAGGGCAGACGTAACGGGGAGGCATTGGTGCGTTTCGTGAGCAAAGAACACAGAGACATGGCGTTGAAAAGGCATAAGCATCACATCGGTACGCGTTACATAGAAGTGTACAAAGCCTCGGGCGAGGAATTTGTTCGAGTGGCTGGAGGTGCGAGCGGCGAAGCTCACGCGTTTCTCTCGCGTGGCGCTCAAGTTATCGTGCGAATGAGAGGACTGCCGTACGATTGTGTTGCGAAACAAGTGGTGAGTACACAATTGAAATAGCCAATGCGAGGCAATCAGCGAATTAGTTCAAACAAGTAACGAGCTAATCGAACTATTTTTTTTTTTTTCTTCAGATTGACTTCTTTCTCGGTGGACAAAAACCATGCCACGTTCTCGACGGCGAAGAGGGCGTTTTGTTCGTTAAAAAACCTGACGGCCGAGCAACCGGTGATGCTTTCGTTTTGTTCGCAAAAGAGGAAGACGCTGCGAAAGCTCTAAGCAAGCATCGTGAGTCGATCGGCACGCGGTACATCGAATTATTCCGCAGCACGACGGCAGAAGTGCAGCAGGTAAGTGTCTTTTTTCAACAAGTTATTATGTGTGACAAAAATAAAAAATGAAATTACGTTTGGATTTCCAAAAGTCGTGGCGAAATTTATGTTTTCTTTCACTGCAAAGGTTTGCATCATTGCAAAGGTTTTCTTATTAAATAAACAAAAATAATGGACTCGTTCCGTGGAGAAAAATCCTCTCCACTTTTTGATAAAACATTCTAATCGCATTTAACTGTTGCTTCTCTATTTGCAATATACTGAACGAAACTTAACGTCAAACAGGTATTGAACAGAGCTATTGATCCCAAAACCTACGAACCTATACCACCGATACTCCCAATTCCGTTGCTTCCGCAACACATAATAACATCGGGTACGCGCAAAGATTGCGTGAGATTACGGGGCCTTCCTTACGAGGCGCTCGTCGAGCACATCTTGGAATTCATGGGAGAGCACTCGAAAAACATCGTTTATCAAGGAGTCCACATGGTGTACAATGCTCAAGTACGTATTTATTATTAATCACTTGTTCGTTACCTTCTTTGGAAAATTTAATCGTACCCTCATACGAAAATCGCTTTATCCAAACAGGGCCAACCCTCCGGCGAAGCTTTCATCCAAATGGACAGTGAAAACTCGGCTTTTGCGTGTGCGACACACCGTCACCATCGTTACATGATATTCGGCAAGAAACAGCGTTACATCGAGGTCTTTCAGTGCAGCGGCGAAGACATGAACGTCGTGTTAACCGGGGCTCAGCCGCCGCCAGCAAAGTCACTTCTGTCACCCGGTACGTTGACCACACACACACCCGCGGCCCTAGCTCACCCACCCCCACAACCGAGCGTTCCCGTACAAAACAGCCAGCCTCATCTTTGGGACATTCACGCGCTCGTTCAGGCCCAGGCTCAGGCCCAAGCTCAGGCCCAGGCCCAGGCACAGGCCCAGGCTCAAGCCCAGGCGCAAGCCATAAGAAATCAAGATTTTTTCCTAATGGCCCTTGCGTCAAATCCCCCGCCCTCATCGAATTCCGCAGTCTCACCGAATGCCGTTAACACGAGCAAAGCTCTAGCTCTTCCTGCTCCAGCTCAGCACCAACTTTCAAGCTATTCCATGGCACCCCATCACCATCCTTCCGCCCTTCACGCTCAAAATCCTCACGCGCCCTTTTTGCTCTTCAATATGCCGTCCGCGCGAATTCCTATACTTCGGGCACCCCCGACTCATCACGGATTGTTACCACCGATAATGCAATCTGCTCAACTCAATCCGGCGGCTCTGATGGGCTTAAAACGATCGTGGGAAAGCGCTTTTCCCTCGGAGTCCATGGCGAACATGCCGAAGAGGGCCGCCTGGCAAGCTCCTGGTGGTTACGCGCCCGCGCCTCCCACCAATCCGGGTCTCGCTTACCCAGCTCAATTTTATCCTCAAATTTGATTTGAGTACTTAACGTGACCTAAGCTCGATGAGCACGATATCGGAGATTTATGTTAAAGTTAGGAGGACAATGTTTTTTTGAGAATTTTTGTCGTTCGCGATGATTTGTTGATAATTATTTGCTGCACTTTTCGTTCGGCAATTTTTTTTTTTTTCCTTCGTCGTCAGGATCTTTTGATTCAGACATTGTGCGCGAGAGACTTATATTAACACACTTGCCAAGGTACTTGACAATAATTCTTTAGTATTTTCGGCCAATATAATCATGACTCCTTCTCCGGCAAACAAAGTTTGCGCGGAACGCGAAATTCTTTGGCATCCGTTGCCACCGTTTTGGCTTTTTTTCTTTTCTCTCTCTCTCTCTTTTTGACTCACGAACGCCAATAAAGTGCCTTCGAGTTCTCGTACTGATTCGAGACTCAACCTTTTCGTGCGGTGATTAATAAAAAAAGTACTTATGACCAAACGTCTTAACGGTATAGTAATAATAATATCAATCGTTGAAATACGCGCAATTAAACGTTTCGCGTGTCTAAAGTTCTCGCGCGTTCCTAAAAACGCGAATAGCTTAAGTGCCTTACGAACGGTTGTTGCTAAACTTATCTTGTTCTCATTTTAACAGAAGAGAAAAAGAAAACAAGCTACACGATGTACATAATAAGTCCAATATACGATCGCGAATTATATACATATAATACATATATATTTACATATATATATATATATATTTTGATAGAGATATTTTTTATCGCCCTACAATAGGATTAGAGAGGCTGCGCGCACCTCTTATGTGATTAGAAATATTTTCCACTCGAGTTTAATTTCCTTGGCGCGACCGTCCTGTTATCGTCAATTCCTTTTTTTTTCGATAAGTACAATTTAGTAATCAGAGTTGCGATGCTTCCATTAATTTTCGACACGCAATATATATTTAATTAATCCATTAATCGATAAAACAAAAAATTTCCCTACCGGCAATGAAATATTTATAATTCTAGTTGCTAGAATCGAAATGATTTTTTAAGGAAATACATTAAAAAGAATATTCGTCGTAATGAAGGTTTTCATTCAATACAATAACGCATTTATGAAACACTTGATGGAATAAATAAATAAATGAGAAATGCGGGCTTAAAAATAATGGGAGAAATGCAAAACTGTTAGGAATACTTAATAATTAATATCGTGCAGCTAAGAGTCCTTTCCATACAGAAACTCTACATTCCTTTACACACTTATCCTACAGTCATTTACAAAACACAATTTCCTAATATTCCTGCATATACACCTTGAGCCTAGGGCCATTCGCGGGCATCTAACGAGCGGAGTGATTGGTACCCTGATATAAAGAGGCAAACAGACTTGTAACCGAATCACAGAGAGAAAAAAAAAACGTCGTTTAACTTATTGTCAAAGCGGTATCAAAAGCTTTGACTCTCGTACTTAACTCGGTGTCGGCGGTTTTCAGTCGTAATTAAAGTCCTTTGACAATCATTGATAATGGGAAACGAATTCGTCAGAATATTAAAATTCATTGATTCAAATGAAACGGAAATGATTCTGCCAACTTTCCGTGACGCACTTTCATTTGACTTTAGATTTAGCTTGCAACTCGAGGACTTAAGCGAAACGCTTTGAGAAGGTGAATAAATATTCGTTTAAATATCGCAACATCAATTTCCACGATAATTATCGTCCTGTAAGTTCACTTCCGGTTCTCTCAATCGCATAGCGTTCGCCGAGATTCGATTGAATGCCAAATAGTCTTAAATCTTGCCAAATCTGCGTCGATAAGAAAGAGAATGAAAAGAGTTCAAAGCCACCAAAGAATCGAGGCGTCGCTCATTGCGAAGAGATAATTGGGACGAATTTCTAGTTGCATGGAGTGATTTTTGTAGCGGGATGTTCTTTATTTTTCATGGGAAAACAGCGAATTATTCTGTTATCCGCGATAATATTTGCCATTAGCTTCTCAAAGCTGCGTAATTCGATTACTCGATTATTTTTTTTCTTTTCACGAATTCCTTTCCCACAAACTGTGACGACTGATTGAAACTGATCGACGTATACTCAGATTCCCCTAAAAATTAACGTCTTCCAGTGCAAGCCTCGATTTGTTTGTTGCACATGAAAAGTTACGGGGCGAAAATTCGATGTGCGCTGACATCAGCTTTTGACGCGGAGAAACAATTTGGTCCCGCTTTATTATAGCATGTAGGCATTATAGATCTAAAAAAAAGGAGTTTGTGAGAAGGTAGAGATTTTTCTTTGAGTACAAAACGAATGCAAGAAAGAGTTTAAAAAATAATGAAGGAAAATTGATTTCTTATGTTAGCGTTGATCTATCGACTCACGACTCCGTAGGGGTGCATCTTGGAATTTTCCGTAGGGGTGTTAATCGAGGATATTGAAATATTACCACAGAAAGAAAGGAAATAGTGGAGAAAAATTCTTTGGTGGAAAAATTTCAAGATCATAGTGTGGCATCTGTTCGTCTTAATCTATACTTTATTATTTATAATAAAATACATAAGGGTTTGTTTTTTTTTTACGGTGGTAAAGATGCGCCCCGAAAGAAAGGAAACTTGCGTGCACTACATATATAAATTTATACACGAAATATGCATTATACTGTTGGCTTTCGCTGGATTCACGCGAAGATTCATGGGCAAATTTATTCGTATATTATATATACAAACTTCTCTATTCCACCTACTCTCGTATTACTAACTCGACGCTCATCGCATTATTAGACCGTGAAGCTGTGTTGGATAATTTGTCTGGTGTTGTGGATGGCTAACATGGTGACTGACAGTGTCGTTTCCTATATTTTGTTACATATCTTATTTTATTCCGACGATAAATCGGAACGCGAATATTTCAGTCGATCCCGGGATGCCCTGGCTACGCGGTAAGATTTTATTCATTCCTTATTGTACATTCCTTCCATTTTTTTACTCATCAATATGGAATCACATGTATCAAACGTACATTCCACATATATTCAAATCTTCGCGATTAAGAAAGTTTAAACGCTTCTAATTGGTGAATCTGTGATAGATTTTCGTCATCGTTACTCAAATATAGTCTACAACTATAATTTGTAAATATTCATTTATTTTCAGTACTCAATTGATACTAATTTTCAAGTTTGTAAGTATTTGTTATGTTTGCTGCTTCAAGTAATTCGTAATTCCTTACCGATGCATAGCGTATCTTTTGAGGGCTGAAATGAGCGATGCTCCATAAAAATCGGTAGCAAATATTGCATTACCTCAGCAGGAAACTTAAGCAAAAATGTACCTTTTCGAAAATTGCCATTAAACAATTATTCTTTTTTTTTGCAGTTGCGTGTGTTTAATAATTCAATTAGTAAACATGATTTAAAAATACAACTGATGTCATTAGCATGAAGCGTTCCAACTCGCTTAAATCAGCTGGGTACTCCGGGATCTATGTTTTTTTTTTAAAACACAAAAATAAAATAAAAACCGGGGAATTAATTTGCTATTCACGACGCATCGACGATTTTCGCTTGACAGTTAATCACGGATTACCAAATTAGTACATGCGGGTGTAAAAGGTTTGTCCTAGCAAGCTTCTTCTGCCTTTGCCCCTAGCGAAAGCTAACCAGTCGCAGTCTGGCGTTAAGGCGATGGGATTCAAATTCTGACTGTGCGACGTTTGTTTTTTGTTTTTTTTTTTTCTCCTTTTTTTGTTATACAACTCATAGCCTTATAAATGGGACATAGGATTCTATCGTGTACACAATAAACGCTCACAAACAAACAACAAACACACCCAAAACATACACAAGAACACATAATTACAGTTTTTTTACCTGTATACTTTCTGTATATCGAAAATTATATATATTAATATTCAATAATCATGTTAAATAAATGTACTCGTGTCTCGTGGATATCTTTGCGCTTGACGGGTTGGTGGACTTTTATATCCTGATTACCTCGTGCCGTGGACGTACTTTTCATTCTTTTTTTTTATAAGTTGTTTTTTTTGCACTTCGGCTTCTTCATCGTCTGCCCGAGCTCATTTTTTTTTTACGCATCACCGCATGCTTCCTAGCCACAGTAGATATAACTCATTTTATTTCTATAAAGTAACGTGCAGTTGGCTGATTTTTATTTTTTTTCGCGAACAAGTGAAGCGCAATTTTTAATATATTTTATTTGAGAAAAAGAAAAAGCTGGACTCGCTGACGAAGTACGAAAGAAAAGTACGTCCATCGTTCCTGTTACGTTCTCTAAGGTATTCTTTACTGGGTTCACAGGTATCTTTGGAGTTGAAGAGATTTGTGTCGTAACACCTATTTTTTTAATTTTTTTTTTTTTTAATAATATATTTATCCTCTTCGTCTTACCTATTTTTCCTCACACTTCTGTGAAATTCTGTCACTTGTCCTGCCCTTCCTCCACATTTTTACTGTGCAAATCCTCCTTCATCTTCTCTCTCTCTCTCTCATGAATTCTCACTTTATCGCATTATCGGTCATCAACTCTTTTACAATTTTACCTTCGCTCTCGGACTTTTTTTTTGTTACTATGTGCCGCCTGCTTTTGATTAGCGCAGCTTTATCGTCCGGCGAATTGTCAGATTGCCCGAAGAAGTCACGAAAATAAATGGCGATTATTCATCAAGCAATCCAAATGAATTCTCGTTGAAAAATTTAGAGGAAATGGCATTTCATGTGTTCTAGAAAAAAAAAATTCATTAACTCAACTCTGATTTTTACCATCTAAGTGCATGATAAACATAATGAACTTTTATTTCCACGGCAATATTAATATTAATATCCGGTACATTAGGGTTTTAGATAACGCTAAAAAAATTGGTAGCATCGCGTCGGCGGTGAGTTCGCTGTTGGTTGATACCGGTTCTGAGTGGAGCTGCAAAAGTAGAGAGAGCCATTATTAATAATTGCCTCCAAATTTGGCCGGAGGCAAAGCCAAAGAGTCGTCACCGCTCTTGAGATTCTTCCCGCGCGCTTTCAGATTCCCAAGGAACTTGTCATTAAATTCCGAATTAAGTAACGGCGTCCAAGTAATTAAATCGCGGCGACGATAGCGAGATCCTAATTTCGTGTGTCGCAGGGGCAAGAAAAAAACGAAGCGAACAATCAACTTTAATCACCACTTTAATGACTTTCGCTCTATCCTGTGCTTTCTTCTCTCTCCACATTACACCTTTTCTTGCAGATTAATTCTTCTATATACGTTTCAGCGGCGATGCAGGGGCTGCGATCGTGGGTTAAAACGATCGTTCTTTCGTTAATAAAAAAACAACAATTTATTTATCATCAATCAATGGAAAAAAAAAATACATTCAAAAATGAAATTACAACAACAAAAAAAGAAAAAAAAACACTCGTTGGTGTACGTGTATGTGCGGGTACTTTGGAAAATGCTTACTGTGGTTGTAGCGGGACGAAAACACCTTGGAAACAAATTTATATTATTTATATATACTTTCGTATAAATATATATAGACAAAATATTGTACTTAAGGGCAAAAACGACAAAAGACAAAAGGACAAGAAAAAAAAAACGTTTTGGGGGATGAAAAAAAAAGCAATAGCTGTGTGCGTGTGCGGGGGATGGATTTATTTATTGGTGATTTGGCAGAAGGGGCAGAAAAATCGCAAGTGGTGCGTGCAGCCTACATACACATCTACGTATATTATTATGTTATACAATGGTGCAGTGTCGATCATGGTATGGTAGCGGGGACCTACGTACAATACTAACTTCTGTGCTTCCAGGTAGGCCAAGTCCATTCATTATTCTCCTGGATCGTGAATGTACAACCTGCGACGAAATATATATATTATTACAATGGCATTATTGGAGAATTATTAAAGTGCGAGGCACGCAATGTATCTCGACGTTAAGGTCGTACATCCTCGACCTAAAAACCAAAAGCGTACGACATCGTGCAGCAAATTATGTAACAAATGTAATACGCAAGACGCATTTCTCTTGTACCCTGAGATTTCTGCACGACGTCGCGTCGGCTTAGCGAGTAGATTTTTCTTTTTATTTTATTTTTTATTTATTTCCTTTTTTTTTTCTTGTTGTATATAGAGATCATGGGTCCATCGGTCGGTTGTTGGTGTTTTTATTTTCATGTATGCAATGTTAACTTTCTTTTTACATACGGTCACACATTTAGTACGAGTTCGAATATGCGGAATTCACGAACTTCAATAATGAGATGCTAATTAACTTGTCGGGATACTCTCTTTCTTTGCACCCAATACTGAAGCGCATTTACCTGGCGTTATCATCCTCCTTTTTTTCGGGATAAGTCACGATCAATTGCGTTTCACCGGCCAACAGTGGTTTTACAAAAAAAAATTTATATCTTACTGACCTTGCATGAAGTTGCCTTTTTATCACAAAAATTGTGGGTTCTCTTGTTTATCTAACATACATTTCAGTCGCTATACTTATGCGCCCTTCATAAATTGACAATAGCATCCCTTTTTGAAGAAAATGTATCATGTGAAATTTTTTTTTTACAAAATATATAAATATATTGTTTTTCATTACAGTTTTCGTTACGGAATTGTATCGCAAATTTAAACAAATGTGTCCACTTAAAATTCTTAGAAACAAGTTGATCGAATTTTTTTAAAATTTGCAACGCAATTGATCGTTTTTTTTACGTACCTAAATTTCTTTTGCGAAGATGATTCGCTAGACTATAACCAGAGGGACCACAAACATAAAAATCGATCATACCCTTGCAATAATTTTAGTCTCAACTCCGCCCTTAAGTCTAAGTAAGAAGAAATTCATTATTTATGACTTTTTTTATAACTTTGGTCTTTCTTTTCACTACAGGAGGTACGATGATGCCGCCGCCGCCGCCCTTCCGACCGGGAGGTATATTCATACCGCAAAATGCACTTTTGGCACGTGCGATACCTCAATACGCGCCGGCATATTCGCCAGCCTTCTACTGGCCGTATCCTTCGCCACCGGTCAGTCCGACTAGTTACTATAGTCCTCCCAGCGTGGGAGGAATAGCGCCGATGAACCCGCAAGCAACTTTGGTAGGCCTGTCTAAGGTGGACCCTTCGATAAATCCTCCGACGAAGTACGACTTCGTCCACGATAACGCAATAAACCAAGGAACGTCTTGTTACGTTACGCTTCAATTAGCGCCACCGGAATGCCTTCACATGGCCCAATTGGATCCTCGAACCGAGATCGAAAAGAGTCTACAAATACTTCCTCTCCAAGCGGCGAACAATTAACGGCATTTACATTGTTCGTTGCTCGATTCTTTGATAGTTTGCGGCTTAACGAAGAGACTATAGCTCTCAAGTTCTCTCGTAAAGTCTATGCCTTTTACCTCGCCCGACAGAAAACACACACACGTGATAAACTATTATCCTCTCCTCGACTTTGCACACTTTCCATGCGTCCTAGCATTGCGTCTCTCTTTCGTTTTGTTTTATTGTTTTTATTTTTTATTTTATTTTTTTCCACTACTTCAATTCAGAGTTGTCATGCCCTGGCACTTTTGGGAATACAGTTCGCTTTTTAATTGTCATTTTATAATAATAAATTGCTGGGATTGTAAAATTGTGGCTGAACTTTCGAATAGCTGCGGTAAATATTAATTTTCTGTTAAATATCACGGTCAATTTTATTGGAAAATAAGGAAATATTTTATTTCTCTGATAGTTTATGGAAAATTAGTGGTTGCTGCAGCTATTTAGAAGTATATAGGTAATTTTACAATCACTGCAAGTTTTTATTGTGGCAGTCTTGTTTAAAAAATACACACACGCTCTGTGCTGTAAAGTACATTTGTTAATATAATCCCTGCGGAAAAAGGGCAGACGTGCGAATGGCGCGAGAACTGTGGGTTTTTAACCCACGGAATATATAAGTGAAACACACGCTCTTTCTAGTCTAGAGACGAAGCCAAACGGTCGCACTTTTACTTATTTTCACAGCTTAACTGTTAGCGACGAACGCTCAATAGCGATTTTAATTCCGGTTGACGTTTTTTTTAAAGCAATTTGCACAAAACTGTCTGCATTAAAAAGAAAAGTGCCATTTCTGGCATCGATTAAATTCATATCCCATATGCAACTATTTTTGCAGTTGAATTTGTGAATAAAAATGTACAGCTATATTGTTCGAATGAAAGACACTGGAAGTTTTTATACCTAAACTGGTAAATTTGATGTAACTTGTAATTCTGGTGTAGAATGAATGACTTTTTGTTTAGATACTGAAATTTTTATAATATCACTAGAAAAAATAGTTGCTTAGACTATTGATAATTGTCACTTAATATTTATCAGAATGACGACTTTTTTTCAAAAATGTAGGATCATATTTTCCATTTAATTGTCGAAACATTCCAAACAACATTGTGCTTTGGTCGAACCATTCTCTCGCAATGGTTTGAATTTTGTTGTCTTAAATATTGCTCAGACTTTGCCAGAAGGTCCATTTGGTTTCCTTTTTTTTTTTTGTGTAATTAAGTATTCCTGTTTTAAGAGGCAGTCTCCAAAGTTTATGGAAAATTGCAGGATTTTTGCAGGCTTCGTATCGCACGCAACGTTTTAATGAATTTTATCGAAAAGTTAGGCTCTCGACGGAGTTAGGACTTGAAGAATTTCCACCCGCGAGAGATCTCTCAAGCAAGATCCATAGATCTTGCCGGCTCGCGATCAAGAAATCCTGCGAGAGTCCAGCGCACTTTATACTTACGGTTAATCATCGCGAATGAATGTTATTTTTTATAAAAACACGACAGCAAATATTACAAGAGTCTTCCGTGGATAACTTGTTTTCTTTATTCTTGTAAGATTACGATTGTTAACTTATATTAATATATATATAAATACATATATAACGATAAACAAAGTATCGCGTATTAGCCAATGACACTACGAGGCGAGATGCAAAAAACTGCCGCAACTCGCCGTAAAATACCCCGAATTTGTCGAACAGTCGCGCGTATCAAGACTGCGATTTTATTCAGTCCCTACAGATGAAACTAAAAGAAAATGTTTGATACTTAAATATGCAATTAAGTCAGGGCCGTGAAAACTGCCTTTTTTATGTAGATTCAATTTTATTTTAATTGTAGGGCCGAATCGGATTTTTCGATGGCAGGTAATCGTGAGAATTAGCGAAATCGATGCTTGCGTACCTGATTAAAGGGACGTAGATTTATTTTTAAAAAATATGTTCGATCATCATCGGCAATTGAAGCCGCGATACGCTCTGAGGCAATCACACGTGTAAATAACTAATGCTATTGCCATTTGTTGATTTAAAATGTTCTTAATTTTTACCCGCAATGAAGTGCAATTAACGATGATGCTGATCCTACGTTCCAGAATTTCTTTGCACTGCAAAGAACACGAAGAAAAGAATCTAGCAAAAAATCTATTTAAAATATCAATTTTTAGCTCCAAAAAATGTCGCATAATTTGTAGCTTTATTTCACTTCGACGCACTTTCTGTGATTTTTTTTACCGATTTCCGTTCGATTCGACAGGATTTTTTTTGCGAGATTCTTTTCTTCGTGAATGAAAAGAAAAACGAAAATATAAATAATAGTTACACGCGCATCTAAGAGATACGACTCGTTTAAGAATCCGTGATTTATAGTGATAGGTGACATATCTATTAAAAAATACATTATATAAATATATATATATACAAAATAAATCGTCACACGTAGACGTGCGAATTAGAAATACGAAAAGATTCGTCTGCTTTGAGCGACAAACACAAGAATTGCAATCGGTATTTCACTACTGCTTATCATTTTCTCTGTTATACATAAATAATATTTGAGAAAATTGTGGCCAATTCGGTGCAATAAGCCTCAATGTACCTCGTGCAATATATACATACATAAATTATAAATATATGTAAAACCGGCCGGTGCACTTTCGAATTCTCCTTGCGAAATGATTTGTGGAAGTTCGATATTTAATTAACTAGTGGCCGGCCTAATATTAAATATTATATATATACTATTTATCCGATAATAGTAGATATAAAAAAACCACAATATTAATATATTTCGTAGAAAATATAGTTAGTCGAATGAAAATGACAAAATCTGTGGCCTTTTGATTGCTCGGAGTGCCTGCGAAAAGTTTCACAGCGATGCTCAGTGGCGAGAGTGACAAAAAAAAAGCAAATGATTATTATTCTGCGTAGTCTTTAATATATTATATATATTTCATATATATCTTGTTCTCTAAATATTATATAAATTCTATTTTATGCGATAACGCCTACGAAATATTGCAATGAATTTATATCTTAATAAATGTTATTTGATTTATTCGAAGAATTTTATCGATATTTGACAATAGAGCGATAGAACAGAAAAACAAGAATCCCTGGAATTCGAGAAAAAAAATAAAGTTTATGTAATTCTTCTCTCGGGGCTTTTTCGCAACGAGCGATTGTCACAACGCGAATTAAAAAAATATTTTAAATACCCATTTGTACCAAATACAGTTAAAGAATAAACTCAAATAAAGAAAAAGAGTTAATTATCACTTAGTGAGTTCATTCAGCAGAAAACGCTAACTAATGGAACTGCATAAAATAAAAAGCAACGGAAGCAAAGCAAAAAATTCTAATCTTTGATACGTTGAGCAAAAGGAGAAAATTAAATGTGTTATAATTGAATGACTCATTCCTTAAATAATAGTAAAATGTCTACTTTTATTCCATTACATTCTACAGAAAATACCAACATATGGAACTATTTTTTTTTTTTTACAACACTAAGAAATGATTTTTGAAAATTTGAAATAATGTTCTATTCGAATTGTGATGATTCGTGCTTGCAATCCCAATGTCCTAAGCCCACAATCCTATGGGCATAAACTATAAACGATTTAGCGATAAGTTTTCTCTCTATCTCTTCAAGCAATAAGTATCGTTCGATTTCCATTAAGATAGTTGAACTGTGCGATTGACTTGGAACGAAGAATGACGTGAACGAGAGTGTAGATGCGAGAGGCGCGAATGGATCGAGAGTTGTATGAGCTTAGCGTGCTTATCAGCGGCAGTATTTTATCATCCACGTGTCTTGAGATCGGACTATCGGTATCTTTGCTCCGAGCGTGAGACTATTCTGTGGAGCGTTAATCCGACGAGAATACTGAAGGTGCGATCTCAAGATGAATTTCCTTGTGATGCTTCGATGGTTTTTTTTAAAGCCTCGCTGCTGGAATTTCGCGCTTCTGCTGCTGCGAGTGACGTTCGTAGAAATCGTAGTGTTATTTTTAATGTACGATTTATGTTACGCCAATACAATTAGTAAAATATTAAATATTGTTTCAAAAACACGAACCACAGCTTCTGATAATTTTTTCCTTTTTTTCCTTTATGTGTTATCGTGCATTTTATTTGCAGTGAATTACGAAGAAAGTGAATTAATTCAGTAAGTACAGTTATTACATATTAACTCGGAAATTATGATTATGCCAGGAATAAAAAAATCTTCATAAAACTTGGAGAACCTTTTTTTTCCAGAAAATTTTCTGAATAAACCTGAAAAACAAGTAAAAAACAAGCGACTGGCTGTTTAGCGTGTGCGAAGATAAATGTATTAGTATCCAATAAATATATTTATCAAATTCTTTATTAAAGTACGAATTTATTACAAGGTTTTCGTGGTGAGCCGTGCGAGTATAAATTCTCATTCACGTCACCGTATAAACATCGAAAAACGTGAATCTTATGTATCTACACGAATTCAATTGATACGAGATGTACATTAAGTATAGAACCACGTTACAGTTTCCGAGTTCGCGGATAGAACACCAAATAATGATGGTATTTCAAAGAAAATACCAAAAACGAAACGAGCGACAAGGTTTGGCGTTCCGACAGTGATAACGAGGCTCGTCTAAGTATAATCCTAATTTATCGTATCCTAAAGAAAACATATTTTACAAATGTCAACACCGCCGATCATTTCGGGTGATGACGCGATAAGACAACTGGTGGTGCAGCGATATCCTACATATTCTTTCAACGGATCATTAAACATGTACTATAAACTATATACCTTATATAATTATGGACGGACAGCTCGGCGAGCGAAAGACGGCGTAACGTACGAAACGAGGGTACATTGGAAGTGCCTTAAGAGGACAGCGGTGGACATAGACGCCGAATTTTATGAGTAAATTCGGCGTCACGGTAAGATTAAGTCCTCTGACAATATTAGTATATATATTTATACTCGCGGTATGGATTTATAAAAAAGAACACGAGTTTATATCACAACTTGAACGAACTTTCGTACCATTGCTTACCCACCGAAAGATAATCGTGTTTGGCAGTGCAAAAGTACCTTAATTCACGATATTACTTCACTCACTCACTCTCTTTCTCTCTGGTCTTCTAGTTATCTCTACCACACGACTATTAGTACGATTTTTCCATTGCGCGACTTATTTACTATCGGTTATAAAACTTATAAAGATTTATGTGCGTAAGAAATACAATTAATCACTAACACTACGAGGAGCATAATTATTAATTGAGTATTTAAAAAAAAACGGAGAAACTAAACTAGATTACACGGGTTAACACTTTCGAGTTAGCAATCAACGTTTCTGCCGAAAAACATCGTTTCCTTTTCACGTAGAAATTGTGTCGTCAATATTTCGCGTATGTACAAATCGCCGGGGTAGAAAAAAAATGGGCCCTCAAGTAAATTCGGCGGTCGGGGGTTAAAAAAGAATTTTTTCTTCTAATTTGTTCTGAAAAATGGCGAAAAACATCGTTCTGTTACTTAGCTGACGGGAACCGTCGAATTTACGTTTAAAAAACCCAATTTCTTAGCCGAAGCGATTATTCACCACATTTCATTGGGAATTTTTTTCACACCTTAATATTTACTACGAAAGCGATTAAATCGCCTTCTTCCAAATACTTCAGTAAATGCGTTAGCTAAAGCTCGACGAAATCTACGGAGACTGATTCGCGACGAATTTACGAAAAACCGGCTTATAAACCGTTTCCGTCGATTCCCCGAATTTCAAGTCTGTACCAGCGCGCATATTTAAATATTAAATCGTTCATTTACACATATTTAATATATATATTTACACTCTCCCTACGCTTAATCAAAGTAGCAGTATGCATAGCATTTTTCGTATTTTCATAAATATTTACCTAATAATCATTTTGTACTTTTTTACATCGCCGTCTCTAGGGGTTGGCTTTTGCTTCTCGATTCCGCGGATAGTTGCGTGAGTTCCGTAGGCTCGTTTGGCAAAAAAACATCGAAGTTCGTCTCGAGAAGAGCTTCGCTCTTTGAGCGCAGAGGCTTTTCTTCTCCGATGTCCAGATTCGTTTCCAGCAGAGTTCCGCTTCGGGGACGTTCCTCGTAGTAAAAAGGCTGCGGCAGGGGAGGACTGAAGTATTCAGGAACTGGCTCGGAGCCTGGAGTCGTCGGCGGAGCGTCGAACGCGTTGTATTCCATTGGCGAATAGGTTGGCGTCGCGTCGATGTCCCTTTTCAGTTCTGTTATCGAGTCCGTCATCGCCAAACTCGTATTCAATGGCAGTGTCGAAGCGTTGTTCATGTAATCGGACTCGGTTATTTGTTCGGTTGGACTCTCGTCGGGCGCGATTTCGCTGTTCGCTACCGAAGGCCACGCGCTTCCCGCTCGGGATGTGAACGTCGAGTGATTTCTGAAACCCTCGTTTCTATAAGCGAGATCAAAGACCGGATTGTCCGCGTGGGTCACAGGATACTTTTGAGTGGCTCCCTTAAAATCGCTCGTGCTCGGAGAGTAACGAGGATTGTGGGCCTCGTATACGTCGTAACTCTGGTTGTCTTCCATCGAAGAGTTTAGCTGCGATTTGTCCATTGAATCTATGCTACCGCCGTTCATCATCTTCTTGTAGTCGAGAGATCTCGAGTTCAGAGTGTCTGTCGATTGCTTCGTCTGGAAAGTTAAGGATTTCGTTTTAGATTTTTTTTTTGGTGCAGAGTTGAGAGAGTCCATTTTTTAATGTCGTTTTCGACGAGAGATTTTTTACAGACGGACGATAAGCTTTCACGAAGACACATCGACAGTTATTATCACGAAAACATACACGGATTGATTTTGTTTATCGTGTTGGTTCTGACCTGCGTAAGTGGTACCAGGACCTCCCGATTCTCTCGTTTTCGCTGCTTATGGAATTTGTTGTTTATTAGTTTCTTTCACACGGAATTTGGAAAAAAATTATTTTCGTCGGAGATGTTATTTTGAATCGAGAAAATGGTCACGTAAATTTTTACGAAAGAGCGAAAAAGGTAATCACGAAACTATACTATGAAATTTTTCTGTGTAAAATGATTAATGTTTCAGAAAAATCCTGTTGGTACAGAAATTTGAATTTTGTTTTACTCACCGCAATAGGTTTTCTTCTGTAATTAAGTTCGGTGAATCCGGACGTAGAACCGACCGATCTCAGCGAATGTAACGATTGTCGTATGGAATTTCTTCTCTCGAGCCTTTCCACTTTACGTTTTCGTGATTTCGAGAGCCAAAATCCGATCGCAGCCGCCAAAAGAGCGAGAGCCACTGCAACTGCTCCTAGTACACTAACAGCAACAATGTCCTTTCTCCATGATAGAGGATCTATGTAGACTCTAGGATCTGTAACGAGAAATTTATTTATTTTTCAGGATCTGCAAATAATGGTTTCTCATTAAACTGATATAAAACATCGTGATTTCTTACCTATTTCGCAAATGAAGGGGCTCGGCTGACTGCAATGGTCAATCTCAATAGTTTGATACGTGAAAGTTGTGCACTGGTCAATCCGTTCCAATTGTTGCACCCAAACTCTCTCGGAATAATCAAAACGTTCTTGTTGTCGTCTCAAGAATTTCCATAATTGTATATATTCTCCCATAATAAATGGCATTGATGCATTGGCCGACTGTAAAAAAAAAAAGACCATGAAAATTAACATTTATAAGTATAACAACCAATAAAAGTGTTTTATTGTACTATTGTTTTTATAATCATATTCTTTTACTCATTTAAAAATGTTTAATTGTTCTTTTAAATTTATTAAAACTGAAAAGGTATTAACAGAGTCCACAGAAAAATTGTCTGAATGCCAGAGCACTTTTTAATGAATTTATCAATATTAATGATGAAAATAGATGAACTTACGCGGCAAAAGGCTCGAGCCGAGAAGAAATCCATCGGAGCGCCTATGTAAATGTAACAGGTGTCTCCCACGAGATCCCATGCGGGTGGACACTTTCCGTTGAGAACGGATCTGTTGTTCATGTAATAAGGTTGATAATCAACTTGCAATAATTCCGGAGAATCGCCTCGATCACGGATTCTTCCGGCTACCGCCAGCGTCTCGTTGTATCCCCACCAATTGTGTCGGGCGTCCACGTGGGATCTCCACATTTCTAGTTGGCTGTTCAGGTAATTAAATTTCAATGAGTATAACGCAATTTTTTTATTGTTTAACAACATCACGATATTGGCAGACACATATATGCTGTACCAACAGCCACCAACGTCTACAGCTTATGATTTATGTTACTGATATCTTTTTTATGATTATGAAAATGAAAATTAAATTGTAGACAATCTTTAGTAGCGTCTTCGAATGATTTATATTACAGCTATTTTTAATAGTCAATAGAACGATCGGATGGTAAATTTTAAGTACCAAATCATTTTTAAGCGAGTAAGCAGGTTTACGGTAATTATTAAAGGGTTAAAGCTCATTAAAGCGCTAAACTACAGATACAAGCGGCAAGCTACGTATTCAAATTCGATAAACACCAATCAACGTATCAAATTACTTACTTATTGTACCATTCCATGCTGACCACTCTGGATATTTCATTAATCATGCACATGCGATTTCGATGTATGAAAGTAAAATGCAATAGGATAAGTTACAGTTGAGTTAATTTACCGTAAATTACAGTCCTGGCTAAACTACGAAAGTTATTGATCGTTGTGCTACTTACAAAGACCGATTCATCGTCAGAATTTCATAATCGTTGTCGGGATTGAAGAAAACATTGTCGACGTACTGCTGACCCGGTGTACCAGCAACTATCGTGCTACGACCGGTACGATCCACGGCATAATTTCTGAAATTGAAGAAACGCAAATATTCATTAGATATTAACGTCACTTGTTTAAAAAAAATCATTTTAATTTCTTTAATTTCTAGCGAATATTTTTGAACTCATTCTTCAAATACAATACTTACTAAGAAAAAAACTGTTTAACTCACTTGTAAAATCCGTTGTGCGAGGTGCTCTGATAAATGGGAAGTCGAACTCTCTCGAATCCTGAGATCTCCAGAAGATGAAGCGCCAAATTGGCATGAAGATAATTCAGAGTCATATTGCTGACAACTTGTTTGAGCACAATATTGTTGTCGTAAGGAGCCTCGTTCTTTACGAAGTAATTCCTGAAAATTGTGACTTCCTGATAGGGACTGCTCTGCCTTCCTTCCACGTAGAGCGCCGGCTTGTTCACATTTTCGGCAAACACATTATTGTGTATCCATCCTTTGAGGGAAGTTGCGGAGCCTCTGGAATCGGCCCGAATCGAAAGTCCTCCCTGATTGCCTTTCACAAGATTATTTCTGAAGTAAAGCGACTGGGTATTTTGCACATCCAGCCAAATCGACGATTTGCACGTCGAAAAATTACCGTACAATTTATCGCAATTATCGACGAACTGATTTTTCTCAAAAGTTATGATAGCGTTAACTTCTCCAGCGCTTGCATATTTCACCGCTCCTTCTCTACAATTCGAAACGACGGAGTACGAAATGTTATGCTGCACGTCTCGATTAAATCCTATGGCAGAAATCGGTAGCGTGACGACTTCGGCGATAAAACCGTGAACGTTACTCGCCCCATTAGCAAACAATCTGACACTCAAACTCGGTCCGAAAGTTCTGAACATTTTCTTCTCGTCAGGACTGTCGAACTCCAAATGTCCTATTTTCTTGGCAGTAATGTTGTAAATGTCGCCGTCGTAAAGCGAAATACCATCGGCTCGTCCCGGTTTTCCAGTAGAATTGAAGAGATTGAATTGCAGAAGCCTGAAGCCAAAGGGTTTCGCTCTGTAAGAGCTCCTGAAGATTTTAACGCAGTTAACAGGATTGTTGTCGTATTTGTAATAAACCAAAACTCGTTCTTCAATCGTAACTTCCTTCGTAGTGTCGCAAATATCAACCATGCTGAAGAGATGATAAGGAATGTTGAGATCCTTTATCGGTGTGAAGGAACTTTCCTCGGCCTCGCGGCCTTCGCCGGTCAACGACAAAACATTCACTCCGTTTCCAAGAACGTTATCAATCTCATTGAGCAAAACTTCGACCGTATGACTCGGAGATACGATATTTATTCCGTGATAAGCACTTTTCTTGATATTCACGTGAGTTACCGAAGGGCTTTTCATCACAGACTGAATAGCAGCTGACTTTTCGTTGTGCAGGATTCCAGCTCCTGTTATATTTATGTATTTAAGTACAGATTCGACTCTACGAACTGTTTCGTGAGTCACTACGTCGTGAATTCGATGCTCGTAGAGATGATGCTCAAATTCACCGTTCGCCACTCGAATTCCTCCCCAATAATCGTAATAACTCTCCAAATTTCGTTCACCACAATTTATGAAGACGAAGTGTCCGTCCCAAGGACAATCGTACTTATGTCCGAACAATTGTCCGTTCAATCGTATCTGACACTCCTCCAAACGTGCCTCGCTTCCTGAACACTGAATCGGCTCAGGCCACGACCAGATTCTCGTCATCGAACCCGGATGGAGTTCGTAACGACGATCATGAGACACGTAAACGTTAAGAGGATCGTGGCCCAATTGTCTGCATGCTACTTGAGCGTTTCTTTCGGTGAATCTTAAGTCGCAAAGTGGAGTCCACTGCAGAGTAGTGCGATTAAATAATTCTACGAAACCTTCGTTGCTTGTTTTGGAACACTTTCCGTCTTTGCACAGCCTTACGCTCTGGAATTGCTGATCAGATTCTGCAGCTCGCTTGGAAATAGGCTGAGGCAATGAGGAGCCTTCGTGCTTAAGAGGCTTCATGACTATTTCGTGACCAGGTGCCCCAACAGCTTTCAAAGTTCCCAAAACGAGAATTCCAACATTGGGAGCAAATTCCATCACCACGTCCGGATAAATGTTCAATGTTGCCTCGGGCATAACTGTTATGTCAGAACGAATAACGTAAGGCTTATCCCGATGATAGAGAGAAAGATTTTCGGTTATTCTGCCTCCCAAATTTTCCAGATCGATCTCCGGTCGCAATTCCCAAGTGGGAGAGATCGAAGAGTCGAGAGCTTCGGTCGTCAAGTACGGACGGAAATTAGCAACCGCGTGATCATTCCAATCATCGAAGTCGAAGATTCTCTGCTTGATTTTAGCTTCCTCGGAGGTTCCCCACCAATTTTCCGTCACGTCGACGATATTGTTTATCTTTGCCGTTCTGATACCCGCCAAAAGTTCGTAATCCAAAGAATTATCGCTGAACAAATTGCGGTTGACGTTGACTTTCTGAATTCCGTGGAAACCCACGACGTAAGTCTGCGAGTTGTAGAGCTGATGATAATCGCGACTCGGGTTTGAATAGTAATTCTGTTTTATTTCATTGAGGTAAAAACGTGCGTCAATTTCGCCCATTATTTCGGACTGGCTGTCCGCCTTAAATTCCACCATAAAAGAACCGCTGTTTCTCTCTATCCTGTTATTGTCGATTTTCATTTTCTTCTCCATGCCTCGAATGGAAATTAATCCATTTTTGCAGTGATTGCTGTCGAAGCGATTGTAGGAAATATTCAAATTGGCGTAATGCCCGTCAACGATAAAAGCGAACATGTTATTGTTGCGCCAAGTGTTGTTACCGAAGTACAACGAGTGCGTGAAGTTTTCATTGTACTGCCAGACATAAGGAAGCGAAACTTCGAAACCACCGCCGGCGTTTCTCTCAATAGTGCTGTCCTGCATGATCCAGTGAAAGAGATTATTGGAATGTCTCATGTCCCGCGAAAATTGTAGAATTCCCTTGCCGTTATCGGTTATCAAAGTATTGTTAACATGAATCGAGACCTCCGAGATGTTGGACTCAAAAACGTTCCAATGAGGCGCCAAAATGTGAATAGCTTCTTCCTGATTGTGCGAAATTTCGCAGTTAATCAAACGTATAGATTCGTTGGCTTTTCTGAGGTAATGATCACCGACGTCGTCGAGATAACGATTGTAGTAAGAAGCGAAAATGCCAACTCTGTTGGCTTTTATCTTGGTTTTCGCTATGGAAAGCGTGGGAATCGGTCCCTTAACGATTTTATTACGAATATCTTGAACAGGTGCTGGCAGAGTCGTGATAACCATAACGGCGCCTCCAAGAGCGTTATCGCCGCTGTTATATTCAAGCACAACGGTGAAAGAGCTCGTGGACAGTGGGAATACTGTCAAATCTCTCTTAACGTGCCAAATGTTTCCCTTTCGATTAATCTGCTGCGAGTCGTAAATGACAATCTGTTCCGTGCTGCGATTGTGAATGGGATTGAGCAATTGTATGCCGATTACGAATCCAGGTGTGCCGCGAATTTGCAGCGAACGTTGAACGTTATCTCCGCTCGTTTTAGCGGTCACGATGTATTTAGTTTCCCCGATCGCAAGTTGAACGCTGTTGCTATTGAGATGCGGTATTACAATCGGATTGTAAGGCGTGTCGATAGTCATACCCGGCGACTGCATGAACCATCCCGCAAATTCTCTCTGCTGAACGGCTGAGAGTGCAGGATTGTATCTGATACCGGCGATCTTGTTGTTTTCGATCTTGCTATTGGAAATCCTTAGACCAAGCTGTTTGAAGCTTATTCCGCTGCCCCTGTTGCCGGAAAATTCACTGTTTTTCACTGTATTCACAGCATCCGCTGAGAATATGTCGGAATAAAGAACACCGAGACCATCCTGCAGATTATTTACAACTCTGACGCTGTCGAGCGAGTGTCTGGCGAAATCGATTTGCAGCGCTGGTTTGAATGCGTTTGTCGTGTAATCGAGCAGGCCCGCTCTTTCGATTGTCATGTACTGCAAATCGCTTCTTTCCGCCAAAGGACCAAGCCTCAAACCCGCCCAAGCCGCCTCGGAACATCGGACACCGACGTCGTTTTCGTGAGTGCAAGAATTTTCAAATTCGTCACTGGCCTCCGCTTTGCACGTGGAAATATCGACGTCGTCTTCCGTGCATCTGACGTTGCTGAGGATTATCTCTTCGTTAGTCCCGGCGTTTGGTATTTGCGACCTTTCGAGGTACCAATCGTCAGGGTTGAGGGTGAGTCCCAGCTGATGACAAACCAAGGCAGCGTCTCTGATGGTCCAACCGTAATTGCACACTGTCCCCCATTTATCGCCTATTCGTACTTGAAGGCGACCTTCAAGAGTCGTTTTTCCTCCGAGCAGCCGCACTGGCACCGCATCGGACTCGTCGGGCTTTGGTTGATCCTCCAAATTCGTGATTTCCATCGCGTCTGGCATCGTCATGTCTATCATCGTTTCGTTGTCCGGCTCGATGACTATTTCCTCCTTCAGCGTTAGCAGAATGTTACCTGTAAAATCGTAAGTCGAGATTTATATTTCATGTATGAATTCGAGATGAAATTGATTTTTTTTATTTAAAAAAATGAGTAAAATATGGGGGAAAATTGCATTTACAAAATCGGAGGTTTATTATTAGAGGTTTGCTGTTTACCTGGTCCTTTTCCTTTCGCATCTAGCCTACCAGCGACCATCATTCCCACAGCCGGTGGGAATCTCAGAGTAACACCTGGTTGCAGTATCAGTTTGCCGCCGGGTCGCACGTTGATGTCGCGCTCGACTACGTATTCGCCTGCGGGTAACATTTCCTGTCCGTCGACTTCGCCGCCCACCAGATTCGTCCCCGGTCTCAAGAATTGTGGCACAAAAGTCTGATGAGATATTATCGTATTCGCAGCTGGATTACTGCTGTGCAACAAGTACGGCAAGTATTCGATTTTCGCCAAATTGTAGCGATCTTTCCGATGAAAAAGTCGGTCGAGAATCTTTTGCTCTTCGGGATAGCCGAGCCAATTGTAAGTGCAATTAATGATCTTGCTCTGGTCCTCCAAATGCGAGCCTATCTCGTACTGAGACTCGAGATTGTGAAGAATATTGCGGAAAACTTTGACATTACTCGAGGAAACAACGACCACCGCTGCGACTCGCGATCTTGGGATTAATCTTGAGCCTTGATAATCGCTGTTGTCGAAAGGCTCGCGCACTCGATTGTCGCGAAGGAAATTACGCGTGAACAGCAAGGACTGCACGTCGCTGTAAGGCGAGAGGCCGATACTCACGACGAAAACGCCGCGATTCCCATAAAATTCGTTGTGCTGGATTGTTATGTCTGTAGGCAGGAAGTTGAACTCCTCGCGGAGCGGATTTCGCACGAGAATACCGCCGTACGTGTGGTCTCTGAAGTGGTTGTACTCTATTCGAGCTTCCATGTTCAAAGCTGGACTCAGTTTGATGCCCAGTCGCGCGTTTTGAATGAAAACGTTGTGACCGATTTGCAGCCTCAGAAGACCTTGATTATACCTCCAGCTTGATTCTACTTGCACTGCTGTCTCGAAACTACTGTTGAACCAATTTCCAGTTACATTCACGTACGACAAGCCGGTTGAGTTGCTGATCTGGTTTTGGAAAACATTTTTTTGTCATTAATATGAAGATTTTTATGCAGAAATTTTTATAGCGAATTCTACGGAATTTTTTAAATATTGTGATGGGAAATGATAATTTCTCTCTGTTCAGGGAAACATAAAAATATTTGAAAATTAATGGTATTGCCATAATAATAATCAATTTTCGTTTAATTTTGCGTTTATCTGAAATAAAATTTTTGAACACTTACCAGAACGCCTATGTCTTTGTTTCGGTAAATTTCAGAGTATTCGACGACCGTAGTCTGATTGAAGGGAATATATTCGGTAGAAGTGCTGTCGTTGAGCCACGTGGCGAAGCCGTATCCTTGATTAGAAGATATGCTTGTATGAGAAATATTCCTATTTCCTCCTGTGACAGTCACGTTGATGCCGTCTCCGTGATTGTATGATATGCGACTGCTCGTAACGTTTACGTCCGCTGCCCCGCCAAGAACATGAACTCCCGCCACGTGATTGCTGTTCGATACTGAAGTATCGTGAACGTGAAGAGCTGAGCGAATTTTTTCCACGGCGATACCGCGGCCATTGTTATCGGCTATCGCGCTACCAGTTACGTTCAGATCGTATGTTTTCCCTGAAAGAAATGTTAAAAAGGAGAAAAACGTTAAAATGGACTTAAAAAAGGTAGCCCTGATTTTTAGAAATTGAAAATCAAGACTTATTCCTATTTTTTCTTTGATGATTCGATTTAGTTCACTTAATTTTCTGCCAAATGTGAATTTTTTTTGTTAAATTACTCAATTAATCTTCGTCAAAATTATACTCACTGTAGCCAGAAGAAATTCGCATGTAGGCAATCATCTGACTTCGCGGTTCGGCCTCAAATTTGATGTACAAATTTTGCCTCGTCGTTGTAACACTCTGCGGCAAAGTTCCATTTCTCACGCTTACTCTGGCCAACAATTTCTCGCCAATTGTCGTTCCGTCGTAAACTTCAATAGTAGCGCTGTCGTTTCGGTCGGTTTTCATTTGTAGAAAGTGCAGAGTCAGAACGTGTCCGGGTCTTGTAAAAATGTGCTGTTAAATAGACAAAAACGTAAGAAAATTTTATATGTAACCAAGTAATTATGTATTCATACAGAAGGAATTATTTCCGGGAGATTCTTTGACTTACTTTGGGGCAACGTTTCGGATTTAGCGCATATTTGCTCTGCTCCATGAAAATTTGAATGGGAAAAGTCTGACTGGCCGTTGTAGGGAATGTGCAGAGATCGAAGACGTTCGTCCGGTGGAGCTTATCGTCGGGTCTTTCGTCGTGATGAACGTACTTAATTCCATCTGCCCCGTTATCGAGAACCACGCAATTGTCGATGTGTGCTAATCCTGATGAACTGTTGACGTAAATTCCGTAACCTGGAAGAAAAAAAGAACGTAGCAGTAGAAACTCGTTACTTATTACATTTTTCTTGAGAAATCAGCTCATTTTCAATAATTTTACGACTTTGAATGCCACACCACAATCACTTTAAAAATTGTGGAGCAAACAGAAAACAAAATTTTGCTACAAAAAATATATATGTACAAGAATCCTATAAACTTTTAAACAATAGTTGCAAATTGGTACCTCTATTACTGCGTACGGTGCAATTTGTGATGACGATCGGTGCATTTGGCGCAGTGACATTGATGCCCGTAAAGGCCGAATGAAGAATGGATATAGATTCCATTTGCGGAGGTACTCCTTCAACGTGTAAACCTGCAGTGACGTTGAAGTCCCGACCGGTGCCTGCATATCTATGGAAAAAAGAATGAAACAATTATACAATTGTAGACAAGATATTCTATACTGTCAAAAAAGACTGGAAGTTTTTATGCACAAACTCGCCAATAAAATCGAATGCCTAATTGTGTAAAATACTTCTACATTAAAGCAATTATTAAAATTGCTTCATCATATCTTAACAACATTTCGCATTTCTACATTCGAAGTACGAATTTATAAATAGAAATGTCCAATACTTGCACATTAAATTATCAGATAATTTTTTTTGACAGTGTAGGTTTAATACATTTTATGCTGACTGGTTACTAACTTGATTTCGACGTGTCTAAGAATCGATTTGGACCTCCTCACGTAGAGAGTATTCTCTTGAATGAGAGGTTTTTCGTACAAGGCACCTTCGAATCTTATTCCTCGCCAGTGTTTGATTGCCTGAGTCGCACCGTCGTGACGAGGTGAGCAGGCAATTCCGAGATCCGGATGATAATCTGGATACAGAAAGAGGACATTTCAAAATAGTGATAAGAACTGTACCGTTTTTCTACGAACATGAAAGTCTCATGGGTCCGTTAGTCGCGTTACTCCCATTGTTTCATATAGAACGTGGAGCTATTGTGAATTATCTTCGTTGGCGTAACTGACAACAGGAAAGTCATATATAATTACCACAAACTCCGGCACCGAGCTGCCTGTAAGACCACTGATCGCAGCTCTTCAGAGATGACTCCGTGCCTCGACATTGCGGTTGCTCGTACAAAAGTCGCGGTTTCGCTGGCCATTGTCTGTCCATCCAGCTCGACCATCTTCCGCCTTGAAAACCCAATTCTCGGCAGGCTGTCTCGAAATCGGCTACCGTCCAGCTGCAAATTATAATCGCATTTACATTATAATTTGATAATCAACCTCTACACAACCATAATTACAAAAATTTCATTTCTTATCTTTGGAAATTATTTCACGACTGATCATAGAAACTTTCCATCGTTTAAATTAACCAAAACTTTCTCTCTGACAATTGTAAAAAATATGCTAAACTATTGATCAAAAAAATTCAAGGACTGTGAAAAGCTGTACAACAAAAAAATAAAGCAAGCTTAAATGATCTAAATAAAAACCAATATAGAAATTAAGTTTCAGAATAACATTGGGAAACAAGTATGAGATTTAATCAATTTTTATAGGATTTCAAAAAACCCAATTGAATAAATAATTAAAAAATAAATTCCATATGATCCGTATTATACATACTTTCGCGAATTTGTGCAGACGGATCGCCACTCGCCCTGATGAAGGAGTTGAATCCGACCCTCCAGAGGACTCGGGCCATCGACCAGACGAATGGATCGTGGCTCCGGTTGACCGGACGGCGTCTCCGCGCTCGTTAGGACGATCGGCTCTTCCGTTTCTCCCTGAAAATAATTGGCAAATTAATTAACAATGAACGGCGATGTGTCATTAATTATTGAGAGGCTATTGACAACCCGCAGATTTACGACACGCTGCGCGACGAATAATTCAACGAACTCTCAATGAAGTACGTTTTTCATTACAGTGTACATAATTATCTGTCTGTACTGTAGAAGTGTAACAACAAACGGGATAGAAATCAACGACCGCGGAGACGTTAATCCTCGTTCAATGAGCCGATTCACTATTGTTCAGTCTTTCAAGTACAATTGTGTTTACTATATTCGTTCTGGTCTAAAAGCAGCTCAAGCTACAACACTGAAGAATATTCAGTGAATGAATATTACAACATTTCCTTAATCTATAAATTACATAAAATTAAAATATTTGCAGTCTGTAAGTTACTTCTAAATAACGCGGTAAAATAATTACAAAAAGATATTATCTTACTTAATTACACTGTAAGGATAAAAATGATACTGTAAATTAACACAGCAAATTCATTAAAAATTGTACTACATCACAAAACTATTTAAAATTTCATTAATAATTCGGTAATCTGTGGGAAAGAATCCTAATCGTTTTTTACCTGCGAGTGTTAATTATATTATTTTTTTTTGAAAAATAATTAGAATGGCTTCAGGTTTATTATATCGAAGAAATAAAAATATGAATGAAATATATAATAATTGTTGACAGAGAGTAAAATATAACGTTGTAAAATTCATAGTGATTTAAGAGTGGACTTGTCAATGAAACTGGTCGACTAATCTACCAGAGGAAAAACTCACCTACTCCATGAATGGAACGTGAATGGCAAGGCATGAGAGTGTCTACCGATGTTTATATAAACTGTGCGACCCTCGCAAAAACTAGGAGACGCGAAACGTGCTTGAAACGAATAGTCTTATTGGCTCGTTGTGAGAATTTCCCTTATTCGTCACTACCAAACTGATTTGAATATCAGTGAAATAATCACGACGCTCACGAAGAGAGGAAGAAAGACGAAGCCAGTTCCTCACATCCATTTATTCAGTGACACTCCATTACCCCATCCGGGTTATTTTGGATATGCATCTATGTAAATTCAGGAAATTCTGGCAGAAGAAAAATCACCTAGTTGACATGAAAGGACGAGTCCGACTAGAAATTAGAATAATCTCATGCAGAAGATCGACTACCTTCAAAATTATTCTCTCGAGGATTTGACGACAAACCGTAGCACAATAATGGCTTCAATTTAAGTCCTTAAGTGACTCTTAAGTGGACGATGGGTAAGTGATAACAAAATACAATAAATGTATCACAAAATTCTTCATAATTACACAGTACTTTGAAGAATTTGAGATTTTTCCCTGCAATCCATTCGAACCAAGAGTCACAATCGATTTCTGGATCAATTTGTCCATGATAAATCATAATAAAAATGTACCATATAGCCTTTCACTGTTGAACGAAATGTCTGTGAAAATTAATATATTGTATAGAATATTTTGCAGATACCAAATATTATACATTCGACATTAATATATATAATTATGCAAAATTAATGTATCGTGTACTAAGAATAGTTGGAAAATCATATTTAAAGCAATGTACACTTGATTTGCAAAAAAATATTGCTGTTTAGTATATTAATTATCCAGATATATTTCAACAGTGTTTGTCGCTCAAGAAAAAAATAAAAAAATAGAGCAGTAAGAGGTGGGCAATCAGCAGTGACTGAAAAAGTCCACTATCCTCTTCGAGGATTTCGTCTCTCGCCTTTGACAATAGTGGATTACGAGGAGGTCGTGGGTTAACGCCGGTCAAGAACTGCCAATTGAACCATGACCCCAGCGTATCACGGAGGCGGTCCAGAGTTGAATCACCCATTCACGTCGTCTGTTTCCCATTCTCAATTAGTGAATTAGACGGAGTTGGATCTTCCGTCTTATGCTACTGACTAATTGGTGAATTGCGACACGAATGCTCTTCATACTCCAGATGCATGCCCGGGAACTTCTCGACAGATCTTAAGCATCCGACAGGAAGAGGACACTGCAAAGATCATTGACCATGAACTCAGAGAAATGGTTACGGAAAAAGTCATTTTAAAACCTTCTCGTCGCACAAAATCATTAATTAGTGAAAATAACTCTCCAGTAAAAGTAGACTTAGGAATCCATATATCTTATATATCGATCGCCCATAATTATACTCCAAAAGTAACTCAATATTTTTTTTTCGTATTAAATATATACCCGATGGGGCTTCGGGCTTCCTGCCACTCATTAAGAAATAATGGTGCGCCCAGTAAGGCGTATAGGATGAGACATTCGACAAGCGGAAGTGCGGCAAGACTCTGAGTCTCCTTTTACCCACGCTTCATTTACTAAGTGTACTATTTATAAACATGGAACGAAAATCGATAGCAAAGTCTGCAAAATTTCTGTTTTTTTTTGTTCATAAATTAAAAAATATCTATAACACCTAATTCATTATTTATTATATTTTACATCCAAAACTTAATTTGCAAGCGTATTTTTTTTTTCAAAATATGTATTCGTTAATAATTAACATTCCCCATTTAAAGAATATTTTATTTTCAAAAATAATAATTCAGCAAATTGTTAAATAATAATGTAAACGAATTTCTGCGCTCTTTAATTAATTGCAATTTTAGAAGTCGTGATTACAAAAATTAATAACGATGGACGATATATCGTGGATGGCGGTAAAAAAATGATTGAAGAGGAGAAATGAGCGTTTGAGCCTACGACAAACCGGAAGAGGTTTTGCTACACGTGTACCGTTGTACGGTAGATCGTTACCGGGAAACAGCAGTGCAACAAAGCGTCATAATCCGAGTGTCTTCGTGTTGCGAAGAGTCTACCTTCCACTGTGTGGTACAGATACTGATGTAGCAAGGCATCACAATCTGCGGATTCACGCGGCGAGACTCTAGTCGCGTCACGGCTTGGCACATCCTTTGCTTCCGGCTATAAGCTGCTCGCCACAACTGTTCTCGTTGTTTTGTACAGTGGATTGTGCTAGCCAGTTTCGGGCCACTGATCTTTACGGTCGGGAATCGTACCTCGAGGACTACCTGCCGCCACAGTTACAATCATCTCTCGATCTATTCTCAGGACCTCGATTTATGAGACCCTAAAACATATTTTTTAACTTATCCGAATCAACTCAAGAGTTGCGCTCTAAAATCGTAATAATGAAAAGCGATGCCTTCAAATTGCCCATTTGAATAAATGCCCAATGACAATAAATTTAATTTATGTATTTAAATTGAACCTTTTCTGTAATTTTTTTTTTTTAGAGTATTATAAGCATATTTTTTATTTTAATTGAAGAGCTTCTACAGAAGATGTTTTTAATGCTGCAGTAATTTTTTTCGTCACAAATTTGGGCAGAATATTTTTTACTTTTGTATTGAATCAGTAATTATGATTTTCTGTGATTTTTTTCGAATGAATTTCGCAAGGTAAAAATAGAAAAAAATGTCCAACTCAATCGAATGGCTTCCAATTTTGCGCAATCGCGTTCTGGCTTTGTGGAATTAAGGGGGACTGCACTCGCTGCAATTACAAGTATCCGTCGCTTGTATTAATGTGAGAAATTGTCTGGGATGTGGTTTCTGGTCGCAACCTGACTCGGCGTCGAAGGTTCGCCACTGAAGAGTAAGTTTATCCTTTTGTCTACTGTTTCCCAATCGTTTCTCGAGTCATTATTCTTCCAAGAACAGGCAATGCATTGTCCGCTGGACCGTTGAAGCGTTTACTTCTATTTCTTCGATTTGCTGGAGCGAACCTCTGAAATCTCAACAATTTTGCGTCGGAAATCTGCAACATGAATAAATTGTTTTGTACCTTCGAAAGTTGACTCGAATCGGGAACACGGACAGTCACGAAATCAATTCATATGACAATCATCAGCAGGTACAGAGTGATAGTTAAAAAATATATTAACTCTGGAACACACCCACGCTCTCCTACACCAATGCACGAATAACTTCACTTACGCACGTCCGTTATGCATCACGAATGGAATAAAGTACCCTATTCACGTGTTTCTGGTATTTCCGGCGAGTCTCGAAGCCCTCGACTGTATAATTTGATACGGTGCGTGCGACCATCCGCACCACCTGTCTCCACATGATACAGAATGGCCAACGATCGCTCAATATGGCATCTATAATGTCCACATAAACGTTATTCAAATTTACGATATTTTTTAATGTTGACTTTTGAAAAAGTGTGCTAATCGATCTTGCCTTTATCATCGAGGAAGGTTTGGAAAAAGCGAGAAATGATAAGAGACTGAAATTCATTAAAATTTGGAAAAAAGCGAGAAATGATAAGAGACTGAAATTCATTAAAATTTCAGCAAATGAAAAAAAATCCGTATTATTTTTTAACAGGAATTGCGATCGATGAATTCCGAAATCAAAGATGAAAGCCTTCTTTGCCCATTATCAAATGTTCACTACGCTAAATTAATAATGATATCTTTTTTACTTGTTGCATTTACTTCATCTTTGATAAATTAAAGGGCACGCTGAAGTGGGTCGAGTGAAAGAAGTTGGATACTCGAGAAAGACAAATTTGACTGTCCAAACTGAGAGAATCTAGCGTAGGACACGGTAGAGTGAGAAATAACGGTACACCATGAATAACTATTTTCAGGTCACAGTTTTAATGAACGAATTTTAGAAAACTGTTCGTACCTTAGAAAATCAGTTAATTTCCATTCCGAAATATTGATGAATTTTTTAAAAACTATTATTATTTGTAATGAAATTAATATGGCAATAGCAACATTGAAAATGTTAAGGAATAATGGAAATATACTCGGTGTAGTGAATTTTGAAAGTCTGCGACCTTTAAGGTACCCACGAAGACGATTTCTTCTTTGATGCACCTTACAAGTCCAGGTTGCATTGTATATCGCTCACGAGGTATTGTATAGTCTGCAGTGTGAACGAACCCGGGGTGAACTATCGATCGAGATCTCCCACAGCGATGCTCCTTCTCGGGAAGTTTCGCTGCTGCAGAATAAGGCACGGTTCGCCTTTCTGTCTACATCGCTAATAGAAGAATCCTTTGTAACCCTTCTCAGACTTTACAAGAGCATTATGGAAATGTTCAGTCTGCATGAAAGCTTCAATAAAGGCTCTGAGATATTTTTAGATGAACGATTCAATTGAAATATCAATTTTTCATAATGCAACGAATTTTATTTTATTTATTTTATTTATTTCATTTATTTCATTTATTTTATTTATTTTATTTATTTTGTCTTCTGCATAAAACAAATGCTATTTTTTGCGAAAAGAAATATTGAAGGATATGCCGAGGTCGATGAACCGACAAAGAAGAGCTTAAACGCGAGCAGCGGATACATTTTGCGCTATGCACGTGTTGCATTAGTCTCGAGGAAGTCTAAGCGCGAGTCTGACACACGGTAATCCATTACCAGCAAGAACGAGCGGATATATAGTGTTACTATATTTCCCACACAGCTTTACAAGATTTATCCAGGCTTGTACAGTCAATGAGACAAGTCTCTTCATATACAGATGAACACGAATAAAACTTTCTTCTCTGTGTGCGTGAATGCGGAATTAACGAGATACAGTTGCAGTCACGCGAGTAGCTTAGCTCGATAGTCTTACCTACGAGATTCACTGCAGCGTTAATGTGCAATGTTTCATCGCCCCCAAAAAATATATATACTCTCAATTACATTCCACTATTTTTTGGGGCTTAAACGAGCGCAGCATTTCTTCACGGCAATCAAAAAGATTATCGTGGGAGTAGAAGTAACGTGAACTCACATAATAAATACAAATGTACAGTAGAATCTCGGTTGAGACAAGACATATTTTCAAAATCTATTGTTAATCCACTAGAGAATATTTTTTTTCGAGTTATGAATGAAAAACATTTTTAAAAAATTGTATCTGTCCAGTTGTTCGAGAATAAAATTTTTCATACTTGCGAATAAAATACAAATTTATTCTATATTATATATATTATTAAAATATAGTTATATAAAATATAATTTTATTCGCAATTACGAAATAGAAATCTTTTACTGAAAAATTGGTGCATCAAAAATTCATTCAAGATATTTAAAAATCACTATTCAAGTTTCCCATGTGAATTCATATTCATTTATATACAAATTTCAACAAAATTTTGGCACGGCGAAAACAAATTATTTTCGGGGGTACAATTTTTTGGTATAATACCAGCAGCCAAGTAAATAAGGTATCCATTAATAGTGTCTTTAATGGAGATTGTACTGTAGTTTATTTATTTAAAAAGGAATTAAGACAGCAATAAAACTACAGAAGTGAATTTGCAACGTAACACGAACTGTTTATCAGGGCGTCCCGTCGATTTACCGCGTGTGCGTTCTGGTGCATCACACATGGCACATATAATAATGTATACTGCGTTGTTATTATGGGTACAGCTATACCCACGCAAGAGTCTGGCCTCCGTTTCTTTGATGGACCTTTCAAGAAAACTGTACGGTGTTCCGATGCACTCAAGTTTAACGTGCGCCACGTCTGTGTGCAATGAGATGCGCGTGAGTTGGGATCTCGCGTGCGAAAGACGCATGAAAAGGACCGTGTGTACTGTATTTTCTCGCTCACCAAGGCAACAGGCTAAATAACCGGTTGCATTAATTATCGCGAGGACGACAGGGCTTTGTCACTGCCCGAGATCTCACGCAGATTCTTCAGATACTTTTAAAAAAAATGAATCCTTTCTTTACTGAATTATTATACCTCATAACAATTAAATTTCATCGTGCGTCACATTTCTAAAATAATAATTCAACCAGAATAATCATAATTATATTATAATAATTTGCAAAAATGATTCGTAGCTTTTAAAAAAAATATATTAAAGTTTTCAAATAATTTTGTAGGAAAAAAAAGCGACGTTTTTTCCAGATTTCCACGTAATTTCATTTTTTTCAGAAATCAATAAACGTCAAAAATTGCGACAATATGAGCTGCTGCTTCGCTTTTGTGTTAAGTAAATAAATAAAAATTCCTCCATGAGAAAGCTAAAAATTGAAATCTTCAGGGTGAATTTGAAGCAAAAATTGTTTATAACCCTATCGCGTTAAGCTTCGGAGGTGGAGTCAATGACTCAAAGATCAGCTTTGCTAAAAGTGCATAAAAGTGTCGAGCAGTGGAGACGTCACACACGCAGTTACGCGAAGCGCCGTATACACTCTAGAGACTACGCGGCCTTAAGACTCCTACGCTGCGTTATAACGTTATAACGTACCGAAGAAAAGTGGGTTACACGTTATCGAGCGATACGATCACTCTCTGCAGTGCGTTACGCTTGTTTGGGAATTTCCATAACGTCGCCACGGGGATCTGTTACAAAGGCTATATATATATATTTACCCGTATTTCAATAACGAGTCTGAGAAAGGGGCTAAATCGTTAGAAGACAATTTTCATCCTAGGTGAAGTATATATACACACCTGAAACATTAGAAGGAGCGCGTACGAGTAATTCGAGGCCGAAGACTCACCGAGCGTAGTACATATTAACGGGAAATCGTAGAGTATCGTTTAGTTTCATGAATGACTCAGGCCGACACCGTTCGACTCATTGTCGACGTCCCCGTCGCGTTCTCGCTACACTCCCGATGACTATGATTCACTTTCGACGTAAGTCATCGCGGCATTTACGCTCGTCAGCGATTTCACAATCTTTCGACATTGCCGGGAGACGCTCTTACTACCTTCCATGCCTCTCGGTGCATCGTCCTGCCAATTTTATACCCATGTATTGGCTAAATATGCTCGTAATGGTCTTCGACGAATTTATTTAAAAGTACTTTTTTATTGGAAAGCCGTATCGTTATTTTTTATAAATGTATTTGATTTTTGTGGCTTAAAGGAATTTTGCGTAAATGATATGGGTTAATAAAATGGTAATAATGTGCAATTTCTATTTGTTTTTTAAATTTTTTCTAATGTAGTTTTAATTCTAATGTTTTGTACTTGGGATTTAGGTGCGTAATTATTTTTTTAAATAACACGAGTTTTATAATTGAGGTTGGGATTAATGGGTGGAATAATGAAATGAATAATTGTTATCGAACCCTTAGCTATCCAGTGAATCACTTTAAACACGTGACATTTTCCCGTATGCGTCAATTCGATGGACTTAATCGTAACTTTCGCTATACTTTTAGGTAAACTCACAGTATCGTAGTTGACACTGCCCTTATCTAGCTGAGGGCGAGAGCGCGAACAGTACGCTATCCACTTTTAACTCATCAGGTATTGTAACCCGGGCTCGTGTCGCGTTGATAAGATAAACGAATTTAGATAAGACGTGTCAGTTGCGTGGATATGGGTGTGATCCCCGTACAGGTTCATGTCTATGCTATTCGAGTAAATACATCATGAAAGACGAATCAACATCGGTGTGAGATTACGATTAGAAATGCCACCGAAATTATATCCGAGTTTAGAGACTTCTGTGACGCATTTGCCTCTCGTATTTCCTTATTAATTCCAAGTACCCAAAAGGGAATGTCAGAAATAAACAGCCACCGAATTACCAACTTTTTTTCATCCAAGTCACTAATTCTGAGATTTTTTTACCCCAATTAATTTACCTATTTATTCTAATTACACAAAAACTAACTTTTTGTCAAAATTTGTATCTGAAGTGACTTGTTACACTGCAAAAAATCGTGGAAATGCAATTATGATCGACAACTAATATCTGCTATCAAACATAGTACCAATGATTGATTATACAGCTTTTTCGTCTATAAATTAATCACTATACCATTCATGAATAATTTAAAGAAGATTAAATTACAATATCTTTTTCACCATCTTTTCGAATTTGTTACAGCAGTAAAAAATTGGCCTTAGGTTTAACTGCATAAGGTCGTCGGAAGCGAAAAACATTTTCCAAGGATAACAAAACGTTGACTCTTCGAGATGAAAGATGCGTGAAGGTGAGAAGAAATTAGAAGCCTACTGTGCGTTCTTCAGGGTTGTGAGGCATTTGTGTGTAAACGAAAAGTGATCGGGATGCAAGCAGGTAGCAGGTGTATAATGTAGAAGAGACGACTCTGTCGACTTTTCCACCGGCTAAACAGACGCGCACAAAAGCCAGGGTTTTGGGCCGCTGAAAAAGTCACGAAGGAAGAGGGTGACGCCGACGGACAGGAAACAGGTTTTTCTATCGCCTATACCTGGGCCCGTCGCAGGTGTGCATCCTGGAAAAGTGTACGTATTTTTTTGTGTACAGAAAAGAGTCGTGGAAAGGTCGACTCGAGCTCGACGAATTATACGGATTATTCGGTCATTTTTTTCGAGGTCCTATTTGTTTTGCGTTAGCTTTGCCGTCGCACCTTGGACAGAGGTCATTCTATATTATGAATCGCTGTGTAGCCCTTGACTCCCAACCCTTTCACTTCGTTGCCAACGCGCACTTTCTCGCTTCGGCTCGAACTCTACGGTATCTCAACGACATGACCTGTCGAGAGTGCGTATTCGCTGCTTCTATGAACAAAGAACATTCTTCTGACGACTTTACTGTGCTACGAGCTGCGCTCAAGCTAAAAGCACCTCCGTTTGTAATTTTTGTAATTTTCTTTTTCACGCTCTGTAAAAATTAAACTTTACAGGAAAATTTTTACCGGTGCTCAGAGAATTGTAAGCCTGGTAATTTTTTTTTTATCTATAAAGTGACACGAGATATCAATTTTTATTATGATTTAAATCACTGATAGGCAGTGATGTTACTGTCGTAATTTTGAATTTAGAAATGTGGCACACAATTTAAAACCAGCGAAGTGATGGAGTCTTTGGAAAAACTTGAAGAGTACACATTTGATTTTTTTTTTAAATAGAATCACGGTGAATTTGTGATAAAAAATTTACTCAAACAACACATAAAATATTGAGAGCCCTCGACGAAGAGAAAAGAGAAACTCATACTGTCTAACATTTCATAATTCACCTCAATTCACAACGGCTTACCTAACGAGCACTAAAAATTAAACCGAACCACAACCTCTATTTCCTCTCAACGTCCCAAGAAAAAACCGATAACATAAAGCCATTAACATTAAGTAATTCCAGATGATACAGAAAGTCGTCCTAATGCTTCCGATAAGAAACCACAGCAACCTATTAGTCTTTACTCTCTATAATTCTCTTTCCTTCGACGAAGCCTGGACATTTCGTCGATGTTCAGAAACTGAGCCTCAATAACAAAAGGCGCTTTAAAAAAACGTACTGGAAACGCATCAAAGTTGATGACGAACTGTATAGTTGTTGATGCGACCTTAGAAAATATAAACAAGTAAAAATTCTCTTCCTATTCGTTTTACGCAACCGAATTAGCGTCCGGTTTCTGCCCAAGGGAAACTCGATTTTGGAGAAAATTTTTACACTCGATTTCCTAAGATTTACAGAAGTCGTTAAAAATTTGCTTTTGGTAGTAGTACTTGGCGTCGAGACGCCACCGCGTCTCTTGATAAACAAGCTGCAAACACTGACGCAATATTAGTTAAGCATATATTCACTTTCGAGGTTGACGATTTGAAAGATAATTACCTCAGCTGTGATTATTCCACGAATGGTGAGTCCGATCATGGGAGCAAACCGGATCTCGACGCCAGGCATGATAACGAGTTCGCCGCCAGGTTCGATGAAAAGATCCTCGCGTACGACGTACGGGCTCCTGGATTTCTCGAGGATCTTCTGTCCCCCGGTGATCCGTCCGCCCGGCAATTGCGTTGTGTCTCTAACGTCATTGCGATCGGTGTTTGACGGTTCCGTGTAATAAATCGACGGAGTGTCCGTGGCAACGTCGAGAATTTGTCCTCTCGCGAGAGCAACGATCGCCAGCAGAATCCATACCCCACGCATTTTTTAATCAAAAACACGCACTTTGGCGCACTCACTTACGCACCCATTCACAAAAACACGAAAAATTTCGCCACCTTTTGACGAATGAAAAAATTCATGTCACAATAGAGTCTATCGTTGGAACTAATTTCGATCTGTTATCGAATCTTTCCTGTGATTACAGGAGACAGCAGCACGTACGTAAACCATAAGCTCTATGGGCTTTTGTTCCGAACGGAAACATTTCCGCTTTGAGATCGCCAGCCGATCGATTACAAGGTTAAAAAAATCGACGTTACGTGAATTACAAATTACCGCGGCAGTTTGTTATTTCTTCACGTGGAAAAATCTTAATACCCGGAGAAAAAGTCCAATCGTGTGCTGTAATACCTTTCGATTTTCGTCGCCGCGAGAGCATGGATGCGCAGGATGCGAGGCGGGGAGACGACACCAAGAGAGAAACAAGCTTCGCACACATCGGCACTGCACTTACGAGGAGAAGACACGCGTGTTTTTACGCTCCAGAGCTCGAGGCACGCACACGTAGCACGAAGCGGCTACTACTACTGCTGCTGCTGTTGCTGAAGCGACGATCCTCCGTCGATTCACTTTCCAGCTTTGATTTTCGATCATTTTTCATCAGCTACTCACTTCACGGCTGATTAATCCTAGGGACACCATTTGCTGCAATGTTCAGATACAACGATTCTGTCAAATGACGCTTGCAATTTCAGGCAGAGAGTAAAATATTTCGGCTTTCCTATCGATATGAACTCGCGGATATTTACGCTCGCGATTTTGGAACACGGAACAAAATATTTCAGCTTTTCTATCGATATGAACTCGCGGATATTTACGCTCGCGATTTTAGAACACGGAACAAAATACTTCAGCTTTTGTATCGATATGAAATCGCGGATATTTACGCTTGCGATTTTAAAACACGGAATAAAATATTTCAGCTTTTTTATCGATATGAACTCGCGGATATTTACGCTTACGATTTTAGGCACAGAACAAAATATTTCAACTTTTTTATTGATATGAACTCCGGGATATTTACGCTCGCGATTTTAGAACACAGAACAAAATATTTCAGCTTTTTTATCGATATGAACTCGCGGATATTTACGCTCGCGACTTTGCAACACAGAATAAAATACTTCAGCTCTTTCGTCGATACGAACCCGCGGATATTTACCTCTGATTCACTCACTCTCTTATCCCCATTCGATTGGCAACGTCTTTTTCTTATTACATAGTCACTGCGTTGTCGTATCGCTGGAAGGTTTTGATAGCCGAGGATTTTTGGTTCAGCGATGCGGACACATCGATGTTTCAGTGCGAACTGAGGAACGTTGATTAGACGGAGAGTAACGTAGTGGTTGATAGTACGATGGGGCTTTCGCTGCGGCGCTCGAACGACCTCCTGGCGTTACATTGGGTGCGGTTTTACTGGTCCCCAGCTATGTTTCCCCCTGATGCTCGGCCGCACTCGTCTCTGAGGCTTGCCTCACCGCGTCCAACCAGCTCAGCCAGGCAAGCACGACTCTCCGCGTCTCCTATACTCGCTACAAGCCGTGCTGTGTGTATACCTTTCGAAAACGTACAGGCTCGGCGGTCACGTGACCCGATGGATACTACTACTCCACGCAGGTTGTGAAACAGGTGAGTTCTCCAGGGCTTCGTGGATGTGGGGAACGTGTACGTGAGGCTGCAGCGCGGCCAACGACGCGCCGAGCGCACTATACTCACCTCAATGTTCGCCAGGAATCGTTTAGGCGGATTGGGGGCAATATGGAACACCCCGATGACATGCGACACGATGGGGGGTTTTTTTTTTACGGGTTGTTGGACCGTTTAATGATTTTAAGTAACTGGTTAAATTATTTTTATTGAAAATTGGAAATTGTTAATAAATATTTTTTATTTTCTTGTTGGGATTTACATTTTTTAACTCTATTTGCTTTGTTATATTTTGGCTTCGCAGAAAGTATAGAAACTGGGAGATAAAAAAAACTTTTTTTTGAGTAATCGCACATGAGATTTAATTATTGCGAGGATATTAATATATTTGTTACTGTTAGATTGTAGAAAACTTATGTGAGAAATTTCGACACTTCGGTCGGATTTTAACATGATATGAATTTCAGTAAGCTAATCGGATAAGTTTTCCATTTTGTCCCGCTGTCCCGTTTTGCCCCAACTAAAATTACCTGTACGCAACCTGGTAACCGTGGTGACGGGCTCTCCAATTGGTTGAGAGAATGGTAACCATGGTTACGGTTTCCTTGGAGAACCAGCTACCATACTACAATCCATGCTTCCAACCTGTGTAATATTTATATATATATATATATCGAATGCCTCTCAAATCTCTTATACATTCAAACAGTGTTCTTTTTTTTCACTTTTACATAGGAAGAAATTCAAGAAGGCCGACTACCGTTTTTTTCTTTAAATTACCTAGAAGATGCATCTTTAAGTTTGCAAATTGAAGTTAAAAAGTCGTTACATCGTTTGAAATTCGGAAAAAACCGCGAACGTGAAGAGAGCGGAGATTAACGACACGAGCGCCGGGAAAGACGTTGCGGCGAAAGGTTGAACTATTATTTCAAGCGATTGTCACATCCGCAGTCGGTCACGGGGTTTCTTTCAGGGATATTAAAAAGTGTTAGGTTATGGTACATATTGCGGTTCAAACTTTGTATTTGTTGCCGCCGTCGCCTTCACGTTCTGTGTTTTCTTTTGTTAACAGTGTTAACAGTAATCATGACTTCGCTTGTTGCTGATGTGCTGGTTACAGCAGGTAAATAAAAAAGCACGAATTTATCGATGATTTCTATTTGTTTGAAAACTATTGGCCAACAGTACTGTCATTTTTGACAAGCCATGAAAAAAAAATCTGTGTTTACATTTTCAGTTGAAAAATTGACTTACAAAAATCTTTACGCACAACTGATTATTCCTTGCGTCACTGTTCCAGGGCAACTGGAAAAAGTGGACTTGAACGAAAAGATCAACGATATACAGAAGGAAATAGCCAAATTGAAGAACGACGTCAAAGACTTCATCAATGAAAATTACATTGAATTTGTACCGACGCTGAAAAAAGATCAGGCGCTGGTTCTCAAGGCTGAAAAAATCGCTGAGGAAATGACAAATCTGCAGCGTAGAGTCCAAGATCAGGTATCGTTGTGGAAACTGTACATTTATTTATTTATACATTTATTAATCACAATTTGTGGTTATAAGACAGTGACAAAAAAATGGATTGTAACATAAATGTTAATGGTACATAATAATTGAAGTTCACAATTTGAAATTCCTTTGATAACATAGACTTAAAAAATGTTTTTTTTTTAATTCCTTCACAACACACTATGGTAAATTTGCATTAAAAATTGTTTATTGATTTCAACATCTAATTAACTCGAGTAGCATTGTAAATAAAGGATTGCCTTGGCATAAAATTCTTTGTTAACGAGTGACTATGTTTCAGATAAAAATAGAACTTTCAGGCTCTACAAGAGAGCTAAAAGATCTTTCCAATGCCTTGAAAGAATCAAATTTGAGCTTACAACTATCCAGTCAGCTTCTCGAGCTCAGCGAGTGTCTCAATATGGTCGAAACGTATAAAAAGGAAAAGAAATACATTCACGCAGCTCAAACGTTGCAGCGCATGAACACACTTCTCGAAACTCCTCAGAGTGATCTTCAGATGCTGAATATTTACTCGGCAATAAGAGCTGAGTACGCTACAAGTTACGGAAAATTTCAGACCGACATAATTTCCTTATGGGAACAGCAGGTTTGCTGGAGCGAATCGAAAGAGCTGAATAAAGAAGCCGTCAGTCTGACAATCGAGTGCGAAGACGATGAAATTGAGGATCTGATAAAAGCGCTGCATTACGTCGACAGCCTCAGAAGTTGCTTGAGCGATCTCTCAACAAAGCTTATGAAGTACTTGATAACGCCGATAATCAATTATAACAATTGTGCGGTGTACGTCGTCGAGGAGAAAGTATTTACCGTCGAAAACGGCGACAAAAAGAAGAAACCAGAGTACAAAAGCGTCTTGTACAATCTCCAAATGTTGTTCCAATTCTTGCATCAACATTTGGATGTTAACGTAGCGGATAACGAACGCCTCATTGTCATGCTAAGTGGCAGCTTACTCCAACCGCTCTCCGCAAAATTGATTTGCGACTGCATTTCTGATACCATTCCAAGCTCCAGTTTGGAGTTGCAAAATTTTGAACAAGTCATGAATGACATCAACGAGTTTCAAGCCTTTTTACTGAAAATCGGTAATTTTTCAGGGTTTTTTTTCCGCTGTTCGACGATTTAAGATGAAATCAAAGTCAAAATTGAAGAAATTCTATGGAACAGAATGGAACAAAAAAATTATAAATTATAATTTAGAATTCATCAATTAGTTAATTAGTAGCAATACGTTACATTCTTAACTTTACACAAATTTATTTGATAAACGAGGTGTTTCATTCATGTTTTTAGGCTTTATCACGGAAAATCAACTGTTTATGTCGGAATACACGAAAAACGTGGATACTCTGTTCATTGACAAGATATGTCAAGGACTTTTGGCAAAAGCGAGTGCAATAACGCGGAAGGATCTCCACGATTCCTTCAGACACGAGCCTCAGGTTCGTTGAGATTATTTCACTTTTATCTACCTCTACTACTTGATATACATATTTTTAGGATCCCTTCACGTACTCTGACGAGATATTCGATGATTATGACTTCAAAGTTGACCGAAAATTGAGCAAAAACACATTCCAGTTGCCTCCGTGCCAAATTAGGTACATGTCTAATCGAAACAATTACTCAAATTTTTTTTATTTCTTCCCTAACAATTTTTTTTTGTAAATCCATTTTAGCAAAAGCGCCAAAGAGATTTTGGATCTCGCGAGAGAAATTCTCGACGAGGCGTGCTCGAGTTCCGAAGTTTGCGCTGTGAGATTATTCTACACGAGTAGAAATGTATTCGAGATATACGCGAGTACTGTGACGGAGCATCATAAAAAATTGCTGGAAACAATACCTCAACAAGTGGGTGAGTCGATACTTTGAATGAATCTGTAGAAATTGCCGTAAACTTCGATGAATAATTTATTGATTATCCATAGCGTTGTTCCACAACAACTGTATGTACCTCGCTCATCACCTTCTCTCATTGGCGTACGAATATAGAGACAGACTTCCGCCGCATCTGCAGAAACACAATATTACTTACGCAGATTTAACTATAGTGCTTCGTACTGTTGGTTCGGAATGTTTTCTGGATCACATGAAGTATCAGAGAAACATTATTATCGATATTCTGCGGGAATCCGGTGAGTTTATACAAATTTAGGTTTTTTGCTTGCATCACTTTCTTTTTTTTTCACAAAAAAAAAAATTTGTATCAATGCACTGATTGCAATGTTTTTTTTAATTAACACTGGTAAGATATAAAACGCAATTGGGGAAACGACAATTCATTTTTATGTGAATACTTCTATGTAAAAAAAAAACCCCAATTATTTTTTCCGATACTACAGGATTATCTCAGTTAGGCCAAGTGCCTGAATTACCACAAAGCACAGAGCGAGCTTTGCGCCAGTGCATAAGGCAGTTGGAGCTGTTAAAAACCGTCTGGCTGGAAGTTCTGCCGATCAACATTTATTGTCGTGCCATCGGTTAGTTTCGAATGCACCAGAATCTCCAAAAACATTATTTCTTAAGCAAAATTTAATTTTGGTATCATATTAATTCTTTTTAAAAAACATTTTTTAAAATAGGCTGCATAACGAATTCCATGGTCGAAGATCTCGTGATGAAAGTAATTACAGTAGAAGATATTCCTGCCGATGTTGCGTCTGAATTGGTGACACTCTTCAGCATGATCGTCAAGCGAACGCCGTCGATATTTCCGGTGAGAATAATAGAGTGGATTGCAATGAATACGCAATTTTGCTGTATTTTGTTTGTTTTTTAAATCACATTTATTGAATATATTTTTTTTTATCGCCTCTGCATCCCCTTTTTACTGCTCTTCGGGCCTGTAAAGAGAATCTACAATCGATTATTGAATATCGCTTCCTTTTTCGTACGTCCCGTAATGTTGCCACTCATTTTTTTAGGATCCGTCCACTATTCAACGTCACGTCACCAAATGGTCGAAGCTCACGGAACTTATTAAAGTGCTGGAAGCGTCGCTGAAAGAAATCGAGGACAGGTGGGCAGACGGGAAAGGACCGCTAGCTCACGAATTTTCAGCAAGCCAAGTGAAGCAACTCGTAAGAGCACTTTTTCAAAACACCGAAAGAAGATCTAATCTCCTTGCTAATATCAAGTAATTGTTATTTTTCACACTGAACGAAAAACTAAATACAAAACGATTTTTTTATTACTGAATTTTCGATGCGTTCCTTATTCCGTCGGCCGTAAAACTTATCCTATACTTACGTTGATATTTCGGTGGATTTATGAAGATACAATTTTGGATTCGTGAGGTCAAATTAGCGTTCAATTTTTTTTTGGGAGTAATTTACAGAAATTAAAGTTTACTTGTGTATGATAATTTTCAAGTTTTTTTTTCCTTGAGTGAAGAAAATATTTATAGTTTAACGTATTTAAGATGGTTTCTGATTTTGTTCAAGTTCAACTCAATTTTTTATGAGATTTTTAGAAATAATCGAAATTGCCGTTTTGGAGAACTTGTTGTTATGCCCTTTTTGGGAAAATGGGCGTTCAATGATCTTGGAATTTCTTTTTTTTTGGATAATTTATATGGAAACATCCATTAAAAATGCGATTTTCCAATCGCCTCAAAATAAAGAAAACTTATGAAAAATGTTTTTTTTAATAATCAATCCGGAAGAATTTAGAGATTCCACGATACTTTTTTACGAAACATTATCGATTCATCAATTTTCAATTCTACGTCGAGAAAATGCACTTTTTTGCAATTTCCCGACGTTGAACTGATAAGTTTCGTTCAACACTCGCGAAAAACTTTTTCCTCGCGCGTGTTGAAACATACCACATTTTACTGATTTCATGTATACTATTTTAAATTAGTAATATTCAGAATTAAAATTCTTGGTGTCGCCAATGCAGACATTTGTATAAAGCATATCTTTTGTTACAAAGGCTCAAAATTTAATCAACTCGTTAAGAACATACGCTGCAGCTTTGGAGCGGTCATTAGAACCACGAACAAAAATGCTTTGAAAAAAGTGTAGTTTTGGTTTCACAAGTGTGATTTGTCCGAAGATCGTTCAAAGATTTTCGCAACCGATTAGCTTGTTGCGCGTCAATTAGCATAGTGTATATTGATCAAGCAACGAAAATTAGTGTAATCGTAGTACGCGTGGCAAGCGTTGAATTAATGTCGAAGCGTCGAGAGCACATTTTGCTTTCTTCCCCGATCTCGTTGACTTTCCACGTGATATCCTCATTTACCGACGTCGTCGTTGTACTTTTTCGTAAATTCGTCGATTCCCGCGCGAGATCTCGTTGTTGCGGAGAGACAGCACGGCCTAATAATGGGCAAAATCTGTAGACAGGCAGGGTGGCGGGCAGAGTTGTGAGCGCAAATTATTTAATATGTTTCCAATTCCATGTCATTTACAGCAGAAATAAAATATTTTTCAAGTGTTTGCGTTTCATGTTTTTTTTTTTTTCAACACGTTTAGCTTGTACGATCGTTCGCAAAGCATATGCGTAGATTCAGCGTTACTCGTTGGTTTATCACGAGTAAAATTGAAGTGGGTCAAAAAAATAATATCCTACGTATCCGAGATAATTGATCGCTTAAAAAAATTATACATCTACGTCGAATTGTTATTGAGGAGCGTACGTCTAGTCTCCAATTTGAAATTTGGTTCATCTTTTTCGCTGGTCGTGGACGACCCTATAATGATTTTTGGCTAAACTGCGCCTCGTTAATCGATTTTATAAAAAAACATCACTATCGGTATTAATAGTAAGCGACGCCAGGCGTCAATATTTTTGTTTGTTTACGTAGAGACGAAAAAACACGATAATAAATGGAATTATCGTCCTCTAACATTCTAAATATTTTTAGCTTAGAGGATTCACGTTAGGTTTACTATAAAAAAAAGAAGAAACTTGCGGGGGGAAAAATAACAGCATCTGGTTTTCTAGCACGATGGAAATTATTTAAATAATAATTAATAAAAAAAAACGTAGCTCGAAAAGTACGATTGGTAACCTGGAATTCTAGAACTGAAGAATGTCCGAAAAAAAAGTGAAATCTAAAATCGTATATTGCCTACTATTAAGATTCGCCTCTGCGAATATTTGTCAGTCTTTCTTCGTCGTCGCCCGTTTCTTTCCCCTCATGATCTCTATTAATCATCATCATTTTTTCTTTCTCTCTAAGGAGGAAAAGTTTTCGTACTGTGAAAAAAATAACATTCCATCGTGAATTTCAGGCTATAAACCAGATCGTACGTTGTAAAAGGAAGTATGTCGTAGCATATATCGTTAGAATAATTCTTGTATATGTACACGTCGCTGCGTAGATTGGACAGAATGTAGTCGTCGAGGCGGGTGGCTGATCGGCCCGCAGTTCAGTTTGGCAACGTAGCGTAGTTCTTTTATGTGCATTCACGAAGATGACGATGACTGTGAACATGGAAGTGCAAAAAAGGATTTCACATTACAGTCGATCTGTTGATTTGTTTTTTTTTTCAGCATTTCAGAGAGAGAATTATTGTTTTTTTTTTTTAAAGACAGGCAAAAATACGTTTTTTGCGCATGCAAAACTGGCCGTTTCTACGTCTCGTCGTTCCCTTGTGGATAGATTTCAACAAAAGACTCTCAACCACGAAGATTCTTTTTTATAAGATATTTAAGGAGGTTGAAGCTTTCCACTAGTCAAATCTGCAGAAAATCTCCTCAAAATTTCTACAATTCCTGGACGCTTAATCATCTATTTCGCAAGTTTAGTGTACACAGCAACATTAGTTCTTAATATATAAACATTTACAACCGTGATTGAAAAAGAAAATATATAAACATGTGCCAATGTCCATAGTCACAGTTTTTCGTGCACTTCCTTTTCAAATCAGAGCTGTAAATGTAAAGAACTAACATTACTAAGTGACTAACGCTTCGAAACTGAGTGTACCAGAAAAAGTAGAAGAACTATTAAAAAAAATCTACCGCCTATTTGTCCAGTGTGAAGCTCCTCCTCGTTAAACCGTTAAATTTCGTTTATAAGTGCCTCATTATCCCCTCGATATTATTCGACCGAAGAATTTAAAGCGGCGATTAATCGAAGAATTATTCTCGTTGAAGTAACTAAACGTCTCCTCGTGTACGAAGTTCAGAGAACGAAGACCTGCGCGAGATTCGTCAACTTTTAAGGCCCGTTCTCTCGTCATCTCAAAGCGATTTGTCGAAGAGCTTTCATTTTTTCTCGAAGATTTCATCGATTAATCGGAATATCGTTGACCGAAGGTGTTCCATTTTTTAAAAACATTCTTTGCACCGAATTCTTTTCTTTTTTTTAACCGTGGCCTCGACCGAATGTCTGTGTCTGTGTGTGTGTGTATGTTTTTGTTGTGACAAGCTGTTTTTGTTTTTTTTTGTTTTGGTTTTTATGAAATCGTAGATTTTTAACGAAAATTAGGTATCTTTAGTACCTGCCACGTCCTGCCGGAGAGCGACTGCGATATCTCGCCGTTGAAGATTCCTTGCTGCTGTAGTAGTCGTCGCCGGTGTCTCCACTACCGGTGCCGTAGCTGTCTTGGGAATAGCTGTCGCGACTGGCATAGCCACTGCTCCGCCCTGAGGCATAGTCGTCTCCGTAACGGCCTCTGCCCCTACTGCCTCCCCTGCCTGTACTATATCCGCCGCCGCCGCCGCTACTGCCATGATCGCTGTACGTGCTGCCTCCCCTGTAACCCCCGCCCCCGGAGGAGCTACCCCTTGATCCAAAACCGCGACTTCCGGATCCCCTGCTTCCCCGGAAGCCCCCGGAGCCTCCCCTACCGCCGCCCCTTCCCCGACCGCGTGAAATTTCGACTCTGAGCTTAGCGCCCATTATCTCAGTGCCATTCATGTTATTGCAAGCGACTTCAGCCTCGTCCATGCTAAAAAATTCGATGAACGCAAAACCCGGCGGATTGAACGCCATCCAGACCTTATTTAATTTTCCAAATTTTTCAAATTCCATCTGAAGATCGTCTTTCTTTATTTTGTCGTTAAGACCGCCCACGTACACCCGCGTATAGCCCTCCGGAGTCATAATGTACCTGGAATTTGAACGGATATCGTAGTTAGCTTTTTCTGTACCATTCGCTGGGCTTTTTGGTTTTTTTTTTTTCAACCCACAGCATTCGAGGATTTTATTATAGCGCCCTCTTTTCATTTCAACTTTCCATTGGCGCAGATTTTTAGATCGATTTTATTCATATTTAGATTTTCCTGAATTATGAAAATGGGGAACGTCGCTTTCTGAGCAGCACTTCAGGCGATGCAAATTAGACAGCGTGCAGTGAAGATTGTGGATTTTCTTTTTTTAAGAAACAGCGTTTGTTCTTTTTACTCTGCTTTATTTATGAGAAATTAGGCGGAGTTTAGAAAGATCGGAGAAGAAATTTCATGGAATAATGTAGCTCCTGGTCGAAGAAAATTTGAACCTCATTTAGCGTTCAATTTCAAATTGCGGAACGGGAGATGAAATGCAAACTTCCCTTGAATATTTTGAAGATATTGTTACAGGATTGGGTTCCAAGGTTTTGAAAGTTTGTATTTGCTCCAATAAGAAACTCATTATCACAGAACCATCAAAAAATCCTGCGTAACAGTCCAAATAAGGACTGATGTTTGAATAATTATTTCGAGATTAGAAAAAGCCTTGGAAGTTAGCAAAACAACTAGTAGCCACATCTGGTGTATGAATACCATAGAACATATCTATCTGTATATATATACATATATATACTCCCTACTCAGAGCCTTTTAATGCCTCACAGAATAAAAAAACCGTTGTCCCAATAAACATGATCCTCTAAGCGGTCAAGTAGTAAAATGGTAGTCAAATAACAAAAGTGATGTCAAAGCGCTTAACCGAATGCGTAGTGCGAAGTAAATTCGGTCAATGATATTGAGATATCGCCTCGATTCGCCATGTACGATGCAGTGTAGCCATGTTCCGGCACACCTACAACACGAAAGCACTTTCGGCCACAAGAAAAGCGTGAGAGAAGAGCTTTTTAATGCCCCACAGAATAAAAAAAACTGTTGCCCCAATAAACGTGATCCTCTAAGCGGACAAGTAGAAAAATGGTAGTAAAATAACAAAAGCGAAGTCAAAGCGCTTAACCGAATGCGTAGTGCGAAGTAAATTCGGTCAATGATATTGAGATATCGCCTCAATTCGCCATGTACGATGCAGTGTAGCCATGTTCCGGCACACCTACAACACGAAAGCACTTTCGGCCGCAAGAAAAGCGTGAGAAGAGATTTTTACTGCCTCACAGAATAAACAAAACCGTTGTCCCAATAAACGTGATCCTCTAAGCGGACGATTAGAAAAATGAAAAGCGTAAGAACTTTTTAATGCCTCACAGAATAAAAAAACCGTTGTCCCAATAAACGTGATCCTCTAAACGGTCAGGTAGTAAAATGGCAGTAAAATAACAAAAAAATGCGAAGTCAAAGTGCTTAACCGAATGCGTAGTGCGAAGTAAATTCGGTCAATGATATTGAGCTATCGACTCAATTCGCCATGTATGATGCAGTGTAGCCATTTTCCGGCACACCTACAATGCGAAAGCGCTTTCGGCCGCAAGAAAAGCGTGAGAAGTGTACAGGGCTTAGCGTCTGTACGCAAAATCTACGAGGGCGTTGATGGTTAAAAAACAAAAAAAGAAGAAGATCGAAGATCGAAGTGTGCGGAAATCGTGCGTCACCCAGTGCAAATAATGCGAGGGAATCGCAGTGGCGTTTCTCGGCGAAATGAAATTGTGCGTCTAGCTCCAAAATGGAAGGTACGCCGACGAGCCAACGAACAATGACTCGATGCTCCTCCTGTTTCTCGACGACGATGCGTCCTCTCTCGTTACTTCTTACTTTATAGATTATATTTCGTCAATGAAATGTCACTCACGGTTACTGTTTACTTCTCGTCGAACAATAATCACTTAACGACGAACAGACTCGACGAATCAACCACGTAAACGACGGAGTACCTGATGCGGCGAGTAACGATGCACACACCGCCGAATCAATAGAACCGGATCGGCCGGGGTCCACAGAGCACAGAAACCGCACCGAACGCCCCGCCACCTCGAACCCAGACGCCCGAGCGTTCGAATAATGAAAAATCGGGCGGTAGAACGTATCGAACAGGCGTCGGCGGTTAAATTTGTGAGCTTTTGTAATCGGTAAATGTGGCAAATGTTTTTTATCCCGAATATCTACGATTTTTTGGATTAATTAATGTCGAGTTGGTTGGAAATTTGGATTATTTTCAGATCGGTGATCGCAGCTACAGTGGACTCGTCGAGAGAGCGATAGGATTGTCGGAATGATGGCGAGGCGACCGTATTCGGTCTGCGAATGCTCGCAGGTGAAGCTGCCCAGCGAAAAGTGTGTACGATGATCCTGAGAAGCTGATGCGGTGTTTTTTTGAATGATTCGGTCACAATGCGACGGGAAAATGAATAATTGACATTTTTATTTGGTGCCGTTTTGGCCGGAGGATTTTTTATATAGTGTGTGGGAGAGGAAATTGAGATTACCGTTGACAAAATTTTACCGGAGGTGAGAAAATGTATACACAAAAAATTGTTGAGGCTGTAGCTAAAGCTGTAATGGCTTTTTAGGGGGATGATCATTTTTGGGAATCCTCAAATCTATGGAAAAAATTGCAGCACAGTTTTTGTTATCGGCTGACTGATCTTTATTGGCACGATGGAAATTACTCAGTCGATAACAGAAACTGTAACGTAGAAGATTCCTGCGACATAGTTATTATCAACAGCGAAATTACCGACTGTTGGTATATTAGGTCCACCTTTGCCGTTGAGCTTTTTTCATTGATATATTCACAAAATTTTTTCCAAAAAAATCGACGTACTTGTTGTCGGTTATAGTATTTGATAATCTCTGCATTATCGATAGTAGGTAACACAGGTTTCATGAAAATTTCGCACAGGGTTCACACATTCACCATTGGCGCCATGCAGCACTTCCTAGTTTAATAATAATAATAATACGGTGCGCTGTAGCGACTACCACCCTTAATCCCCTCTCGGAAGAGGGGTGGGGATAGGAGTGGGGGTCGCCATAGCGCACCGCTTACTACTTACCGTAATTATACGAATAAAACATAGAGATGAACCGAAAATCCGCACCATTTGCATTTGGCGAAGCAGACTTAACGTATACGCGTGCGTGCGATCGCCGGTGAGCGGTCCAATTAGTGACCGAGCACCAATTAACGTCCGTTACGTATAGATATACCTTAGACACGGTTCGTTTCCTCCGTGATTCTCATAACAGCCAATGGCCAGTTTCACGGTCGCTTGAACACAAATAGAAGTATTTCCGCATACTCGCTTATTCCCATTAATTTTACACGATAGAACGAGAGTTATTCTCTATACTGTCAATAACTGCAGCGCTCACTATTTTAAAATGACATATTAATTAAAAAGTGCGGCAATTTTTACGAAACGTACTCTGAATTGGAAAAATAATATCGAAATGTGTCATTACTTTACGTAGAATTATATTAAAAATAATTTTCTTTTGTTATTCAATCATTTCAAAATTTTGTCGATTTTAATTAGCGAATAGGAAAGGAAAAAAAAAATCATAAATATTCATTTCACAAAGTAACGGAATTTAATAACTCTAATTAAACCTTCTTTTAGAGTCTGTCAAAGAAAAAACTGTTTCAGGAGTTTCTTAAATTTTAATTACCTGATTGGCGAACTCGAAAATTCAGTCCGAAGAATCCGCATCCGCAATGTGATTCCGCATTTTTTTTCATAGATTTCTTAAATTATTATTATATAAATAAAATATAAAAATAAAATATATAATAAATGTTTAAAAATAAAATATAAATTCATGGGCAGTTTCTTAAATTATTATTACCTGATTGGCGAACTCGAAAATTTAGTCCGAAGAATCCGCATCCGCAAAGTGATTCCGCATTTTTTTTTTGTCCACGTATTGCGAACGACAGATGATTAAATGTAAATTATCGTCGAGAGAAGAAATCGGGAGAAAAAATAATTGCCTATGTATTTAAATATTTGATGATTATTGTTTTGTTTTTGTGCGGTCACGAAAACGAAATAAAAAAGAATTTGAACGAGCGGCGATAATGTCGAAGCGTCGATGAACCATCAGCAACTTTGTCTGCTATAATTAAAGATTTATTTCATAATATTACACCAACAACTATTATTGAATTTTTATAATAATAATTCCTTATTGTGTTAAAAATGCGAATAAACACTTATTTGATAATATATAATTAATATGTATATATATATTATTATAATATCTTATCGTTAATATATTAATAGTCTAGAGACGGGATGCGCGCTTGAGATTATGCGGATCCTCCGATCGCCACATATACACTCCACTTCCTAATCGCGTTTCTTACCTCAGCTTCGTATCGCAAAGAGGCGCACCTTATTGTGTGCCTTTGAGGAGGAAAACAAAAAAAAAAAAAAACGTTACTTTGTTCAGAGACAGTTTCGCGTCGAATTCTCAAACAATAATAATAATAATCACCCCTCATTAGTCGATATTTGGAATGCTTCATTACCATAAGTTTCTTAAGTCGTTATTGCAATAAGAAAAATTGAAGATTGAGCTGAAACTCAAGTTGTAATTGGACATGAACACGACGGGTTTCGCAAAACAAAACGAGACAAAAACAAAAGAACACTTTTAAAAAATTGGTATAAAAGCCAAGTATTGCAAGCTGATCAACGCACGAAGAGTAATTGCGATTTTACAGACAAGATTTTTTTTAAATCCGCTTCTCTTCATGAACCACTAATTCATTGTTTATTCGTTACACTATATGCAATTTATTTTTAAACTCGAAAAAAATTATGGTACAACTTAAAAATGATTGAGTTAAAAAAAAAAGTATGTAAATATAAAAATAATCGCGTGGACTAATAATTTGTTCAGCAACGTCATAATTGCCTGGAATACAAGAATATACAAAAAATTTGTTGTTTTCCAACTGTTTCTTAATAAAAATTGTGAAATTGTAAAAAAAAAGTTGTTTTCCGATTTTTTAATTATTCGTGCCGTAAAATCATGATTATCTTCGCACGAAAATCGTTGGCGAATAAACTACAAGTCGAGCTTTTTAATTATTTAACACAGATGAAAAGTGCGATAACGAAACAACAAATGTTTAATGCCGGTGTGTATTCTGATATCCGTATATGTATGTGTATATATATATAAATATATGATAAATTCTGCAAAATATAATGATATGGCGATCGTATGCAGTAATGCAACGTTGGAGAAGACCTGCACACGTTTCGTGCTTTTATTCCTCGCGTTTTTCTTCATTCCCAAACGATGCAGGATAAGATTAAAACTTGGCATTAATTTTTCGACGGTATTTGATAATATCGATAATGTACAAGACGTAAGTACAATAACTATTGTAGCTTAGACGAGAATCTGTTATTGCCGATCCTCGGACAAATGTGTAAAATTCGGTATGCTTCTAACTCGAAATTTCACTCGTGAAATATCGTCCCTTAATGAAATATTTTTTTTTTAAAATGCGTTTCGTAGATATGGCAGTGTACAGATTTTTTGGGACTATACGTGCTTACCTCCGAATTTCAGTGAGCCACCAAAATCGAATTCTCATTAATGACAGTTTCGTAGGTAATTTAATATTTAAATCTAAAAATTCTTCGTCGACAATGGAAAAAGTAAAAGCGTACGAATTAACAAAGTCTGAGGCCTCGGCAATTGAGGTATTTGTGACGTAACTCGCTCTTCACGCTTACGACCAATCAGTGGTCATTACTACCGAAGATTCATTCGTTTTTATTTTTTATTTTTCATTACTTCGTTTTTTTTTTTTTTTTTTTTTTTTTTTCATACCTTAGCATTAACATTTTAATTCTCCATTTGTTTTTCCGTTTGAAATTACTTAACTACCAGAATTGTTTCTTTAAGTCGAAGACATGTTTTTTTTTTTTTTCATTTTTTATTTTTTTTCATTTTTATGTATTTGTATTCGTTTTGTACTTGTACTGTTCAGCAAGGCAGCGTGTTGCACTTTGTTACTTTTTTTTATTTATTTTTTATATTAGTCGGGCCGCAATGTGCACGAAAGATCACACGATCTCGATACATACTACTTTACCACAGCTTTTATTTTTTATTTTCTCTATGCATTTCATTTTTCAGCTTTTTTTTGTTTGTTATTCGTTCGAGACGTTGGCCCATCGCGCTTTCCAAAGGACTCACAAGGAGGGACGCGCTAGTTTTATTAAAATTTTATTTTCGATTTTTGTTGTTGTTGTTGTTGTTGTTGTTTTGTTGTTGTTCTTCGAGTAAAAGAGTACTGACAAAATGTACGTTGTGCGCCGATCCTAGTGTTACGACATCCGGCCACACGAATTGCATGGTTAATTGTATGATAATTTTCGACTAATTACAAACCATTATATTCGCTTACGTGGCTGGAATCACTCTTCCATAATTCGTGTTAAACGGCTGATAACAAAAATGTTTATTCTGCATTTCAGAACAATTTTTCTGTTTATTTTCTTGATTTTTTGTGTGTTTTTTTTTTAATATATATTTTTTATCGTTTACTATACCCAATATTCACAAGTACCCGCTCATGCAGATACATTAGAGCTTATAAACCATGAAACGGCGATTGGAATTACAAACGCTGCGTCGCGTCGCTTCGCGTTATTCTTATCAATCGCACAATCGAGAGGACGTTTATCGTTGAATTTTCTTTTCACAACATTATGGCGTTACTGTAAATGAATTTTGAAAAAAAAAGAAAAAAAAAACAAACATATACATCAATAATAATAATAATAATAATAATATAATAATATATAATAGCGTAATAATGTACCAATAATAATGATAAGTAATCGACCAGTTCTCATAAACATATTTCAACAATCACTTTGAGAACTGACTTACTAGTATATGAATATAATAATAATAATAATAATAATAATAATAAAAAGAACGAATAATAAGAAAGATTATCTTAAGGAATATGCCTAAATCGTAAATATGTATGTATAGATATGTATACGTATGTACATAAAAATTAACATAACGCGGCAACGTCACGTTCTTCGTTTTTATCGTACATTGGATAGACAAATTCACATAGAATTGTTCTCATTCGATTAATCGTAAAAGGCGCACGTGTGTACAACACATTTTCCTTCCATCGCGAATGCACAAATGTATTGCCCAGACGTATGCAGAATTCCTTCGGATACATCGATATAGTAATATATAATGTTGAGACGTATCAAAAAAAAAAGATGATCGTAGAAACAATATTAAAACGAACAGGGTGTATCGATAGTATTGAACAGTATAAATTGCTATTATACAAGTTTAGTTATGTCACGCAAATAAACGTGTTACAAAGGTGTGATATTCGTAAGTAATTAAGAAATGATGATACGATGGTGCAAAGTTAAGGAATATTGTACAGAAGTTCGAGATTTATATGTGATAACTGAGATTTTAGTGCCTCGGCCTGTGCCACAATTCTCGGCATTAAGCTGAAACACGTGTACGCATTCCCACTGACACGCATGAGTGCCATCAACAATTTTGAACCTCCTGTTACATCTTATTTCACTCGATTTTTTATTTTTTTATTTATGAATATCCATTTTTTGATCACTTAATGAACGAAGGGCAGATATTTGGCCATTTTGTTTGTTTGTTTAAAAAAAAAATACAAAGACTGGAATATTAATTAATTCGATGTTCAGATGCTTCACTTCTGTCGATTAAAAGACAGTGGATTAATCGAAAAAAGAGTGAATTGTAATACGTAACGGAAGAGATGCAATTATGATGTCACTCTTCAGCGGGACAACGTGACGTCCGAATGAAAACTTAATCTACTTATAAATTGCGCCGGACATTCTTACGATTTCAGTTCCTACGATTTTCAAGTACGAATCACGGGCACAGTTGACTTGCGGATAAATCGACTGGTGACATCGAGTGACGACGCAACGAGGCTCTTTCCAAGCTTAATCTTGGAGCGAACCAAAACGTCAGTGAATGAATCGTATGAACGGAAATTAAAAAAAAAAAAAAAAACGACTCCACCAGCTTCCAAATACGACGATGCATACCAGCTACAGACTGATCGACACACGTAACACTCACTTATCAGCTACGCGATATCTCCGTGCGAAATCCGAACTTTGGTCCATTCTTAAAAGAAAAAACAACTCGTGCGTTGTAAATTCACAGTTGACAAATCGCGATACTTTCGGCCGTAAAAACAATGAAATTTCGATTTCTACGGTGAAAGCGATGTCAATGTAAAACGTCGTTTACAATTTTTCACAATGACGATTGTTTATCGATAGAGGCTGATGATAATCAATGTCGTTTTTTTTTTTCGTTCTTTCTTTCTTTCTATTTGTGTTTGTTTGTTTTTTTTTGTTGTTGTTGTTGCAATTTTCCCTTCCAATAAATTTAAAAACTTTCCGTAACAATTAATTTATACTTAGGGTTCGTTAATATTAATTATGGCACAATATAAATATTATATTTAAAGTCTTTTTGAAGACATAATAAAAATAAATCTAAGTAGTCTTTCTCCTATGTTTGACAATTTCGCCTCAATTTTCTCGTAATTACATCCCTAAACTTTTCGATTCGAAGACAATTTTTCTTTTCTCTCTCTCTCTCTTTCTTTGCTTTCTCTAGATCGCATTTTGTGGTAGCTTGTTTCGCTTTTTCTCCATTTTTTTGAAATAAATTTTTCCCCCTTCTCTCTTTTATAAACGTGTTCAATAAAGAAAAAATTCGTAACGTTCTCGGGCCATCGATCATTCCACAAATGAGCCAATCACCGCTCGATTGTCTTTCGAATTTGCTTTACCAAATAATGGTCCCGAGAACGTTCAACGATTTTCCAATATTCTTTGGTAAAACAATATCACATGAACAAGAAAACTTTAAAACCAATCGAAACGGTCTAATCAGTCGATATTCCTGCATTCAGGAAACAAAAACAAAAAAGAATTGCGAAAAAACCATCGGTGCATGGTTACAATTTTTCCATTTCTAAAAAATCACACCGACGTTTTCTTTTTTTATTTTATCTCTTTGTTAATTAAAAAAAAAATCAGCCTTCTCGAAAGTAAATTCACGTATCAAAGTATTCCTTCACAGCGCTAAAATAAAATTGAGCTCCGCCGGTTTTGGCGGCTCAAAGTATGCGATTAATCGAAACCTACTACCGCAAGTAGCCCTGTAAACATCGTGCATCACCGCGGAAGGAAAATTGTTGGAAGTAGAACATTTTTCGGACTAACGAACCGCGTTAGTTACTTGGAAGAAGTTCGTAAATCTCATTCACCGAATTGTGTGTGCAAAATTATCCCTGATTCCCGGTATAAATTTCAATACCCGTGGAAACTTAAGTATCACCAATGAAAAAGCAATGCGTCGAGAAAATTCAATGAGTTATTGGAACGGCGTGCACATTATTTACGTTCACCCAACTCTCATCACATCGAATACCAAGTATTATCAACAACATAGCGCTTCCCGATTCACTATTCGATCTCTCGTTCTATCCTCACTTCCTTATCGTTATCTTTATTGTATGTATGTACACATTATGATATACGAATAGTGCAAATAAAAATAGTTTAAAATATTTGTTTCCCCCTCGTTTGTTTTAGACTTTCGTACGTGAATAGTACGAGAAACACAAGAAAAAACAAAAAAAAAAAAAAAACGAAAAAATTTCATGCATCCAAGTTGATAAAGTGCATTTTTCTGAATAATAATTTGCTTTTTTTTTCTTTTTTGTTCTTTTCTTAACGCTAAATTGTTAAATTTATCTTTTTTCTTTTTATTTCACTCCGAGAAGACGTGACGCATTTATAGCTACGTTTTCGGGCAAATGGCAGAGTACCTTTTCTTATTTATCCTTTTTTTTTTTTCTTTTCTTTCTTTCATAATTTCGTAGAAGTTGGCACATTAGAATGAATTTTATCATCTTTGTAACTTCGTGACCTCGTTCCGATAAAGAGTTTGAACAGATGTCGAAGTGTGTGCACCGTAGAAAGATATGTCAATCAAACCTGTACCTGTTGCATGCATGCGAATCGCCGTGGCAGCTGATCATGCCCCAGGCATTTATTGCGTTTTATCGAATCGTGAAAAAGAGCCCAAAAAATCGCGGAACTTTTATCGTTTTGTAAGCGAAGGCATAGAATATATATATATATATACCGTTAACGTCGGTCTAAAAAAAAGTCCTTTGATCGATTTAAAGGATATTCTGCACAAATTCCCAATCAAAAGTTTTGTGGACTTAAAATATGAAGGGAAATCGACGTCTATATCGATTTTTAATTTATTAAATATCAAAAAGATTAATTTGAAACAATCCTCCCATAAAATACGAATTTAAAAAAATAATCTTAAGTCCGGATCTTTGCGAATAAAATTTTTTAAGATTTTTTTACCCAGACCAAAGTTTTTTTGGTCAAAATTTGAGCATTTTGCAGGAATGCAAAATTTAAAAAAATTTACGTAATTGCTGTGAATTCAGGAACTTTACGTAATAATAATGCCAAAAGGCTGTGGGAGTGGGGAAAAAGTTATTTGAGAAATGTGCCCTTAATTGACGCGGGAAACAAATTTATAGCAACAACAAAATGTAAACTATTCTACAGATTTTCAAGAAAAAAAAAAATAATGAAATTGCGACAAACTCGTGGGTTTAATCAGCTGCCACTCCAACCACGTAGGGTCACAGAAGTAAATCCAATCGCGAGGAAAGGCTTTCGTTTCGCCATTACGACTACTCTCACAACACTAAACATTCATGTATATCCGTATACTTTTGAATAACATCGCAATTCCGACTCCTAGTATACCAAATGAAGAACATCACAGAATTTCCCAATATCATAATGAATTTTAGTTTCTTCGTTAAGAAGATTACAGCGTAGTTTTAACATAATGTGGAATAACGCGTACCCCTCCATCCTTACTGTTATCGCAACTGTTCTTTGCCTCTCTTATCACAGAATTACAGAAGGTTTCGAAAATGACTAGGTTCAATTTCACTACCGATATATCTTCTGTTCGTATAGTTTTGTTTTAAGACCGAAAATCAATTTGTAAATAATATATAATATACGAACTCGTTCGATTCGGTTCAGTCAGTTATCCACATTATGTTGATACGACGCGTGAAAAATAATATAGAATTTCTTTTTCCTTTTTTTTTTTACACTTACAATTTATATATGACCTTAAAAAGTCCCTTTTGACACAAATTCGCGCTCCCGCCAAGCGAAGAACAACTTACGGGAGTCGCCTAATTCTAAAATCGTATAATTTTTACGGTATACTTCGTGATTAGAGGATATGTCAGAAAGCCTTCCTTTTTCTTCTTCTAAATTCGTCACTAAACGACCTTCGTTACTCTTCCCGTTCCACTACGAAATCTAAGATACATGTAGTTGTTACCTCATCGTTTTTTTTTTTTTTTTGTGTGTGTGTATGTGTGTTGTTTTTTCTTATAAATTTGTACTTGCTCGTTTAGTTATAATGGCTTTTTCCCTTGTAACTTACGATAAAACATCAATTTCTTCATTTCTACACTGAGTTTTCAGACCTGAATACGTTGTGTCCATGATCAACTTTTTAGGGTTTTCCCTTTCTTGTCTAAATTGTACATCTTTTGTGGGTTTTTCTTTTCTTTTCTTTTCTAGTACGTTCTTATGCTTGGAGAGCAGGATAGTGGAAGGCACACGTGATGGTAAACTGCGAACGAATTAATACCCATATGCTGATCAATAAAACGACGTCAAATCTGTCGATTTTATTCGCGTAGAGAAATCGTGATAAACTCGATTCATCATTTTTATGTCTGCATCAACTTTTCCGAATTCAATTAATTTTTTATTCGTGTGAAAGTATTTCATCGACGTATTAACAAAATGTATGTTCCATTAAAAAATTTTCAACATTTCATACTTTAGTATATGAAAAAAAAAAATCTGAATAACATCAAATGGGACCAAAGATTACTTGAAATATGAATTAATATTCATAATGAACAAGAGTTGATTGATTGTGTTTAAAAAAAATATTCATTATAAAAAACTGTTGTGATGAAGTATTAAAAATTATGGAAGTGTTTGATGCAGAATTAAAATAGGGCAAAATGATTATTGAAAGTTGTTCGTTGACAGAGCTTGTCACGATTTATCTGAGCTTTGCCATGAGAAAAAAAATCACTGAAAATTCGATTGCTCGTCGCGGCAGTCGACCGTAAAAAAAAAGGATAGAAAAATTGATATAAAAGGTTGTAGCTCGCGGAAACCAAGGTCCCGACCACTATCTAGATCTCATCGATCGTCTTCCGCCTTAATATTGCACACTCGCCAACAACAGAGAACAGATTAAATAGAAATGAAAATCGAACAGTGCGTGTACGACCCCAAAAATAATACCGTCAGTTATTCCACCGTCCGGCTCGCCAACAAATAGCAGCAGCATCATTAAATGGTTCGACATTGTGTCTGACAAATAGAGGCCCTACAACGCCAATGTACGACGATGTAAAGATCCATACATCGATTTACCCCGAAAAATAGAAATATAGCTGTCGTCAAATGTGTTAAATGTTTATAATGAACGAACCTTTATCTTTTTATCTACCTTCTTCCGTTAACCATTTCTTTCTTTTCTTTTTTTTTTTACCTCTTTTAGAAAATTATGGACTCACATTCCAACTGCTTACACGTTGCCAAAGTGATTCTTATAAAATTCTGTTCGAAAGAATATCGTCGTCATTAGCGTATCGTACGAATATAATATATCTATTTACACAGTTCAAAATATCGATTTTTTTTTGTTTTTTTTTTTGTTTAAAGAGTTAAAAATATAGTGTGTAATTTGCGCGCGTGATGGACCTTATACACGTTTTAAGTCCGCAAAATCTACATATTTTCACGTACAATTGATCTTTTTCTTGTAATCGTGTTCTTCCTCTTTACTCTTTTTGCTTTTTTTTTTCTTTCTTTTTGTTTCTCTTCTTCTCTCTCTCTCTCTCCCTCATCGTATTTCTTCTGTTTGTGAAACTTTGTTGGATTTGAGCACATCAGATTTCGTAATTGAATTTTACTTAGGCCTAAGTAGACGATAAATGTATCCCCCGAATTTGACTTATTAATTATAACACACATGTTCATCATATTTCTCACACACACATGCTCGAGCAGAGAGAGATATGTGAGCACACAAACATATGTGCATGCATACGTATACGTCCACATATATTGTAATACATGAGCGTCGGCGTACGCTCTCTTTTTCGCCGTTCTTATACACCTTCTCCTCTCTTTATTCTCCCATTGATATATTTTTCTTCACCCGCTTAGTCTGCCTGCGTTTATATTATTCATACCTTTATTTTTTATATTTTCCCAACGTTTTTACGCTATTAATTTTCGACCAAAGTTCCTCGATAATATCGAGCTTGCTTGAAAGCTCGTCAATTAAAAACGAAAAACAAAAAAAAAAAACACGCTACTGTCTTCGAGCAGCGCTCTAAATTTTGTATCGTTAAATTTTCTCTTGCTTCTTCAGAGCAATGGAATGTTTCCGATTGTTCCTTACATTTGGTTAAGCTTATTAAGTAAAGAAATTTCTTCATAAAATTTTTCAGTCGATTTCGTTTCCATATTCTTTGGATTTAGCGCAGTCTTGACGAAATAAAAAAGAAGAAGAAGAAAAAAAAAAGAAACAAAAATATATATTTGCCGCGAGGAGCCAATTTTCGATAGGCTTACTTATTTTCCTTTTTTTTTCTTTTTTCAATGCAGGCTGACCATTCGTGATATAATATTCCGGTTGACACCCACACCATCAACAGATGCTTCGCTTTTCAAGGGAGGCTGGATCGAAATTTTTACGATCCTGTGCCTGCTAACCCTACGACTCCTATTTTCACAGGATTTCACAGCGGAAATTCGAGTAAACTCGTCGAACTTTCACGCATTTTAATCCTACGACTCCTATTTTCACAGGATTTCATAGCGGAAATTCGAGTAAACTCGTCGAACTTTCACGCATTTTTTGCGTTTTTCTTTTTTGTTTCTTCCTTAGGTCCCCGACCTCAAATATCCTGCCTGTGACGGATCATTATAGTGTCTTGTGTTGTTGTTGTTGTTGTGACGGTAATTTTCGGGCGTTATGTAATAACGCGGATCCATTAAATCCGGAATCCCGTCACGATCGCTCCACCACTTTCATTGTGGCTGTTGCTGCATCTGCGACTGCTGAGACAATACGCTCTTGATTCCCGTTGTTTTTAGGAGCTTCTTTAACATTCCGCTTGATTTACGATGCTGGAGACTCTTGTGCGTCGTCAGTGAGTTCTTTGTGCGATAATGCCGATTGCAGAACTCACAAACGTAAAGCGTGTTCGATTGCTCGTGCTTGTCCTGGAAGTGACGTTTTAGCGAGTAATAGCAGGAGAAACTGCGCCGGCAGTAGGGACATTCCTGCGGCTCGTTTATACCGCCCGCAGTCGGCGGTGGCATCCGGTACACGGCAGCGGGAGGCGTCGTAGGCGGATGCATCCCATTGCCCGTACCTGAAAAATAGTCGCAATTTCGGCATCAGTAAAAATAGCCTTAAAAAAAAAAAAACACGTAATGTATTTATTAAATTTATTAATAGAAGTAGTGTTGTAATCAAGAAGCCCTTGTGCGCAGAAATTTTTTTTATTTTCTATTTTTGATTGTCTATCACAATTGAGAAATTATGGAAAAATAATTATGTAATTAAAAAAAAAATTAAGGCTAGAAAAATATTTTATTTCTATTTTTTCAATTATAAAAAAAAAATTCTAAGCAGATGGTTGGAAAATAGCGCCGATGCTGCATAAAAATGTTGAAATAAAATAGTCTGCCTGAAATTCGATTAACTGGTTGTGGAAATTTGTTTTTTTTTAAATAAATTTAATTCTGCGCACGTAAATGGAAGATATTGGTAAACCAGAATCGTGCATGCTTGAGTAAAAAAAAAAAGAAAAGAAAACAGGTGTAGGAGAATTACTGCGAATAATAGGATCGGGGAAGTTTAGTCGGAGCGGTGAGAAGTGAGTGGGTTCGAGACGTAGATTATTCCATGCGTTTTTAATGAGATGCACAGTGCGGTGTTGATTGTGCACGGTGACAAAGAAAATGAAAGAAAAAAGTGTGCGTGTGTGTGTTTTCATTATTATTATTATATTTTTTTTTCAAATGAACAAGTTGCGTTTACATCCGTGCTGCGAAACGCGATAGTCTGAAAGGAAAATATATAAGCAAGTGAGTGAGTGAGTGAGTACGAACGGAGCATGCACACAACATTGAACATCAAAAGCTCACATGGATGACAGAACGAAAGCGAGTATGCGTACATAATAATAAAAAATAAAAAAATTTAAAAAAATAAAAAATGGTTAATAAAATAATAAAAATTGGACAAACCATAAACGTAGGCGAGGCGTATGGGATTTGGATTAGTACTTGGGAGCCTGAAGCGTAACAGTACGATTTTTCATTTCATTTATATTATCATTAAATTAGTTTTCTCCTTTCAATGGGGAAAAATCAATATAACCTGTTATCCTAATAATTTAAAGATACTACGACATTGATTATGTAGAATATTCTTTCGACTCGCCCTACGTGTATAGCGTTAGAATACTCAAGTCGAACATATCGATCTGCCGATTTTGTCGATTAGTGCGTCAGATTATTACCAGTGTATATATATTTATGGAGATATATGTATGTATATATATGTGTATATATACATATACATGTCATCGGTATCATTCGGCCATTCACAAACGCGAGCTTCTCCGTTTAATTAACCCATGCATGCATTACGAAGTAGAGGAGGAAGAATCGTCGCCCCGATCGAGTTCACAGTCCCGTTCATCCGCGCTCTTTGGAATAATCGGACACGGAAATTGGAGTACGTAGGTTCGTTACTTGCAGGAAAAAAGGTATGTGCGAAAATATGCTCTCCATACGGGATGGAATTTATTTGAGAAAATAAGAATATGTTTCTAAGCAGAGAATTGGAAAAAAAATTGTACTCTGAACTAAATAATAATTTTCCAAGAATTGCAATTTTTTAAAAGTTATTTTCTCTCTAGAAAAATGGGTGGATATTTTATTAGACATGGAAAAATGTATTTTCCTCTGTTGATTTGTTTACTTCTGTCAGGATAAGAGAAATTATAGACAGGATGGTCCATTTGACAATCTTGACAATTTCGGTGATTAAAAAAAAATAAAAAACCTTTTTTTTTAACTGAAATTATTGTTACTTTGAAAAAAAAAAGAATTGACGATTTAATTTTGTCGGAAAATGGGCTTTTTGTGTGTGAATAAATATAATTCCCACAATTTCCCAAGAAATCATAGATCCTCTGATTCAAAATGACGTATTTAATTCTCATGAATTTACTTGGCCTAACAAAAAAATCACTTTTGCCTCGGATAATAAAATTCCGTTAGTTTTTCCAAACACATTTCATTCCACGAAAATAACTCCACGCATTAAAAAAAATCGCATATTTATCGCATGTACTTTTTTCCTCCCAGATATCGTGAAAAGGGCTTTTTTTTTGGAGCAGTGAACGAGACTGGCGAGGGTGATTGGGCAATACGAATCGGTTAGTCAGTCATGCACTTCCTGCGAGCAGTCAGAGCCAGGATAAATACGAAAAATAAACGGTTTGGTAAATTAATAATACAAGGAAAAGTGTGAGATAGAGAGAGAGAAGATAGTAAAAAGCGATGGAGTCTGAGGGGAGGATATATATTAATTTAGTAGATAATTTAGATACAAAAGAAAGAGAGAGAGAAAAAGAGAGATAAAAAGGGGGTCTGAATAAAGAATGAGAGAGAGAATGCAAAAAAAAATCATTATAATAAAAAAATGAAAAAAATAAATAAAAATAAAAATAAAAACAAATGAAAAAACCGTTTTAAAGTTTCGTGTGCGTGGCCCTACCTTATCTAAACCTTCAAAAGAACTTAATGTCAATGTCGCCAGGTCTGCTCTTATGATAGGTATAGATATGGGTCATCAGGGAGTTTCGCGAGCAGTAGACCCGCTCGCAGATGACACATCGGTACTCCTCCTGTCGTTCGGCGTGCTTGTCGGCCACGTGGCGTTTCAGGGATGCTTTGCTGCAAAGCACCTTGCCACACAGTTGGCAGGTGAAGAGCTTCTTGGCAGACGGCGTGTTCAGCGAGTTCAAGGTCAGCCCTGGCATGGAGGCGAGCACTGAAACACAACAATGCACCTCATGCAACACCCCACACTTACCTACACCAACTCCTGACATCTTTTTTCGTTTTTCTTTCTTTTTTATTGCTTTTTTTCTTTCTCTTCGCTTTCTAAATATTACTTTCGTCAATTTCTCTGTCTTTCGAGCTCCTCTGGTCTCTTTCCTTTTCATACAATCATTCCTACACTTTATTGTCTAGATTAATCGCTACACTTCTCCCACTCTCGCAAATATTCCACGTGAAAATGTTTTTCCGAAAAATTACGAGTTTCTGTTTCTTTTGGTAACATTTCACCGAAAATCGCAGATTTTTCTGGCAGTTACCAATTTTTTTTTTTTTTTTCAGTATTGCAGAAATTTATTTAATTTATAAATTAAATTAATTGATTTAAAAAACTGAATTACAATAAAGTCTGAAATATTTTGCGATTATAAATAATCAAAAATGAATTGAGGTTGAGAAACAATTTGGAAAATTCAAATAAAAATATCGACGAATCTGTGAGGATCCTTCAGACGTTGCGTTTCCATTTTTCCAGAGAAACATTTTCACGAGGCTGCGAACGAGAAAGGAGAAAAATGAATCGTGGAAAAAAAGCTTAAGGGAGCTCCGACAATAATTTGCAGGAGTGTTGAGGGTTCGACGACACGGTCTCTCATTCTCAGCCCCCACGAAAAAAAAAAAAAACAAAAAAAATGAAAGATAAATAAATAAACTCGCGTAGTCGATATAAGAAAGAATCACGAGTCTTAAAAGTGCGATGAAAAGATGAGAGTTCGTCTTGGTCTCCGTCGTGACGCATACGAATAATAAACGTCAATATAAAACTATACAGAAACGCCTCATTTATTCAGTTCGCAGAGGTTCTAAAAAAAAAAAGAAAAAAAAAAAAAAAACGGGAGAGAAAAAAAAATGATGAAAGGGAGGAAAAGAAAAGGGACCGTCTCGTAGTAGTTATATAATATTAAACATCTTTTTCGCTTCCCTTCTCCGTGTCGCAGGGCTTGAGAGAGCCAAAGAAAAGCCTGGAAATCTCGTGGCGCCTTTTGTATTGTTTCAAAATTGCTCTTTATTCAATTTCTCGAGTTGTGTCTCATTAAACTTCAGGCTAAAGAATCTCGGGGTCGCTGGCGGAGAAGGGGCGGGGGTGGGGGTGGACTTTGCGGGTTTGCAGAGGCTGGAGGTAACGTTAATAAAGAATAATAACACAGTATATTCATATTTCGAAGGATTTACGTGCGTATGTACACACGAAACTAAATGAGACGGAAGAACGATGGAAATAATGAAATTAAAAGGAAACCGAGGGATAAAAAATGATATAAAGTAATAACAATGATGACAATAATAATAATATATATGTAATTGATTGGGAGAAAAGAAACGACGCGATGCAACAACTGAGCTTTTTGTTTATAGCTTCGGTTAAACTGCAACTCGTTAAGGAACGACTCGTACTGTTATCAGTGTATATTGTACTGTATAACGTAGGCTCAACAAAAGACGGCGAAGGAAACACTGAGCATTCTGGGAGACACTTAAAGCATGCAATTCGAGAGTAAAATATATATAATACTCGCGAGCCAGTGTTTACCGAGCACGGGATTCGCAACGTTTAATCGCCTTCCCGCAGGCTCTCGCAATGCGGAGATTTATATGAGGGATGCACCTTTTTTATTTCCTACGTGTCTTAATTTTTTTTTCTTTTTTTTTCCTGGTCTTTGGTAAGATTTCTTTGAGAGAGGAAACAATTCTAACTCAGGCACGCAATGTCTCGACGAACTCGGCGGCTGCTGCGACAATTTTTATTGTCGGTGAAGCCAAGAATCTCGCTGGAATGGATATCTTGAGACATTAATGAAAGTGGAAGGTAAAGGAGACGTAAACTTGGTGAGATTTTCCTTTTTTTTTTTGCGCATCTCACTGCATTGCGATGTCGAATTAACGCGTACGGATTTCTGAGTTCATCGGAAAATTGTATAAATAAAATTGAATATTTGCATCTATGAAATTTTGCGAATTTGTGTATTTTTTTTAAAGCCACTTGAAAAGAGAGTGAAACTTTGGCGTGACAATTTTTTTTTTGGGTCGAGTTTGTGGGTGCAAATCTTTTTTATATTAATCAACTTGTGGAATTGTTTCATTTGTTAACAAAAATTTCATTCTCCGCTTGAATTTTCGACAAATTCAAGTGATAAATAAATTACTGGGTGAAGAATAAAATGTTCTGCTACAATCGATAATTGAATTGAAAATTGCATCGATCAATTGAGTAGCATTAACATTTTTTTTTTCATTCTTTCACATTTCTTACATTTTTAAAGTGGCTTTTTAAAAATTAATTTTCAAAATTTCATGTGCAATGTGCAACAATTTTATTATCATGATTTTCGGGTAAACCTCCTTAAGGACGGTTGATATTTCGACAGCAATCAGGTCAGAGATTCAGATCAGGACATGCCGCAGCGTTTTTTCGCCCATTATTAAAAAAAAAGATGGATATCGATTTGGACGAGCTCGTTTCGGAATAATCGGCTCGCAAGTCGCTCGCGAATCGACTGAATAACATATCATGGCGATGTTTGACGTGACATAATTCTATAACCGCTGGGCAGTGCCGATATATATATTATAATGATAGGGATCGTTAAGCGGATCCAATACCGACGTATAACGACGTGTAGTTAGGATTTTATGGCTGACGTCACAGTGGGAACAAAACATTAACAATGAAATATCGGTCGTACAATTAAACAAACTTACCTTAAACCTGAAAATATCATATCGGCTTAAAAAAAAACTCTCAAAACCTTGAATTTCATTAATTTTTCCAGCACACGTTTATATCGATATTGAAAATTGTCTATTTTTTCTTGTTTTTTTCATGAGGATGCGATAGGTATCTAAAAAAAAAGCAAATAAAAAGACAACGAAGTTGTTAAACCAAATAGTACATTTCATATTATATAAAAATGAAAATATATTAAAATGCATTTGACATAGCTTAAAATAATAATAATAATAATAATAATAATAATCATAATAGTCGTCAATAAATATATACTATAACCAGAACACCTTGGCAGATAACAAATAATAATTAAGCAAGAGAACGTAACCATCGATTTGTTTGTGTTGTTTTTTATTTTTTATTATTTTAATTATTTATTCGTCTTCGAATTAGCGCGAGCAGCGATTATGTGCCGAATATTCTGTCATTTCAGTGTTAAGACATTTTCGTAACCAATTGGAACATTTAAAAAAAATGGATTTTGGAGGAAATTCGATCGGCTTCATTCTCCTTGATTTTATTTATGTTCGCGCAGGTACCAATTTTTTAAAGTCTGCTCTGTGTGAAATTGTTTTCCCTCTCGCGACGTTATTTTGCTCGAGTGTAGGCGCAATGCGGTAGAATAGTAAGTAAATAAAAAAAAAAAAACCTAACCATGTATTACTTTAAGCTATTGTACGAAGTTTGTGCTTCATTGTATTTTTTTTTCCTTCCTGTAGTTACAGTTATCTATAGCAAAATCCTATTACATATGATGATTATAAGTGAAAAAGCTGAACATGTCTTGTGTGTGTGTGTGTGTTTATTTATGTATGACCCTTGACCATTTATTTTGCGCGTCGCAGCGCGGTGGAAATAAAAAAAAAACAATAAAAATCGCGCAATTACGATTTTTCATCCCTCTTTACATACCTATACGCTTATTCGGGGAAACGGTTTTTAGTCGCAGTTATCGAGTTTCTTGCAGACCCCCTTAATATTTTTTTCAAACTTTCTTTCAAATTGCACTGTAAAATGCCATTTTTTGAAGTCGTGCTTTTTTTCTTCATTAACGTTTTTGTCATTCTCTTTAAAACTTAATCATGGGGGAAAATTTATCCCCGATTTTACTAACAGTTTGGTAACATCAGTCAAATATATCAATCAGTCCAATATAATAAATGTCGATTAATTAAAGAATAAGGCGAATCAGTCCAATTCAGTCAAAACCGATGTATCGCGTGTGGCCATTGACACGATTTTTCACAGGTACCTTTACTTTATAAGACGAGACCGAAGCCGTTTTTTAAAATATATATAGATTATATATATATATTTTTTGCTACATATATATTCATATGTATTTATATATTTTTTATATTTTTTTTTGTATTCGTTTAGTTTTAATAATATAAAGCCAACTTTTGGGCCATTTGCGATACTCTCAAAATCCAAATTCAGTCTTTAAACGAAGCAAAAAACAAAAGTAGGCTTTTAATTCTACGATAGAAACTCTTTTTTCCTCTCTTTAAACCTTCAACCCCCTTTAGCCTCGCGATTATGTGGTTACACGGCAGGACGCAAACCGGATATATATATCACGTATCCACGAATGACGTTTTTACGCGGTGCGTGTAATTGTACGTAATTGTAGCGGGAAAAGAAAATTTAAAAAAGATTAGAAAAAAAAAAAATTATTTAAAGAAAGAATCGAATAAATCTCTACGAATATATATCATATGCAATTAAATATTTCCTCAATTTATATTAATTTCATTAATAATTTATTATTCTCATATAGAACGTCGCCCACAATGGGGTGACAAATATTCGCGTATTTGGCCATTTTTACAGTAGTCACAAGTCGCAATTTGTTGGGATAGTCTACGTTTAAATATTATCAATATCAGTTCTTTCTGCCTTGACTACTATAAAACTGTGTATTCTTTATCCCCGTAATTTAAAGCTTCGTTCTTCTTCATTTCCGCTCCGAGTGACCGTCCCAGATATCATCATCATCGTTATCAATAATATTTATATCATTCTCGCTGGAACCGACGAGTACATACTTTTGGAAACGATTATACGCTTATCCCATGAAATTTCATTATCGATTGCATCTGTTACCGGTTTATTATTTTTTTCTCTTCGCGATCTCATTGGACTATCTATGTAGTCTCGAAAAATATGTGCTTGTCGGAGCGCTCAATTGAACATATCTTAATATTAAACTATCATAGCCTAACTATAAATAAATGAGTGTTAACGCGTGTTGCTTATACATAGTGTATGTGTTTGTGTGTGTGTGTGTGTCTCAATTTGTTTTGTGACGTACACAGTAAAAAAAAGGTTTGTACATTTACCAACAATTTTTTATGCAAAAAAGTGGGTTTTTTTGTCCGAAAAGTAAATATTTTAAAGGGGCAAACAAATTTTGGTGAAACCGATTTGTTAATTACTTAATTTCCATTTTTTTATAGATGTGAAATAAAAAATGTTGTCTCAAAAATTTGTGTTTTACTGTGTATGCATGTGTGACGTGTTTTTATGTGTGTCTGTGTGTTCGAATATATCCATGCACAAGTATCGGTACGTTTCCTGTAAAATATAATGGATATATCGCATGAATTTATGTTCTCCATGGGGCTGTTAAATTTCAGCTTGCTACAATTAGTCGCTATTAGTCCAGTCAAGTTAGCTTCGACAGCCTCACTTTTGTTTTACTAAATTGACACTGATATTTTTTAGGTAAGTGACCTGGAGGGTCCTACAGAATCGTATAAGAACTTATAGGAACTTGTAGGAACCTATAAGAACGTATAGGGATTTATAGAAACCATAGGATCTCATATGAACCTATAAGAACCTATTCGAACATGTGCGAACTTACAAGAACCTGTACGAACCGATAAGAAAACCCGTCAGAACTAATATGCACCTACAAGAACTGATAAGAACCTGTCCGAATCAGTTTTTCAATGAAATTTCTACCGTTCTTTAGATTTTTTTTTGTCTTTAGCTTCTTGAATCATCCGATAACAGTTTTTTCATCATATAAGAAATAATTAGAAGAATCTTCAGGTGATTGCCAGCTGATCCTAACATTTCTGGCAAAAATGGAAAAAACAATTGATCTTAGGGTTAAAAAAAAAAGAGAATCAGCTACACTTTAGTAAGTGACAAAGTTAAAATTTGACCGGACTATATGACAGGAGCCTAAGCTGTCTGTAAGTTTATCGATCAGGTATCTTCAAAGCTGCCTCAATAATTGTTCAAAATTCGTCATTTTTTATAAAAGCTTTTTCTCTCTCTACTTGAACTCTAAAAAAATCTTAATTGATAATTATGCCGAAAGGATTGACGATTATCGAGGATGCTTTGAAATCGCGTATTATGAAAGTTCTACTAAAATATATATGTGTATGCAGTTCAGCTATATGTATATGCGGCTATTACTATTTCGGTACACAAGTTCATCTGTCAGTATTTAATGGACCGTGTTTCCTGTTCAACTGGTAAAGGTTTCTCACGTTTTTTTTTCTTTCTCTGTATCGTTTTTTTTTTCTTCTTTTTTGCTTTTAGTTTTTTGTTATAAGTATGAACTGGTATAATTGTGGGGATACGGAATCTCGCCGATAACAGTATGCAAATTCTGAACGCGCTCCACGCGAAAATCTCGTGGACGAGTAACAAAAAGCTCGATATCTACGAACGTGTAAACAAAAAAAAAAAAAACGTCGTTATTTATCGTTATGTGCGAGACTTAAATCCGTAATACGGAGAAGACGTAATTTTGGTTCACGTTCATATGCAGCGCGATAACACGTAACGATTGAAAAAAAAAAAATGTTAAACAATTGTTTCGTTATAGTTACGATAATTTAAGGTACTTTATGTAAAGCCCGGTGTACGTGACGAGTGAAATAAATGCGCCTCCACGAAATATATCGTACCCCGTTAAAGCATTTTTTCATATGGAATGAATATATTAAGATAAAATATATATGCGGAGTGACACGAAATCAACGATTTTTCAACTATTAATATTTCAACGACCAATTAAAAAATAGAAAAATCCTGTCAATAAATGCCTTTTACTTTAACACTTTTAGTAACACTTGTTGAAAGTTCATTGTATAAAAAACAGTATACATTTTTCAACCCTTTTGTACAATAAAAATTGGTTAATAATTTATTCTTGTTAAAAAATTATTCTCAACAGAATAGCAACCTTCTGTTTATTTTCCAATTTACGTTATTTATTTATTCAATCCATAAATCACTTTTATTCTTTTATGAATTCCTCATCTGATTCGCAGTAAATAAAAAATAAAAAAAATTTTTTTTTAGCAAATATCAGAAAAAAAATGATGAGTGGATAACAATTTTTGGAAACTTTGTAACAAATTTTAACAGAACTTTTTCCCTGCTAAAAAAATCTCGTTTCCCATATACCGTTATTTGTTTAAAAAAACGGTAAAAAAAAAATAAATAAAATGCTTGACAATTTATCTTTGAATCGCAATCACACCGCATATTTGTATATATTATATCATTGCATCGCGAATATTGGATGTAACGCGAAGCAACAACGTGGCAGTAAAAAAAGTCGAGCGATTAAAAAAGAAATGGAGAATTTGTAACGAACTATTTAAAAAAACTCCCCTCGATGTGTATAATAAATATACAATATAATTTACGTTGTAGCTTCACGATTACATCTCGTTACACATCCGCGCATTTTATATACGTTTATTTTATTTTTTCCTCGCATGTCATTTGCTTCAATAATTTTAAGTCTCGAAACAAAAATAAAAAAATTCTATCTTGAGTAGGCAATTAATTTTTGTTTCGTTTCGTACAGTCTTTTAACGTGTGAATGTTTTCTTCTTCTTTTTCTTTTTTATCTTCCTAAAGTTAGTTGGACGATGGCGTCTTCGACACCTGAAAGTTTCTCAGTTTATTTTTATTTCTTTTCTTTTTCCCTTAATTCTTCTTCATTAACAGAGCCTAACTAATAGTCCGCGATTTAAGCCGCGTTGTATATAACACTTCGTCCTTATACCTCGTGTGCCCAGGCAATTCGCGCGTTCGCGACACTGTACATTTCTTCCTTTTTTTTTTTCTTTCTTTTCTTTTTTTTTTTATTACAGAGATGGATTAGAAAAATGTCACGGGCACGTTGCTCTCGTGTATCTATGAGAAAATCTAAAAAACGAAAAAACAACAAACACGCACGGCTATCCGAGTCACGGATTCGCGACGACGAAAATAATAACTGCAGTCTTAGCTTGTTTTCTTTTTTTTTCATTTTCTTCATGTTTTCGTGTTATTTTTTGTTCTTGTGATCCTCCAGGCCGTACGCGTCCACTCTTCAGTCAACAATCAATCTCTTCTATATTTCGTAACAATTCAGTGCGCCACCAGTCGTCTTGAAATCTCGTTACACATTTGGAAGCACTGTTTTAAGAAACCGTTCCTCGGTAAACGTCGTCCACTTCCGGGGAAACTGATCGTATCGTAATAACAACAATCATAATAACAATCATGATCATGGTCACTGGTTGACGAGGCTCGACGAGGCGGCGAATGATTGGTGTCGTGATCCAGTCAGCCGGACGGCACAGACACCGGTAGAAAAGGTCCCTCGAGGTTCCCGGGACGCGAAATGGCCCCGTCGACAAAATGGCCGCGCGGTCCTCTATTTCTGCCTACGATGATAGATGCTCTTGTGATTGTTCAGGCTGTTGAGCGTTCTGAACACTTTGTTACAAAGCACGCACAAAGCGCTGTTAAGCGGCTGGAAATGTTGTTGCTCTTTGTGACGTTTCAGCGTCAATTTAGTTGACAATGTTTTGCCGCAAACGTCGCACGTGTAACATATGCCCGGAGGCATTAGGCTGCTGTGTAACGGATGGGATAACCGCATCGCAAGTATCGCAGATTGCGGACCTTCATTTATATTCCGAACGGGCAATTGTTTGTTTAGTTTGTATATCAATTATTTCGTCGCCATTTTTTTCGTTGTTCAAAGAGTTATTAATTTGTTGTAATAAATGTTTTTGCAAGCAAAGTAAACCAAGCACCGTTATTAATTATGGAACCCAATTTGTTTGTTTTAAAAATATTTATCCGTTTACGAACCAATTGACGTGAAGGAGGCGGACACACAGAGAGAGCGAGCCACGTGTGGATGGACCCCCAGCGCAAATCCGTTCGTGAAGGTAGTAGTAGTAGGTACACACAGAACAATGACGAACCAGAGCACGTATAGCCGAGCGAGCGGGACCGGGAACAAACAAGAACAAAGATACGGCTGCCATTAATATTGTGGACACATTAGTACGATACTGGTATTTTCTATACAAGGGCAATTTTCGGTCTGGGGTAGGAGAACTGTCGTTTGTTGGATATTTCTGACCGTGCTCGCTTGCATGTTATTCGTCTAATTTTCAGGGGGGCTCAACTACACAAATTCTTTCCATTTATTTTATTTTATTATTTCTTTTTTCTACCATTCGGTGACATTCGATTGGCTGACACTCGAATATGAGGTGCGATATCCTTCAATTATATCATTATTACGAGAATAAGGCTCGGGGGGCTCTGGTTTGTCATTGATCATGGTAATGCGACTATCGTGTCAGCGATAACCAATCACTTTCGGATGTACATTTTTCCTTCTTTTTTTTTTGTCATTTCAATGCACTCGATCATCCCCCTTCCCCTAAATTTCATTTTTTTTGTCATCTTTTATTACTCCGCTCCGTTACGGGACCCAGAATTTTTTCTTCATGTCATGGCGTCGGTTTTTCCAATTCAAAAAATCAACCCCCGCTTCACGAGTACAATTTCGAGGGAAGGATGAGGTGAAAATTGTCATTCCCGTGAGATAAACTACCATTTAATTTATTTATTCATTTTTCACATCAGCTTACAGCGAAATTTATTATACCCATAAAAATAATTTTTACCGATATGTCTCGTAAAATTTACTGTATCCGTAGAAATTATTGCTAAAATTGATATAAATATAATCTCAGCTGAAATTGACGATTTTAATATAAATTTCCACAGGAATTTCGATCATCTCGTTGATTGATAAGGAATGGTAATTTCTCCCACTGACATGGCAATTATCACCAGCCTCTTCCCTCCGTGAATGGACCAACAGGGTTGCATAATCGCTGTATCACAGATATATAGATATAAGTGAAGATTTAAGAACAAAACAAAAATGAGAGAAAAAAAATAAAAAATAAAAACAAACGAAAAAAATGAGAGAAAAAAAATGTATTTTCGTTCAACATACCATTCTCAATGCTTCCCCGGATGTGGACGAGTCTAATGAGGAAAAGTATAGTACCAAGTGTGTTCAGGTCGAAGAGAGAGGTGTCAACTTGCCGAGGTTAGGCACGGAGCATATAATAATAATAATAATAATAATATTCAGGCAGAGCGAAGATTTTCACGGAGATGGTACAACGAGGTGTGGGCGAAGCGCAAGATTTATGTACCAATAATACAGCACGTGACGGTGCCGAACGTTTGTGTGTGTTTCCATGTATATATATATATGTTTGTGTGAAAGGATTACGAAGCGTGGGTGGAAAGGAGGATACTTGACTCGCGTAATCACGAAATTGAAACTATTCGAACGTAACACCCGCGTTTATCCTGTTACGCTCATCGAGCACGCGCTCGGCGTTAGCTTCCCTCCGCTTTCGGCGCCGCAAAAGCGGAAAATAATAAAAACAAATATGAGAGAAACGAGAGAAAAAAAAAAAACAACCATTTGTGCATCAGCACGTACGCATGGATTGATAGAAGAGAAAAAAAAACATTACTTTTTATTCATATAAATAGTGGCGAACATCGTGCGCGTGATAGTACAATGAAAAAATGCATTATCCTGGACCCCCAAAAAAATAAACAATGACGATTGATAAAAAATATATATCTATCTATCTATGTATATATATATCTATATATATGTTATGCCTTAAAACTCAGGTATAAAAAGTATATATTTACAGCGTCAGGCGGTACACAACAACAGCCCTCGTGTCTGTTCGCCAATAATTCCTATATTATTTATATATGTATGTGTATATATATATATATAGATGTATATATATATACACAGCACTCGATTGTGCAAATGGGTTACACTGCGCGTTTCGTTGACGCCGCGACCGAATTCAAGGATTTCGTTACAATGAGCCCTATATTCGATACACAGTACGGATAGCGTTACAGAGAGAACGAAATAACAAGACACTGGAACCGTCGCTAATACTACGGGACTCGGATGACGTTTATGGATAATTACGTCGGTGACAATTTTGTGAATAATTTTTTTTTTTTCCTTCCCCGAGGAAACATTAAAACGATCGCTTCGATATATCACAATATTAATAGTCGCCTCTGGGGTTTTTTTTTTTTTTTTTTATTCAGTGATCACAGAACGCACGCGATCGTTTTTAACCCCGTATATTTAATGCCCTCGGGTAAACACGCTTAAGCACGAAATAAAAAATCGACGGTGATGTAAGGACCGCAAACACTTGGAATAACGAGTGCCGGAGGCAATTAAACTCTGTACAGTTTATCGTAGATCTTTGGGATAAATAAATATTTGAGAAACTCGAGCTAGTGAAAATAGAGAGATGTTTATGTTTATTATATAGGCTAGTTCGTGGAGTGGATGGTTCGTGACCCGCGCGTGTTTACCGCCAAAGGAATTCCCGGCCGAAATTGTTATGAATCATTCATTCTCTCTCTCTCTCTCTTTCTCTTTCTCTCTTGGTGGGTGCAGGAACTTCCCGTGCTTGGGTGGGTCACGCTTCGACGGGAAGCGCGAGGAAAGTATCTCTACGATTATAGTTACAATAAAGAGGGATTTTCTCGAATAATGGATTAACTATTTTGTCTATGGCGCTTTCCAGACTAAATCGACACGGATGTGAAGGGTTTTTCTTAAATTCGTGCTGTTTTAGATTTTTTTTTTTCGGATATTTGTTTGGTCACATAATTTTTTTTTTCACTGTTCGATTAGAAGATATTTCAATTGATTAAAAAATTTGTATTTGATTAGGATTGCTGATAAGGGTGGTCTCCAATTTTTCATTTTTCGTACTCTGATTTACCGGAAGTTGTATTTGGACTTGAATTGGATAAAAACAAATTTTGTAACGGTAGACCGGAAATGCGGTAATTAAAAAATAATTTTTTCGTTACTTAGGACGAAATTTTTTTCCATCTCGGTATTTACGGATTTTTTTTAATGAACAGGTTTATTTTTTGATGTCTTTAATTTTTTTTTAAATACAAAGAGAATTTTTTTTAATTACTAATTACTATTTTGTGCGATTGTGACCACCCAAATTTCCGAATAAGTACGAAAATTGATCCGGAGTAATTTTTGACTGCCCTGCGATATATTTGAAAAACTGCGAAAATCACTGGCCTGTCGATTTGGCTTGGAATGCCCTTTATAAACCCGGGCCGAATCGACACGGGGCCAGGCCTCGTTGCGCAACGTTTGATATAAATTTCTATATAATAATAATAATAATATATATATATATGTAATAATAATTATAATAATAAAATGTTTGCATAAAATATCAAAATTTTAAACGATACATCATTAACAAGATTGTAGAAATATCGGCATTCAATAAATAAACTGTAATCCGACTTGCCAAGAAAAAAAAAAAAAAAAATTTAGCATATAATGAAAGTCTACTTAAAGTAAGAAACATAAAAAAAGGAAAAAAAAAAAATGAAAAAGTACTTGGCCGATGCCCGAAAGACTCGCGAGTCTTTGTATCTACGATAAACGCTAAACGCAACGAATTTAATCGAGCTAATTCGTTAGTCGCGACGATAACGTTAGAGGTACAATCGATGATAAATCTAATCGAAAAAAGCGTGTAATAATAACTAAATTCCTCGTTCGGCAATAGGATGGATAGATCGATTGGCGTGTACTATTTCAAAGCTAATCAACGCGTTAGATATCAATCTAAAAGTTCTCCAGAATCAAAATCTCGCTATAATAATCATGAGCCTCGGTTGCAATCCTCTTTTCTATAAATCGATCGTGCCAATCGTCTCGACTAAGATTTATTTACAATGAGCCTACCGATAATAATAAAAATAATAATATCCTTAAAAACTAATTAATTGAACTTGTTTTAATACAATCAGGATACTCTAGTTTCTTGCCACGCAGTGTCTCTGCACAGTATCTTGGTAACTCTTCGTGACGACAGTAACAACGCTTTTATCTCGTTCTCTCGATGATCGCAAATACCTGTTAATGATTTTGCTCGGTTCGATCCGCAAATTTCCGTCTTAAAGTCACGGAGACGACTTTCGAGTGGCAATCGATGTAATTATTTTGACACAACTACCCGGCTAGTCTGCCTCTCAACTTTTTCACTTCGAAATTAAGGGTCCATTCAACCCATTCGCGAATGTTGATGCTGATTGTACGATCTTTCCTGCTGCTGCTGTTCCCTGTGCTCTCTCTCCCGCTGTTGTTGCTGTTGCTGTTGCTGCTGTTGCTGCTGCTGCTGCTGTTGCTCCTCCTTCCTTTGCTGTTCGATTTTACCGTGTTGACGATGGTAGATGCTCTTGTGATTCCTCAGACTGTTGAGACTGGAATATACCCTCTTGCAGATGTTACAGATTGGTTCCTTGCTGGGCCTCGTGTGAACGTTCTGTATGTGTCGCTTCAACCGCGTAAGCGAGGTCAGGTTTTTGTTGCATGGCTCGCATCGAAACTCATCAGTCGTGCTGGTGCGGGGCAACAGACCTGGCGGCAGAACCAGACGCAGGGTTACTTTCTGTTCTGTTGCTTGTTGATAACGGGCTAGCACGCCGTTAAAAGCGCTCCTTCCCCGCCTCTTTCTCTCTCACCACAGTATATGTATATATATATGTATATCGTTTTTCCCCTCTTTCTCTTTCTCGCACTCTCTCGCCATTATCAACATTCTCTATACATTCCCTTCTACCACAACGTGCGAGTCTTTCCGCGAGATCACGTTTCCGTGTCTCTTTCGCTTTCCCTCTACCTTTGTTTGTTTGTTTGTTTGCTTTTTTTTTTTGTTCAATGATTTTTTGCCACCGTCACCCGAGAAGCCGTGCTCGAACGCTTTTTTATTTTTATTCTTTTTTATTTTTTTGTTTAATTATATATATGTTTGCTTGCTATACAGAATGCCACGTCCGTGTAAGTCTCACTTGCCGTCGTTGTCTTTTTTTTTTTGTTGTTGTTTTGTTTCGGTTGGGGATTTTGGGAGAATGCAGAATTACAGCCTTTCACTGGCGGACAGTTTTCGAGGAAAGTCATTTTTGAAAAAATGAAAAACGTCTTTGAGAGCTGTTTTTGATAATAATATTGACGAGACTTTGATATATTTCTTTTGAATAATGGTAATTAAGGCTTTTTTACATGAATATTCGAAAGTGAATTATGAATTTATGAAAACAAGAGCTTGGAGCAGAGAATGTGAGTGATCAATAATTTTTTTGTTTTTTTTTAAAACAATTTTTGTTTTTTAGGATGGTGATTTTGCTAGTCTTGTGTTTGAAAAATGGTATCTAAGTTGTGTATCGAATATTCATAACGGGATTATAAATTTGAATGTTACTATTGTTATTTGTTTCCTTGCTCCTCAGCATTTCAATTTTTTTTACTAAGCAAAAAATTAACATGTCAACTTGAATTCATCCAACAAAATATCATAACAAAGTATTTTTTTAACTTTTACAATTTTACCAAGTCTTTAAAATTCGTATTTAAATTGAACTAGAAAAAAATGTTCTTTCCAACAAAAATAGCAAAAATTACCATCGATTTTTTTTTACTTTAACCCATTTGCTATAAGATCGTGAAAACAAATACAATGTTAAACTTGTGAACGAAACAATTTGACAAACACATTTCTCAACTTTAACCAGATATTGAAGGCATCGAGGTAAGTGGGGGGTGAGTGTTCGGAGTGTCTGTCTGTACGAGTACATAATTCATTTGATTTTATAGCGTATAATAGTAGAGTGCAAGCAATCCAAGAGTCCAGCGATCGATCGAGAGCGATGACGTTAGTGTTCGGAACACCAGATGTATCCGTGTTGATGCGTATTATTTACAGCAGTAGGAATAGTAGAAGTAGACTTAAATACGTGTAGTACAGGATATATATGTATAATAAATATATATACAGGTGGTATTGTGATCTGTTTTGATGAACTGATGCGATGAAGCGGATTTTCTGGGTTTTATGTTACGGCTTATGAGACAAGTATTCTGCTACGTTTATAACGGAGCTTATCCGAGATAACGAAACATCGCGAATGAATGATAGAAATATTTTTCCCTTTCCCTCTAAGTCGTTTTGTTTTAAATCAATTAAGGCAATAGAAAAAAATGACCTCGACGATAAATAACGCGTTGAAGATAATGAACATGGAACTAAATCTGACGAACGTTCATTGAAAATGGTACGCCCATTAAATTATAACATCTTTGCTTTTCTTCATTTCAAATCCCACAACACTTTATTTTCTCTGTCCCGGCAAACGCCACGGTCTCAATTATTACACTGTTGCTACTTATGTAAGTTAATTGTTCTTAATCGCTTAATCGAATACAATAAATAATAAAATTACAGATATCGTAGTCTCACTTTGTTTTGTATTTGGTGAAGCGTATTTTTAGGTAGTAGAAACGTGCACTGTCTCCTGAAGCAACACCTGGTAACCTTGGTACTGATTTACTTCACTCATCCAAGATAATAAGGAGATAAACGCTCTGATGGCGAAAAAAGTTGCATGGCCTTTCAAAACTTATTGGAACTTTTTGGAATTCTCGGCTTGTGTCAGAAAGTCCTTGGAAAAACCTCTGCTATTTCGCCGCAATGTACAGAATTTTCAGAGGCTTAGGACGTATCATTCGTAGCATGATCTTAATAAGTAACCTCACAGTGAGCCTCGTGATCTTTTCTTTCTTTTCTGGCATGGTACTGACTTTTGTGGCTGACAAGACTGTTCCTCGATTTGTAACTTCTGCCGCACTGATCGCAGGCCAAAGATTGGGGAACGTAAAAGTGCGTATCAGCCAAGTGTCTCTGAAGTGACCAAGCTCTGGAAAAGGTTTTCTGACAGAAACTGCAATAAGTGCCACTACCTCCACGATGACTGCCTGAAATCTTGGCTTCATGGTCAACGGGCCTTCGGCCAATTTCTCGCAACTTTGCCAGGGGCTGAGGAGGCGTGCTTTCGTTTTGCGCATTCGCCGAACCACAATCAGCGAAGGGGACAAGGGACTCTTTATTGATATGTTGAAAGGTTCTTTCCTGACTTGAGGTTCGATTGTAAGCATTGTTTCGGTAGTAAACCGGTGAGGATCGATCAGCTTTGCTGGTCCCAACCGCTGAATTATAATCATCGTCGGTGTCTTCGCCGAGAAAACAAGATTCCAACTCATGAACGACGTCAGCCTTGGGCGAAGGAGGCTCCGATTTAAAGTCGATCTGCATGTGATCGTTAATGTCCTCGAGTAAATCAATGATCGGTAAGTCTTGATGTTGGGCCTCTTCGTCTGTCATAGAGTCCGCCTGGTCGGTTGGCTGGTCGTGATGACCGGAATGTGGAGTTGTTGTTGATGTTGCTGAAGAGGTACTTCCAGTGATAGTAGGTGTTGCAACGATAGTTGTAGTTGTAGTAGCAGTAGTTGTAGGAGGGCTAGTCGTATCGTTCCGCAGATTCGCCTCTTCATCATGATCATCGTCATCATCATCAACGTCTTCATCATCATCTTCGTCGTTTGTATCCCCTTGTTGATTGCCCGCGCGGCACGTTGTGCCAGACGTGGTAGACCGCCAACCCCCGTCCTCCTCGGCGACCTCCCGGTCTGCAACCAAAGAGGATGGGGGGGCTGAGTCCAACACCGTTTCGCAACATTATAGCTATGTCGCAGTCCACATAAAAGAGAGGCAAGGTGTGTTTGTGTATACAGGAAAGAGGAAGCGCGGTCTCTCATGCGACCCTACTCACACGGCGCGGTACAAAAAGAAGACGCGAAAAGGGAATCAAAGTAGGAAGCGAGGAAATAATAAAAGAAGAAAAAATATATATATTCAAAATCCGTACGGTGGCCGAAAGGGGGAAGAAGGGCGGAAAAGTTGCGGGGAGGAGTTTCATCACTCCCCGAACTCTTTCAGCGAGCAGCTCGACGCCAACCGACACGCTCATCATGCATTCCAAAATATTCAGACGACCCGAAACGGCAACTCGAAAGCTTGGGGAGATTTCTCTCCTTCTCTTTTCTGGACACACCGGCAGGCCTCAAGCATCCTCAAGGATCTTGTGTACCGTACGGTTGTGTTTCGTAGATTAAAGAGAAGTGGATCTCAAAGAATCAGCGTACAAAGTGTGTGCGCGCCATCCGGACACTTTGAATCCATGGCAAGACTCAACGCGGAGGAGGAGCAAGAAGAGACAAGGTCGCAAAGAAGATGCTCGTGGTGGTTTTTAAAACGTGCGGGTGCTGGATGAGGTGCTGGTGTCCGAAGCTATGATGGAGGAGTGCGAGCCCTTGTCAAAGGGGGGTAAGTTGGCAAAGGGGCAAAACGTACGCGGGGACGCGTTCACCGTGCCGATGGGGATGAAACGATGACAGAGGGGGTGAAGTCCTCCGCTTCTGGTACTGTTTCTCCGCTGCCTACTATCCAACAGTATGCTCACTCATAAAAGGCCTGTATAACGCCTGTGCAGATGGGATGTCAATACAGCGGAACCCACCGAGCCGGCAGTGGTTCTTTGCGGGATTTTACCCGGCCGGTTACCCTGGCAACCGTATAACCCCCCCGCAGACCCCCTAAAACCACCCCGGTGTGTTTCTACCCTTGACGGGGATGCTAGTGAGCGAGAAAGAATACGACAGAAACGAGAGGGGAGGAATATAGCTAGGATGCGTATTATTCTTAATAACCCCGGCGTAGCGTCGTATTATGAGTGATGTTGACTCTAAGCGCCAGCGGAGAGGAGCACAGCCCTCGCCAAGAGACGATCAATAGGCCAACTTCTCTTGTGCTCTTTGCCTCTCTTATTCCGCCTCGTCCTGGTCTAACAGCAAGAAAAATTGTAACCATATTGCGATGATGGCGGTACACGACTGTGAAATGGCTTATTCGCAGTACGTTGCAACTGTACCTTCAACCGATCTCATGAATTATAGAAGGTGCTTTGGGACGATGGCTTCGTCGACACGTCACCAACTGGGACGATCTATTTCCGGATTCGACACCCAACGGCCCATCGACAGCACAAATAAACAAGGCACGAAACAAGGGAGACTCCGAGAAACACATCGTGGCAACGCATTTAGTGCAAAGGACAATTCATCGGCAGGCTTACCGTTAATAGTGTCTTATTTGACAATGCGGTGAGAGTTGAACTCTACAGAAATTCAATGGAGACAATCAAGAGGGTGGAAATAGGAAAAGCTTAGGTCGGATGGACCGTGTGAATATAAATTTATGTTGATATTATTGAACTTTTGAAGGGAAGAGGAGCAGAGTTTGATGCGGTTGGCTCAAGCAAAGGCTTCGCCAGGCCATCACCATTTATGAACAAGTAAATTGGCAGACGCTTTGTGATAAACGTTTGACATTGTATGTATGATGTTGCGATGAATAGAAATTCTATCGATGTTCATCGATTTATTTGCGGTATACACTATAAAAAGAACACGCCCTTCAGAGGGTGAAATGGAAATTTTATCCACGTCGCCGGATTGAGAAGCTCTGTGCGGGACATTGTTCTAGATTGTAGAACAAAAATAAAATTCGTCTCTATGCTCCTCTGTGTGTCTCCATTTCTCTACTCGACTTTCTTTAGAATTCCTCCGCTGTGCTCGACTTTCCTATTGCATACTTTTCAAGGAAGTACGATAATGGAGACCAATATAGAAGTTTGGACGTTTTTACGTGCGATAGCGGAAAGTATGTCATGATTGCGCAAATGAAATAGCATGTATTCTCAACCAAGAATTTGCATTCCATTAGAATTTCAGTATTTCAAGCTATCCGATAAATTAACTTTTTTTGGAACAAACTCAAAAGTTGCCGGCCATATTTTTTCGTCCTCCAATAAATCAAACTCAACTCAAACTCAACGTTTGCTGTTAAATCATTTATTATCGAAAAGTAGTGAAATTTTTTCAAATTACCCGAAACTCTCCAAAGTCAAATATTTGTAGGTTACGTAAATTTGGCGAAATAATCATCAATGTTTTGAGCGATTGCCAGTTGACGTTTCTCTCTCTCTCTCTCTTTTGCACTCGTCCTGCCGCTTACCGCGCCTCACGATAGTATCTATCCCCTCCCCTCCCGTAGGCCGAACCTCTTTCAGGTCACCTCAAGTTCATCATCGATAATAGCTCAAGCGAAAACAAGCAGCTAGACCTGGGCGTCCCCGATAAGTAATACACTAGAGATAAAAAGTTCGGCTGGTGGATCCACCAATCCGATATGCCGAACGAACTTTTATTCGGCCTTGAGAGATTTCGAAGCCCCCGGACGCAACACGCCTCGGCGCACTCATTCTCTCGCGCTTTCTCCCTCTCTTAAACGCTTTCAAAACGCCATCTCACTTTCGCCAACGCTACGCTCGCGCTCCTACTGATGTGCGGCTGGCCTACGCACTTTTATCTGACGCTCGGGCGCGCGCGTTCGCCAACTCGCATTTTACGACCTCCTACACTTCTTTCTTTCTTCGCTAACCAAACCCAACACTCACATACGCACTATAGCCGACAAAAATTCGAGGAAATCTTGCGGCGATTGAGTGTACGTGTGCACTTGTTGCAGAAACCGACATTAGCATAGTATGCGTCAAGGATGACAAACCAACGAGACTGTACAATTTTATTTTATCTTTTGAGGTTGTCGTTGTAAGTATTCGCAGAAGCACAACGAACGGACGAAAGAAGCTACTAGACGCGCGACTCTACTAAAATATTCCAATGCATCACGCGTTCAAGGGACGCCACCTTGTAGCTTTTTTGGGACGCGTATTCTAATGAAGCAGCGCCCTCTAACGGCGAAATTGTGTACTCGTGAATCTCGCTGCGAGAGGAGGAAGATAGTTGTATAAAAAATGTTCTGATAGTTGCCTCTAATTCCAAATCTCACCGCTAGGTGGAAATGAACTTTAGTACACGAAATATTGTCAGTTTTAATTAGCCACTTTTGATTAGTACATTAGTCTATACACTGGGACACTTTTTATATTATATTACTCAAATAAATTTGAAAAAAAAATTGTATCAGAATGTTTGGAGTTTGCAAAACCAAGTAAAATGGCTAAATTGGCGGACAATGCTTCGTACGTCTCATTTCGTTTCCGGCTAAAATTGTAATAAGTTGTTTAACGCCGGATGTACTTGATAATTCGTGTTGAATGCGACAGTCAACATGACGATCGATCGATCGCCCGTTTAACCTGCGAATATAATTCGGCGTTGCTTAAATAAATTATCCGAGGTCAGGAGATTCACTCACACATCAACGATTAGAGTGTATTATGCGCGATAGGATGAGTTGAGTGCGAAATATCGTGATTTCCCCCCACTCTGTCGCCGTTGCCCAAAAAAAAAGAAAAAAAAACTATGTCGTCATCGTATTAGGGTAAATAAGAACACAGCGGAATTCGCAAATATAAGCTTGAACGAAAATGTAACAATCGCAACCCGCAATCGTCGTTCATCACACGCCCGAGGTACGACCTTGAAATATCTTCCACTGTTATTTTTCTCTCTCTCGGGTCTACAGAAACAACGATTCGTCGATTTGTGCGCGCCGCTTTGGTATATACACATTGTGGTGCTGGGACGTGGAATAACGTAACCGACCATATGTTGCGGCGCGACATTTTCCCGATTGGCGCGATATTGGGCTCTACGTTTATGCAAACGGGTTTTGACGTTCCGCATCTTTGTGTCGCGGGAAAAATAAATGGCAACAATTTATACCAGAGCGAACACCGGGCAAAATTGTTGTACTCCAACAAAATATTTATGCGGCCACTTTTTTTTTTATTTACAGATTTTTTCCCGGGTATTTTCTGATTTTCCAGAGAAACAATTAACAAAAAAAAAAAAAGAATCTGAGATCGTTTTTTTCAATTTTACAGAAGAATTCTGCATTGTTAATTTTAGAAACACAGTAAAAAATAATTAGCTGATATTAACGATATTTTTCTATGGATTTTTTTTTTATTTCGGTGAAAAAGTTTGGTTAAATTACAGTTAAAAAATTTAAGTACAACTGGGAATTGACAACAATTGTCGAATTATGATTCATTTTGTGTGGACAAATATTTTTTGTTCATGTACATGCCAATATTGTTTTTATCTTGTTTACATTTCGCGAGGAAATATAACAAATTTGCTTGGACGAGAATAGCCAGTGAAACTGCTAGTGCAAATATATTAATCAAGAGTCTGATGAGAGGCTATTTTGGGAACCATTAGTTCACGATCAGTGCTCGTTTGTACAAGGACAGAATTTATAAAAAATGTATCGACTGTTCAGTCGCTTGTGCGTCTAGTGTCTGACTCATATGGAGACGAAATTAGAATCGGGAACTACGGCCACTTGGTGTATTTTATTTGGACAATGAAGCGCATTGAAAAGATGACTATGGTTTATAAAAAACCACGGCTAATATAATAATTCCGAATACCCTTAAGGAGGTGGTAGAAAATACGATATTGTAATTTCGTTTAATGAAAATTGCAATAATCGCGGAATCCTTATTTGCCTGCAAGTCAAATACAATTTAATTGAATCACAGTGCAATTCAATTACCATTTCATTTTATTGGTAATAGCTCGAAATTCATTTATGCATCCGCGCGAATTGCAACTACGAGGAAATCCTACAGGATTCACGGGTTTTAAATTGCAACTAAGATATTCAGCATCAAATTGCAGCTAAATATAGAAAATCATCATAATAAAAAACACTGTATAAATTAATTATTAAACTTATATGCAGCCATGGGAACATTTTGCTATCAGTTTCTAAGTCAACAAAAACAAATTTGAAATTCCTTGCTAAACAAAAAAAAAATGAAAAATGTCTTATCGAAATGAACAATAAAATTTTGCGAACTTAAAGAAAAAAATTAAAAATTCTAATTTCGTCTTTATTCCAAGGTTTTTTTTTTTTTCATTGGTGTACTATAATTTTTATCACGACATTCTTTTCTCGCGTATAATTTTCGATGACTTTTGTAATTTTCCACGGGATTAGAAGGGCAATAAAAAGGAATATGCAGCGTTTGCTTTTTGTTGAATACGGGAGAGATTTCGCGATGGGCGAAGCCACGGGAAGTAGCTATCTCGAGTTCGCTATTTTTACGCGTCTTAGCTCGGTTTTACAACAGGTTACCTACCGCGCACAAGTATATAACGTTCGTGGAAGAGAAAAAAGGAAGCGGGAGTGAGAGTACGAGACTACGATGGCTCAAGTTGAAAAGGATGAAAAGGCGGTTGAGTATAGAGGAGAGATGCGCCGAAGGAGGAGATGAAGAAGAGGATGAAGCGGTACAACGAACTAGCTTCGGGAACTGCGGCAAAAGTTCGTCGCTACTAAACGCGACGACTAGACGTTCGGGCTTTTGAAAACAATTCTCATGGCTGCGCGAAAAACAAGCTAAGAATACGCTTCTCCTTCCAAAGCGGATGCCCGGATCGTCCGGTGAAAGACTTTCTTTCTCAGCCGCCGGCCGGAAATCCGCGCCACTGCATTTTCGATTGATATCCCGAATCACCGCAAAACTACGATAAATCCTCACGCTAATTACCGCAATTTGCAATTTTACTCCGACAAATGACAACTTCGACAATTGATATGTTAACTATTGCGATTATGACGGAGATCATTGTAATTAAAAAAAATTGTGACGAAGAAAAAACATTTGAATATTTACGAAATTATTTTGCAGAAAAAAGGTGAAAAATGACATTTGACATTACGTACCTCAAATACTTATCGAATAAAATAACAGATGTTCACAACCCTGATCGATTTAGAAAAAATGAAAAATAAATTCATTGATTCATCAGCTAAGTAGTTCATCTCGCTTGAGGTTAAACCTAGAGAACAAAGAAATTGTTTCCATCGATGGGCTATCACTTGCAAGTGCGGGAAATGAAAAAATAGAGCGACGAGACTTGCCGATCGCCATTTTCTCTTTTATTCTCGCTTATTATCGCAAACGCGTTATTGTTTTTTGCGTAACCGCATTACGCGCTCTAAGGGCGATAAACGAGTGCGCTGGTCTTGAGACCATATCCATATATATATATATATGTACATTGAGAAGCGTGTTGAGGGGTAGAAATAGAGAATAAAATGAAATGGATAATAAAATGTTGCAAAAAAAAAAAAGAAAAAAAAAAAAGTGTGTGGCGACCGAGGCATTTATTTCTGTCAGATAACGAGACGAGTGTATCGCGCGAGGCGTGCTCTATTTTCGCAGAGGTTGCAGAGGTTTCGGAGGATTCGAAATGGCGGAGCGTGAGTTTAGATTAATTTGCTCATCGAGAGAGCGAAGCCGAGTGCATCAATCGCAAAGTAATGAGCTGAAGAAAGAAACGAGTTCACCAAGATACAACGCTATATGGACTTCAATCTACAAACAACATATACATTCGCTGCAGATTTTTTATCCATTGTGTAATCAATTTCTTCTAACACCCGTTCATTATTACAATTAATTCCAAAGATCGGGTACGAAAAAACATATTTTTTATTCTGAGCACTCCAAGTTTTTGAGCATAAACTGGTATATGAAATTTTCATCGAGAAAAATTAACATACTTTTACTGCATAATTGAAAAAAAAAAAATAGATAAATCAAGTACTCATATAGTCCAATTGCAGTGATTTATGAAAATAAAATTCCTCCCGGAGTAAATGCTTCCACACTTGGATAAAATCAATCACATCCCCAGAAACTTCAATTTCCGGTGACTAAAATAGCCTGATATATTATTTTTTCCAGCCTCGCAAAGAGCGAGAGAATTTTCGAGGAAGAAATGTCGAGTCTCTCGACGAGCATTTGCTCCTCAAAAAAAAAAAAAAAAAAAAGGCCCGCCACAAGAGCAATGGTCAAAGTGCGTCAATCACGAGCGTTTAATCGCTAGAAAACGTCATAGTAATAAAAACAAAAATGAACGTTGGACGTTGGCGCAGCGGCAGAGAGGAAGGAAAAAAAAAAAATCGCGTTCCCCTACGCAATAGGCGATTTTCGGGCCGCCGAGACGTAGGCGAAGATTCCCGAGAACAAACGAAGCGAATTTGCCTTGCCGCTCGGTGAATGAGCGAGAGAGCCAAATATCCGCGACTCGCCGCAGAACTCGACGGGCTTAATGTGTCTAATAATTCACGGTGCGATGCATGAACGTGAGTGGCGTACCAAGGTCGTTGTATTTTTAGTTTTCGGCCAATGTTTAGTTGGCCAACCGAGCGCGCTCGCTCGGAGATAGAGGGACCTTGAATTTCGCGGATAACATCTGCCGGCTTATCAAACGGCCCCCGCCGTATCGTCGTTGCGATGGGCCCCCCTGGCCCCACCCCCTCGGCCCCCCAATCCCACTCCGGACCGCCGATAACTTTTTTTCAGTACTAACCTAGCATAAGCCAGCCGTTCAAATATTAATCGAGCGACTCGACCGCACCTGGCTTTGCACAGTGTCTCGATTACCTCCAAAAAATGTTTCTCCCCATTTATTTTCAAGGTTATTCAAGGTTCCCCGACGACCCTTGGTCGTCGATGAGAATTAGCGACGACCGGACGAGATGCTTTTATCGTGTTTAGTTTTACGATGACAAATCTCGCTTCCGAATCGACGTTTCCAAACGATTTTCAATCCTGACCACAGAGAACGCGAAACGATTGGCCAGACAGCCGCGTTCCATCTTTCCCCGTTCACTTCGCAACTCACTTCCGGTCAATCGATAAAACCGATGATGAATTCCACCGCGGGTTATGGACCGTGCGTGTGTGCCGATGATGGCATCGCCAACTCGCTTAGAAATATTGGCACTTGTTACGGATTACGGATGAGGGTTTGTCGGGTTTTCGGGTTTGTTGGGTTTGTGGGGATTTGTTTTTTTTTTTTAGGATTTCGTGTAATCACTCTTTCTTCGTGTTGGATTTGTCGGGTGGATGTTTTTGTTACGTTTTTTCGTGTTTTTTTTTTTGGTACTTTGCTTACGGAACTTGATTGAACGGAAGTACAATTCGCAGTACATTTTTTGTTTGGCTTTCGCAACTGCGATAACGATTTTGGTAGGTTGAACATTTTTCTGCTAGGCTAACTATTGTATTTTTTTTATACTACAGCTAAATGTTTGCTACTTTAGTAAACTTGTTTTTTTTTTGTTTAGTCGTATATTAGATATTGGTGAACTTTGATTGTGTCATTTGATAAACGTTTATCGTACGATCAGTTTAATAAAAGGAATTTAAACAACATTTTTTTTTGGAAAAACTGATGTAAATTTTTGTTACAACGACATTTAATTCACACTCACAATTTTTTTCCGAAATTGTTGTCAATTAGAGTTATTTTGAAAAAAAAAAAAAAAAACAAAAATCACTAATAATTTTATTAGTAGCGTTATCATCATGCAACAACAAATATAAAATTGATTATACAATAAACGTTTTTCGCACGAATCAGCAGAAGCTCACAAATCTGATAAAATTAGTTAGCAAAATTTCTCGCTTTTTCAAAAAAATCTTGTCCCCGCTTATAAAACGTCATTGAAAGGGGTTAAAACAGGAAACCGATCAGAATGTGGGCAATCGACATAAATAAGAAAAAAAAAAAAATGAAGTAGAAGGCAAAACGTCTGGGAACGAAAAGTAAACCGGAAGTGCGTTCAACGAAGCAATGTAATGAAGCGTAGCCGTCGAGTTCGGAGATGGACCGATCATCATAATTCCTTGCGTTATGCAAACACATGCGGTTCACGATTTGGTCCCGTGGTTCACCGCATCGGCACCGACAGAAGCAAGAGCACAGCTCGGCCTTATCTTTCATCGAACTAGCTGCGTGACGCTCGACACGTATGCACAAAAAAAAAAAAACAAGCGTATATATCTATAACATTTTGTTGAAGTGTTACGCGAGACGAGTTTCGTCGCCCAATTATTGTTCAACAAAAATTTTGTTAATTGCTGTTGACGACTCGTGACTCTTGAGAGTTCGATAAAACGATAAATACGTTGGAAATAAATAAATAAATAAATAAATAAATAAAAGGTAGTTAATACTAAGCCTTATCGCATCCTCATGAGTGTATTTCATCGGTTCATTAATTCCAATGGTATTAATTAAGGACTCCGTCGATCACAAATAGGACAGCCATAAATTCCTAACTTACACCATTCAATACGTCGTTCTATCGATGAGGGTAATGCAATCTGACCTCTTTCCTTTACTGGATATTGTACCCGATGTGCACAAGGGACAGCAGTACGTATACATATATACTTATGCTCATATATGTCAATATATATGCGTGTATATGTATATATATATGCTTCGTCGGATCGACAAATTAACGGGACGACGACAACACTGATACAAAAACTGACATTTCGGACAGTACGAGCACGGCACGATAAATATATACTATGCTATTACTGATGGTCAATAATATATCAGCTTCGATAATCGATAATATGAGTTGTACTCTGTATGTGCAAGAAAAAAAAAAAAAAAAAATGAAAAGCGTCGAGTGTCATTGTATGTCGCAATGACTGGTACTTTTTTTTTTTTTTCTACCCGCCGTTATTACCAGCCCCAATCTCTTCAGGGTGCTTCTATGCTTCCCATTCTTTCAATTTTTGACATTACACTTTGGTCTCTTTGCTCAATTGTACAGTGATGCCAAACTCACGATTCTCTCTTTCTCGTTCTTAGCCAATTGGTGTGATTAATTCGAACTTGGTGGTTCAATGCCGATGGCACCTATCTCCGCCTAAGCTGATTAACCCGAAACGCTCAAATGTATCGTTTTACAATGTTTCGCGTCATCGCCGAATTTGCGATGCTTGAAATTTGTATAGAATATCACTTTATTCCCGAATAAATATTTTTCAATGATTGTATTCATTTTTTAAAATCAATTTTCCATTTTTTTTTTCAATATTAGAAAGAAAATAAAATTGCAAGGGAATTTTTAGTGAAAACAAAAATTCTGGTTTTTCATTAGTTTTTTTTTAAGAGTTGATAATATGAACTTTTGTGTTATGTGAATTTTTTTTTCCATTGTTTGATGAGTTGTGGGCAGAAATTGAGTTGTCGGTTTGGAATCGATGCCAAACAATTTTTTGACGCCCCCGGTGAATTCGATTTGACTTGATTTTCATAAAACTTTAGTGCAGTTAAAAATAAGTACGCGTCGATATCGACAATTAATCGAGCGGATGAAATATTCGGCATGTCACCACCAAGCTACGAATATATCTGTAGGTGCGACATCCGCGGCGGTAATGAATTTCATGATATGCAAATGTAAGCGACTCGTGATGATTTCGTAAAGTATAAAGAATGATGATTTCGAATGATTTGGAAACGCATGCCAATTAGAAGAAATTTAATCTTCCAAGCAGACAGTAGTGCTCTTTCACCGCAACCAATTATAAAATTTTGTTTTAATTCGTCGCAGATTTTTGTGGTTTGTTAGTTTGATATAACTGCACAAGTCGTAGTGACTATTTGATTTTTTTTGGACCGTGCCACTACATCGACGAGCTCCTCGGCTTTGTCAATGTATTGTCAGTCGATTGGAAATTATATTTAGAAAAAAATGTAAAAAAAAAATGTAAAAAAAAGTAAAACAGAGTAGCGAGAATTGGGCAGAAAAAAATCAGAAGAGTATTCGTTAATCCGTCGGATGAGTAATATTGAAATTGTCATTGTTCACAAATTCCATCGATACAACGACTGAAACGAGTCTTTAGATTTTTTTCTGGACCTTCCGTTTTTAGATATGAGCCAGTTTCTTACCTTGCGAAGTTCCTGCGAGATCGGGCGTCTGTAAACCGTGGCCTAATCCTGGAAATTTCACTGGCGTTACACGTAGCAATCATTGTTCCATTATTTGACAGAAATATATTGTTAACGGCCTATACGCAATTTCGCAATTGTGAATTAATGTGCGGGATGAAAGTGAAACGATTGATTGTGAACACACGAAGCGGAAATTAAAAAATTTTTTTTTACTAGCATTCATGCGAATAGTAAGCGTTTATTTTCATTGTGGGTCATGCGGATATATTTAGACATTAAGCTGTCGAATAAAAAAATATCTGTCTTCTAATTTTACTAAAATTTATACGAACAATTTTCTTTATTCTCTAAAAAAATCTTCAAAAATGTCGAAATTTATTTGCTAAGAAAAAAAAAAAACATTTCAAAAAATCTAAAAAAATGTTTTAGCAAACTTAAAAAAAATCAAAAACTTTTCAAGCCGAGAATCAATGCAATAGATTCTCATAATCCAAAAAAATTGGCACTCATTCGCCGCACTGAATATTTTCAACAATCGCGGTGAAATTTCGATGAAAAAAATGCACAACGGACAACAAAAAATGAAACGATGAGTGAATGCATGAAAAATAAATTGGTCTGTGCGTAGAGGCCGGTATTCGGAATCTTGGAGGGTGCTCACCTGATAAAGGTGTGTGATCGGTGGTGAGTGCAGCCATGCTGAAATTAAAACTGCCAGGCGTCGAGGTGAACAATTTGCTCTCAGGTAGAAAGTTTGGCGTCGATGGATGTTCCGGTTCGTGTTCGTGTTCGTTACTGCTTGCCGATGCCGGCGGTCGATCCGATGCGGCAGCTCCAGAGTCCGAAGAGTCCTCGTTGTTAGCTCCAGTGCCGCCGTTGCCACCGGTCAATTCCAGGGGTTCGCACTTAATATTGTCTTCCGCTATGCGACTGTTCTCGTCGTGGAGCCCGTTGCCTTCGACCTTGGCGGACAAGTGATTTTTCACCATCGAAAAATCGGTTGGCGTTGCGTCGTTATTGTTGAGCGGCGGTGAAAGTCCTCTGTGTCTTTTGGTGGTGTCCTCGTGTGAATCGGGCGATCGCATCTCGTTCCTTCGAATTTGTCCTCTGCGTAGCAATTGTTGTACCGTTGTGGGTGTTGGGGTTGCCGGTGTCGGTGGCGAGCCACCCCTCGGGAAACCCTCATCGGCCAGCTTATCATGCGGTGGTAAATGATTAGTACGGGCTGCCAATGCACGGACGTGCGATAGCTGAACACAATAAAATCCAAATACTCTCAGACGAATCGATTATCTATCGCGTTAATGCAATTTTATTGTGATATCGCTTCCGAAAGTTGCTCGGCTCTTTCACGAAAATTTATTCCGGTGTACAGATTAATTACCAAAACTGTGTGATAAGGATTTATTATTGATTTAGAACAAAAAAAAAACTAATAGGAATAAAAATGAGATCAATCGATTATTAATTCGGCAAAAAAAGTTTATTGGAAGAGAGAATTTGAAGTCAGTAAATAAGTTTTGGATGAACCAATATTTTTTTAACGATTAATTTTTTTTGTGTGCACTATCAAATTGTAAAATTGTCACAATGAAAAGGTGTGGATTGATAATAATAAAAAAAGGCGTTTATCGTGAGATCGGATTCTAAAATTGTGCGGCTTTTGCAGCGGAATGTACATTTTTTAATCCCGGAAATTGCGACTTTAGAATGAGCAATATATATATATATATGTATTGATAGAAGTTAAATAAACTCCGAGACGAATCGATTGTTATCTCAATGAGAAAAGTTTATTGTTCGACCGACACGAAAAGTTGGCTGATTTTTGTAACACACACTTTCTTCTAGGTACCGATGATTAGATTGCAAAGCGAGGCAATGACGAAATGCGGCTTAATAATCGACAATAAAAAGCGCTGAATACAAGGTTCGTTATCAATTCAGCTTGACCTATGACAATCTCCGAAAGGACTTAAGATTGGGAACCGCGCCGAGATAACGCGGGAAACAATTTAGTGAAATCCAGCATGGCGCTGATAAGGGACACGGGAATTTGTCAACTCATAAGATTTCGTCGAGTTGATCGTCGTATTTATTTTTATTTATTTTTCTCTTTTTATTGGCACATCAATAATGACTGAATTTTGACTCGCGGTTTACTTTTTTTTGGTTTTTTAAAACGAAAAAAAAAGCTAACGTCTTAGTGGGACTCACCTCGTCTCGTTCGGTTTGATCAGCTTGTTGCGTAAGACCCGACACCCTCAAAACCTCCGCAGTTTTCAGAAAACTGCTGAGCGATCGCTGGTGCACGTTCACTTCCCCGTGGTAGATGAATTCCACCAGGGCGTGCAAGTCGCTGAATGCTACATCCTGAAGTACTATCACCGGATGTTTACATGGTGTGCTCTGTAAGAAAAATACATTTTGTGTGTTTAAAATTTTTTATTTTTTATTTTCATGTAGATTCATTATCTAAAAGCTTAAAATAATGATACACAAAAAAAAGAACAAATTTGTGGCAATGAAATAAAAATAGGTGGAAATAAATTTTCTGATTTAAAAATTCGGCATTGGAAATTGCGGATATTTTGATCGGAAAAAAATAAATATTTTTGAACCACCGTAAGGTCCAATATTTACTAATAAATGAATTCATTGTTTCTAATATTTTATATATTCATAAATGTGTATGAAATTTTTTTTTAAATATGTAAAAAAATACATAAGTGATTAAGAAATAAAATTAGGGGTTTTCAGATTTTTTTGTGGCCTTAAAAAAAATCATAACATTTTGACACTTTAGTTTCAAGATCAAAATCAGTAAAATAAACTTATCATATCGTTTTTTTTTTTTTTTTTTTTTTTTTTCTAAAAAATGTTGAGACGAAGATAATTACCTTAAGTAGTTCCCGAAAGTATGGACTGCAGGCGGAGAGTACAACGCGATGAGCCTTGAGGCTCTTGCCATCGCAGGCCAGTGTGACATCGACGAAGTCTTCGTCATCTCGCAGATTTTCAAACGCGGACGTTATGCTGCTCTGGTAGTTGTTCCATCGCAGACAAAAATGTTGCGTATCTACCATCGTTATATCTATTCACCTGAAATCACAAGAGGAGAAGGAATTTTTAAAAAAATACCAAGGCAATTTACTTATTTTTTTTTCCTCGTAAGTTATTCGTTGCATTATTCACAGAGTTCGTTTTTTATCCTCTAACACAATTTCTCTATGAGCATGACTAACTGATAAGGCAATGAGTGCCTGATAAAAATCTGATAAAACTTGTTTTGCGAGCTTCGCCTCTTAATTTACAATTAACATGGCATTCTTTAATCGTGTGTATATAAATATATACATTTTTTTACAAATGTTGCGCAGTGAAAACCGACGATATTTGTGAGTGGTCAGTTGCGTTGGTCAGTCAGCAAAAAAAAAAAAAAACAAGCGCGTCAGCCAAACTTTAAACTGCCCACCAAAATATTGGCCACGACCCAAAAAAACGTCGTGCAAAAAAAAAATACAACAATATTCGCCTCACCCATCAAATAAAAATCTAGAAATAGTGAAAAATGCACAAAATATTTTTTCCACAATGTGAAAAAAAAAAAAAAGAAAAAAATCAGGTCGTCACTCTGGAGCCAAGCCAGAGGATACGATTAAATAACGGTCTGTTACTTGTAGAAGTGCAAGCATCAAATGTATGCTGATATGGTTATCTCCCGGTGAAACGATAAAAAAAAATTCTGAAAATAAAGTTACAGAGAGAAAGAGAGAGAGAGAGAGGGAGAGAGAGCATAGAGCTGTCACTGTAATTCAAGGCACTTTTATTTCTCTCGTCTCTACCATCGAGAACTTGGCACTTACAGAGCAATGATAAAAAAGCGCGTGTTATCAGTGATGTTGCGCGCACACTATCAAAATCCTGTTAACATACACCATAATGTGCGAAAAAAAAATCGGACCAACAAAAAAATTTTAATAAAAATAAAAAACGAACAAGAAACGTAAACCACAGGATCTACAAAAAAAAATTCAACCTCCTTGTACCCCAAATTAAAACACCAAACGATCCCATTAAAAACTTAATATAAACAGTGCTAAAACTCCGGGCAAATATCTACAAGCCACGATAAGATATTTGAGTTATATCGTCGGGGGATAAGAGTTCGTGGCAAAAAAAAAAAACGACGAGGAAAAGTCAGATCATGGAAGCACAATTTTTTTTTCTTTCACAGAAATAGAATGAAAATTGAATATCGATCATATCTTAATAATTAACTAATGATAATCGTGTGAAATACGATACCTTGTGTACTTTGACATTGGCTTTCTAAATTAAACTATCAAAACGAAGGCACTTTCACTGCACTCCGACTTTCGTATACCCGCCAATAATGATAATAATCCTCCGCGTGTCAACCGTTTGATATAAAACAATAAAACTCTCGTCATCCCCCATGTACATCTATCACTTGTCACGACGTCCAAGCTAATGACCGAAACAATGGACTCTAACTCTCCAATAGTCTCTCCAATAGCTCTTTATCTATAAAACACAACGCCACCTTGCAAAAATGCGTGGTACGCTTTTGCCGCTCCGTCGAGTTACAGTGAGAGAGCGAGAGAGGGACAGAGACGGAGAGAGAGTGATATATATATATTCCAGATGAAGACCAGCACGAATTCCTTTGTGATTGTCAAAGTGCGCGCGTGCTAGGCGTCAAATAAGCCGCCGAAAACAATATTACCCCTTCCCATTCTCATTTAACGAAACAAAAAGCGAAAAAATTCAATATTCCACCGACGATATTGAACAGCCGATTAATCGACGCTCCAACTAAATAAAATCACTCGATTCGCGACTGTTCCTCTCAATTTGACAACCGTATCATCCGTACCACTCGGGATTACGATTTCTGAGCCCGGTCACGTTTTCGCGAGACAATAATGACGATTTTTTCGTTGAGCACGCGATCATTTCATAGGCGAGTTATTCGCAACGTGTGTGTGTGTTTCAAAGTTATTTGGCCGCGCGCGCCCCTTAAGGCTGTCGGTTCACGGTGGTGGTGCTGCTCCCGCCAGCACAAACTACCCCTTTTTGTTGTTGTTGCTGTTTTCTTTTATATTTTTAAGGGGGTAAACACCGCACGCACTTTGATATAAAAACAAAAAAATATTTTAACTCGTATACAGGCAGTTTAAAATTTTTTTTTTTTTCTTAATCCTCTTTAAAAAATAATGGGAAACAGAGGAAAAAATGATTTATCGGATCACAGTGATGTAAAAGTAGCGCTGCTCGGTGTGGCAAGTAAAACGCGTGTCAAGCCGATACCGTAAAGTGTATTTGCGCGACCACCCATGCCTCAGCCGTCACGCCGGAGGAACTAACCCCTAAAACGTCACGTAGAGAGGCCGAAACCGGGGCGCAAGGGGAGCAGCCGCCCGGAGGGGAGCATGAGCAGACCGAGGCGGCAGGAGTAGTAGTAGAAGCGACCACGAGCGCGGGGGATCGCGCGAAACCGCACGAAAATGTACGAAATCGCGCGACGGAGAAAAGAGTGAGTGAGTGAGAGAAAGAGGGAGGCGGGGGGGGGGGGGGGGTTGAGTAAAGGGGCCGAAGCGCAAGTGCGGGGGGTAAGGGGTGGATGAGTGTGAGTGAGTGGAGAGAAAAAAGAGCGAAGTGAGGAGAAGGAGAGAGAAAGAAAGTGACAGGCGCGTCGCGACGCTGGGAAGAAAAAGAGGAGAGGTCGGAAGAGAGCGAGAGCGACGGGCGGGAAGTGAGGAAGACGAGGAGGCGGCGCGAATGAGAGCGACGGAAGGATTGGGAGAAAAAAATAAGCGAGAGAGAGAGAGGGGGGAGAAAAAAAAATAAACGGGACCAAGAAAGAGATAGTGTCTGAGTGTGTGCGGCTGAATCCACTGAGCGTTTCGCATATGTCGACGATAATGCCACGCGGTCGGTGTAACATCGTCTGTTACTACTTTACTGGCGACGGAACAGGCGCAGGGAGCAGACAGAGAGACGAACAGAACTCGCGGTTTTCGGAGACGTGCTCTACGCTTGTCATGATGATGCGAGGACGGGTGAAAGGAAAGTGAGTGAGTGTGTGTGTTCGAGTGTTAGTGGGAGAATGTGAGTGTGAGTGTGAGAGTGAGTGTGAGCGTGAGTGTGAATGTGAGTGTGAAAGTGAGTATAGGACTCAGAAAAAATAAAAGTCGAACCAAAGTATGAAGAAGAAACTACCCTTACAACCCTAGGTAACATAACGCACCTAAGAAACCACCTTATTCCCAGATTATTAACCTAAGTCAATCATATAAACCCTTCTTAATTATCCATTTTTTTCCAACAAAAAAAAAACACCGAAACCCACATGCTACAGTCCGGTGGGTGTGCGCGTGCGCGTTTGTGTGTTTGAGTATTTCCGTATTTTCGCGCGCGGTCTCCGCTTTCCTCGTGAGCTTTTCTCGATTTACCTTGCGGCATCGGCCGGATTCCGAACCGACGTAAATCGAGCGCGTGCCGCGCGGCATATACATACATACACAAACACACATACACACACTAATACCTTTCGATGCCCATGCATCGCAGACTAATTAATATGCGCAGACTATATTTTTATTTAGGCACGACCTTTCTCCCTTCTTCCCTTCCTTCTTATATCCTCGTCGCTCTCCGAATCTCGCGGTCCATTTCTCCAGCATCCATACATATATATACATCCACACTCACACACACACACACACATACATATCCATATATATCCGGATTTCTAAGGTACAGCAGACAAACTGGTAGCTCTCCTGGCACGTAGCAGCGACGACGCGAACGAGTTGCCGAAAAATGGATTAGAAGTAGGATAGGAACTGGTGTGTATGGAATATAGGTACCAAAAAGGGGGGCAGGGGGGGGCAGGGGTTACACAGCGGTAAGAGAGAAGGAGGATATCGCGAACTCGAGAGCGTTTGTAGTTTAAGAGGGGAGAAAGCTTGCGGCTCAGCGGGGATTAGAGGCGAAAACGAAATGAGGGGAAGCGCCGATGATATAACGCCGGAGAGGTCTCCGGGATGGATTAAGAGTAGTATGCTATACTACTATGCTGTGCTACCTCCGCCCGAATATATCGTTCAACGAAAATAAGAGAAATGCAGAGAGAGAAAAAAAACATGTATATACGTATTAAAGTAGAAACGTGGAGGGAAAGTGAGGGAAGCGGAGAGGGAGAGAATGAACTGAGAGATACTTGGTTTCCTTTCTCGTTCTCTGAGCTTGCTGTCGATATTAGAAGAAACCAAGTGTTCCCTCTATTTTTCACCGAAGCTGATAAGATCGCTTCGCGGAAAGAATGTATAGCGGCGGCTGGGAAATATATATATATGTATATTGTACATGGATGGTACGGGAGCTTGTGACGAGCTTCTTTGTACGTAACGAAGAAGCGTTCGGTGTTGTACTAGTTAGCTCTCTCTCTCTCTCTTTCTCCCGCTCTCGGTACGAGCTGCTGGAGAAAGGAGAGGTGGCTGGGCTAAAAAATAATCTCGTGCGTGGCAGGAAAATGATACCGTGCTGTGGTTACACTCGCATGCTCTCCCTACTCGCTCTCTCCTCTCTTCGTCTGTCTGAGTGAGTGTGAATGTGAGGGTGAGTGAGGGTAAGTGTGGGTGTGAGTGTGATTAAAAAAGATAGAGTCGATTAAAAAATAATCGAAAGCGAATTTGAATACATTGAAAGGCCAGGAAGACGACCATAATTTTCGATTTTTAAATTATATGATTTTCTTTTAGCAATAACTGTTGAAAGTAACGTAAAATACTTGGTAGACATTATTTTTTATTTTTTTTCATTAAGCATTCCATTAATTGTGTTATGTGAAAAAAATTTTAATATCGGCTTATCAATTATTACAAGTCCATCGATTGTTCGATAGAACAACTGTATTTTTCTTCCGTCTCCTAATTCGCCTTAAAAAAACGCAACAATTTTTGTTGGTTCCACAATTTTTTCCATCTTCGAATGCGTCAGACGGCGTTTGTGTGAGGCGTGTTAAGAAAAAAAGAAAGAACAAAAAAACGTAAGATCCGCTCAATTATCAATAAGCCATACGCAAATACGCGTACGTACATCCGACTGTTTACAAAACCGAGGATAGAGGGACCGAGTGTACGGCGTGTCGTCTCGACACATCCGCAAGAGCTAATGAGACGTATCTCGGCGATCCTCCCACTACCGGCGAGCCCCCAAGCCCCTACCCCCCACTTTCACGGACTTTATACCTTCCTCTTACGCGCGATATTTTTCTATAGCCGATCTCCCAACGTTACTGCAACACCGAGCACACTCAGCGAGCCTATCATCCCCCTTCACCCCCCACCCACCCAAGGCCACCCCCTAACCCCGCCTCCTCATTGCTCCGCACAATTTTATTTATTTTTTTTTCTAGCCTCGTCCCCGACGAGTCACACCGTCCTGTTCCAACCTACTCCTTCTTATCCTCCGTACCTTCTCGTTATCCTCTTCCACCTACTATACTACTACTAATACTAATGCTAATACTACCACTCTGTGTTGTACCCTTCGACGCAGCACCCCATTCTGCTCCAGTGTGTCCAGCCCCTTCACCTAACCATCCCCCCCCCCCCCCCCTCCCCCCCGGACCCATTCGCCCTCTGCGCTCTGGCATCGTCGTGACCCCACTCGATTCGCCCCTCAAAAAATCATTACGCCGTTCCGCGGGCTGCGCATGAACGCGGTTTTAATTCGCTACTAGAAAAGTAAAATACAACGCGGCTCGGCGCGCGAGCCCGGCGAGAGAAAGTTCAACGCGATGGCATATAGAAGCGGCGAGGGGCGAGGGGCTTTGGGGCGGTCGGGGGGCAGGGGGTGGAGGGAGGGAAGGAGCGGGGGCGGGGGGCTCACGAGGGGAGTGAAAACTCGTGCGAAGGGTGGGTGGTAGCCAGGGGGCTCTTGCCAAAGGGGGTTGGAGAATATCTCGCGAGCGACTGCGTGCTCTTGGTGTTCTATGGTTTGGAGGGGTGGCAGAGCGGCGCTCGGGCTGCTGCTGGGTGCTTCGGTGCCTACGATGCCGGCAGCCAACGACGACGAGGACGAGAACGACGTCTCAGACGCCAGGATACATCCTTCTTCCTTTTTCCTAGTGGCACGACCGAGCGAGAGAGACTAACCCGCTTTGTATCTCCTTCTCTCTCTATATATATATATACCCCACTCCCCTACTTCTGTAGAGGCTCCATTGTAATATTTATTGATTGGATTCCGCGGAGCCTCGACGCCCAGAACTTGTACCCGCGTTTTATATTTCATTCTTTCTCCCTTTCTTTCTCTCTTGAGTATAGCGCTTTTTTTTTGCTGAGTTGCCGGAAACGGAAGATTTTTTTTTTTTTTTTTTCTAGGTGGATATTAATTATATTGTGGAATAGGCGAAATGTTACTCGGGGGTTTTTGAGTATTGCTGAAATTTTTTTGGATATAATGACCGCGCGACGAAATTTTTTGTGTATTTTGTGGTTTTGTGATTAATTGATGTATGGGCTCGTTTTGTTAATCCGTTGATTTGGAAACTATTCTTAGAAAATGTAAAGCTGGGGGTTTGGTTGAATAAGATTGCGATATCGAGACCCTTAGCTATTTGATTGGTGAGAAATTAAAGAGGGAGCTTTCGGGAAAATTATCGGAGCTGGTATCGATAACAATAATAAATTTTAAGGTGAAATAAACACCATTGCGAAACAGATAGCCGCGCATCTCGATTACATCTTTCGCGGAGATAACTCGTATTTTTTTTAACAACAAGGTGTGATTTTGACGCTTGTAACCTCGCATCTGATGTGATTACAAACAGAATGATTTTTGTTTTGCTTTAAGACGGTAATGAACACGGAACTGAATAACCGCTTGGAATAAATTTCTATTATCGGCCCAAATATCAAGATTACCTAAAAAGCCATCTCACTTTCCCCGAGACACAATTTCATTCATAATTTTTTAATTGCATATAACAATAACAGAAAGTCAAATTTAAAAAAAATCTCCCCCCATTTCCGCCCTTTTCATTTCCCTCTTGATTTCCCATAAACTTCAATGCCAATTTTAAAAGCCCCATTAAAAAAAAATCCAAGTGCCCATGAAATTGATTCTAAAAAGTTTGCAAAAAATAATAACTCCGAATATCATCGATGAATTCTTTGATAGAGATGAAAGGCGGAAAGGGAGTTTTGCTGCTCATCTGTTTCGCTTCCTCGTCATTTAAAAGCCTTTCACAAAATCACTTTTATGAGGAAGCACGCGATCGATTTTGGCCTCTCTTGTACATCCATTGTTAAGATACGGAGCGCCCGAGAGAGAGAGAGAGAGAGAGAGTGAGCGGAGGGGGAGAGCGAGTAACGGTCGGCGGGGTGTGCAAGGGTCACGTCAGGCCTTGACCGCGATGCCTGTCCTCGGTCACTGCCGTGTGCGTATATCCCGGCGCGGTGAGACGAAACTCCTCCGCTTCCACCCCGCGATAAAAGGCGCAACGCTCTCTCCGCTGATGCATTATTGTCTTTCGCGCCTCTCTGTCTCTCGCCTCGGAGCGCAGCTTGTGCAGAGGCAAATTCTCTCAACGGCCTACGAACGAATCTGCAATTAGGATATTTTCTATGCCTCGCGCGACGTCCGGTGACTAAGCGACACACACACACACACACACATACACACATACACACACACAGGCACTATTATTGTGGCTGGGCTGGTGCTATTGTGGCTGACGTTACACGCCGAGTGTCCTTGAAGCGGATAATACAAAATAAAGTGCTTTGCACTAGCTGACGTGGCCGGCGGACTCTCCTTCTATTTATCTCGAGAATCTTCGTCTGGAATACGAGCAATAACATAAACAGCGATGCGCGACGAAGTTGAGCTCTCGATCGAATATAATGAGTCCACACAGAAATTTTTTGTTCCTAATGCGTACAACTTTAGCAGCGCTTTGCTGTATGTAAACGTAAACGTTAACATTTTTTTTCTTTATTTCACAAATTCATCGAGTGATTTTGAAAACGTTTTTTGGGAAATCGATTTTTTAATATTGTTGTAACTTCGTTGTTATATTGTTTTTCGAGAAAATTTGTACTCTGGTTTGTTAATTAATAATCAAGATTTTTTTTTTTTTTTTTTTTTCATAATATTGTTTGTCAAGAAGTCGGATTTTTTTTTCCTACTTAAAATCGGAATTTAAATAAAACAGTAAAAGTTGAGATAAACGTATTCCAGCTAATTTATTTGTGCAAGGTCAATGTTTGTTTTTGCTATTTTAATTTTTTAACGCGATAAAAAAAAGGGAAATATTAATGGATTTTCATTTTACGGACAAATACGACATTTACAGTTACAGGCAAACTGAGGCTGCACATTTGAGACACCGTATAATGTACTGCACGTGATATGTGCATATGGTAAATGAGAAATTGCGAGAGAAAATTGTGCAATGCAGAAGTACCACTATCCGTCTGGGGGATATATAGGCGAGGGCGCGAGAGAGAAGCACCGAATGAGAGAAGCCACTATGCCTGACGGCTGAGCAGCGAACAGCAATGTAGAGCGGCGTCGGGCATCGTTCCCCGAGAGTTCAAGGCTAACCACCGGGAATATACGTATGCCGGACCAAACGGTGCTCCGCCGAGAGCTTTCCTCCTACGTTAACGTGCGGAGGATCGCATACACACGACTTCCACGTGCGCGCCGCGCGCACTCGACAGCCCGCTCACCCAAAGAGCGAGAGAAAGCATCTCTCTCTCTCTTTCTCTCTCCTCCACTCATTGCAAGTGCTTACGCCTGCGAGCGACTCATGCTGTCACAAGTACCAAAAACAATCCAAAAAGACATGACTTTTTTCACCCAACAACTGCTGTAGAACGGTACCGTCATAATAATAATAATAAGAAGAATAATCTCTCACTTAAATGCAAATTGACCAACAGGTGATTTAAATGTTAATCATTTTTTAATTTTTAATTTATTTTTTCTAAATCGAACTGAATTTATGAAATTAATTATTTTATAATAATAGAAGCTGTTCTCACTAATAATAGAGACATTTTTATTTATTTGTTAGTTTTTTGTGCGACATGAAAAAAAATTGTTTTTTTTTTTTTTTTGGAAGAAGAAAATTAAATAGCAATTACACAGGATGGGTGAAAAAATCGTTGCTATTTTCTATGTCGAAAAATTATTCTATTAATTTTGTAGATTAAAATATAATCATTCTCGCATTTAACGATTTTCTTCAATCGTCGATGCGAATAAAATGCAATCCCTGAATCGCTACGAAAGTCATGACACAATCAGAGACGTTATTGCTCCACTTGCGCCTCACATTTCAGCTCGGAAATTCAATTCGTTCCCGAGTTACAATAGAAGTTTCATTTTCGCGATAAGTTATTTTCATTTATTACGAACCTCGTTATCGATCACAGCGAATGTAATTATGAATTTTTCATTAAATCCTATCGCTATTATTGTTGAGAATATTTCAAACCTTTCGAAATTGACGAGAATTAACAAATATATATATATATTTTAAATGGACGTCCGAAAAATATTGACTGAAATAGTTCTCTAAAAAAAATAAAAAATAAAAAACATGTTCACCTGACTCGAGACTTTATCGCTTGAGCGTGACGCACTTAAGAGTGTTTCATTCATAACTTCCTTCCATTTTTTCATCGAATTTCAAAGTAATTCGTTACAATTTTTTTTTTCTTCCTTTCCATTGAGTCAGAAATGACACACCCAGCTATTGTCAAAATGTCGAAGAATAAAGTTTTAAGGCGCCTGGTACGACTATCGCGTACCGTAAGTACGACTGCCGCCATTCGCGATTCCGTCCCTTTGCTTCATCAACTCTCTGTGCAAATACGAATACGAAAAGCTTAAAATGAGTGCATTTACGAAGAGCCAAACGTTCGAAGTGTATGTACGCATCATTAGCTGCTCGGGCACACCTGCCACTCATGCAGCGCGCAGGTATGAAAAGGAGACCGGGGCGTTTTGCATCAGACTATTTAAAAAATTTTCTCCTATAAAGAAAAAATAATGCATTTAATCTTATGACTATTCAAAAATTGATTTTATGTAAATTCGATGTGAGCTAAAAAAAACTCATCATTCTATTTATTTTTTTTTATCTCATTATATCGATTAAGAAATTTAAGATATTTAACGTTTCAAAATTCCTGCTTTTTTCAACACAGAAAATACAAAAACAATAAATCATTAAAAAATCGACTCAATTTTTTTTCTCCCTTCTGTTAAACCCAAAAAAATTCGTGGTCGCATCCGAGAGAAAAGGAATTGAGTTAATATGTGCAGAAAAATTCATCAAAATTTTGACTTCGGCAAATACAATTTCCATTTTTGCATAAACCTCCCAAATTGCATTCCAGTAAAATTGAAAATTTAATTAAAAAAAAAACTGTTTCCCTCCGTACATAGTAACAAAAAAAACTTGGGACGATGTCGAAAAATGAGTCGACTAACCCCAAGTAATTCCTGGCATAGGAACACGTAAATCTACACCAAAAGGGTAAAGAGAATTATGAGGTAACGCGAGGGGGAGAGCGCGCTGCACGCTATGGCCTGTGCAGTCCGCGAATGCGTTCCGCGAGCGAGCCCGAAAATCGTGCAGAACGACGAGAGTTCGCGCGCGGCGATAAAAGAATAGTATTATATCGTATAGCCGGCCGCCCGCGTTTTTGGCGATGTGCTGCGCCGCGACGCTCGGGCGGAGCACGCGTGTGCACCTAAATGCACTCTCCGCACGCAATTTCGTGTACGGCGATCGCTCGGCTGGCCAAGTGATCGGGCGATGAGGGACCTGGAGAGGGTCGGGAGACGGAAAGAGGTGCAGGAGAGTGAAAAAGAGGGGTCGCAGTCTAGCAAGCAAGCGAGCAAGACGAGCCATTGCCGTTCGTTCCTACAGCTGCTGCTGCTTTTGCTGCACCGATGAGTCCCCTCCTCTAGCATTCGCAAACATTTGGCGGTCATTGACCCCGTGCCGGGCCAAACCGCCAACAGACCCGAACAACAACCAACTATTCTCACTCTTTCTTCCTCCGTCTGACGTGAATATGTATATACATATAAATATATATATATATACGTATAGATATATAGATGTATACGGGGCATTCTATACCAATCGAGTGATCTAATTTTTTTTTATTTTGTAGGAAGGAACATTTTAATTGAATTTTTCGAGGGAATTTTGGGAATTGGAATTTTTTTTGCGGAAGGTATCGAGGGACCTTGAAATCTGACGAAATTTTCATGAATTCTGTGTCGAATTTTTCATAAGCTTGGGAACAATGTTCATCTGAAAAAAATTCGCACATTTAACTTCTAGCGATTTTCGGGTTGAAAAAAAATGTCGAAAAAATAGAAGCAATGTCCTTGAAACTTTGGATCCAAGCTTAAAGATATTGATATGTGATACATGATTTATGAGAATTTTTTGCGAATTTTAAATTCTGATCCGCAATATTTTCGCAGTAATAAATAATCTGTGTGTGAATTGTTTAAAAAAAAAATAATAAAAATTCTGGTTGCCGATTAGAGATGGAACGCCAGTATAAAAAATGGGGAATGAAATCCGAGAGGTCGAAGGTCAGACCCAGGACGAGTTGGTATGGAATGCCCCATATACGTGTGTGTGTGTGTGTGTGTGCGTGTGGGTATTCGTTTAGAGAACGACTCGCTTTCACGCTGCGTGTCTCTTTATGAAGGCGTGCAGCTAAACCAGCACTAGAGACGATTGGTGCACACGGCGGCACACGATGATAAAAATACTCGAAAATTTTTTCGCGCTCACACGGTCGCTCTGTCCTGTTATAACAGTGGCTTCGCTGCTGCCGCCGCTGTTTCTATATTGCGACTGCAATGTGCTGCAGACAGTGGCTATACGTCTTTCGCACATTTCGCCCACCTGAAAGAAAAACTTTGACTTTAAATCACGGGACCAAGAGAAATGTAGAGACGCAATTTCGCTCTGCAAAGAATAGCGGTGGAAATTTTTGTTCAACAATTTTTTATTTTTTTTGGGGTGGACACAAAAAAAAAGATAAGAGAGCATTTAATATTAATTAGATAAATTTTGTTAAGTTAAGTTAAGTCAATTGCGTATTGCCAAAAGAAAAAAAAAAAAACCAAATCATATGGTATCGTAAGATCCTAACAATATTAATCTAGTTAAAGTCAACAGGTCGACGTTCTTTAACTCATCGTTTATTAAAATGCAAAAATAATGCACATTGATTAAATCACGGAAAAAGCTCACGACAAAATGCGGATGAATTTGCGCGTCCACTTAACCTACTTGCCCCCGGGGGGCACCGCAAATTTTTAACCTCCTTAATTTTTCTTTTTTTACGTTTTTCACTGCCAAAAAAATTTTTTTTTGCAGCTGTTTTCTTAGTCAATTTTCGCATATCTCCTGCTAGAAAATTAGCCCTTAACCCTTGACCCAATAATCAGCTGATAAATCGCATAATTGATGAAGCAGAGAATTCTGAACGTCGACTAGTGATAGTCAAGCTCGAGTCTAACGCGAGTAGTGCAACTCAACGTCAGACCCGCGTGCTCGCCTAGAACGCGACTGCGACTGTGACTCACGAGCTGCACTAGTAGATGCACTCAGTATGCAGCCGACCAATTACCACTGCACCGCGCGAGCGATGCACCGGCCCGCGCCGACCGAACGTTCGCTGGCTTCACTTGCGTCTGCCTAGCACTAGTCCTCCACTACTTCAGACTACCCGCGCATCGTAGACGGCTTCGTCTATCCGCAGCGTCTCGTATAACACGTGTATTTATTTACGGTTTCTTGAGTACCTGGATGTGCGAAACCTTTCAACCTCAAAACCTCTCACGGCCACAAAAAAAAAAAAGAAAAATTGGCGAAAGTTGGCCAACACCTTTTAGCCTAATTATGACACTGGAGAAAAAATTGTTTTCCCATTTATGGGAATAGAAAAAAAATCAACATTATCACGATAATTAAAAAAAATTGATAACAATGCAGTAAAAAATTGTTGAAAAGAAATTAATAATTTTCCAAGCGTTTAATATTAAGTTGAACTCTTGAAGAAAGTCAATATTTTGTGGACCAATTTTCGCGTTGATAAAATAATTAATTATAGTGTATGAATAAATAATTGCATGGATGGATTGATTTTTTTTAAATAAGGTTTTAATATTAAGTTGAGCTTTTGTATAAAATTATCGTTTTATGGATTAATGTGGCTCACGAAAGTTTTCAGTAAAAAGGAGGTATTTCCGAAAATTGCCAGACGATATTGGAAAAAATAATAATAATAAATTCTTGAACAAATTTGCTGATCCGTGGCAGACATATTGACGTTCTAATTCGATGACTCCGCGAAAAACAAATAACGTCACATTCAGGAAAAGAGATTCTACAATACGAGGAGGAGAGAGCGGTCTGATAAGGAGGGATAACGTCAAACGGACTAAACAGCAAATACGATAGAATTGATAAGACCATCGAGAACCAATTAATCTTTGCACATCTGACCTTGATTCGCGAGCGTCATCGAAATTAATTGTACCGTGAGTGCCGAACTTGAGTTGCAGATCGGTGCTCATGTACTGAATTTTATTTTCCACTCGAATTCATCCTAGTCCTGACGTAACAAGTTATAATTGTTAAGCCAATATTTTCTAAAACAGCTGTTTCAATTTTAACCGAAAAATTCTGGATCAATTCACCGAACAGTGAAATCACATAAGAAATACAATTTAGCGTTTCCATCTTATTAAACAAAAATACATTTTCATGAAAAAATCGTCAATATGCATTTTTCATCATTCTAATTCATCTTCAAAGTTTAATTTTTTTTTTTTTACGAAGAGAGAATTTCTGACATCTGATCCTCGCCATTCTTTTCTTTATTCGCCAGGTCAAAAATTATTTTTTGATTACATAAATAATAACCCAGAGATTCTCAAAAAAATCAACAATTAACAGAACCTCATGCAGAACAAATCCGAAATATCCATTTTACTAAACCGAAATAAATTTCAACGCAATAATGAAATCAGTGCATTTTTCGTTTCATTTGATATCAAAAAATGTATTATACGTTATTCAATTTTATTGTACATATTTATAAAAAAATGCACAAAAAATAATTAAATGACGTTATTTTTTTCCACGAAAATTTATCGAATTTATTTTTCGAAAGTGCATTAAAATGTTCTATTACGACTGCACCCAGGTTAACTATAAATAGTCGAGCGCATTACTAACTAATAGTCATCGGCGATTATTCAGAGTGCAGGGCCGGGGATTGGTCGTTGTGAAGCGCGAGGCAACGAGGAGAGAATTTCGAACGCCGGGCGTTCTCGCAGTGGCCCGCGTTGCAGAGAGGACGGTCTAGATCTTGGTCGGTTGACCGACTTTCCGAAGAATGTCACGAATATCAGAGACGGCGGGGAGGAGAGTGAGAGAAATCGAGCGATAAAGATGCTAATATAATCGAGTTGTATCGGACGATGCGATCCGCAATGGAGCCTGTATTTCCGTCAGGGCTTAAAAATAATGTTAAATGGGTCAGCGTGCGGGGGCGGGACGCACTATATTTTTAATTACTCTCCAGACGGAACGCAGACGTCCTTCTGCAAAATATCTCCAAGTCCATATGGGAATTAACCGCGTCTTTTGCTCTCGACGATGCAATGAAAGTTTGTAAAAAAAAAAATCCTCATCACGGATATGAAGATCACACTGCAATTTATTTGCGACTGCATGTCGACTGCAATTCTTTCGCTACGCCGAGACTGTCGCGATGCGAATTTCGCCTCGAGCACGTTCGGTTAGACTAGACGTGTGCGCTCGCATGTATCACCGCCCAAAAGTGTTGGTGTTCAAGGATATAAGAATCGAGACTCTCTAATACATAGAAAGCACATATGTGAATTAAACAGAAACAGCGGAGCGCAGAATGAAACGCATGCTCGGCTGCATAAATATATTCTGGGCGTATATACTTGACTCACGATAACTTCCCCTCAATCTCTCCCCCCCTCCCCCTCTTCCCCTTCCTTTTGATGGGAGTGATAAACCAAAAATAAAAAGATCGAATTAAATAGTTCATTAAAAAAAAATTAAAAAATAGCAATGATGAAAAAAAAAGATTTTGTTTGATTTGCTATAGTAATTCCATTTTTCACAAAGTGCAAAAATTTCATAAAATTCGCAATACAATTTTGGGTTATGTAATTATGATTTTGTGATAACAATGTACAGTGATTATAAAGTAGAGTGTAAATATTTGAATAGCTGCAAGAAAGAGTAATTTTTGATCAAATATTAGAAGAAGTACGGAGAAAAATGAATAAAAAATTATTAAGGCATTGAGGGAGTGATGCTTTTTTATTTTTTTTCAAGATTGTCATGAAAATTTTGTTGAAAAATTATAAATGGCAAAGGCAGAAATGCTTGACATTCGATTTCTCGATAGAATATTAAATGGATTCGTAAGCAAATTTTGTGTGTGTGAGTGTGTGTAACCGGATTTGAGAAAGCAGAGCATCGAAAGTGCGAAGTTCCCACAGCACAGGTCGTTGTTGTACGTCTCGTGTTCGCGTTCGGCTTTCGACCCGACGTTACCGATGCTCCCTGACCCATTTTCGTTGCAGACGCGGCCCTTTCTTCGATTCCTTTCACATCTTCTTTCGCGAGACAGGCTCTTTGACCCCTCCGTCAACCCTTCGCGCCAACAGAGCGGACCTCGAATGTCCACACGTCTTCAGGAGAATTATTGACCAAACCCGTAGCCGCACGAATTTTTATCAGATCCACAACAACGACAAATAAACTCGTTTTGCTTCTTCACTTGAGCAGATCATTTTTAATCTTTTCGCGAGTATTCTTAAGGTTTTTTAAAATTAATCCCTATGATATCAAAGTATTTATCTCCGATTATTAATTTCTATATCTAATACAATTTTCTCAAATTTTTTTATTCTATGTATAATGAATTGTTCGCAATAAAATAGTGATTAAAATAGGGGGATAATTTATCCTACGAATTTTTTGACTGTTGAAGGATTTGAGTATCAATTTTTTTTCTAAATTTATCGAAATGTGAAAAAATTCGATTTTTCTTTAGGAGATTGTAAAATGTTTATCGAATGAATGAATAAAAATGCTTCGATGAAATTATTGAATAATTTGTGGGGAATGTAAATTTGTAGGGTTAGAAAAATTGATACAATAGTAAACTGATAATTAAGGTGCGGAGAAAGTAAACGCTATCAGATATACTGGCATTCGCGCTGGTGCCGACTTTGCATGGTTTTATCTCACGGGATATTTATGATTAATCAGATTTCAGCAAGGTAGATTAACGTCGGTATGAGAATTATTGTGCGCGGGGTAAAGATAAGACTGCATCGGAAACAAAGGCTAGAGAATCGCAGACAACCGCGCGTATCTATGTCGAAAGTTTGTTTTGCAGCTGATACATATAAGTGTGATTAATTAGACAACGGATAATCCCAATCTGCGCGGAGCTCACTTAATTTCGACAAATTTTGATCGATCCGATCGATCACTTATTCGCAATCGTGAAGATCAGCCCAATTGCTTTTCGCACTCCTATACAAAAATATATCACTTTTATTTATCAAAAATATATTCCATTTCATAGAATAAATCCGATATATATATTTTTTAAATCAGATATATTTCTAATTTGATATATTTCTCCGAAAAAAAAAATGTACACATGCTTCACACGAAATATCAATATATCCCACATATTTTCGATATTTACGATATAACGATAAATTTTATACACTTGTATATTTTTTTAATCGTTTGTCCGTGATCCTAAAAATATATTGGAGAAAGTGGCATTTTTCAAAATATATTCTTCATATATTTGACTTCCCTGAGAATTTTTTCTCTCTTTCATTTCCGTGCTTTAATTTTTTTTTTTTTTTTTTTTTCAGTGTACGGTTCAAGTGTATAGAGTTCACAAGAGGCAACAGCGATAGAATAAAAGCGAGCATACAGAGTGGAATTTGATCAATGGTGCGAAGCAGTAAAATTATTCTACTAACGTCGAGCGTCGACGGACACCGACGACGACGAGCGTCCAAATACATATTCACTGGGCGGAATCTAATTTCAGAGATAACACAAGCGACACGTAATCTAGTTACTAAGCGTCTAATCTAATCAGCTATTCGAATTATGTATATAATAATTATTCTTCTCTCTCTTTTTTTCTCTCGTATCAGCTAAGAAACTGTGAAACGATTGTAAGACGAGCAGATTTTCATCCTCGGTACTCTCCAATAATACTATCTTTCACTCTCTCTCTCTCTCTCTCTTGCACTATCTTGGTAAACGACTAATTGGACCTATGGCCTATTTAACTCCTCTCAACGAGGTCGGCATTCATTAAATTTAATTAATCTATTTCCTATTCTATGATTCGGTGGCCCGGTTTTTGGACGTCCATTATTTCTACGACCAAAGACGAATTTGTTTCATTTCGACTACAGTCAAACTCCGATTAACGGATGTCAGGGTATCTTAAGATCCTAGAAATGCTAGTCCATTTTTTTAAGGAAACTAAGTATTCAAGAATTTGAGATATGACAAATATAGTCATTAAGTTGTAAAGTATATAATTACTCCAAATTAATGTTTATTATTATTATGTTTCAAAATATTTTTTAAACAATCTTCGAAATTTCTGGCTATTTTTTAATGTACCATTTGTTTGAATCGGTGAAAAATAACAATAATAAATCGAGAATCGTTACAAATACATTTTTTTTTCTGTTTTAGGTATTCTCAAAAATATTTTTTATTTTCGTTTAACTTTGAGGAGTTATTTGTCTCGGCTTTTTTATTGATAATTATTTTTTAGCCAAAGAAAAAATGGATATTATATTTTATTGTTGGTTAACCTTAAATCGGTTGGTACATCGCCGACGTGAATTGTTAGAAGGATCGTTTACACAAAAATGATTTATTAAGCGTGTGTCGGAGGCGTCGGCTTCGATTACCGTGAATAGACTCCCTCCCGTTTTATTTTTTGAGCTCTCGCTAAAACGTTGCCTACACAGCCGCGATTAATCGAAAAACACTCTGCGCATATATTCTTGCCTACGCGAAGCGTCATTAGCCGGCGGCTTCTTATCGGGATTCGCAAGTGTATTGTACGAACGAGAAAGAAAAATAAACTTTGGGGAATTCGCGAGACACGTTCGATATAATATGGGCCTTGTGATTTCGACTGCATCCGAGCGTGAGTTAAATATCTTTCGTATGCGTGGGCGAAAAAAAAAAAAAGACTCGGGACAAAAAAAACTTACGTAAATGGTGACAAAGTCGATAGCAAAGACGCCTGACGATGCGACCGAATTCAGAGGAATGAAAATTCAATCGCAACGCGGATTCCATTTAAATATTGTCACTTTTCTTCGGGGCAATAACTTTTTTTTGTTTTAATCATTACTATTTTTTACATTCCATTCTATGAACATTATTGCATAATATATAAATTGGAAAATTGCATAAATTAAAAAATAATGAATAATTGAATGAGAAAAATGTACTTTAATATTCTTTATTTTATTGCTTTATTTCATTTTTATTTATTTTAGCAAACATTTTATCCAAGAAATTCCTGTAAAATCTTTTTTGCCTTTTTTTTTATTGCAAACAAAATTAATCCCATCCCATAAAAATCTGGATGCAATTGTAAGGTTAAGAGAATAGATCCGAGGTAGACCGGTATTTTGCTGGAAATTCACCTTCAAGGATTCGCATGTTGCATACCACGATTTGGCCTGTGAGTAAAGGTTAGGGCCTCCCCCCTCCCCCCAATGTCTTCTAACGCACACAAACGCGGTAGCGACGGCTCAGTTTTCAAGAACGAGCTTCGAGCACTCGTAATGGCCGACCCATCAGTACTATTTTTATTTTTTCCCTCTCGCACATAAATTCTCCCGGCACAAATCTCTATTTATATACACACGTATATACGTCGGCCTCAAAGTGTACGTGTAACTTTCTAACTGGATGCAACGAAAAAATTTTGCATGCTGTTATAAGCTCATAGCAGTCCTCACCATATTGCAACTCGTACAATCGTTTGAGGTATTTCTACATAGTGAACAATCATGGGAAACTTTTTTTTTTAATCATGTATACAAATATTTTGGTAATACATTTTTAAAAAAATTTTTAATAAGTAATTTTTTGCATAGTGAAGAATTATACGAATTTTTTTATCATGTATGAAAATATTCTGGTAATAAGTTTTTTGAAAAAATGTTTAATAAGTAATTTTTTGCATGTATCGAGCATGATCTGAATTTTGAAGCAAGACTTTATGTGTAAATTGATAGCAATGTGTATGAAGGTTATTTCTGTGATATCTGGAAAGTAAGAATAAAAATGTAATGGTAATTTTGCACATGGAGAGAAATGATTGGTTGCCCGGAAATCGGATGGGTAAATATGCTGCAAGCGACGAACTTGGCTGGGTTAATCAACTCTTTGCTTCGGATGGAAAATTAGTTGGCTGTGACAATTTCACAATTCGTTGGCCGCCGACCAATTAATTTTTCCGCTTGGAACCTTGTCGGCCAATTTTTTCGTTATTTGATTGAATTTATGTGGGATATTTCATAATTCATGGTTGAAGATTATTGATGAATTTTTGAAAATTTTGAGATAACAATAGAGTGAATAAATAGATGGAATCATTTAATATTTTCTGGAAAAATGTGCCATTTCCCTTGCAACGTCTGCAAACGAGTTACACAAAAAATTCTGCAAGCCAAATTTATTATTAATTGTATTTCATTGTAATTGATCGCTGTCAAATTTTCCCAAAAAATGTTCTATTACCACAAAAGAAAAAAAAATTAAATCACCACCTCTTCACATAAAAATTAATAAACCAAAAAAAAGTGTCTCTCTCATTTCAAACCGCGTATAATAACGTCTCTCGACAACGTCCCTCGATCTGCATATACTTTCCTTACTTCACTGAAAGAATGTTGCAGTGAAATAGCCAACTGTGTAAATTGCCGGAATAAAAAATTGATACATCGCGAGAGAGTAAAAAATAGCTCGAGGTCGACGCAGTTTCATAGGAGGACAAAGAAAAGACTTGAAAGTTTTAGATAAAACAGCGGACGGCAGCGTGTGCACGCGTATTATACGACGTGTCTGATGCGTAGTCCTCGCCAAATGTAAGAAGAAGACTGAGAAGTACAAGAGTGGCGAGGGGGGGTAACGAAGAGCAGTGGTATTGAATATATATATATATATATACATGTATTGGTGACCGTGGCGTGTCGCTTACTACACAGAGAGTCACAGAGCTGTATTCCGCAGAGCTCGTCTAGCGACAAAGGATCCGCGTCTCGGTCTGGCGGATTACGTCATTTACTCGGAGCAAACCGAGCGAGCGCGGCATAGCGTAGGATAGCCATGGCATAGCCGAGCGAGCCGCAAGCGTCTGCTCAGCATTATCCTCGTCTAGCGCTCGTCTAGCCACTTCCCGACCGACACTCTAGTGGCATACACACCGCTGTCCGCCGTTAGGTTCACGATCACCGTGGTACAATGAGGTAGGACGTGCGGCGTGCCGCGCGTCTCGAGGACAACTCTCGCTACTTTCGAACACGATTCGCAATGGGGATCTATCGCGACTAATTTGTCTCGAGTTATAGACAGAAATAATGGCAATACTGGCTGAACCATCAATTGTTGTTTATTCGTTAGTAATTTGTTTGTGTTTGTTAGTTAGTTAATTTGAAAATTATGGCAATACTGGCAATTATTGATTGTCGATCTATGTCAGTATTTTTTTTAGAATAACTGTTTGTATCGTTTTTCATACAGTTATGCAGCGTGACTGAAAATGTTAACGCGTGAAGATTTTTATGTTGCATAACAATTATTCAAATTTCGCAAAACTTCTAATCGTACACTTCGACAGGCAATTTTTATCTCTGCAGCTGAATGTACATGCTGTTGATGCTTCAAATATCATCTGCAGTCTATTAGGTTACTCAGAGAAACTTCCGGTACAGTCTCGTGAAAGACAATAACTATGGAAGTTATCACAGCTACGCTTTTGATAGGGAAAGTTGCTTTTATAACATTAGTCTTTTTCTAATGAACTCAGGAATCATTTTTTAAAATCGATTCTCACAGTTTTTCGAAATTTTACGCAAACGTACATTTTAGTACGCATACTTGAAACAAAAATTTAATTTTTCCCCCCACCTTTCCACGACAGTGCAAATACGTGTCATCAGTCAACAGTTTACATGACAATAAATTTCTCAACACACATTCTCCCCTTGAAAACCAACAAAACGGTCAAACCTCCGAATCCCTGAACCCAAAAAAAGTGCGCGCAAAAAAATTCTCCCCCCGAAATGAATCAAAAGCTACAGGACCCCCAAAGTGCCTATCGTTTCGAAAGAATTTTCTTCTCCTCAATCCCTTCGCGGTCCCTGAATTTCTCTTGGCAGCCGCGCGAGCCCAAACTTAACCCCGTACAAAATGTAGTTAACTGCTGTTGCACACGTGAAGCATCGTGGGTAAAAATATAAATACATGGATGCACATAAGCGCGGGGATTGCGCGTGTACAAGGGGAATACATTGAAAAATTCGGTCGTCGGGCAACGGAGAGCATCGTGAGGAAGGAAGAGAGGAGCGTAGCTGGCGAGCAAATGTGCGAGTGTGTGCAAGGAGAGGCGCGCGCGCGGGCGCGCTCGCTTTGCGAATGTACGTGTTCCGAAGGCCACGCGAGCGTTCGCTCAGCTGCGCCGAACGAGACGGCGGTGCCTCTCTTCCTATCCTCTCGGCGTTCGTTGCTCGCTCGCAAGCGTTAGAGAGTATACATATCGGCAGCGGGCGATGAGCGCCGTGACACACGTACCTTGATCGCCGGACGCAAAGTGAAGTGTTGTCGTCGTAGTCGTCGCTTTCCTGCGGCGTGTCCTTGTCGTCGCGGCACAGAACCGGCAGCGAGTCTCTCGTCGTGCGAGGGTTCCTTGCTAAGTCGTCAAATGTATATATATATATATATATATATATATATACGAGCAATTTGCGATGACGATCGTGGATAGCAATGCCGACACCTCTTATTACGATTACAATTAGTATTACAATGTATATTTCTTCAAAAGTCAATATCTACGACGAAATACATGAATTATCCGAAGATACTGCGATAAGTAAGCCGATCTCGATCTCTTCCGGCACTCGCACCACGGCCGGCTAAAAACCACCACGTTAGTCGGTCCTCTCGTCCTCTCCTCTCGTTCGTAGCTCCCCCGACACCGCACCGCCGCGCTATATATATATTATATATCCCCGGTGTTGCTATAATCGTCACACCGATACCGATCTCACTGTTCAGCTTCACCACTAGGCCTCGGAATCCTTCGGAACGATGTCGCTCTGCTGTGCAATTATACTCGAGCTCAGTTCTGCGTCCATGGCAGTGACAATATACATTTATTGTTCACGATTAATAAAGTGTCTCTCTGTCTCTGTCTCTGACACACACACACACACGAGGGCGATAATGCGGCTTCGATATATCATCAGCTGGTCGACGTTGCTTTACCGATAGATTATTCAATAAAGTAATATCGCAGAGCGCGAGAATCTGGCACTTGGAGTCCTAGGTGTCTTTTTTTTCTCTCTCTCTTTCTCTTTCGCACTTATCTTTATCGCGTCTCGTTAGAAAACACGACCTCTGCCGCGTCCTCTGTTACTTTGTATTCGAAATTCGTCTATTTATGGGTATTGTTGTGTTTTTTTTTTTCTCAACGTACTTTGCAGGTCGTGTAAATATACATATAGATACACACGTACGTACATACATATATCTATATATATATATATATATAGATATATATATATCACTGCACCGATCACCGATCACCGATAAAATCGTAACTAACCAGTCGCCACTTTCGCGATCGCGCCACCGACTGTCCGAGACTCCCTGGTGATGTCTTTACTTTCTTTATGGCTGTGCGCCTCGTAGTTTGCTCTTCTTGTGCCTCCTTTTCTCTTCCTCTTCGTCACTCGTTGCGATAACTCGTGGCCACTGTTACGATCGCGTCTCCGGTTACTCCTCGCTCGTCTCTCACTCTCTCTCTCTCTCTCTCTCACTCAGTCTCTCGTTAATGTACTTGCTCCGGGTATGTCTCTGCTCGGAGTATCACCGGCTATGTAGAGTATCTTGGCCGAATTTGTGTGTTATTTCCCTCGGAAGTTGATTCGCGCGGTGGTGGTGCTGGAGGAGGTGGTGGTTTGCGGTGCGTGCGCGCAATCACCTCGTGGCAGAGTTCCTCGTGGCAAGCTCTCTCGGTGTGTGGCTCTCTCTCTCTCTCTCGCTGTCGGCTCTCTCCACCACCTGACGCGTGTGACTCTCGCGATATCTCGGCGCGCTTATTGCAATAATAATCACGACACTGATTACGAAGACACAGAACAAGAACTTTTATTTATTTATTATTTTTTCTTCAATTTTCTCTTCCTTATTAACGTGTTATTCGTTAGTTTTTTACTCTTCCTCTCTTTATGCTTCGTTTAACAAAAATTTTAACAGTTCTTTACAATGTTAACAAATGACTTTTTTTTTTCTTCTTATTTTCACTCTTTCTCGGGATAATTAACAAAATATATATATTTAATATAGCGTGTGTACGTGTGTGTGTGTGCGTGTGTTTTAAGTTTTAAGGGTGTTACTTTGCGTTTAAGGGAGGCAGAAATAGTATATCTCGTTTGGGCGCGCGGACTTTTTCGAGATGTGTGCGGTGACACCGGAGCGGCCTTAGAACACCGGGGGACTACCTAGTCGTAGAGTGATTGGGAACGCGACTGGCCAAAGCACTTGATTCGCGCGCGGTTCGGTTTGCTGCGCCTCTCCCATGCACTTTTTTCGGGGCCACGTTGTGTTGGTGCGTGTGCTGGTGGTGCTCCTCTCTGTGGCGGCTCGGTCGGGCCCCCCTCGCGCCGCTTCGCTCTCCACGCTGCTGCTGCTGCTGCTGCTGGTGCTGCTTCTCTCCCCCGGTGCCCCGTGTGTTTCTCTCGCGGCGAGTCGTCCCTCGCGTGTATATTACGTGCCTATACGAGCGAGTGAGTTAGCCAGCTAGCAGCTAGCCAGCCACCGAGCAGGCAAAGCAGTAGCGGCGGCGGCAGCGTGCGCGCTCCCGAAACCCCGCGCCCTCTTCGTGTTATTTCGTGAGTATATAGTCCAATGCTCTCCTGACGAGAACGAAGTAAGCGATAGTGCGATTGAGGCGCGCGAGAGAGCGCGCGTTTGGGTTATAGGGGCTCTCTCCGTACACACACACACACACACACGCGCGGAGACTGTTGTGTTTCTGGTGGCGGTATATACACCCGAGGTATAGTTACCGAAATGTTAACCTCGTGGAACCACTTTTTATTGAGTGTCGCAAAATTCATAGGAAGCATTGGCGCGAGTGCGAGAGAGAGAGAGAGAGAGAGAGAGGCAACGGAGAGAAAGAGCGATATTGCTAGAGGAAGATAGCGAAACGAGTGAGAGAGAGAGAGAGAGAAGCGGAGAAAGAGCGAGCGGTACGCGGTGTTGTGCTGTGGTGAAAGAGAGAGGGGAGAAAATATAAGCGCGCTTGGCTATAAGGGTGGTGGGAGGACATAGATGAGGGGTTTAAGGGGCGAATATATCCCCCGCCCCTCCCCTCACCCCCTCTACTCTATACTTTTCGACGTGGCTAGTCGGTATATACCGTCGTCGTAGTCGTCGTCGTCATATCACCGCGGCACCGGCACAGGGAGCCACGAACCGCGAGGACCCCTTTTCCTCTCGTCCCCCGACCCGCGCCCCCCCCCTCCCCCTCTCGTCCTCCTCACCCTGCGCGCTCTGCTCTCTGGTCCACACGCCAATTCTTTGCCCCACCAAAAGATATAATACTACGACTACTACGACGACGTCGCCGTCGCCGACGACGCTACGACGACGACGATGAGCATCAGCTTCCTCGTCGGCGCGAGCCTCCTCCCCAAATCCCCCCCCCCCCCCCCCCCCCCCCCTCACCCGGCCTCTCTTGCGCCCCTCTTTATACTACTCTCTACACACCAAACGACGGACTCCCGCGCCACGACTCACCCCGCCCCTCCCCCTTCGACCCCCCTCCCCAACTGCTCCTTCCACTCTCCCCTCGCGCGCTATACTCTCTCTCTACCCGACCCCTATCCCCCCCGCCCCACCCCTTCCACACCTACCACTGCCAAAACCCGCCACGCTGCCCCCCCCGCCCCTTTCTCGCTTCCCGCAAGACCCCCTCCCCCCTGGCCCCCCCGGATGACCCCTCTCCACTTCGCGAATCCGACCCGGCATTTAGCCCGTGCATAGCCAAACTTATGTACAGTTAGCTCCGCATCAAATAGTCCCGAAGATTTTTCGGCGCTCGGCTTCGCCTGCGAGTATATGTGTATATATATATATATATACACGTATTCTTATGTATTTTTTGTATGTATGCTTGCCAATGTATGCGCAGGAACGTCGTACATAAACCTCGAACTGGAGGCACTCGCTATACCAACGCCAATGGAGACTCTCGACGAGACGACGTGTTCGAATATACTTACTCGGTAACTCCTGCGCGCCTTCTTCACCATTCCCAAATCTTTGGACTGCACCGAGCCCCGACATCCGCGAGAGAATACGAACGATGCTTGCGCGCACCACGAGCTCCTTCCTCGCCACGGAAACCTGTGGAGTCTCTTCCACTTTGTACATGCTTTTTTTTTCCCCCCTCTGAATGGATGGATCGGATTGGGTATTGGGATTTAGGGAATCTGGGTAATTTAGCCTTTTTTTTTTCGTCGTTGAGATGTCGTCGAACACTTTTTCGAGACGTTTTTTGTTTTGTTCGAGGATTTGGTTTTATCGATTGTTGTGGTCACGTTATGATGTTCGCGAAATAATTGATAATGAAGGACTGATTTTTTATAATCCATCACTTTGACATTCTGAAAATGAATAATGTCCTGATCGAGCGTAATATTCAATCTAAAAATTGTATTTATGTTAAAAAAACGATTTGAAGAAATGACTATGTCTGGAATAGGGAAAATAAAAGGGTTGAAAATTGGAAATTATCGATGAGGCCGCTGTGGTAATAATTATCGGTGCGACATGTGGTGATACAGATTCAACTAGATTCATCTAATTTTCTCATTGAAATGGAGATAAACATTTACATTCACGTTTCCAGAGAAAATGATCAAATCGCTTTTGTGTGTTTTTTTTCTATGGTTGCGGTTATAGAGATCGAGGCGCTATTTTTGAACCATTCCTCGAGTTTCGGTGATCAAGTTGCTCATATAAAATTCAATAAACGTAGGAGACACATTTCGATTGTCAAACCGTATTTTTCAAAATAAGTGTGTGTCGTTCGTTGTACCATTAATTCCATCACTGTGATAAGTATATTATGATTCAAGAGGCGACCTTTTTCCTAGTACCTAAGCTTCACTCTTGGCGATATATATATCGAAATTAAATTATCGACGCTTGAGAAGCTGACAATAATTCTTACTCTTTGGTAAATGCGCTAATTGAGACACAAGTGAGAACGAAGCACAAACGCCAATTATCACACTCGTTTCGACTGCCAAAAATATCTCTCCTCGTTCTATGTGAAATCTTATTGGCCTTTGCCTGTCGCAAATTGATAGCACCGACGATACTGAGATTTATAATTCGCTTTTTATATATGCGCCATTCTCTGTCAACTTAACAAATCCTCGAAAAATGCAACCTGTGCATTTTCGATTATTGTCTCCTCGTGACATTTTTTAGTTTCGTTTATTTTGGCCCTTTTCAACACTATTTTTATCTGGGAAGAAAATGCGGCATGAAAAAAAAAAAAAAGACGACGGTATTTTTTGTCTCGCGTTTTGAATATAAATCTAATTTAGCGGTAAACCATGATTTTTGTATGGAACAATAAAACGATTTTTTTTGTCGACCCGGTATTTTATTTTTGAATGAATATCAATTTTTTTCCAACTTGTAATTTTTTTTTTTTCAAAATGTTGATTTTGATTTGAAAAAATTAAAATATGTCCCAAGACGTAACAAAAATCTCAATAATTATGAAAAATCTCAACATACCCTAGAAAAAAAATCTGCTTTAGTAGCTCAAAAAATGTTCATAACATTCAAGAAACCCCTCATTAATTTTCAAGCATAAAAAAAATCCACCTAATTATCATAAAACCCAAGAAAATAAAATAATAAACAAAAAAATTATCCCGCCAGAAATAATCTCGTCGTGCGAACCCTTTCATTGCAACAGTATCCACAAAACGTGAACGTTCGATTACGTCACGGAGGTGCATGAATCGCATGACAATACACAGACAAAATCTGTGCCATTCTCGTCTATCACTGATTGAACAACGCTCTGCAGTCGGACAAGTAAATATCGATTACCAGAGCGTGTCTACGTAAACAGCGTTAGTGTGAGTACCCAGAGAGAGAGAGAGAGAGAGAGAGAGAGAGAGAGAGTCGATCCATTTGGAAATAGCTCTCATCCCACACACACACACACACACACAAACACACGTTCGATCGAAATTAAATTTGCGAAACGCTCATTCGCGAAATCTAGAATGAGCCTCCGAAGCTCATAGAGAAGCGGAACGATTCAGTTAGCCGTATAATCCTGAGGATGAAAGATACGAACGTAGGCGACCGACATTCACCAAGAATGCGAAGAGATATTCATCACCGGAATATGTGGTATAAATATCTCATGCGTTTTCAAATAAATTACATTTGAGTTTCCATGAAAATTGTATTAACGTTTTGTTTCAATTTGATTATTCGACATTAACGTATGCTCGGATCTGTCACCCGAGGATAAATTGTGAATTTTGACGGAGGAAATCTTAGATATGCATCTCCATGTATCCGGGGCTAAATCCACTGGCTTCCAGCACTGGTTCGCTTTAGCGTGAAATATTAATGCTTAGAAAGTGGGCCATTCCATTTTCCAGCTGAGCGTGGATTCCGAAAATATTGTTAATCGAGAATTCACGTCGTGGGGTTCATAATCTCGTGTGACCCGTCATTCACAATATTGGCTAGTGAAAGACAACGAGAAACGAGGACCGTTAACTGCTCCCCGGCTTCGGAGATTATTCAATTACGCTTTTCGCCGATTTCGTCTTTTCCGTTTGTCAATTATGAAGAAAGCCACAGAACGAAAATTTTCTCCGCGCTGAAGAGCAAAAATTCAGTGGGTAATTCACCTCTCACTATGATATAATCAGTCATTGACACTTTATCGGTGGCCGGGCTATTGCAATTAACAGGATTTCTGGAATGCAATTTTTTTGAGGAATTAAAAATGAATTGAAACGTGGACGTGTGATTCTCTCTTGATACGCCAAATTTTTTATTGCGATTCTATATTATATTTTTAATAATCATATACGATACGATATGAATATACAATAACGATACAATCATTCCTTAACTCCCAATTGAATTGTCCCGTCAATTGTCTCTATTTTCCCCCTCTCCTCGTCTTCCGGGTTCGAGCTATATGCTCACGAGCGTAATTGTGGCATGAGTATATTACGGGCGTATAATTCATCTGCACGTGACCCGCTCGGCCCTTGAAGATCGCGTGCCTTCATCGGCGTCGTTATGCGGAAGTCCTTCCGCGACGAAATTGTTCCAATCCTCCAACATTTCCTTGTCAATGGAGACTGAGAAGGTTTACCGCAAGACATATCGTAATCCAGGATAATTTTAGCCTTAAATACGTTTCTATGTACGTGTCCTTTTACTTAACCATTTCTTCACCATTTCCGCCGGACTAATGTCATACCAATATTATTTTGGGAATTCAACAATGAAGGACAGCATTTCTTAAAGTAGAATGAAAATTAATGGCACTTCTAAGTTACGTTAATTAACATCGTTGATTATATTGATTTGACTAATTTATTATTACTAATTTAATTATTATTTTTTTATCAATGGAATTAATAAAGGTTTATTTTATGTTGTTTATTTCACTGAAATAATGTTGAGCTTAATGGAAGTATTGAGGTAGTGGTTGTTTTATCGTGAGACAAATAATGTCGATGGCCTTATTCGTATTCCATTGTGCAGGCCCTTTTAAGGGTAAAATGACTGTCTGTCCGAGTGATTCCGGTAAATTATGTTTTCAAAAGTTTGTCTACTTTGAGATATCAGAGGACGGCGATGACGTTCTAGTCCACGCAACGCGGTAAATATGTCCCTTCGACTGACGTCACACGGACGACCACAATACGTCTTTTAGCTTCCGCTTCTGTTTGCACTCACGTGAACTCGGCCCTCTCGACATGTGCTCGGGATACGATCACGTGAAGGGAACATCACGAGACTCACTGAAATAGGCCAGTCACAACCCGGATTGGCTTTCGTCCTTTCCATTACACATCTCTCATACAAATCACTGTTACGTGTCGAGAATGTACATTCATTATTCTCCCTATCCAACAGATTTAACTATCTTATACATTTTTTAAAATTAATTTCAAGAGTAAGAGCGAAAATTTCAATATTTGATAAACACTATTTTCGACTTTGTCGAATTTTCAATTAAAAAAAAGTCAATTGCTCGAATATTATTTTTCAAAAATAATTCTGTATAGTTGACATTTCTTCTTTAATTGCTAATTATTTATATTCAGTTATTTCACATGAATCTTCGATCATTTTACACTCGTATTCATATTTGTTGTTATTTAAATGTTATTTGAATTTTTTTTTTAATATTAAATTTCGGTACTGTTTTTGTAAAGGAAATGGTCAGTGTAACCATAAATTGTGTTGCTTGGGAATTCCATTCACATAAATTTTCAATGTGCAGATATTGTAAGTACAATTTTATTTGATATTAAAAAAAGAATGTTTAATATGTACTTTTTCCGTAAAGGAAATCGTCAGTGTAACCATAGGTCGTGTTGCTTGGGGATTCCCCGTAAGCGGCCGCCGCAACTAGTCCTTCAGAAACTCGATGATGGCGAGCACAATGTATAAGTATGTCCATCGGGTAAAGTAAAGTAAAGAGGAACTCATATACCTGGTCTGGTGGCGTTGGATGACTCTCTCGCGGGTTCGCCACTAGAAACCCCTTCGATCGCTACACGTCGCTTCTCCCACTTATCGACTTTCGACCCCGGTATCAATCTCTCTGCAATCGAGTATCTTGTGGTCTCGTGTAAAGTAAATCGAGCCGGAGGACCCGCGCTCTTCGTGATCACGTGTGGCCACGTTGCACGAGAGTTTCCAATTCTATCGTGTGAGCCGATGCTTGCGCTTCTAGAAAATTCCAGCTTCGGATTTCGTGGCTCGGTCCTCAAAGATTCTCCATCGCTGAGGGGAATTTTTTTTTATTTTTCCAGGTGTTAGAATTTTTTTTAAACTCTCTTGATGTCAAAATTATTATTAATTTTTTTGGTCCTTGTAATTTTTTTTTTTCAATTCTCGTGGAGCTTAAAATATTAATATCATAATAATTAATTGCTCGTGGAAATCATGAAGATTTAAAAAAAATGGGATATCAATTTTTTTATTTCTTTCTCATTTCTTTCTGATTTTTTAATTAAAAAAAAATTGTTTGGATGGATGTTGGGATAAATATATTATTTGAAATATTATGGACGGGTATTCGATTTGTGTTTTAATTATTCAGCATTTGGGCGTGAATATGAAAATTGTGGTTCGAATATATAAGCGATATTTAAGACGTGGTTAATTTTTTGATACTATTATTACAACTGTGGATACACAGTCTATTAATGGTGTAAATTAAATGTTGCTTTTAGCGCAAGTGCATTTTATTTTGATTTACGCAAAATTTAGTTAACTGAATAAACAATTTATCTGTCAGCTCGCATGTTAAAAAAAGTAGCTAAGGATTTTATATATATATATACATATATATAGATCTATATACGCTGTGACACGAGCGTCGCTTCTGAATATATAAGTGCACTGAAAGATAAGATTGTAGTACACGACGATATTCCTGGCTCTTTCTTATTATTTGCTAGTACAGACGAATGCACATCGATAAAAATATCCAAATGTTAGAGTCCCCTTCTTACAAGAAGTTGCACCTCTATCTTCAGACGAATATTGAATCACTGGTTCGGAATTTTCGTAGAAAACACTTAAAAAAAAAAAAAAAAAAAAAAACTCATATCAATAGACGTTCAATCACCAATATCTATATATTTTTTCTATAAACAATTCGTGCAGCAATTTAATAAAACGACTTAAAAAAATTAATTTCCATTTTCCTCGAATCTATGAAATTCATAAAGTTACTTCGGTGATAACAAATTTAGCAAAAAAAAAATCTTTCAATCTTTCTTAAATTTGAAACGAATAATCCTCCGTTATTTTTTGCTTGTACTTCCGTCATTCGAAAATTTGTATCCCAAAAAATGTTGGCAAAAAATTTTTTTTATAGTTCGTATGTTATTATTATTTTTTTTATGAAAGAAGAAAGATAACGAAGAACCGCATATTTATTTGGGGCTGAGGTTTTCACGAGCTCGTGCTTCGTCATCTCGATCGCTGCTGAAAGTCGACCTTGAAAAGGACCTAAACTCGTAGACGCGTCGATGTCCGAGTCCCCCCGAATTTGTGTCACGACGAGTTTTTCCCCATCGATCGGCAAAGCAACGTTCTCGGAGATCCATTGGATTTCAGGGTCCCGCAGTAAATGAACACACAAGGGCAGCTTCGGGACGAGAGACTCGGCCACGTAAATGAATTATGAGTGCAGTATGCAAGCGGGGCTGCAGAAAATGAGCTCGGGAAGCTGGGGCTATATTCTGATTCTCTAAAATTAAATCCTAAGGACACCGGCGGTATAATAGAATAGGAGAAACTGGACCAGATCACTCGTCCGGTATGGAGGTTCGCTAAAATACGCTCGGACAAAAAGAGGGTCGCGAGAGAAGAACACGCTGGCCGGGATCCTGCTTTAAATATGCTCCTACGTTTCGACGACTAGAGAAAAGGTTGAGTATCCGATCTCGCTCTTGTTTCTTTGTCTCGGAGCTATTTCTTCGCTGCAGCGAAGAAGTGGCGCAGCGAGGACTGTCACATCCTCGTAGGAAGTGAATTGTGGCCACTGCATCAGCCCCATGGAAATGTATGCACGGGGGGAGGGGAAAATGTATGCAAAAATTCAATGGTCGATATCGACCATTTGTGAGTCAAAATATATTTTGGTAAAACGTCTTCACTATTTTTGCAGGCTTTACATTTTTTATATACGAATATGTACAGACACTTTTGTTGAAATAAAAAAAAACAAAAAGTTCGCTAGTTTATGATCGGTTCTTTAGTTCGGTATTTAGTATTGTAGTTTATTAAAAAAGGGAAATAAATTATTTTTGCGCGACTGTGTCGATTAATGGGTTATATAACGTTGGAATTATTTATTCTTTAAAACAGAAAGTCAAAGAAAAAAAACATTTTCTAAAATAAATTCGTAAAAAATAATTGACTAGATTTTTATTTAATTGTATTTTTATTGTAATTTGGAAAAAAATATATTGGTATTCTTTATAAATTAAAATTTTGCCCTATATTATGCGAATTTAATATCGTAATGTTAAATTTGGAATGACTCGCATAAAAATTTCGACAAAACAATAGTTTTCTAAAATGGTATTGAAGTTGCTTGGAATCATTGTTTTTTGTGCGGGCCTTGCTAGCAGATTCGGCAGGATGGCTCCCTGCGCGGGTTTGCTAGTCCGCCCGAGAGGGCCATGAACCCTGAACAGGTTAGCCCCTTGGACGTTCACCTTCTCCCCTTTCTCTCTGACCAACATTCGCACCAATAGCTATCTCTCGCGTTCGTTCGCTGTGGCTTATAGAGGAAGGTATGCAGGTATAGGTGGGTAGAAAGGCCCAAACTCTTGCGGATATCCCTACCTCTCCGTCTTCTTCGTTTTCTTCGTCTTCTGTTTCGCCATCACCTATCCACGAAAGCCAGATGCCCTGGTCCTCGGGCCTTAGCCCACCTTCCACTTTTTTACCCTTCCGTACCTCCCCTCTCTCCCTCTCTCTCCCTCTCACACTCTATACACAGATAAATCGCCCCAAATAGCTTATGTTAATCCAATATAACTTTATTTGATTTTCATCAAATTTACAATACATTGGAAAAATTAGACAAACCTAATTTATTTTTATATTTTTCATTTTGATTATGTTTTATCATTTTACACTCACACTCACACTCACACTCACACTCACACTCACACTCACACTCACACTCATACTCACATTCACGCTCGCACTCACATTCACATGCACATTCACACTCACACTCACACCCACTAACAGTAACATTCACACTGGCATTCATTCTCACTCACACTCACATTCACGCTCATTCTCACGTTGACACTAACGTTGATACTCACACAAACACTTACACTCACACTCACATTCACACTCATACTTGTGGCGACACTTACGACCTCTTTCCATTGCAGTGACGGGTAATTTGACGAGTTACATTTATTCTCACTCTCCTGCCAATGTGGGAATGTACCAAGGTTTCCTGTGGTAATATGCGTCCTAATACGTTGAGCGAGGGTGGATACCAATCTTGTACAGATTCTCATTTCCAGCTCGGATTTTTTTATTGGAAATCATAGTATGAACGATAACGAGAAAATAGACTTATGTAGCAAAGTACTTTACGCCTTGGAAAACAGACGATAAATTTAAGTTTAAAGGGAATACGAAGTTAACTCCTCGCCCACGACCTCGGTGATTCACCTCTAATTCAATTATCCTACCTCTGATAATCCTATATTCATTCCAGTCACGTAAATCAAGATTTGCTCCTAAGGGCAGTAAAGCTTAAGGACCGATGAAAATATTCATACCATCCAATGTTCGCGACAAGCTTTATCCTCGCACAGGCAAACGTATAGTTTTCTCACGAATTTTTATCAAACCCAAAATAACAATATTAATCACGCCTCGCTTATTAAATTCGATTATAAATCATAATCGAATGGAAAACGTATATCCCTAAAAAAGTCTCATTTTTTTTCATTATAACCTCATAGAAAAATGCTAAAAAATTACGAAGAATTTTTTAATTAACCCTTTTTCACAGACTATCGTTGAGCGGTGAAAATTTGTCACACAATTTCGCTCGTGCATTATAAAAATAATGAATACTTAGGCACCGCTCGTGTAAATCGCATACCTCAAGGTTTTGCAATACATTTGGTCGGCAATGTTCCACTAATTGCCCTCGAAAATGCTCATCGAGCGGCACGAGGAGCGTCCTTAAGACTTATTCGTCGCCAACGACAACGACGACGACGACGACGGGACCGCAACTATGATGACACTCGCGCAATGTCGCGACGTCAGCGTATTAAACTGTATACGAAACTGCAAGGATTTGCACAATGCGCCGCGCAGGACAAAGAGTAGTAGTCACGGTTATGTGCCCAACCATTTCGCATATGCCGGAGCGGCGATATGTGTGTCATTCGCGCACTCCTAGAATGAAATGACGACTCGTTTGTAAATGCCTGTGCCTCGCTCGCGTTAATCATAGAACAGCCGGGCCCGACACTTGGGCAACCGTATACCTCCGAGCTTCCTAGAGCTTCAATTACGCTGACCAATTTTTAACGATACTTCACATGCCTGCAGCGGACATTGCTTAGCTCGGCATAGAAATAGACACGTGGCTATCGTCGCTTCACAAAGACATGCGGAATAAATGATTCGAGGCGTTGTGCGCTGAGGACTAATTGGTGATTAAATCGAAATCGATGTATGGGGCGTTCTCTGTCAGTTGAATCTAAATCAATCTACGGGTCGTTCTGTGTCAAATGAATACAAATCAATGTATATGCTGTTCTCCTTCAGTGAAATTCAAATACATATATGGGGCATTCTCTGTCGGGTAGATCCAAATCGCTGTATGGGCCATTCTCCGTCAGTTTGGGGATTTTTTTTTTTTCAATCAATTTTTTCCATAGGAAAATTAGGAGAGTGGGAAAAAATAGTGAATTGTCGAAGATTTTGTCGTAAAAATATATTGCGACGGTATAATGTATTTTAATGTACTTTATTTGGGAAATAAAATAATGTTCACTTCCAATGTCACCTTTTCATGAGGAATTACTGGAGAATCGAGCTTTTTCTTGCTTCTTTTCGGATAATGCATAGATGTGGTATATGTAATCTATGGGTATTGCATATAGTTGCGTTTTGGCTCGTCTGGGTAACGATAAATCTATTCGTTTGCACAGAGGGGACAGCCTCGATCGTGGCTCTTCGTCGTTAATTAAAAGTTATAACGAATCCCTTTAATTTAAAATCGGAATCGTGTACCCGATACAATTCCGATATGAATGCATCACTCCTCTCCGTTTTGCCATTTTAATGCCCGCACAAAGCCTCAACCATTCTATGCATTTCGAATTTCAATTTGGATTTTTCATTTTATACATTGTGTTATTAATATTCATATTTGGAGTACAGTTTTTGCGATGCCTTTGAATATTGTACACGTAGCTGATTTCGCTTATGAATAGATTGGATATTTTTGTTCTTCATTTGCTATTTAATCCTGCGTATTGTTTAACGTCCAATCGAATTCTCGTAAGAGTTTGAATAAATTGATAAATCATGTGTATGCGTTTTATGTATTATGTATGAGACGCATTATGACCGTAAGTATATATGTTTTTCATTTATCCATTTTTGGATGTAATTGCAACATTCAGAGTTTATAAATACAAAGATTACTATATATATCTTTTTTTTTTTTCATTGTTGACATGAGTTTCCATATTTCGTTAGTATTATTAAGCGTCGTGCATGCGTGGGAATATGTACCATAAAATTACCCCCCCCCCCCCCCCCCATCCCCCACCCCCCTCGTGCCTCGTCGTTATTATTTTCCAGAATATTAAAACACTCATTTCGATTTTACGTTATTTGTCATGGTTTGTAAAATCTCTCTTAATGAAGCTAATTTTAATTTTAATGCCTCGTATACATTTTAATTGACATGTGGAGTTATACAAAAGCATATTTCGTATTGAACGTGGCAATTACGATTACGGGTTACAGAAATCACGAAATTAGGAATTAAATTCTGACGGAATTCTCCGAGATTCGAATAATAATAATAATAAGTAATAATTCTTAAAAACGAGGGAAATAATTCATCCGAAAAAAATCATTGCTTTTCAATGTTTTAATTAAAATCATTTATGTGCAATTATGGGTAAATTTTTCCTTTTACCAAAAATGTTAAGTTTCATACTTTCTTTATTATTTTCGAAATCGAGTTATTTCCAGGGCTATGATTCACGTGTTTTCCCCACCTGTTGCGACGCTCGTCTTATACCCATATAGTATTACGGAGGACCCGGTGAAACTGCTGAAAACGTGGATCGATATGGTGCGACCAAGTTTAACTCGCTTCCCCGTGATTTTGTGACGAAAATCTCAGCCCGAATGTCCTGAGAGAAGGGACTTCCTGTTCGGACTATGACAATTGCGCAATATCGATTTTCAGGATTCCACTAAAGCCTCAAAATATCCATTAAATTTTTTCATGCGCAATACCAAAAACCTTTCTCAACAAACTGTGAAAAAAAATCAAAATCCTCCCTTAAATACTTGAATAAAAAAAAATTAGTCCACCAAAAAAAATATATTGACCATAAAATTTTTTCTACAACTATAAAAAAAAAAAAAAAATAATGATCGCACCTTAAAAAATTAATCTTTCTCATTAATCTTAGAAAATTATACATTTTGAGACAAATATATTCTGTAAAAAGTATTAATATGACAAAAAAAATAAATTTTTTTTTTTGGCAGTACTTTTTTTTCCCATGGGATGTACCAAATATAGATCGACGGATACATAATTGGTTCACCTGGATATTTTGTGGAGTAGAAGGAAGGAGAGAGCAGAGATAGGGTCGAGCGATGTGTTACCACCCCTTCCACGTACTGCAGGTTCCCATACAATTCGTCGACTAAAAATCGCCGGTATAATTGCGCAAAGGTGCACAGCGGCTTCTTCGCCAATTATACACGCACGTTCTAACGCATAATGTATAGCGATGATCGAAGAAAGGAGGAACGGACGCCACGAATCCCCATTCATTTGTGATTCGGAAAACTTTTCGTTGGCTCTCTCGGTCGAGGGGCGACGATGTTAACACGCGATGTCCCGGCCGCTTGTTCACCCTCTTCCCTCGCGGTGTGCCCGAAATAAATAATACATTCAATTGGAATTGCTCGCAACGAGCACGCCAACGTACGTGTCCTCTTTCTCAATACCGGCACACGAAATTAATTTTAAAAAATGACTTGTCGCAGCCAATTCCACCATATGCTCGGTGCATTATCAGTAATCGCTACGAAATCACCAAATGTTCTTGACTAATTTCGATGGGCAGCGAAAAATGGTAACAACACCGAGAGAAAAAGTTTTCTTGACTCACGATTTTCGTTCGTGAGACGATCTATTCGAATTTTCTTATTGTATTTTGTTTTAATGATCTGAAATAAAAATAAAAAAAAACCATCACCTCTGTACGTAGTTTCAGCAGGGGTTGAGAAAAGTGGCCTTGTCGTGGGGGTGAGTCTACCCGCGATTTGCTCGTCCCTCGTTGGTCGAATCGTTTCTCTCGTCGTTACTCGTTGTTCGGTCCAGTTGCACGGTCAAAGTGCGAATCACACCCACACACGCACATACACATATGTATATATACGTACATTATATCCGTATACATCTATATATTATAGTGATATACCATATACACACACATATATACATATATGTATATACACGTAAATTATATTCCGTATACAGCTATATATTATAGTGATATACTATATATACACACACATATACATATATGTATATACACGTACCTTATATTCCGTATACAGCTATATATTTTAGTGATATACTATATATATATACACACACATATACATATATGTATATACACGTACCTTATATTCCGTATACAGCTATATATTATAGTGATGTACTATATATACACACACATGAATATATATATATATATATATGTGGGAGAGGATAGCAGCAACTATGCAATACCAATATCCTATGCACACTGAAAAAGAGAAATGGATTTTGGTGGTCGGAGTTCGCGCGCCCCCGTAACGCTACAATCAACCGAGTATTCATCGGATAAGCATAACGTTTACAAGCCCCGGCGCTCGATGATGCAACTGCGTTATGAAATCGGGGAGTGCAGTGCGCTGTTGGCGATGTCGCTGTGTGTGACCATAGAGGCGAGGAATTTTTAGACTCGTTTGCAGATTTCACGGGAGCGTTGCATAAATTATATCCACATATAAGCCAGAGGTGCATGCTGATGATCGTAAATTTTGACAATGCGCCTAGCGAGCTCCGGGTTTTCAACTTTGGCTCAACCCCACTTCGATCGTTTATAACCAATACGATACACGCCACCGAAGTGGCCTCGATATCGTTCTTTTATTATGGATGCCATTTACACCATGTGTGTACTTACTCTGCTGATGGCAACAGTTTCCTAACGAGTATCCACTCCCCTCCCTCCATTTTAACCACTTTTAATCACCGTACCCACAATCCATTTCGCAAGCCCAAATTTACACCGAAAATCAATCCAACATATTGGTTATAATACTTCGTTTTACTTTTTTCTTTTTTTTTTTCCTTTTTTTTTCTTCGTTTTATCGCGTCGTATTGAAATTTTGCGATCGCTGCTATGCGTCGTCAAATTAGTGACCTTAACGGAATTGCGAGATCAACGATCGAAGTGTACTTCCGGTTCGAATTTCGAAATTACGGTGCTTCGTCGGTTTTTTATTTGAGGTATCGATTATTTGTAATCACTATTGTTATCGAGTTATGTATTTTATCGAATAAGAGCCTGTATCCATTTTTCTTTTTCAGTCGTTTCGAAAAAGGAGATTTTTTTTGGTCGTTATCTTGTTTTTGTCGGACTCACAAAAATTTTTTGTCTTTGGTTGATTTTTTTTGCAAATATTGTTTTCAAGTCGCTATTTCACAGTAGAAATGACACGATTCGAATATTCTTACAATGATTGGAAAAAAAAAGTGATTTTTCGACGTTCTGAACTAAAAATTCATAAACCCGATTTCCGGTCGGAAAATGTCTACTGTATTTGCACGCACAAATGGCAAAAATTTATTTTTGACAGGTGCAGTGATTCCGGCATTTCAATTTAAAAAAAAGTCATCAGGAAAAATCAGTTACCGGCTTAACATTTACCCTTTTATAAATATTTTCAATGAATCTTTTCATTTTCTGCAAAATGATGTTAATTTTTATGGTGTGAAATTAATTTTTTCGGTGATAACGAATGTGTAAGGAAGCTTCGAATAATTTGTTAAATCTGTGGGACCAAGCGTGTTAAATAACAAGATGTTGAGCGGAAACAATCGGTTAGTTATCTGGTAGGAATAAAAAAGATGATGGGCATTATCAGTTACCGGAGAAGCGGAATAATAAGTGAACGAGTTTGGAGGCACGTGGGAATCGCTCTTCCCGGACGTACGTATCCATGTAATACACGATTATTACGTGCATCCTTGCAAATTTTCACCGGTGGTAGGTTTGCTAATGCGCTCATGTGCACACGTTGCCCGAACAATATATGCAGACGTTGCAAACAAACCGTTCCCCACCACCACCCGAACAACGGATATATTTTGGCTTAATAATACCGCGGTCAGTAGATGTAAGATAGTTATAATTAGGCGTGCATTGGGTCTAGCAATAAGCAGGTTACCCATGTGAACTTCCCTCGCGCGCATTTTCGGGTGTGACGGCGATAAGGTGCGGTTATGACTATATTCATGATTTCATGTAGTAGCAACCATTTTTTTCCCTCCCAATATTACAAAACAATTTTCCCAAACGTCAGTGACAAAAAAAAAGTTGTCAAATTCAAGTATTGACATTTTTTTCATCATCTAATAACGCTTTTTACATATGCAATGAATTTTTAATAAAGAAATATTTATTTACACTATAATCGTCCCCAAAATTTATGCCGCATTTAGGCCTAAAAATTCAATTTTCTAGGCCAAGACTCGGCAAATTCAAGTATTGACATTTTTCAATCATCTAATAACGACTTTTTTGCACGGCAGTAAAAATTGCATTATGAAAAAAATTCAGCAATCCAATAAAAAATCCGTTGAATTAACTGCATTAATTATTGACTGAATTTTTAACGCGAAGAAATATTATTATTTATACAATAAAATCGTCCCAAAAATTATCCCGCATTTTGGCCTAAAAATGCAACTTTTTTTGCCTGCGACGATTTTTACAAAATCGCAGAATGCTCGCTAATGCCGAGTTAAAAATCCTACATATTTCATTTGCAAAATTAATTTTTTTACTCGTGAAGCATTAAAAACCTCGTTTTTCAGATGCGACTCAAAAGGCCCCGGTCTCCCCCTCCACAGAGTTTGGGCCGCTGTAGCTTCGAGGCGAGTCTGAACTGCTCCCTAATAGCGAGCGAACCGTTAAGACTCCTTCGCGTCTGTGCTGCACGGTAGGATGCACTTTTTTGTGGGTATATTTGGGCTGGGAAAGAGGCAAAGTCAAAAGGAAGGACAGGCGTAGAGACGGACAGACAGACGGACAGACGAAGCGTCGAGCTTGTAGAGAGAGAGAGAGAACTGTCGAGGGTACTAACATCACGGAACGACGACACGATATACAATACCGTGTATAGCATAATTAAATTCGTGCTCGCTAGGCACACGTTCGGGGAAACGATGCAAATAGCGCATTTTATTATTTATGTACCTACTTTGTTTACTAAAATTACGTATTCGCGTTGTAATTATTGCGTTCCGGTCAGCGCTGAACCTGTTATTTCAATGTTTTTGCATCAAGCACAAGCCCACACACTCTTCTGGTGTTCACTCGATTTGTACTGGGCGTTGCTGATCGTATAGAATGTTGACGAGAGTGCGCACGGCCTCGAAACGTTATTAATGCTGCGGTACCTGACAAACAAAAATGATTAGTATTTATCGTCAGCGATTTCCGTTTACGCGAATCTCCCCCGCGCCCCCCTCCTCCTCCCCCTTTTCATTTTACCTCCATCGTGTTGCATAGTACTCGTCAATATTTCGGCTCTTTTGTACACTGTATATAGTTTGTATGTGCAATGCCAAAGCGACATTGCATACACGCGTACCGTATTTATCCGCGTTATATTTGCCAACGAAAATTTTTCGTCGCTACTAATTTGATAGCATTTGCTATTAGGCTGTTTCATTTTTTTACCCTGTTTTTTGGCTTTTTTTTTGGTTTCGTCTCTGACTTTATGTAAATTCGGAATAAATGAGGTTTTTTTGTCAGGGGGTGGGAAAAAGTTAATTGCCATTTTGGCAATTATTAATTGGTGATGATTGATATTTACAAAAATTAATTATTGGAAAATGTAAGGGAGAAAATACAAAGTGCGAATTTATAGCAGCAAATATTCTTTATTTCTGTCTATTTTTCTTTTCGGGTGAAATGTCATATTTTTTTAAGAAGGAGTTAACGAAATTGAGGTTAAGCCATCAGTTTTCAATTCTGTGACTAAATTCGGAAATATTGTGTCTCAGTGTTTTTTTTTTAGTCGTATAAGATATTGGCAGTATTTTTATTGGTACAGTAATTAAATATATTATCTCGTTTTATGACAATTTTTTTTTCAGTGCAGATTCACTTATTGGATATATTGATAAAAAAAATATATATAGATATAGAAATTGAGGTATTATGTGTGGAATAAAATGGGCATTTTCGCGCGAATTTTATATTTTCAAACGACGTGCAAAATAAAGTTATTAAATTGCTCTAGTATTTTTAGTTATCGGTACACGAATCAACGGCAGGGTCATAAATATTCCTTATAAACGAAGCACGAAATTGAGCTTTCAAAGTTACTCATATTTTCTCGTGTGACTATTTTTATTTTTTAATTTTTTTTTTTCATCCACCGCAACTCGATTTACCTGCTAATATCGGAGATTGGTTTTATGTCTATCCGCACTTACCCCGGACAGCAAAAGTGATATAATGTTCGAAGCAGCAGAAGAATGGAGAGATACGGTACCAAAATTACGAGATATCTCAACGTAATTCTTGTGCTTCACTCGATTAACCCGTTCATCAATGATGAAGCAATTATCAATGACAAAGCACGTTGAATTTCGGTCTTATTTTTTCGTTTCCATCGCTCGGCGAAACCGCAACGAAATCCATACTCACAATTTCACTAGTAACAATAATAACAACAATCGGTATTTATAAATTTATCATGATTCCCTGAATACTTCGCGTTCTTGATTATTCGCTACGTATCTCGTTTATTATTTTCATCTGATTACCTCTCCGTTATTGCAATTGTTCATTCGCGTCCCGATAACAGAGCCACGACCAAACCACTATCGATTTGCAGCTATCATTTCGGACCAGAGATCAATGAACACGAAATATGCGCGAGCAGAATCGGCAATTTGTAAATTATATAAATTCAACGAATCGGTCGCGTAATACCGATGCTGTTCAGTGATCTTTGCGGTATCGGTAGTCACGAAATTAAACGCTGTAAAAAATAAAAACAATTAAAAAATGTAAAGTCAATCAGCGAAATTGTTTTCGTTGACAACGGAGAAAACGATCGGTAAATAGGAATTGGAAGGATAATGGCAAAAAATCGGTTGCGCAATACCGATTTTATTCATATAATAATTAAATGTTCGTATAACTTGGTTAATTATTATATGAATATAATGTGGTTAATAATTACATTCTTATAATTTGCAGTATCGGGATTGGCTGAGTAAACACGTCACAAAAAAAAAGGAAATCGCCAAAATTTTCGCCGACGAAAGAAGAAGGCACTTCCTTGTGTGTTTGAGAGAACAAGAGAACTACGTTCTCGTCTTTCGTCCGGGCTAACCCAGGCGTGACAATGAAGTACAGATGTAACGAGTATGTCTTTCGCGTCGTTTCAAGCGCTTGTTCGACTCGTGTCTGGCATGTCTCTTCTCTCATTATAATTCCTGCGGCGTTCCCCCACAGTCCGAGGACATTCTGTCGTCTGGTCCGTCTGCTCTTGCGCTTGTCTTCTCAGGATCCTCTGCGTTGGATCCTCCACGAAAAATCATGTTTTTCCCCTGAATCCGAAATTTTTTGACAATTCATCCATATACCTGAAATTTCGAGTTTTTTCGCGCAAGTCACATACCAAATTTTATATTTCATACAAAAAAATGTATCACCAAATTTCACCTGATCCACTCAAAACTAAAAACTCCATTTTTTTCAATAATATTTCCATGCAATGTTGATTTCGTTTTGATTCTGAAAAAAATACATAAAAAATAACCAAAAAGATTACGATAAAAGTAATGATATCATAAATGACCCTTCAGAGAAACAATGGAGGCTCCAAAAAAAAGTCCCCAAACGAATAAAATTTTACCTTGAAAAAAAAAAATAATAATAATAACCATCGTCGCCAATAATTACGCCCTAAAAAAAAAAAAAACGATTTATATAAATTCACGTAGCCGATCCAATTGCCTTTCCCAGCGAAATTCTTCGTCTACCAGTTCTCCCCGAAAAGTACCTGCGCCGAAGTAGATACGGATCTGGGAGCGCAGTAGTTACAGTCCCCAGTAGTATCAGTCGTCGCAGTAGTAGTGCTTAATGGTGGTTGTGGTAGTAGTAGTAGCAGTACCGAAAGAAGAGGGTTCACTTCGTCCAAAAACCAGGGCAGCATGTGTGAGAGTGCGGGCGGCAGGATGCGACGAAACAATCGCCACAGGGTTAGAGGATGAAGCAAAAGAAAGAAAAAAAAAAAAACCCGTGAAATTCAGAGCGTGTTCACAGGCCCATAACGCACAGTGCAACGACCACTTATTTCGACGTCAGGCATGCACAATATTTAAGACTAAATTTCGCGTATTTTATTAATGACTCACGGGAACCTCAACCCAGAGTCTCTCCACGTATATACACACACACGATATACGATTTTTTGCTTTCCCGGTAACGCTATGTTCACAGCCGATGCAGAAGCGCGCGTGAAAAAAAATCTATTCGCAAACTCGTGTGTCGATAAACGTTTGCATAGTCGTTTCTTTTTATCGGGGATCAAGAACCTCTTAAATTTTGTCTGGAGTTTACAGAAGCCGGAAACCTTTCTGTTGCACAGAGCTGCCCACAGACCGTCACACGCACACACATACACACACACGCACGCACATTTACTGCACAAATGCAGAAGCGTCGAAGCTTCTTCTTTTCGCAGTGCTATTTCTTTCTCAAATCAAACATTCCGGAAATAAAGTTTGCGGGCCATCCTGTATTATTGCCAGTTGCTGGTTGCTGGATTTTCTGGCAGCGTATGTTGCGGGGGCAAAGCACGCAACGTTCAAGCATACATGATGTATTAGGCTGTATAGTATGTATTAGTACACGAGGCACTCATACATAGAGAAGAAATGAGTGTTGGTTACACGTGCGGATTGCGCGCGTACGTTCGCCTCGGCCACGCTGCTTCTGCTGCTGCCGCTGCTGCTGCTGCTGCACGCACGGTGGTCACGCATTGTGGAGAGAAATTTGGCCCTAGAGATTGAGGCCATTGCACCTAAAAACCCTCGATGAACGAGACGAGTTTCGCGAGCCGGCGATGTACCGCACTGTACTAAAAACGGCCCCGAGCTGAAGGAACTCGGTGTACCAACGAGTGAAAAGACTCAAGGGACCATACACTTATGGATTTTTCATTCAAAAATCATTACAGTCCCCGGAATTTCTAAGGAATATTTTATCTCATTTTCCACTTAAATTCTCGTCTTTGCAAATTTTAACAAGACTTTTTTTTTAAAGCAAAAAGCAAGTTGGATAAAATGGATTGGATGGAATGATTTTTATCGCTGAAAAAATTATAGTTGTGCAAGTGCATTTTTTTCCACGAAATGCAAATTCTAAATGTATTTCTTATGGTTTTTCTAATTTTTGGAAAAATATTAATAACGTATGGGGACATTTTTTTTTCATGCGAATATGCAGCTTTGCCAATTAAAGGGTTAATTGCATAAAAATGTCAACTCTCGCCCAGTTTCCGAACCAATCCCAAATTAAACAGGCCCTCAATTTCTGCGTAACGTTCGTGTAATTGACACACCGAGACAACGCGATCCGGACAAAGATTCCATTGTTAAAATTGGTCCAAGCAATTTCGAACCGAGAGTAAGACCGTAGATTCTAATTGGCTAAGTCAAGTCAAAAGGGGCAATGCACCGTAGGACAAAGCACGTTGACTACAACAGGAGACGCGGATTAAAAAAAAAAAAATTAACAGAAGCTACAAGATACTGAGAGTAAAGGAGAAAGAAAGGAAAATACGAGATCCACGGATCTTTTATAAATGGGATTGCACTTAACGTTAAGTATTATTTTTTCGGCATCTACAAAGACATTAATTTCTGCTATTTTTAAGCTCCTTTTGTTGCTATTACAAAATCTGAGTAACAATGGCAACAAAAAAATCACAGAATTTTTTTAAAATAAATTTAAAACATAACATTATTTAACAGCGACCCAACAGTAATTTTTATTTCGTGTGTCTTGTTCAATTATTTAAAAAAAAAATTTCAATTAACATTTAACTTGAACAAAATAAAATTTGTTTAAAAAAAATTAGTCACTTCTAATTATATTTACATTTATAGAAGTTGTACAATCCGCAACAAAATTTTTTCACTCAAATTAATAATTTCCAATATCATTTTTCACCTTACGCAATATGACGTAACTGACTCTACTTAATAAAGAATGTCATTGTTAAAATTCGTGTTTTGGAGTGGTCGATTCGAAGCGTTTTTGAACGCTGAGTTGAATCGTAGATTCTAATTGGCTAAGTCAAGTCACGAGGGGCAATGCACCGTAGGACAGAGCACATCGACTACAAGAAGAGAAGCGAATTGAGAATAAAAAGAGGGAAGGAAAAGAGAGGAAGAGAGAAGAACAGAAGCTCTAAGAAACGAAGAGTAAAGGAGGAAGCAGAGAGAAGAAGAGACCAAGAGCGAGAGGAGGTTATGGTGGTGGCGGCTGAGCGTGTAGGACGAGGTGGGGTTGCAGAGTGGGCCTTTCGTGGGCAGGTGGTCCACCTCGGCTCAAAGAACTTTTTCAGGGGCGTTGATCCGCGACAACTACGACGACAACGACGACGAAGCTGTGCGAGAAAGCGCGTGCAGCTCTTCAGCAACAGCACCACCGGCAATAGCCATCCAGAGACTCGAAGAATAATAAAATTCGGCGTAGTAGCTTTGTCTGTCGATGAAAAAAGTATGAAGACTGGCGTGAATCAGTCAGATACATATGTTATACTATATATACATATCTGCTTATATGTACATATGTATATATGGATACGAATCTTTTTTTTCTTCTATTCTTAGTATTATATGTGAAAGCTGGACTTGGTGTGAAACTTACGGAAAGTGACTGTACAAGAGGAGCTCTTCAGCAACTGCAACACCAGCAGTAGTCGTCCACAGACTTGAAGAATAATAAAAATCGGCATAGCAGCTTCGACTGTCGATAAAAAAGCTTGAAGACTGGCGTGAATCAGTTGGATACATGTTACACTATATATGTGTACATAATTTTTTTTTTCGGAGTGCTATATTTGTAACTTACGGAAAGGATAGTACCGAGTGACTGTATATAAGGAGCTCTTCAGCAATGTCCATCCAGAAACTCGAAGAATAATGAAATTCGGCGTCGAAGCTTTGACCGTCGATGAAAGAGTATGAAGACTTGTGTGAATCAGTCGGATACATATGTTATACTATATATATATCTGCTCATATGTATACATATGACGTACATGTACATACAATTTTTTTCTTTTTTTTTTTCTTGGTGTTATATGTGAAAGCTGGACTTGGTGTGAAACTTACGGAAAGGATAGTACCAAAAGTGACTGTACAAGAGGAATATATAGGCAGTGGCGTCGGTTATTTGTGCTTCGAGGGCAACGCGAAACCGTTGAGAATTAGCAGCAGTCCTGGCGGTGCACTGTGCACGACTTGAACGTGGTTATTGCACACGAGGCTCTATCATGCTCGAGAGCATCGACTCCCTCTGCATGTTTCGTGAGCGGGTGGGCTGCTTCGTTTGGTGCGTTGCACACGGGCGATACACGAAATATTCACGGAATCGATTATTGTTGTAACAGGAAGTCCGACGGTTTTCACGTTCTGTTGATAATCGCATTGTAACAGCGAATCAGAAACAGGAAACATGTAGTATGAGATTTTTTTTTATGACGGAGAGCCATGTTCTGAAGATCTATAGATCTTTTCCACATGCCAATTATTTTTTATTATTATTATTATTTTTTATTTTTCTAAATTATGAAGAATTTATTTTTACAATTATTCTTTCTAGAAAAGTGCGTATGTATTTCAAGAGAAAAAATTTCGATTTTTCGTGAGATCGATTATTATTGTAACCGGAAGTCCAACGATTTTCCCCATCTGTCGACAATGTCGAGTCGGGAACAGGACAAATATGGATTTATTTTATAATCATTTGGAAAAACAAAAATTCTAATACTCCCTAAAAAAAGTCATGATAAAAAAAAATGTCCTTATAGAAATTTGTCGCAGATTCATCCAATACGCAGCCAATAATACACATCCTACAACAAGGAGGCCTTGGAATGGCGAAACGTTCACCCGCGCGTTGGCCCGAAGAGCGAAGACGTCGAGGGGCTTCTCGTTGGTTGCTGTAGAGAGAGAGTGGTACCTTCTCTTCAGCTTCTCTCTCGACGACGCTATATACACGGCTCGTATTGCGTCCATCGTCGTAGTCGTTGCAGTTAGTAAGCGGAGACGATTGCAGCGGGCGAAGGGAATACACAGCCTAAAAAAAGAAGAAAAAAAAAAAAAAAACATCCCAGTAGACGAGAAGAGAAAGAAGGTAACCGAGGGCAGTCGAGAGAAAGAAGCCAACAGCAGAAGCTGTAGCAGGGCCAAGGAAAAAACGAACCTCGTCACCGAAAACCGCCTAGCGATTGCATTAAGTAGGTGAGCGGCTTGTGATGCTTGTGGGCAGGGCCTATGCAAGAGGATCGAACGTCTGCAGGGACGACAACGGCAACTACGAAGACGATGAGGAGAACGAAGCGGGGCCAGCAGCACCAGCAACACCATGAAGAGAGTATGAAGTAGCTGAGGGGATGTGAGGGGGAAGCCAAAGAACTCTCCACGTGTGTGTGTGTGTGTGTGCGTGAGTTTATACAATGATTACACACACGAATTTCAAGTCCGGGCTATGCCATATATTTTGGCGTGTAGTTGAGGAGTAGCGAGAGAGGAGAGCCGAAGAGGAAAGACGAAGAGGAGAGAGAGAAGCAGCCGCAGAGGCAGCCGGGGGCTCGAGGGCGTAAAGGGGAAGAAAGAGGGTCTAGAAATCAGGTTGTTGCACCGGAGCGGAGAGTGGGGCGTGAGCCCAAGGCCCCTGCCACTTCCCCATCGCGAATTTAGGCCGTTGCACTTTTTGGCCATCCGGCCGATGTGGTGGGGGCCCAAATAGGCTGATAGTCCGGGTGGGGCGACGCCTGCGATCCTCTCTCTCTCTCTCTCTCTTACTCTTTCTCTTGTTGCCACGGGTTTCGAGGGGCACGGAGGGATAGTGCATTTAGGTGCAGCAGCAACGGGCTACACGCTCTGGCCCCGACAGCACCAACTTGCTTCGCAGTGGAAAGAGAGGAGAGACTCTAGCAAAGAGACAGGGCCGCATGCCGACCCTCAGGATCCGATCGACGATTTCGAGCCGCATTTTTCGCCGCAGATCTCTTCGAGAATTATGGTTTACCGTTTCGCCGATTTGCTATGTGATTTTTGGGCTTTTCTCGGGGTTTTCATAATTAAGAAATTAATTTCTTTGGCTATGGTTATATGGTGGGATTTAAAAAAATGTTAATGTCAAGATTTTTGGGGAGGGTTCTGTAGGTAGGATTTTGGTAACTGTTTAGAAGCGTTTTTTCGGAGGTTAGTTTGAGAAATCATTTTTTAGGGGTGTTTTTTACCGTGTTATAGTGCCAAGATTTTTGGGTTTTTGGATATATTTGGACATTGAATTGTCGTTTTTGTATGGAATTAAAGTTAGAAAATTAATGAAAGAGCGAATAGTGGAAATATGTTTCTTGAAATAAATAATTATTCTGGTAATCAATTAAAAGTACCGAATAATTATACAAAATTGTGTCATCTGCACAATGTATATTGTTTAAATAGCTATTTCATTAAAAAAAAAGGGGAAATACACTTGAATATTCCAGAATTTTAGATTTGTTGCAATTATTTTGGCCAATTCAACTACTTGCCTAGAATTACAAATAAACTAGCATCAATTAATTGTTATCCCTAAGTTCCTCAGACTTTTCCCTAAGTTGAATCCCAAATAATCCCTTCCCCATTCATTGAGTCGTCCAATAGCTTCCGCTTTCCAAAATCCGGAACTGAATGCCAAAAACGTCTTTCCGAATGGCTACCCATCTCAAAATTTGGTACTCGAATTTGGTACTCAAAGTTCCAAAAAAATCCAAAAAAAGAGAGAGCCAGCCAATGGAGTTCGTAAAAGCGAGAGAGAAAAATCGTTTCGTTTCTTATACAACGTCGTTCCTCCATCTTGACGACGGGCAGGAGAGTTGGAAAGAGGATCACAGCGAGAGAAGCTGAACCACCATCGGTATCGGAGATTACAAGCTCTCTCGGGTGATCCACGTGTGCATCCTACTCTTGGTCTGCTACAGTGTAGTTATAGCGAAATGACGACGACGACGACAACGCCGAAGAGGACCCCGAAGAAGAAGAAGTCGAAGAAGAAGAAGAAGAAGAAGAAGAGGACGATGATGGTGGTGCTGCTGTACGATGGTGGTGGGCGCTCTCCTCAGGCCGAGCCTAGGTAAAAAAGAAAAGGTAGACTCGCGAAAGGCGGCCCAGGGAATAAATTGCATTTAGGCCGTTGCACCTTAAAGTGAAGTGAGGGAGGGGGGGCCCGAGGGGGTACGACACACACTGGTTCCACAGCTCTCTCCATCTCTCTCTTTTCCCTCTATTCCTATCCTCGCTCTCACACCGCTTTCGCCAAACTTCCATCGTTCCTGTATATATAGCTATACGTCTAGTCGGTAAAAAAGGGGGCAAGTGGGCCTAGCAACTAGAGAGGGGAGGTTGTGGTATGTTGGATGCATGGCGGGCCGTGAAAACCGGCGAAGTAAGAGTAGGAAGCTCTTGCCGTGGACGTACAAGCCGAAAAACGAAAGAAAAGGAAAAAAACGAAAAAGAACGAATAAGGAAAAAGAAGGAAGGCCCAAAAGTAGGAGGAATTATGGAAGGAGAAGAATGCGCGGCGAGGGGAAGCAACGCTTTGCCGAAGAGAGGCTCGGCCAAGAGGCGAGAACGCTCTGATGCATTTTGGGCCTTGTGCATTGGCCGGTTAGAGTGCCGGCCCGCTTACCGATAGAGAGGGGCAATGTAGCCAATGCATTTTGGGACTATTCGCTTGCGGTTTTGTGGTGGGGGACGGTTACCGTCAAGTGGGACCTAGCAACGAGAGAGGAAGACGCCTAGCAACGCGGTAGTGGGGATTAGTCCTGGCTGCGCGCGAGCGCACTGCCGGCGGGGCCTCAAGCGGGGGCGGGGGAGAGCCTAGAATGCATTTAGGCGCATACAGGTTGTGGCTGTTGGGCCCGGGGAGCGCGGGCCCAACGAAAGAAATGGGCACCGCAGGGTGGGGGGTAAGTAGGGTTCACGGGAGGTTTTCGACTCGTCTCCGCGCTGTACTGGCCCTCGTTCTTTTTCTCCGCGTTGTCCTCATCCTCCCGACTAGTTTCAGTGGTTCACAAATATTTTAGCAACTCCTCAGCGCTCATGAGAACCCTTAGAATTCTTCCTTTATACGAATTTTCAAGCGTCATATTCGTGGTAATTAGTTTTATCGAAAATGTACTTTCAAATTACGACTATTCATTTTTTAATATTCATATAATTTTTTTAGTTATGATTACCATTGTTGAAATAACAATAACTCGGATGCCGGAATTATGAAATACTTCCGATGGCCACCAAAATTGTTCCGTCAATTTTTATTGTTAATTTCAATAATCACCGACTATAAGTAGGTGGAAATTATAACGGCGAAAATATGATTGGCTATCTCTGCGAATTATAATGTATGAATGTTGCTTTTTTGTTGAAAATTTGGGAGATTTCTTGACGCCTCGAAAAACGTATTCGATTTAATCGATCAACTATAGCTAACCGAGCAAGTCTTTGCAAAAGTATAGCTTGAACCGGTACATGTAATTTGAGCGGCGAGACGCTTCGGTATATGTGCACACCGCTAGTAAAGCTCGTATATATATCTACTCCATGCATCGCTCATGATGTTAACCGATTGCACACGCATAGAGTTGCACGCAGCCGAGAGTATGCACGCGAGAACTGCGTTATCTGAGATTCGGTATGGGATAATTTGCGATAACGTGTAGACGGCGCAGTCGGGACCCGACGGCCCATATGGAAATAGCTCTCGGCTAGCCAGACGTCTGATACAACCGGACGTCACGACAATTCGGCTTACAGCGACGACTTGTAGTATTTTATGTACAACTTGCCCTACGGAAATGCGACATTCAATTTTATTTTCATTGTAATACTTTTTTTTTCATATCAAACGCTACCTGGTCTCTTTATTGCGATACATATGAATTATTTATGCGGATCAATAATTTTTTGTAAAAATTATTCATTTTTGTTTCGTACACGAGACATTTTGGGTTCAGAAATTTTTATGAAATACGTCTTTCATAAAAATGCAGAAAAGCTTTACTTATTTTGCAAATATTTTGACATGGATAAGGTCTTTTTTGAATTCTGATGGTTTTTCAAATATTCAATGAAATTTCTGCTTTCCATGTAATGAATACACGAAATATGTTATTCGTTACGCTGGAATAAAAATAATAATTCACTGTAAATCGATTGTGATATTTGTAAAAATGTTGGGTTTCGTTGTAGGTCCGTGCGAAAATATCTCCGAGTGTCTGTAAAATAAAGAATCGGGGTTAAATGGTCTGCGACCTGAGCTGGATCGCGTCACAAGTAAATAAATCAAATTCTTGAAAAATCTGTATTTTTAGCTTGGCTTTTTTTCTTCACGTCCTCATCAAAGTCTAAAATTTAATCGGAGGAATCCAAAAAAACGCGTAACCTCAAAATGACAATTAAAAAAAAAAATTCCTAATATTTGAAAATTAATTGATACCCAAAAATCGATGTATCAGATGTGTTCATTTTCAATGACACCTTTGACGGATTATCTTTCCTGATTATGGCATCAGAAATTGTTGTGGAATTCGGGGATTAGGGCCTCGTTTGCATGTAATTATTTGGCATTTGGTAATATCAATAGATGCGAATGAATAAATTGCTTGGAATTAATCCGTGCGGTATATCAAGAGGAGAACATGCTGTGCAGGGAGTTAACGCTCCCGGAAGTAGCTGTTATATAATGCAGCGCGCCGACGAGGGTAGAAGGTTAACCCTACCGAGTTCTCGTTACGCGTACGCGATCGGGTAATACGCTCCTTTACTTTCCATTTGTGGCGGTATGACCTTGGTGCGCGACAGCGAGAGCCACTGGAGGCAATGCTTCTTCCGCCGTCGTCGTCGGTGCGATCAGAGAGCAAAAGCGGCACCGCTCTTCATATATACATGCGCACTTGTGCGGTGAAACTGCCGAGTGAGTGCGAAGCCCTCAGCAAAGTCCTCCGCAACGGGATCAGCGTTTGTGTGTTCTATTTTTGTGGACTAATTTCATGGTGAACAAAAAAAAATTTTTAATTTTTTTGCAACATCAAGTTTCCTTTTTGCAAAGTCAAATGGAAATTTCTCTAAAATTTATTCAGGAGAAAAAAAATCTGCACTTTATTTCAAAAGAAAGTTAAACGAATTGGGAGAAATTATATTTTTGGCATATTAATAATTGGGAATTAGGAAATTCGGGTGTCTCGCATGATTGAAATCCGCATGAGTATAATGACGAACGAATTGGCTCAAAAGTGTAGTTTTACGTCATTCGTTCATTACTTTAAATGACTCTGTCGGCCAAGTGCCAAACTGTGTATTTTTCGATAGTTAATTAAGCGTGTGAAGGACCGGGCGAGCGCTGTCGGATTACGACTGTGCTGAAAAGGGTAAGGTAGGGGGTTGAGAGTCAAGAGTTTGGAGAAACCTGGATTTCGGGAGCTCAAAGGGCCGACCTTCGTGGATTCCATAGGGGGACTTACAATTATTGGCCCTTGCTGGAGGAATGGACTTCCGGGTGTCATAGGGCGACTTAGACTTAGAATAATCCAGGGCGTGGGGGGTTCATAGGGGGACTTGGAATAATTCCCTGGAAAATTAGGAATGAGTGCTTAGAATAGAATGGGGATCATAAGTGGACTTGGAATAACCGGCCCTCGAAAGACGTTTAGGGGACTTGGAATATTCAGATTCAGGGCTCATGAAGGGGGGGATAATAATATTTAGTCTTCAGGACTAAAATGCAGGCCTTGGGGACTTGGAAATATATTTTATTGAATCCAATAATTATTGAAGAAAATCAACATTTGATTCGTCTAATGAAAAATTCACTTGAACAAAAATCACACGAAAATTTTGCTTATTCAAATAATTTATTTTTCTGAGTGTAGGAAGGGTAGGGAATTAGGGCTGTGGGAGTTAATATGAGGTGTTGGAATATTCGGGCCCTGGGGGCTCATCGGAATCAGAATTTCTAGGCCGTGGGAATTCATAGGGGGGCTTGGAATTCGAAGAATTTTTTTTCTCTGAGTGTAGGAAGGGTTAGAGAATTAGGGCTGTGGGTGTTAATATGAGGTGTTGAAATATTCGGGCCCTGGGGGCTCATCGGAATCAGAATTTCTAGGCCCTAGGAGTTTATAGGGGGGCTTAGAATATTCAGAACCTAAGGGGTTCCATAGGCTGAATTAGAATAATTCGATCCTGAAGAGCGATTACAGTCCGACTCGCAATAATGTGGCCTTGGTAGGGAGGGGTGCTTATTGAGGGAATTAAGATGGACCTGCGTTGAGGTAGGGGATTGAGTTTCGTGACAAACAAGAAACCTTTTGAAATACATAGACACATACTTACGTAACGGGTAAAGTGTTGCATAAACGTGCCGCAGCCGAGGGAAACGTGCAACAATACGTAATACCAGAAAGTGGCATGTGCGGTTCAATTGAAACTAAAAATATAACCAGGCAACACGTGTTTCTTCATACAACACGTTGTTTTTCGACCCTAGACTGCAATATTGCAGCTGCCCTTCAACCCTTCATCCCCTAAAATCCAAAATTATTTAAAAATCAATGATCCCAAGTATCGAACATGTACTTTCTTTCACAAATTTATCAATATTACAGAAAAATGGGAAACAAGTCTTTATCAAGTGTTTATGAATATTCACAAAAATTATGAAAAAATTATTATCAATATTTACATTACCGATAATTACATGTCAAATTAACCCCGACAAAATTGAGCATGAAAAAAAAATTTTACAAACTTGAAAAAAATAAAATAAAAAATAAAAAAAATAAAAATACTAAGCAAACGAAGAGGGAGAAAAGAAAGAGGAAGGATACGTGGAAGCTGGCAGTGAGTCTTCGCGCTCATAAAGACCGTATGGATCCTTGGCAACCCCTCCAGTCATCCGACCCTCCAGTCTCTCGCTTTTCTTCAACATCGCGACTACCAGAATTCGCCCTCTCTTCGCGTTTCTCTAGTTTCTCGCTTCAGTCTCACCCTCCAAACTTCCTTCTCCCGTTCTACCTTCTCTCTCACTCCCTCCCTCTCCCTCTCGCTCTCTACCTCGCCCCCACCTTTAAAATCAGACTTCTTCGTAAGGAGGCAATATTTCATAAGACCGCTGCTGGCGCTGCTTTCCTTTTCTCTACTTTCCTCTTCCTTTTCCGCTCTCGCCGCTACCAACGGGCCCGAAAACCGCAGCGGAGGGAGCCTAGGAACGCTTGCGCGCGATCCATTCCATCGCCTCCCATCCAATCCCATGGCCCTCCACGCAGTACGTACTGCCAGCCGCCAATGTAATGTTTCTTTTATTGATTTTGCGACGGTCCGCGGAAATTACACCGAGCTACGCGGATGCTATGTATGCAAGCAAAGCTTGCGAGGGATGTGCCTCTCCGTCATATAGCTCATCGCCAGCGCCCCGTTTACTCTCCCTGCATTTGCCGTACCCAACTAAACATTGACTGAAAATTAGCGTTTTATTTTCACTCGCCAGATTTTCGACGCTCCGTGAAATTATCCTATGCATATTCATTACCGAGTTAAATTTTTGTTGCCTTGGGATTTTGTCACAGCGACTATGGCGAAAAAATTCCGAAAAATCCAACGTCCCTGAAAATTGTTATTTTGATAATGGCGACGGGAAAATTAATTACAATTTATTTATTCGCTTTCGGGGAAGGAAATGTTTTGTTATTTGAAAAGGTTTTTTTTTTGAGAAATAAGAGAATTCGGGTATTTGGAAAGTTAAGTTCTCTGTTTTGAGTTGTGGAAACAATTAACGTGTTTAGAAATCCCGTGAATAATAATTTTCAATAATTGTAATAATGAAGAAAATCTATCGGTAGAATGTAATTTAAAACATTTTTGGATTTTTTTGTCTTTTTTCACAAAATCTTCATCGTTTGTGTAAAACAAAACAAATTTCGTTTGTATGTTTATTGCAAATACAAAAAACCATAATTGTCATTAATTCGGTGGTTGTCATAATTCGTCTAGAATCGTAAAAAAAAGTAACAAAAAAATATATTTACAAAAATGATCCAACTCTTTATTCAGACTTTCACAAAAAAAAATTCTTTCCCTAATTTCACACAAATTGCTCATGCCCAAAAATCCATCGTGAATGTGTCTCGCATTTCCACCCCCAAATACGACGTTGTAAAAAAAACCGGTACTTATCACGGTGCGGATGCAGACGCCGAGATTGCGGGAATGGACCTTTATCTCTGGCGTATTGGTGCAGGAAGCTTCCGGGTTGGGGCGTCGAGCTTGAGCGTCGATAGGTCAAGGACGTTCCCACGGTGCGCCGGCAACTGCTGGTGGTGCTCGGGGTCAGGTCGACAAATCACCCTTTCCAGAGCTCGAATGCCCGTGAAAAAAGCCCAGCAGACACACAAACACACACACACACATATCCGAGAGTGAGAGTGGCGAGAAAAAGAGAGGGTGTCGAAAGAGAGAAGCGCCCGCAGAGCAGTCGTGAAAAAAAGCCAGTAAAGCGAGAGAGAGAGAGAACTCGAGCATCGCGGAGAGTGGAGGCAGTGCAGCGCGTTTCGCCCCTCGGGCATCGCGTGGGTCCTGATCGGTCATAAAAAAAAATGGTGCGACTGGTGCACAGAACGCGTATACAACCTGTCAGCCCGTTTCCACATCCTCGTTTTCTCTCCCCCCGACAATCCGGCGACAATCTGCATTCCCTCAACAAAAATCCCAATGAATTTCGAAACTGCTTTTCCAAGTACCCGTTATTAGTAATTTTTATTTGGCAAATGCATTCATCGTTCCATTGCATCACTGTTTTTTCCTTTCTTTTTTTTTGAGGACTTTCAATGTCGCTGACGTGAATCATCAGGGCGTACCGAGGCGTCAGATATCAAACGAGCGGACGCCCGGATACCAATTGGCGGTTCAACCGTGTTTTCCAGGCTCGTGCTCACATCGCTCTCCTCCCGCCGATGCATCGAGCCTCGCCGCCACCGAATCGTACGTGTATCCCGCGGCCGAACACGTTTATAACACGCCGACGGATCCCACGTGCGATTTTCGCTATGCGCCCGGGCTGAAAAGCGACGATCTGGAAATCGTGGAAAACCGTGGGGTGGGCGAGACTCTCGCGCTTACAACTATAAATACTATCACTGTATCTTTCCCTCATGAACGAAGCGCGTAAATATGTAGATGTGGAAAATCGCTGGAGGTGGCAATGCTGACGTAGCTACGAGCCTCCAGGCGACGCACTGGAAGAGAGAGGGTGAGAAAGTAAAAGAAAGAGATAATGTGATGTTGCGTTAAACACTCTGATTCACGGCTGCTAATAGGTTTTTTTTTTCTTCATCTGATGTAATTATCAATTAAATACATGGACCGATTAAAATTCCGAATCAATTTTCATCGATTGATTCATTTTTTCCTCTCTTTGTCGTTTTTAGGGCGGCCTAGGATAATTGAGTGGAAAGGGATTTATAGAAGAACCTTAAAATAATCGGGTTCAAAGGGGGGCTTGGAATAATTGGGCTCAAAGGGGTACATATAGGTTCACGGGTTCGAAGGGGTTCACAGGGGGCTTGGAATAATCGGTCTCAAAGGAATTTACAGGGGGCCATAGAATAAAAAGGAAAAGGGGGGTTATCGAATGATCCACTGCAGGGGGCCGAAGCTCATAGGGGCCCTAAAATAATCCAGATCCTCGGGACCAATGAACACCGCCCTGCAAAATACAAATCGATCATTATTCATATTTCAATATTCATATCCACGAGCCACACCATTAAAAAGTATAAAAATCTTTGAAAAAGAAAATGCATCAACACAAACGATTACGAGTAGCGAAACTCGAGATTTTCGCATTTGCGCCCAAACACCTAAACACAATAACCACATTCACCCGTGAAACACACCAAGCAAATGTATCCATAGAAATTCGAGCGAACTAGCAATGTTGACGTAGCATCAAGGCTGCAGGTATTGCACACACAAAGAGAGAGAGAGAAAGAGAGAGTGAGAGGGAGAATTAAAGAGACGAAACATACCGCATGTGGTGCGTAGCGCACTTTGGCTCACGTTGGTTCGTTCGCTCGTACGTGACTCTCGTTTTCGTCGAGCGGAGCAGGCGTGTGCCGGCTCGCATATAGAAAGCGAAAACGCCTCTTCTACCTACATTTCACCCATTCACGCAGAGCGTTGGGAGACGAAAAAAGCGAACGTACTATAGCGCGTGAGTGAGCAAACCGAGTAAAACGAAAAAGGAAGGAAAAAAAAAAACAGAGAAGAGAGAGAGAAAAAAAAATGCCAGAGAAGTACAGAAAAAGGGAAAAAGCGGGTCACGATGCTGGCGGCAGCGGGAGAACGCGTAGGTGGCTGTCGGTGTAACGGGTGTCGCTGACGCGAGCTGCCAGAGCGCAGTAGCGCGGTAAAAAAGAGAAACACTGTAAAACCGAGAGAGAGATACATTATCGGAGGTCCTCCGCACACCGTGCGGAGTGTAGTTGCCCTCTCCCCCATTCCCTCCTCCCATGGGGCCCGATGTGAGCTTGTAGCGAACGAGTGCGAAGGGAGGAAAAACGGATAGAAGAGTGAAAAAGAGAGGAGAGGAGGAGGGAAGCGGTAGAGGGAGTGGGACAGGGAGATAGAAGAGCAAGTACAGAGTGGAAAGGGCGTCGAACGAGCGGGATGGAATCGCAATGAGGGTGGATAGACTGAGTTGGCGGACAGGGGAGGAGGGGGAGGGGATTGTAATACCGAAACGAGTGCGAGGAGAGGCCGAGGGATGAAGAGGAAGAGAGACAGGTCGCCAGGGGTTGCGGGGGAAGGGAGGGAACGCTCGGAAAAAGAGAGAAAGAGTGGCACTGGGCAAGGGTACGAGAGGGAGAAGGCAATACCGCAGGGTAAAAAGGAAAAGGGGGTTGGGTTCGTTGCCAGGGATGAAGTACGTAGGTATTGATCTATTTAAAGCCTAGAGTACCAAACGAGGTCCTTATTAAAAAGCGGAATGAAACAAGGGGAGCCTTCGCCTGTCTTGTTCCTGCCGCCCTCGTCCTCCCGCACTCCCCTCGCTACCCTCGCCCAACGCATCGCCACATTTTTTCCATCTTTTCTCCTTCCTCTTCCTCGTTTCTCCCTCTTTACGTTTCTCTTTCCTATTCGTACCTCCGCCACCTCAATGTCCTTTGGTCTTCTCCTTTCTCTATATGTGCACAGCCTTTCGCTCTCGCTACTCTCGGCTTTACCAGAGTTTTTAGACCCTCTCCCCCGCCTTGCCCCCTCTAATTCTCTCTTCCGTTTCAACGGAGAGAAGAGCCACCGCCGACTGCGTAGCTCACCGTCCTATGGAAGAGAGAAAATAAAATGAGGCGCTTTTTTGAGAGAGACCGTACGCTCGGCTGTGCTCGGAGAGTAGCCCTTTGCCTCAACCCGAGGGTGTACGTATGACTACGAGACACGATGACGACTAACACTGCGACAAATGCGCTCGAGGAGAATTGGGGTTGCCAACGACTTTAGAATACACGTACGCGGACCCTCTTCTTCCCTCGACAATTCCACCTCTAACCAACGTTATACATATTCACTTTTGATCACACTCGTTATGTATAGCGCCGAGATGGAACCTCTCCGGAAACTTAGATGAACCTGGCGGCTCTCATATATTTCACCCTCTCACGCAAATTCGTAAGACTCGCGAATATGAGATTCTGCGCGAACGATTTTTTTTCAAGGGGCTCTTTTTTTTTTTTTGTAAGGATTATCGTAATGATTTATGTACGAATTAGGATAATAATAATTGCATAGCATTCAGGGAAAAAAGGTAGCCAAAGCTTTTCACACTTTCTGCAATAAAAATCGCGGGAAAGAATTGCAAAAATGTAAATGATTTTTTTAGCGAAATGAATATAGAAGATTACCAGATTTAAAAAAATGGTGTTACGTTGTAAAAATATGTCACTACATTTTTTATCGAAACAAAAATATATTTTTGCTCCGGGGCCGAAATATCCAAGCTCAACTGGACCCACGACAAATCTAATTACCCGGAGGGGTGTAATAAAATATTGATTTATCAATAAATAAAAATAGAAGGTACTTGCACATTTGAATTATTTACCAGCGCTATGGAAAATAGCACAAAAAATGATCTGTTAATTATTATCCTGAAAATAAAATTGTCATAAACATATTTGAATGTACTGAATAACAAATTGAATGAGCCTGTGAGATTCATGAATATATTTAGCAATGAACATTGACGGTATTTTTGCTCGACGAAAATCAGTTGCGGAATATTGTGGCTGATATTTTTATTATTTTTTTTCTCGAGAGGGTAAAATGCCCCGAAATAAAAGAATTATTCTTCCCGAGTGAACATCAGACTCGTCGCGAGGTCCAGCGGAGACGGAGCAACCCTCGAGGATAGGCTAGGCCAACGAGAGTCCCTCTCGACCCCTCGACAGATATAAAATCCGTGATTTTAAAGGCATTTTAGTATCGATCCACAGGCTTTTTTACCCTAGACGCAAGGCTTCCTCGTGCTACTGGCGTTACTACTGCCGCTGCCGGTGCTACTGGTGGGGAGTTTGCCCGGCGATGCGCGGTGGCGGTAGGAATTAAACTACCCTCTGCTCTCGTCCTACTCTTCCTCATCCCCCTCCCCCGCCACCCTCTGCCCCCTCGTCGCTGTCCTCGCCAAAGAGCTCGGGTGTGCGAGCGGAGGGGCGTTGCGTAGTTGTACAGAATGTATGAGTGCGTTAATGTGTAATCAAATTCCGCGAAACCGCTTCCCCTGATTTTACTAAAGGACGAAAAAACATTCGTTCCTGACCTTCAACGCCCGGACGTTCTGGATGCGAGATGAAAAAAAAAAAAAACCAAAAATATAATCTTCTTGCCGAAAAAAATATTTTTTGTTTTTCATTCGACTTACTCTTACGTTTTTTCCCCTTTCGCTTTTCACCTTTTGCAAAATTTTCTAGTGGTTCTGCGACGAGGTGACGAAGTAAAATGAAGAAAAAATGAGAGACGAGAGGACGAAATGTAGGGGAATTAATGCGGGCGAGTTTTGCAGCTTTGCAAATAATTCTTTTTACTTATGGACGAAAAAACATGTGTTCCTGACCTTCAACGTCCGGATATTCTGGATGTGAGTAGAAAAAAATATTTTATTTTTTGTTTAGTTTACTCTTTCCCTTTCGCTTTTCACAGTTTAAATATTTTCTAGTGGTTGAGAAAATGAGAGACGGTGACGAGAGTGCAAAAAGTAGCGGAATTAATGCGGGGGTGTTTTTGGAGCTCTACAAAAAAAAAAACTTTACTGATGGACGAAAAAACATTCGTTCCTGACCTTCAACGCCCGAGGATTCTGTATGAGGGTTGAAAAAAAAAATTTTTTGACACAGAGAAATTTTATTTTTCATTTAATCCACTCTTCCTTTCGCTCTTTGTCACCGTTTCAATATTTTTTGGTAGTTTTACGGCGAGGCGCCGAATAAAAATGAAAAAAAAAAGGTGAGACGATGAAGAGAGTGCGAAAAGCAGGAGAATTTTTGCAACGGTGTTTAACAGCTTTCAAATAAAAAAGTAAAAAAAATGTCCAAAGGACGAAAAAACTTTCGTTTCCGGCCTTCAATTTCCGGATACTCTAATTAGCGCTACGAAAAATTCCGCAGAGCAACTATTATTATTCATTTTCATCCTGCACTGCACTTTCATTTTTTACATATTTTTCTGTTTTTTTTTATAGGTAAAAAAATTCATTTCTGCAAAAATCTGTAAATTCTTGTATTCATTTTTCAAATTTTTTACATTTCGAATTTTTCGACTCGCAGCATCCGGATATTTTGGATTATCAATAAAACTAATCTTTTTTTTTGTCTTTCAATTTTTTTTAGTCTTAGTTTTAGTTAGTAAATGGAAAATGAGAGGCGTTGGCGAAAGTGCGAAAAGCATGAGGATCAATGCGACAAAATCCGCTCCTTTTTCCGTAATTTATTTTTAATTTACTACCATAACGAATAGGTATAATAGAAGAAGGGAGGACATCAGCATCTGAGTGCGCTTACGAGAGCCAGTCGCTCTCTTATGTTTGCACGTTTTCTCTACCCTTCGTTCCCGTCATCACGCCCTGTTGACTGTTGCGTATTAAAGCCCGGCTCCCCTGCTGACGGAAAGCCTTGTATTACTAATAATAGCCAAGATTCTCTGACGCAACGCTGTCAAGCGCGTTTCCTCGCTTGACCCGCTAAGGAAGGGAAATATGTGGAGCGTAGAATCTTGGCGATGAAGAAAAATTTATAATTGTATCTTACCTTAGATGCTTGCACCCTTTGCAAAGAGCAGGAAGGGTTTGTACTTAAGAAGATTGCATAGTGAGAAAAAAAAAACATGCAGCATCAGAAATGAGTAATTTCCTTTTTTTTTACAGAAAAAAAGAACCGCGACTTATGAAATTTATTCCCGTTATGTCATTAACAAATGTATTAATTATCGAATTGGTAATTTATTTTTCACTCGCATAGAAAATATTATCGAAAAATTATTCCACATACGAAATTCTTTTCAATTTTTCAAAAGTCATTATAAATATATCAATGAAAAAATATTTGTATAATTAGGGGTAATTATTTTTAGTTGGAAAATTGCTTTTTTGTCTTTGGTTTCATTTTATTTATGCGTTGTTTAATTTGATGTGATAAATTTAATCATATCGATGGACCATTTTTCGGAGGATTTCAAATAATTCAGTATTTTATTTTGACGCGTTAAAATGTGTCATCCGGTTACAAAATTCACAGGGTGTGTAAATGCTGTGTAAAATCGAGAAAAAATATCGGCAGCGTGATCGTTGAGTATTTGAGCAGAATAAAAAATACAAAACGTCCACTTTTTTCCCCCCCGACATTTCAATTTATCGTAGACTCTCGTTTTCATGCACATGAACGATTCTTGCTGCATCGTTGTAAAAAAAAAAAAGAAAAAAATCGGTTTGCAATAGAGCTCTGTGATGACAACCGATTAATTGTTTCACTTTTGCGTATTAAAATACCTCGACTGGTTACGAAATTCACAGGGAAGCTTGTAAATCAAATATTTCAGCCGTAAAATGATTTAACAATTTTTTTGCTCCCTCGCGGAGGGAGCTTTTTTATCGTGCGAAAAAAATGCCGGATTGGCGGCGAAATTCACAAAACCGCATATAAAATCCCGAAATAATTTACCCGTGCGAAAATAAAATGTTTGAGCGGTAAAAAGCATCCAAAAAATTCGTCCGTTATCGATATTACATAAAAAACGTTTTACCTCCGTTCGCTACAAAATTCCTATATCGTTTCGTGGATGATTCACAAAACATTTTTTAGTGCGTCAAATGTTTCCACCGTAAAAGAAAATAAAAAATAAATATACATATATATTTAAAGAACTCTTTCTATAGCGAAATCGTAATTTGTCTTCTTCAGTTCATGACCACGAAGAGCTTCTTCCTAAACCACCTAATAAAAAAAAAAAAGTCGAATCATTTCGAAAAAAAAATCAATTTTTTCAATCGCATATTCCTCGTCGAATGAAAAAAAAATCCCCTTATCAATGTTACAAAAATTAAACTTTTTATGCAGTCGTAAAATCCGCCGCCAATAAAATTCCCAAGTCATCAGAGCGTCAAAAAAATGTCGTCATAAAAGACACGAAAAAAACCCTCTTTCAATTGAAAAATCGTAATTCATCTCCGACGATTCTGTTCATGAACGTGCATAGCTTCATCCTGGAAAATGCTGTGAAAAAAATTAGAACTAAAAAATGTAAAAAATAAATAAAAATGATTTTTCAATGAATCTGCGGGTGTTTGGCTTTTTCAGTTCGACGCGTTAAAATAGCTCGTTCGGTAACGCGCGATAACAACAAAGTTGCCGGGTGCCAGATGTATTGTCAGTGAGAAAATAGCGCTGGAGAATGCTGGAGAAAATACGCGCATGGCAGCGGCTCGAAGCAGCGTCGTCGTCGGAGCGGCCGTTTCTGCCACCGCTGGTAGATGTATAAAATTCGAGCAATGCAACGTTCCTTGTAACGCGTTTTATTCCGCGACTTTATGGCGTTGTGCCGCCCGTCGGGGAATGGCGAATGGGCGCGAGAAGCAGGAGGACGAGGACGAGGACTCCGGGGGGTAGATATGGCAGTGGTAGGTACGCGAGAGGACTCCGGGGTAACGCGGGAAGTGGCGGCGGGCTGAAAGGGCGGAGCAGGAGGCGCGGGGGGCTATAGGAAAATCCATAAAGTTATAAAATGTGCGGAGAGCGTAATAGTACGCACCGCGCAGATTAGTTATGAAAATATAAAAGGGAACGGGGGTGGTAGTGGGGATGATGCGGACAGAACCGCGCCGAGGGTGACTCTTTCTCTCTCTCTCGCTTTTTCTCTCATTCTCTCATTCTCTCTTTCGCTCGGTCGCAGGGTCGACGCCGCCGAGAGGGCTCAACTTTTCCAGCCACCCCGCAACAGAGTACCACCGATGGTACCATGCCCAGCCCACCAACCTACTACCAGCACCGAGATCTCGTTTCTAATGGCGTGGCCAGCATCCCTCTTTCAGTAACGGTAACAGTTGTTACATTCTCCTTCTCGAAATACTAAACATCAAGCTTTTTTAGCATCAAATTACGATCTTGACAAGGCGTTTTTTTATTAGGGGTGGAAGAAGGGGTGGATTTTTGTGGGAGTATTCAATTACTCCGATTTTTTTGGATGGTACCATGCTAAGAAGGAAATGGAATAAGAAGTTTGAAAAAACCAACTTTGAAAAGTGAGGTTTAAAAGAATCCCCATACATGTTTTGCACTCTATTTAAGTTAGAACCGCTGCGATATAAAACCAACGGGATATAAAAACAGCTCTGGAAGTTTCCGTCGGCGAATAAAATTTGTTGGTCGCTGAAAAACGTAAGAAAAAAATTCCTTTCCCTTCCCTCATCGAACCTACCAACATTTCAGCAAAAAAAAAATTCTTTTATATATATCGAACTCTAAATAATGGATAAATTCATTTTCTCATTCTAAAGGTCCACATTATTATTTATCCATAATCACATTTTTCTACAAAAAAAAAAAAAATGTAACTCACATTTCAAATGTAATTCCACTATTGGTAAAAAAATTTCGCAACTCTTGATATTTTTTGGGAATCCGAAGAAAAAATCTGATCGAACCTGATTTTTTCGTGTCAGATTGAAATTTGCCCTTCGATTTTACCCGCTAATTTTTTTTTTTCTTTCACTAGCTAATGCTACAAAAAAATAGACGATCCGTCAGCTCATTAGAAGGGTTCGTTTGATGTATTTTGGGGAGGCAGGGTCCCTCGCATTAGCTTGTCGTTTCTATCTTGTGAAGGGCCAAGCAGGTCCGCCACTATACTCCACTTTTGCCCACCCTCAATGATACCCGTGGTTACATCCGTCGCCCGGGGAAGATTCACCGCGATTATCCTCGCTCGCCGCACTCGTGCTCGCTAAGAGACAGAAGGAAATTGCTCTATGGAGCAAACAAGTAAATCATTATCCCGTCTCCACACGTGTAGCTTTGCTTCTCTGCTTCTCCGGTTCTTCCGCACGTTTCGCATCCTCTGCCCACCTGCTGAGTAGCTTTGTATCAATACACCTTGTTTATGTCTGTGACTCGAATCGCAGGTGAACACAGTGGAATTTCTCGGTAGTCACAAACATCTCCAAGAATCGCGGTTGTTTGTGCTCTGCTTTTCTGATTCTATCGGTGAAAGGATTATACATGAAAACATGTTTTTATTTGGAATCGAAAAAAAAAAAAAAAACAAACAAACCTTCCTTTACAATTAAGCAAGAAAAAAAATTATCGCAAAATGCTAATTAATTAAATGAATATGGAACTTAACACCACAATAATTGAAATCCACCCACAAAATAGACAAAAATAAATAAATAAATCTTTCCCCAATTCGTGAAAACACGAAAATAAGGATATAGGAATTACAGGATGCAGTGCGAATTTGCGAGGAACCATAACTCAACCCTTTCTCTACAAGCAAGAAAAAAAAAGTATACAAAAAATAATTATGACAAAACGCTAATTAATTACGATGAATTAATTGAAAGAAAAGCAATAATTAATTAAATTCCGAAATTCCAACAGAATAATGAGAACCCACCCCGAAAAAAGATGAAAAAAAAGGGAAATAAAAATCGTAGCCCAATTGATGAAAATACAAAAATAGCGATGGAGGAATTACAGGATGCAGTGCGAATCTGCGGGGAAACATAACTCCGGAGATGGGATCATAGGATCGATAGTGTATGAAGAGAACACGGCGCCCACCGCGCGTTGTTCACCACTACCATCGCTAACGACTTATATACTACCATATCCCAAGCTTCCTCGAGCACTCCGGTGTGCTCATGCATAATTCAATCAGAGTTAGACTAGAAACGTCAATACAGCTCGCAGATTATTTCTTTTCCCGGGCCGCCTGCTCTCGCTCTCACTTTTTCTTTCTCTTTCACCGAATACCTCACTCTCCCTGCTTCTCGTGTACACTCGTGTACACTTACCCTCTTCTTTATTTCCTGGCTCACTCGCTACCGAGAATAAGAGAGTGAGGGAAACGTGTACAGTGCTATACTCAACTGTACAGAGAAGAGGAGTACAGTAAGAGAGAGAGAGAGAGAGAAAGGGGGAGAAAGGGGGAGAGAGTTAGAGAGCGAGGATCGACGTTGAAGTGAGGGGGGAGGAAAATGAGGGGGACTGGGGGGTTTGGGGGGTGGAGGGGTTGTTCTCCTCCTTCGAGAAGCTCGAACCCCCTTGCCTATCCATTCATCCGTCGTTTTCGCTCTATCTCCGTGCCCTCTCACCCCCTTTTTTCTCTCTCCTCGTTTTCTTCTTTTTTCCCCTCCTAACCTCCCCTTCTTTTATATTTTAATCAACTAATGCTGCGCAATGCGTACGTTTATTGCGTCTTTTCTGGCCTTACGACTCTCTCGCTTCTTTCTCTCCCCCCCCCCCCCCCTCCCCCGTTATTCTCTCTCTCTCTCTCTCTTTCACGCGACTTTGTACCACCGTGAGCCGAACGACCATTTCGCATTTTAATTGCGAACCGTACTCGCCATCGCCCAGATTCGACAAAATTCTACGGTTTTTATTCCTTCTTGTCACAGCCAATCCGCACTTTTTTAGATCGAAGGATTATGTAACACTTTTCTAGGTTTCCGCAGCAGATTCGTTCCGATTAATGATGATTTGAATAATGGGAACAATTTCCTGATTGGCTTTCAAATTTGTGTATGTTCGGCTAGTGTTTTTAGAAAATTGCGTGACGTTTTTTAAAAGAATGTTCAGAAACAAGTATTTATGCAATCGGGCGTCGTGAAATTATTTTCGCAATACTAATTACTAATTGCATATATATTTTCAATTCATTTTCAGACGTTTGCAATTTTATTGATGTCCAACTCATTATATTTACCTCATTTATTGCATTATTAATGTAATTAGTTATTTTATATTTTAATTGGTGATTTTGTTAACTTACTTTGTACAGTAAATTCCATTGCTTTTTTAGCATTTCCAAATAAATTAGTTTTAAAAAAAATTAATTATTTTGAATATCTAAATACCAATGGTGGAAAAAAAATTGTTTTTTTAAATGTGCTCGGTGGTGGTATTAGATTTTTTGTTGCCTTTGTTTTGTCATCTAATGGGGTGAATTTGCACCCCACAGAACAACTCGAGGGATTAATATCAAATTATTTATCGCGTAAACAAGCGAATTCCTTGAGATCAAAGGCAATGCTATGATTACATCTCTGGAGCGGAAACGCAGTTTCCAAGCATCGTGCATTCCATTTAAGAATGCAACTCTTTTTCAGCTTTTCTCGCTGTAATTTTATCTTTTCTATTCTTCATCGTGGTTCTTCCCGTCCGATGTTTGCATACAACAGAATTTTTAAGCTCATTCTTCCATTCAAAAACAACTTAATTTCCTCTCACAAAAGACATAAAAAAAAAAAAACAAAGAAAAATGATCAATAAATAAAAAAAAAGACAACAACAAAACGTTATTTATTAAATTTTCTCTTACAGGTACTAAAAAGCGTAAAATAATATTTTTCATAAATACTGCAGCATACCATAATAACAATTTCAATATTACCTATTAATTAAAATAAAAAAAAGAAGCTAAGCCACGCAATGAAAAATAAACGAAAATTTATTGAATCATAAAAACTGCAAACTATTCTCATAAAATCATAATTACGTCAATAATATCGCTATTATTTATTATTTATGGAAATAATAACTCTTCCCTCTGCCCACCCCCTTCCGCCCTCCTCCCAATACCAGCGCATTCTTATTCTCCTTATTACAATAATAGCGTATTCACAAGATTCTCATGTACATGGCGAGAAAATATTGCATTACCTCCCCGCTAATAGTTGCCTTTCAGCATTTCACGAGCCATCAGCATGGGCCTTTAATCTAGCTTTCACAAAGGAGCTTGCGAGGAGAAGGCCTCGTTGCTGTGCCGTGCGTAGGCGTATGTATACAACCAAGATATACGCTTTCTCACCCCACCACACCCTTTCTCACCCTTCGAACGTAATATATGTATTATCCACCTCTATGCGTGCGACAAAGCTACGTAGATAAATATACTGTAAGGGCGCGAGGGTGTAAAAAAAAAAAAAAAAAAAAGATCAGCATAGCGAAAGAGAGCAAGAGGGAGGAGGCGATGATGCGTGAGAGTGACGCGCGTGTTCCACAATGAGAATTATCTTGGTACACACGAAGGAAGTAGCTGATGGTAGTGTTGCTGTTGACGGAGTATAGTTGACGATGCGACGTCAACGTACGAGGACAGGGAGAGCCCAGAGCTCCGGGTTTCCAGAGGCTCCGATGTGCGAGGTGTTTCACATAGTCGAGAGTTCCTCCTCCTCCTCCTCCTCCTTTTCACAATCCTTCATCTCTATATCGGGAATACATACACGCGCGGCTATACGAAGTACGAGAGCGAGAAAGTGTCGGGCTTTCTCCCTTCATTAACTCTCCTCCGTCTGTCCCTTCTTCTTTTTCATCCCTTATTCTCCTCCTTTTCATCCAGCTACCCGGCATTCTCTTTCAATTTCCACGGCAATTTTTTTATGGATAATCTTCAGGAGAATTTTTTTATTTAGTGGTCTTCGCATATACAATATTCAAGGAAGAATGGTCGTTTTGAAAGGAAGAGTCGAAAGGGGTAAAAATGTTCTTATCAGGGCATTCAAATAATCTTGTCGACGGATTTTTTTGTGTAATTGAAAATCGTCAGATTTATTTAGGCGCGGAAATGGTGAAGGGAAAATTAAAATCGTACGAAATCATGCGAAATGCACATTATTAATTTTTTTTACTTCCGGAATTCTATGGATTATAGCGTTGGCTTAGAAAAAAAACGAAAAAACAATTTTTTTTTATAGGTAACAAGCGAACTATTACCAAACCCATTGATTTTAAATAAAGAAAAACCAATAACCTTCGACTTTCTCAGGCCATTTAATTTCCATGCCTCAAATAATTACAAACAACCCAGTTTAAAAATTCAAAAAATCGCAATTTTTTTTTTTTTTTGGTAATTAGTGCTTGAATCTGACTAATTACAGTGAAAATTTGTCGGAAAAGACGTGGCAAAATTGAAGGGGAATGCCTCGTATATCTCACGTCCCTCTCTCTCTCTCTCTCTCTCCTTCCTTTTCGTTTCTCTCACTACACGTTTTACCCATGCGTTTTATTTTCATCCCTCATTCTTTTCCTTCCCTCTCTCTCTCTCTCTCTCTCTCCCTCGCTAACTCACTCACCCTCAGCGTTATCCGACCCTAGCCAACATCGGCGTACACCTTCCCCTTCGTATGTACCTCGAGAAAGAGAGCTTCTAGCAACGAGCTAGTAGCTAGCGGGCGGGTGCGAGCCTCCAAGACCAAAGAGGGAAATGAAAGCGAAACTGTTGAGCAGTAACAGCGGCAGAAGCAGAAGCAGAAGCAGCTATAGCAACAGCGTAGCTGCTCTGTGCGCTCAGCCCCACTTCCCTTGGCTGGGCACTCGCGGCCGCTTGCCGAGTACCGCGCGCTCGGCCCACCCTTCTAATTTTTCCACCCCTTTCACTAAAATTAAAATCAATAGTGGCACCACGTGCCCGGAGAACCCCTCTCGCGCCTATGACGCTCGCCCACGACAGGGACAGCCCCCGGCTCTCTTTTTCTATCACTCTCTCTCTCTCTCTCTCTCTCTCTCTCTCTCTCGCTCTTTTTTCCTCTGTACCATACGTGCATCTCTATCTCGTGTCTCATTCTTCAGAGCCAATGTGTTATATTGGTGTCTGGCGATGGGGGCGATAAATGTGACGGGTAATTTTACCCGTTTTGTTGAATTTATTTACACGTTATAAATATTTAAATATTTACAAAATTGTAGAGTGGATTTCAAGGGGTAACCCTAAAAAAAATTGGATATCCTACGTCCTCGGATTTTAAGACACACCAGTTTCTCCTGGTCAGTGACATTTTAAGAAAAAAAAAAAAAGAAATCACTATTTTTCGTGACTCGTATTCCATAATTTAAACAAAAGTTATGTTAATTTGTTATACAAATTTGCAGAAATCATCCTAAGTTTATCAGATCATTTGGAATTTGTTTTTATTTCCAAAAACGTCGTCAAGAACCACGACAGCCCTTTATTACATTTTTTTATTGCGTGAAAAGTTCACAAGAAGCTTGATGAGCTTTTTCATAAAAAAAATCAAAATTCAATTCCCTCGTCACTTTATTCCAAATAATTTCATCATGTATATATATTTTTGGCAAAGTGGACGTAATTTCTGTAAGACAAACGTCATGTCTTGTTACACATGACATTTTTTTATTTTTGCCGAATTTACATAATGAGAATGTAACTCCAATTTTACATCGCTGCTCCTGTGGTCGGGTGCATCCCTTCGGAACCTCGACGGCCTTTCTCCCCCCGCGCAAACCCTCGGATTCGATAGTACGAGAGCGGTTTCCGTAGTGCTTTCAAATAGTCGCTATCTCCTCGTCATTGGCACTTGGACTCTGGCATAGGGTAGGCAGAAATGTCGCGCGTTTCGTGACGGAATTTCAATATTCGGTTTGAAAAACCTGCGCCGCGAGGCCCGTGCCACGAGGCACGTGCAACACGGGCGTTCTTCCGTTTCAGTCTGCCAGTGTAAGCCTCTCGCTTGTCTGTACAACCCTCGTTACGCGCCCTCCCTTTCCTTTATTCTCGTTCGTCTTTATGTTCCAACGAATTTTGTATTTATATCCACGATACGCGTACGCACGGCTTCATTATACCTGACGGTGCATTGTCGTAACTCGTTGCCAAACGGTTACATCAGGAAGGTCTCTTACGAAAAACAACACGAAACAAAAAAAAAAAAAAATTGTCTTCCCGTCGTAGATAAGCTTGACAGGTTGAGCGACGAGGAGGGACGCTCGATAATCGCGTTCCCCGTACGCTCCAAAATTCAAACAACATTTTTCATCATTATTTATATTTTTTAGCTTCATCTCGGAAATTATGCCAATCTATCATTTAAACGCAATAACAATTACGAGGAAAATTATGATAAATTAATTCGCAAGTAAAATTATATGGAAATTATATATAACTAAAAATAACAAGGTTTTGGTAACATATGGAAAATTTACAGATTTTTTTTTTTTTTTTTGAGAAATCAATAACATGAATGTATATTTTATTTTATTTACAATAATAATAATGTTACTAACTATTTAATAACACATCATTCGAGACCGTGGAAATTGGGGTTTGTTTTTTATTGACACATTCGAGGGTGCATAATTTTGCAAAATTTTTACGTAATGTGGAAAGCTTTTGTATTAAAAGCAAATGTATAATGAAGCAGAATTTGATGAGGTGGAGTAACATTTAAGCGAGATTTGAGTGAATGTATTGGTGCGGGGAAAGGAATGAGACCCTTACGGGAGAATTAACCTTCTCGTCACGGCCAATCAAGTGGGTCGTCGTCCTCGTCGTTGTCTCCATCGTCTCTGTTACCGGAAGCGGAAGCTCTCCATCGTGGTAGACCTCTCGAGGCCACCCCGTGCACGGGGGGTGGCGCGACACTGGGATATAACGCTACCGCGGGCGAGTAACAGGTAAGATTCAATCCTGGCCCAGCAAAGCATACAGGTGGCCGACCACGCCATCCTATATGCGACTCTGGGCTATAAGTGTGTGCACGTGTGTGCGCACGCACGCGTGTCATTTTCCGCAACCGTAACGTGACCGCAAAATAACCACAATCATACAAAAATCTTATAAACTACAAAATTTTACAAAGAAACAAATATTAAAAATATATTAAGCTCTGACAATGAAAGCTTGCTAAAAAAAAAGCTCAACAAAAAAAGAAAGCTTGAAAGAAAGTTGAAAGCTTCAATGCATAAATTTGTACACTTCGTTTAATATATCAGTGCCATATTAAATTAATCTGGAATCACAGTACTTTGAATAATGAATTTCCATTATTTCTAAAAACATGAAAATTATTTCAAAATTTAATATTCAATTTTATTGCCAAATTTATGAATTTTTCGGCATTTTGAAACATTATTCACCCTAAAATTGAAAATTCACTATAAAAAAGCTACCTCTCCAGGGAATTAAAAATGTGTCTTATGTGTTTGGGGGGGGGGGGGGGGGGGGGGGGGGGTAGTTTTGGGAGTTTCTGTGGCCGCGAGCAGGTGTTTACAAACCCGAAGAAGAGGCAGGAGGAAACATGGGGTTAAGAGTGTGTGTAAAAGCGCGGAAGTGAGAGAGAATTAAGGGGTGGGGGGATGGAGAAGAAGAGTCAGTTTGCATGTGTGGCCCTGTACGCAACCGGAGAACGTGATAGGCGAGAGCGAAAAGCTCGGCTAGAGAAGTGTGCGAGGATAAGAGAGGGAGAAAGTGAGAGTGTGCGGAGGAAAACGCGGTGGAAAGGGGTGAAAAGCGTATGGTATCGGAAAAGCCGCCGACACATCCGGTCTGGCTTCTCACACCCGTCTTTTACGATTCCGACCATTCCGCCGCGGGGAATTCGACGTGTAACAGAATGCGATTCTTATAGCGGAGAAAAGAGCGTCAGAAAGGAGAAGAGAAATAGGAGGCTGTGCAAGAATGTCAAATTATGGACCAGATCAATGCAAGATTTTGAATGAAGCCATGGATTACCTTAGATGTCACTGGAAAAATGTTTTCTATTTTACTGGGGAACTGAAATCGTAAAATTACGCCACGATGTGAAGTAATCAACGATTGGTTACGTAATTTATTAATTATGTTTTTTTTTTAATATAAAAAAATTTTTTTCATGGTGAAAAAAAAAATTATATTTATGTTGACGTAGTGGATAATTATGAATTAGAAATAATATTTGGATGTGCATGAAGAATTTTGATCTACAAGGTGACGAAAATGGATACTCGATCAAAATTATCATTTATTCGGAACTAAAGACGACATTAATCTACTGAGAATTCCTGTCTAAAAGTTGCGAGGGATGATAAAGTATCTATTCGTTTTTATAAGCACGATCATCTATCAAATTAATCCGTGATTAATGCTGCTTTGTCGTTCGAGGAAATAAAATAAGTTGGACGATGAAGGAAAAATCATAAAATGGGATAAAAGACATTTCGCGTGATGCGCACAAAAAATCATATTATATGACGGATCATTTGTTTCAGAATTGACGAATCCGATATTAAACCCCATCGATAAATCGAAAAAAATTGAGAATATTATCATCTGCCTCGAATGCCATTAATTACAATCGAAGAGAAAATTTCATTTTTTAGCGTTATTGTCAGAGAATACTCCAATATTATATAACGATATTCGCGGTAAAAAAGCTCCGATCGACAGTTTTCAATTATAAACACATATTCTCCTTCGTCACGTTAGCCACGTATCCTTTTTTTACCATGTGAATTATTAAACGAAAAGGACAAATTAAATTATCCATTTCAAACCTAATGGGGCAGGGAAATAAAGAAAAAAAAAATGAAAAATCGCTCGGAGGCGAGAGCGAGCAGAGACGTGACATTCTCGTGAGACTCAGCACCGATGGTCCAATTGCATATGCAGAAATTGCACGAGGATTCCCATTATTAATAAATCCCGAAATCCAAACACGTTAAATCTTATAACAAATTTGAAAAAAAAAAAAAAATACCACCTCTAAAATGAGAGCGACACGTTCCATTATCAATTCTATATGCAATAGAAGGGTTAAGGAAATAACCATTTTTTAATCGGAGCCCGCAGGTATGTGACATTTGTGTGAACTATGAATTTAATAAAAAATGACACACAAATGTTCATCAGACAAATAAGAAAATATCCAAAAATCTGAAAGTAAAAATGTGCAATTATCCTCCCCCTCAATCCCGTATCTGCTCTCCACGTCTAATTACCATTTTCCCCACTAATCGAGACCAACAATAGACCAGAAATTTTTTTTTCCAAATGTCAAATAAAAAACCCAGATCCCTCAAACACGTGCCAAAAGCCCGCATTTCGGAACTCGTGAAAAACAAAAATCGCCAAAACCACCCCCGACTTCCAATTACAATTCCCTCCCCCTCATCGCGCCCTTTCCACGTTTCTTTCTTGCAATTTTAATTATTAACCGCGAGCGACAAATTAAATTATCAATTCCACACCTAACGGAGGGGTCAAATAAAAAAGAAAAGAAAAATGAAAAAAAAAAAAAGAAAAAAAGAAATACTGCCCGAGGGCAAGAGCGCGATTACGAGAGCCTGCAGAGACGTGACATTCGCGTGAGACACGGGACCGATCGTCCAATTATTTTTACCTACACGGAATATGCCGTTATCCACTTGACGATTAGTAGAGATTTAATTGTGCAGTCTGCATCCCTCGTTTTCCTCTTTGGTGGTGGTGCGGTGGTGTGCTGCTGGTCGCAGGGGCGCCAGAAGGCACCGGGACTGGGTGCCGCGGACGGTTCTGCGCGAGGGGCTATGGACGGGAGGACCAACTCCCCGTCGCCGCGTGCCGCCGAGGGTGGAAACGTTGGAGAAAAGTGGGCGTCGGTGCCTACGTACAGATACAACATTATGAAAACACGAATGTACTTTTAAATCAATACCATAGCATTGTGGATGGCGACAGGGTGGGGCTCGCGAGGGGGGCGTGTGGGGGGGGGGCGCGGATGGTTTCACGACGGAGGTGGGCACGCTCCTCTCTGTTCCTGGTGAAATATCCGCGCCCGTGAGTTTGCTAGCTGCGGGAGCACGGAGGGGATTGGTTACATCTCGTAACATTAACCAATGCCTAACGTTCGTAAAGGTTTATACTGCGAGCGAGCACAGCGCGTTTCCATTATCAAATAGTGGCATGCCATCCTCTCTATATCACTGTATAGCACTCGGGGGGTGGGTTGCCCACCACCCCCCGCGGGTGTATCGGCTTTTTAACGCTGCGCCCACCCACTTTCGCGTTTACGATCGAACCGGTGGATGACGGCGTTATTTTTGACGGCCTACGTTTTATACGCACCACTCTGCACTGTATAAGCTCGCACCTTGTCTCTCGGTCTCGCTCCCACTTGTTCTTCATCCCCTTTTAACGCCCGGCACCACCGCGCGAGCTTCAATTTTCCAAATATTCACCACTCTCAATCTCCTCGTAACAAACTCGACGAATTTTACCGCAGAACGGTACTTCTATTCCACTTTGTTAGCAACATCATTTTCGCAAACAAAAAAAAACAGAAAAAAACAAAAAAACAGAGAACAAAATACCGGACGGTATGCAGATGGGCTGATGAAAAAGGTTCCAGGAGACATGGGTTTTGTTGGTGGATCATGATTTCCAAGTTTGACGCAGGACATTTTTATTCATTCCGGAAGTGCAGGTCGGTCGAGGTTAAGGGCTTGTCGAGGGAGAATGATAATGGGATGAACTTTGCCGTCAGTAGAATCGTAGCTCGGGCAGGGCGTCATTCGTATGGAATGATAGAATATGGACTAGATTATGCATCATTTGATTTCACACAATCTCGATACAGCCAAGTTGGACCCGGCAAAGTTGGGCGTGACAAAATTGGACAATAACCATAAAGTGACCAGTATTAATTTTTAGTTGCCACCACTAAATCAAATAGTTACCGGAACTATGTGAATAGTTGCAGGAACTACAAACTAATAGATGTAACTTTATAATCGTATGAACCAGATTATATATAATAAAATACCAAGCAATATTGTCTTGCCAATCTCAATGCAGCAAATTTGGACTCGGCAAAGTTCTCTCAAATTCAACACTGATCCCTGAGAGGAAATTCTGGTATCAGTAACCATAGTGTGAAAATGACGTGAATAGTTGCAAGGACTCCAAATGAATACAGTTGTCACCGAATAATCAACTGTACCGGGTCTCACGCTCTCCCTTTTTCCTTTTTAACGCCCGGCTCGTGTCGCCTGCCTGAATTTTCGAAATATTCACCGCTCAATCTCCTGGTAACAAAGTGGATGAATTTTTCCGCTGAGCGGTATTTCTATTCCACTTGGTTAGGCCATGAACATGATTGCCAAAAACGAAAAAACGAAACGCATTGTCATACAAAACTGTTGGAACAAATATTTGTAAAAATGAAATCGTTCTTTTATTTTTGTACCTTTTTTTTTTTTTCATTTTTGGTATCGTTTAACTCGTGAATTTCGCTTTTGTCAGTTGACGCAGCGAATTTTGATTTATTCCGGAAGTGCACTGGGCCGGAGCGAGTTTTATTGTCGGAGAACGACAACGCAACGAGGCCTGTGCACCGGCAGCCACGGAATTATCGGCGCAACGATGCTTCCATTGTGCATGACGCTACGAGTTTCGTTATGAGCGCGTGCTGGTTCGCTCATCCATTTTTCGTTGGTTTCACGATAAAAGTGGAAAATGGGATTTGAGATCGTTTCGCTGTTTGGTGTATCATGGTATCGTAAAGCCTACAGCCTCTCTCTCTCTCGCTCTCGATTTATCCTCTCTCACTCGCTGTTACAAACGGAATATACGTATTGTTTTTCATTATTCAATTACAACGTTGTATCGAGGAAATTTTACATTTCATTAATCCCTGGACACATTTTGCGATGCTGCGGCCTACGGATATATCACGAAGCAATTTTCATATCAGCTGTTGTCATTTCGCGTGGCAGTGGGGACAGCCGCTTTCGGATTCGTTGCGATCAACCATCATATTCCATCATCATGGAGGCAATGCAAACTTTTCCCCGTGGAGCAACGCGGTCGATGGCGAACATGTACTGATTAAATCCTTCGTCCACTGTACCAGCAAAATCATGATGAATTTTCATGAAAAAATAAAACATAACGTCTCGTCAAACTCCGACCTCTGATGCGCCGTTTATCGGAGGTACAATATATTGTTACTGCATTGCGGATGAAAAGGCTCGCGAGGTGAAATACTCGCGTGTCCGAATTACCAGAAAATAACTGGACACTCGGTGGCTTTTCCACTAACATTTCCTTGGCTAAATTCCATCGAAATATTTTGATGCTGATAAAAGATAACGAGTCCAGAGGGTCAATCCAAATTATTTGCTATGCATTTTGTGAGTTTTTGGTGAATTTTACCTGAGGATAGTTACTTGAACATTTTTTTCAATTATCAATAGTTATTTAGTGGCAATCAGTGTCCCCCACTTGAATCACGTTCACCGGAAGTTTGGTGAATACAAATTTTAAGAACGTCCCACTTCACGACGTTCTATTGTATTATACTGAATAATCAAGTCCATGTATCAAAAGTACAATAAGAAATGGAGTCATTATATTATTAATCGCTTTATAAATATTTATTAATAATTGTTTCTGTATCTCATTTAAAACGAATACATATTAAAACATTTTTTAAAAATTGTTTCATGCGCCAAATTTGTTCATTTAAGAAAATAAAAAAATATTACAATGTTTTTAATAAAAAATTTTTTTAATTAAAAAAAATTGTAATCACTGGGAAAATTCTGTGGATGTCTGAATGAATAAAATCAGGAGTTTATGTTTTGATTTCATTTTCAACGGCAAAATTTGGAAGGAACAAAGAAATTAGGAGATTGTCTGCACAAAAGACTATAAAATCAGAACAACCTCAAGCGTGAATGCTTAAGCTCGCTGGAGCTTGATTCCATGGTGATATAGAGAGCTTCACGGAGAGTTTAATGACGCCCTCTTTCGAGAACGCGCGCACCTGTTCCCTTTTTGCGATTGAGCTTAATATACAGTGATCACGCCTGGTTGCGAGTACCGCACGTTCTATTGGCGTATATTGATCTCGGAATAAAATAATTTCGCCAAAATATGCCAGTATAGATTCATTCACCGACAAAGTAAATAAAATGAAATTAATTCATTTTAAAAACCAATAACAGACCGTATCATAATTAAGGGGACTGAGTCGGATACCTGGAAATAATAGAAAATCATTTACAATTATTAAAAAAATAAATATTGTTAAACACACAAATTGACTCGATTTCAAAATGGAATTTCGTTATCGCTGATTTTGGTGCACATTTTTATTTATTTTATTTCGCACTGTTCAGAATGTTAGTTTGAAATTCGATTACAACAAATATATTTATATTTACATTAATTCGCTTTTCTTGATTTACTAGCTAGAAAAAAATAATACATTATTTAAAAAATTTTAATAATTCAAAAAAATATAGCAGAAGGCAAATTTTACCTAGTCTCTTTTTCCGAATTTGGGATCGTTGTCAAAACTCAGATATTTTTTCGTGTGTTCTTCAGGATCAAAAACATTTCGAATTTGAAGTAATGACTTTTTTTATCAGAGATCTTGTCGACGGGGAAGACACTGAATTGTATGAATTATAGCAAAGAAAATTCATATTTTTTGTTATCATTATTTTTCTACTATTTTGGCAAATTTTTCCACCAAAGAAGCGAATTACCTTGGTAAATGGAAAATTGTGAACATTTCATCGCAATTTGATAACGTGAAAATGATGTACTGATTCCTGTGATAATAGAAATGTCAAAGGGCTGATTCATTGAAAGTCAATTTTTCGAGTTAATTAATTCAAACGAAATTCGGGAATCAACAATATTTTTATTGTACAGGCTTGCCGACGAGCTTTACGTCTGCGGCCCCTCCCTTTTCGGATCAACGAGGGTCGTTCGTCGCTTGTAGCCAGGCACAAGTAGCTCACTACTGGGGGCCGCACGAGCGGTTTTTACTATTGATTACCGAATTAAAAACGCGCATGCATAATTCAGTGTTACTTCTTGTGTTGAAATTCGCGCGCTAGGGGTCGTTGTTATCAATAACCATCCCTAAAACCTTCGAGCCCTTCCTTCGAGCGTCGATAGGTGGCGGAGACTGTTAAGGGTTGTCATCCCCTTTGCCGTTATCACTTTGCCGTTATTCCGATCGGTTGTCGGTAAAACAGGAAGAATTTCGTCGGAAAATGTAGGGGGGAAAAATTAGGGGTTGCAACCCCCGACGGTAACTTCACTGAATTCGATACATTACCTTCCGCATTTACCTGCAGCGGCACGAAATTTTCCTAGGGGTTGTTTTTTACCCTCCATCACTATGAATTTACCCTCTTTTGATATTGTCAATTTTTATATATTTATATATTTTTTTAAACTATAAATTTTGTCAGAAAATATTTGGAAAAAATCGAACAAGAAACTACAGTACGTCTCGCAACCCCGAATATTATTATTGCGAATAATGTTGCCACTTGGTACGAAAAGTAGTCAACTTTAAGGGGTGGCTAAATGAATAAATACAGAATGGTCGATATTTAAATTAATCAACCCTTAAAAATTCTTCTAGTGGATACAGACATTTTGTCTGACGTTTATCTACGCTCCACGAATGAATTTGTGATTAGAGTTCATTGGAATATGAACAGGAATTGTTTCTTTCGAGCATTGGTGCAATCTATTATTAATAATTTATTTTGCAAAATAAATTGACATATACAACATGGTACCTTAGCAATTAGCATGAAATGAATTTGCCACAGGTCCAAAACTGGACAATCTTACATTAGGTAGCACGATAGCAGTTTTGTTACTTTCGAATTTTTTATTTTTTTATTTATTTTTTTCGATTCATTTTGACTCACTCACACACACGCACACATATACACACACCCGCCCACGCACTGCACGTAAAATACATGTATTCAGAATGCATCACACATACGTTGCAAACGAAAAGTATTTTTGGTTTTGAATTTAAGTAATAAAAAAAAATGAAGTATAGTTGGCAAATTTCGAAGTAAAATCGCCAATTTTCGACATATTTTTATAAATAATTTCAGACTTATTGGACAAGCATTTCAATAGTGAAAAAATTATTTTCAAATTGGGTGAATTCATGCTATTGGAAAAAAAATTATTACTCAGGAAAATCTGTTCAATTTTTTGTCTTCTGGTTTATTAATCATTTTTTGGCGTGTCGTTATTTCCAATTAATATATTCCAGTATTTTTACGATGTTGATTTATTCCAAATTTGGTATTTAATTTAAGCAACTAGTTAATTGATAAGAAAAAAAAATTTTTTGGGTGTAAAATGTATGTGTGACGCACCCTCGAAAAAGAAAGTGGCGTAAGATATTTATTTCTCATTTCTGTGTAAAAACTTGTATTTCACGAAAAATCACAATCTCGGCTGTAAGCTTATTACGATTAATATCGTAGGAGATCGCGAATATTCGTCTCAGAATTGACAAGAACTCGCGAGTCCCGTTGCTATAAATATATCTACGATTATATTTAATTGATCGTATGGAACGGTTGAGTGATGGAGCCCCTCGAGCCTCTCAGTTTTTAAAATCTATTTAACTAGTATTACTTATCGTTACATGTCATTCTGATAAATTACAAATCGATCCAGTCTATACGATTTATTAATGTCTATGTTAATACAATTACGTTGTATCGATGGAATCATTAATAATGCAAATGAAAATTGCAAAAATTCCTATTCCTCTTACATTCTATCTCGATTTCCTCGCAAAGTCGGATTTTCATTCGTTCGTAATTAGGGTACATAGCCGCGCTACAAAATTTTTCGTAACAAGAGATAAACGTGACGTTCGATCATAGATATTTCATTAAAATTAAGTACTAAATTCTATCGCTTAACAAATCTGCTAACAAAATTGCAATCATCCCATCAATTTGTAATTAAATTTATTCGTTTATTTATTTATCACATAAACAAACTCAAACGCCATAATTTTTTTTTACAACTTTTGACTACATTAACAATAAAATGTACAATTTTATTACAAGCAGAAAATAAAAAATAATTTGAATGAGAAATAATTACAATAATCCAAAAATCAACAAATAAACGATCAAAAATAGTCTGAAAGTAAAAAAAGAATTGGCCTCAATAAAATTCACAGCACACAGCGATATAAAATTTTTGGCACTCGGTAACTCAACAAATCGGACTTTACCGATTTTATCCCCGTGCGTTATTTTCCATGTCGACTGTAAAGTGTACAAGATCATTGTTTAAAAAAAAAAAAACATTTTTTTACAAAGAAATTTATTTATTTTCCAGTCGGTATCAGTAAAATAGCCGAGGAAAAATTGTGCGATCGATGATTCAAGCGAATAAAGGCTTTAACGATGTACATAAAATCGAGGAAAAAATCGATGAGTTAACCGGGGTTTCCAGTATTTATTGGTCTATGATTATTGGACAATAGTCGATAGATTACGAGGGACTCTAGAAGTACGTCAGACATTTATGGGTTGTCTTTTATATAAAATCTATAGCAGCCATTCCCCAGCGTTTAGCACCCTAGATTACTATCTAAAGATTATGAAATGTCATCTCCCGGGATATGCCGACGGGTGACCTTTTTTTGTGATAAAAACAAGAACGGCTCCGGAAATATTTTTTTTTAAATTGCAGGGCTTGAATGTTCGCTTTAAACTACCATTAATGACGTCTAAGAGTCTATTTCACAGTGCTTACATCGAATTGCGGTTTAAGACTCGTTTCTACTGAAGGAGCTCTGAAAAATGTATAACCAATTTTGTTTTTACCAACGAAAGAAAGCATTTACAAATGGACAATAAGAAAATGGCCCTAATGTCAATTATAATTAAAAATAAAGAGCAATAAAGGCCAATTTTTTTGTTCATGACAGTCAAACAAGAATTATTTTTATTTTTATAAAAAAAAAAATAGGAAGCTGCCTTTTTTTAAGAAATAAGTCGAACAAATGATTTTTCACAGATTGGTATTAATTTTTCAGATCAATTGCAACCATTATTGAATGTGCTGTGTATCAGAATCTCCAGAGCTTGATTTAAGCTGTTGTTAAGCTGCTCCAAGTGCCTTGGATATTAATTAACAGTATAATTTTGGGTGAGGGCGGATGAGGAATGTTAAAATAATGTAATAATGAATCGTTATGACATACATAACTAACTTATTATTACTATTACCCATGTCTAAAAAGCACTTACACTTTAAGTAACAAAAATGATCAACCGATGAACTCACACAATAACAACGTCAATAATATATTTTAGTAATATATAACGTAAGCGTATATAAAATTTGAAATCGATAACGTACTCGAAAACAGAGATATAATAATATATACCATAATATAATATAGTCGCGAACATTTATCAGCTTACGTAGTTCGAAGTCTTAAGGAACTATTTTGGCACTATAGAATCCACATCATGTCGCGCGATCTTCGTTTTTCTTTTTCTTTTTTTAATTTCCTTAAATTATATTTAGAGTACAAGCATCAATGACTGGACTGGTTCAACAGCAAATAATTATTTTTTATTTGAAACAAACTGAGCAAAAATTCAATAGCATTTTATGCCATAATCAACAAATGGGATATATTAATTTCTCTATATTATAAAAATACCTTACGAAAATGAAAGGACATCTGGAGATACGAACTTAAGGAAATGAAGGGACAGATTTATGTGCGGCCCTCTAATTTAAAAAAATGTTGCAGTGTTGATCAAAATTTTGTTTCGCCTAATTGTTCATTCATTGTTGCCTTTATCCTATAAATATGCGCAAAAGCTCCAAGACCGAGAGTCGTGCGTAGCATTTACAGGAGATTTTCTCCTCCGATAATGACAACTTACGAACTAGAGATCGGCTAATTGCCCATGGACCTTCTGTTTATTTCATGTGTACTTATTTTTGCCCCTCGTTCAGCGAGTAAAGTCATTAGAAAATCGTCAACTTTTTAATAAAATCCTTAGCCACTTCAACCGCGACTAAGAGCCCTTCATTCTTGTTTGTCAGACATCTTTGGATTCTCTTCAACTTAAGCCTCTCGCATCGACCCTCCTTTCCGACCCTCGACTCATATTTCAGAGGAAATACTCCAAGTATTCGATGCTCGACCCTCCCATCCTTGCTTATAGCTTTCGACCCCTCTTAAACATACCACCGGCTATCGAATATCGATTCCAGTCACTGCCAGAAATAAAAAACACTATGTCAACCAAAAAACACTAGTCCCGCCAACTACTCGAGGACATTATTGTTGCGAGAGTGATGGAGAAGCTGAGAGCATCGTATTAACATCCCAAACCTCCATCATTCAACATCGGTCACTATTATTCATCAATTGACACCATTGTTCGCTTTGTCCTCGTTCAATTGGCTTTACTTTCTAACAAACTTTTCCCAGAGTCAGACCAAAGACTAGTGAGAGTTCTGCATGCATCGAACCACAGTTCAGGCCTTTCCAATGTCACCACTGTCATTCACTAGCGTTTAACAGTTCAGAAAGACACTCGTGCCATCACAAACGTCATCATGTCCTATTCAAAGATCTTCTGCATCGTGTAACTCTTGATGAGACACTTGCAAGCATCTCTTCAGGTCTGTTTCACGTCATCAGTGTGATGTACCAGAGCTAAAAAGTTCACAAAGTCACATGCGTGACATCACAATCAACGTCATGTCTCTCAAAATGACTTGGAACATCCCTCAACCCTTTGTTCGAGACTTTCATGAATTGGACCACCATACAGGCCTGTTCAACGTCACCACGGTGGTTTTCCAGAGCCAAACACTTCCAAAAGTCACACTCCTGACGTCACCAATGACGTCATGTTTCTCAAAACAACGTGGAACATGTCCCGACGCCCTGTGAACTCTTTCCATGAGTCGGGTCAACATTCAGGCCTCTTCAGCATCACCACTGCGGCTTTCCAGACCTAAACAGTTCATAAAACCAGGTCCGTGTCATCACAATCAACGTCATGTTCTCCTAAACAACTTAGGACGTCTCTTAACATGCACCACAGATAGTTTTCCCAACAGCAATCAATGTCTCTTAACGGTCGGACGGGTTGAACCCGTGAATGTTAAGCCGAAAATCCTAAGCGTCGTGGACAAAACTCATTTGGCCCGTTAGTTCAGCGGATGTCGGTAAATTAACGCTCATTGGCCTCTCTACACGTACGCGATGCATCGACGGTTGAGCGCGTTCGTTAGCCGACGATTGTTCACCGCGATGGAATCGTCGCCGGTGTCTTTTCCGGTGAATTTGTTCGAGAAGTGCCGAGGGAGGTGTTGGTCATTAGGCTATATTGTCGACCTCAACCACGGATGTCCCACTGGCGGTTTCTGTCGTCTCCTCTCACGTTCCGCTTGCCTTTCTCTTCCTTCACTACCATTCGCATACCGCATGCATTTCCTCGAGATTCGAGACCAATTTGGCTCAGCGGAACATGCGGCAATGACAGACGGAGTTCATTTCTCTATTCTGTGCCCCGCTCTGTCCAGCTGTGGACCACCGAATCAGCTCCTTCTGGAAAAGGCGACTGACGAGTGGAACGTTTCCTCGCTGACACGAATTAACCGCTCGGGCAATAAAAAGCTAAGCGATCGTTTGTACTTTCGTTAGATTAACTCTCCCTCTCCTCGATCGGGCTGACGTCGTTTTGCAGAAGTTCGAACTTCGGGCTCAGCCCAGGCAGTATGCTCTTTGTACTGGTCTTTATTTGGCTGTAAATGTCCAAGGGCTTCTTCCGATCGATTTCCAAACTGTCCTCGATCAATCGCGGGGGAATGCTTCCGCTTCGTTTGTGGCACGGTATAAATGTGCTCGTGCCCTCGGGTTTTTGCTCTTTGTTCGAGGGCTGTTCATTGTTTTTGTGCTCTGGTGTCAAGGTCCCATTGCCCAATTTTCTTTGCTGCTCCTGAAACGTGTCCTCCTGTGTTTCGTCCTTGAACAGCACACCGGTTATCACCGGCTTGTTGGAGTCCGTACTCTTGTCGATAATGTCGTTGATCAAACCCTTTCGCTCCATGCACTCCAGCTTGTTCGGTGTCGTTCCGTTGATCTGGAGATTAGGGTTCGACTTCACCGTGTCCGTTGAGTTACTCGCGTCCGTTGATTCTTGCTGCTCTAACGATGATCCTGAATCTTGGGAGGCGTCCACGTTGTTATGCTTGTCCAGTGATGACAGCTGGAACATTGACAGAAAATTTCCACCCTACATTATTCCGCCCAAACTGCAGATCTGAGTCGATCCCTACTCATTGGTACCGATCATCATCGTGAGTCCATCTATGATCCTCTGACCTTCGTAATCATCTCTGAGACAAATCAGGGCCTGGGAAATGACCTTGCACGGATATTTTGAAAAATCCGGCCTAAGATGTATTCTCATACATCAGAAACATCAAAGACGTGGCCAGAGTCTCATTAAATTGAACCATGAAGATGAAGATTTCAAGGCCTGATGTGATATTGATATTGACAAAAAGTGGTCTTCGGGATGTTTTTTTAGTGTCCTTGGTCCTCTTCAAGATTGACCGATGCCGTGAGTACTTACTTGTTCATTGACTTCTTTATCTATGTTGGAATACTTGGAGTCATTTGGGAGAGCCTTGTCGTTGTCGGATGAATAGTCAGTATCCACCCATTTCTCGATACTGGAAGCCTTGGACTCGTTGAGGAGGGTCTTCTCGGTGTCGGGTGAATATTCGATTTCCACCCACTTGGATCCGCCCTCGAGTTTCCGCGAAGCGGAGTCGGACTCGTAATCTCCAACTCCGTTTCCGTACATCGGATAGCCAAAGTGACCCGCGTCGTACTCCACCTGATTGCCGTAACGGTAGCTGTGATTTATCGAGCCCTGACTCGATATTGAGAGATCCGACTGGGACAGTCCCGTGTTCGTGCTCCCGAAGAGCTTGGCCTTATCGAAGTCTGAAATTAAATGACAAAATGAGAAGTAGGTCAGGAAGGAAGGAAGGAAGGACCTCTGGCTAGCTCTTCAGCATTAGCTATGTCAAAGAGCTATTACGGAAGGGGATAAATAATTCCTTACCCGAGGCACGATCCTCCGGATTCTCCTCGCGGTGAACGAGGGCTCGCTGATCACTGACTCTACTCGAGTTGCGATTGCCCGGCTGCGCTTCAAGAACGAACGAACACTCGTCCTGGTATTTGCTGCTGTCTTCCATCGTCACCTTCAACAAAGACATTGATTTCAAGTCCAAAAACGCGAGCTGGTCACCAAACCTCCGATAACGAGGCTTTGATGACTCTTCTCCATTGCAACAACAAAAAAAGCTCATCTCCTCAAGTTCGAAATAATTGGAGTTTCAACTTAATTGAACATTATTGCACTTGTCACTCGAGTGAACATTATTGAATTCCAAACTAAATTGACATTTATTGAAATTCCACATGGAAGAGCCCGAATTTCAGCCACCAACTTGAAACTGGAGTGTTCAATTAACTCGAAAATAATGCTCATTCTTAATAACGATCTCAACGACGATATTCGGTTCAATATTACGCTCATAAATTTAAACCCTCGGTGCTCTGATACCTTTAATGGCTCGTAGTGCACGATACATATATTTTGTTGCAGGGTGGAAACGTTTCCATCGAGGGAAGCTTGCGCGCATGAATGTACCTATGTCGGAAAGCTCGTTCGGAACTTGTAAAGCTTAACTGCTCGTGAGCTATCGCGATGGCAAGAGCCACTCATCTCCTTATCGCTGCGTATTCCACTACACCAGCTTTTATGATGAATGTACTTGATATGTATGACATTATTACAACAGGAGTCTCCACCAATGGCAGGGAAAAAAATATAAAAGGTGGGAAGGCAGCAGTAGGCCACGAGAGCTTGCGGGTTAACCCGCGAGATGCATATCGAGGCTCGATCTCGACCACGAAGAGATGGGTCACATTGGATCACGCTCATGATCCGCTTCGACTTGTTTGAGCTTTCCTCGCGCTCAGCGTAACACGGTATACACTCGACTTGACATTCGGGACATCGATCTGGCCCCGTGACCTCTTCTCACCAACCCGATTTATCGCCTGCATCTATAAGTCGATGGGTTCGTGTGGGGGTTGATATAGTTATCGAATATCACGTTTGCGGATTGACCGTACTTTGCCGGATTAGATTTTTCGCTACTGTGATGAGATTAATTCTGGCCTCGATTTTCCATCGCTTTGACAAACGTGAATTATTAACTTGGTCGGAATTTCTGTTCGATGGAATGTTTTCTTTGTGCTCGAATGATTTTAAACGTTTCTCCTTTTGTTTGACACTTTGACAAAAGTGGAATTATTAATTTGGTTTGAAATTCTGTCAGATCAAATGATTTCTTTGCGGTCGAATGTCTTTAAATGTTTCTTTGTGAATTAGCGCTGCAATCACTTGGTTGACAGTTCTGTTTGGACAAACTGTTTACGTTTGCTTTGATGTTTCAGAGTTTATTAGTTATTATGGTGAAAACATAATCCAGCTTTGAGTAAATGGCTAATTTTAGTAAGAGCAAGATTAATTTGCTTCGCGGGAAGCAGACACCTGTCGAGGAAGTGCGAAAGACCGAGGGCGAGACTTGGAAGCTTCTGCCTCATGAAGTCATGCCGGATTAGCAGCCCTTGATCCTCGGCATTTCCCACATTTTGGCCTTGCAGATTAAGTTTCGCACGCGGAACACTATACGGGCATAAATTTAATCAGGCGGTCTGATGGTAGATCAGGAAAATTGTAGGTACGGTGGATTCCCTCACGTCTTCCGTGATTTTGTGACGAGTTCCCGAAGAAAATGGAAAATATCAACCACTAAACAAGTCAATTTCTTATTTTCATCGACAATCGATTAATCAATGAGAATTTACAAATGATTACTCATTGCCTGAAAATTGATTTACGAGGAATTTCATTGAACCGATTAGTCGAGCGATCGATAATCGATTATTCAGATTATTCGATAACTAATTAAGCGGAAAATTCATCACCCATTGATTGAGCTATAAAATAATATTAATCACTGATTACAATTTGCCTTTCCGATCTTTGCATTTCGTTGAACACTTTTCGTGTTTATCACTGCCGTGAAAATCGTGAGTAAAGGATGAAAAGAGCAGCACCCGTGGCGTTTTGTGATAAAGGAACGACGTGACGGCGCCAACGAAATGAGAGAACAAGAGATACCCACGCCACCTCGGGAACGTTCTCTATCGATCCCACAATACGTTGCTGAGGACGACGCAGTTACTGGAGAATCGCGCTCGGTATAAACGACATTGAAATGCGTGAAAGGAAAATTCGTCCGGGAGAAGTTCGGAGGCTGAGGCAATTTCCAGGCATCAGCTATCAATCGCATGCCTCACTATCCTGATTAGAGCACTGAATATTGTTCAATGGAGCGAATACAGTTCCAACGTCTTCGCTGTACCTCTCATACTCTATTCATACGCTTTGACATGCAGAATAGACTGTCGAATGCCATATATATATTGCACGAATCACTCATAGTGCCTGCAAATCATGCCCTTTATGAAAATGAAGGGAATTATTATCTTCAAAGTGAATGTGTATAGTCGAAAGGAACACGAAAAGTCAAAAATCGATGCCTTGAGCATGAAAATTAAATCGGACAACATTTGGGCTTTAACCCTTCAACTCTTAACCAGTAATTGTGGTTTGTTGATTTTTTAATCATTTTCTGATTTTATTGGAAAATGCTTTTCACCGATAATTTTATCGAAAATAAGGACACGTTGTGAACGGATTTTTTTTTAAATTAAAAAGAACCTACGATTGCTAATTTGACTTTGAAAAAATATAGATAATATGTAGCATTGATGGCGAAAACTAAGTTAATTTCCTATAAATTCATTGCTATTCATTTTTGCCTTCAATATGAGTAGATTCTTTTTAATTCGGATTCAATTTTTGTTTACGTGAATTTTTTTAATTAAATGTGTATGAATAAGTAAATTATTACGCTGAGACTTTTTGCCCTTTCGAAATAAATAAATTCTTTATTTCATTGCTAGTGAGGAGCTCAATAATTTTGTTAAAGGGATTCTCAGCCTGTCTTCTTAACATCCCTTTCACCAAGTGACGAAATAGAAGAAAGGTGTCCCTTGCTAAGGGCCAAGAGCTTTTACTAGGTGCCATTTTGCGGTGATACCCGCCAGCTACGTTTGGGGTCGGAATCCACGCCCTTTCGTTGTTCGATAGTTTGGCCCCTTTGTGGGAGACATCTCGCCCGGTTGCGCGTCGAACTTGGAGTTACCGGGTCCCGTGATCCCTGAAGAGATGGCTTTTCCCGAGCGACCTTACCCCTTTATACAATCCTACATATCAACCAACCCATTCAGGCTCTTTATTCGACCATCGCAGAGCTGCCCATATATTTTATTTTGGCTGAGGAAATTACGGAAACTTTAATAAAACATTTTTTTCTCCATTATCGGTAATAAATCGGTGCTATAAATTATGAAAATACAACTTGTCGAGACATTTTTAAAAAATAATTTCAAGTTTTCAAGATTCGGTGATTTAAAGAAAAAAATGTCCATTAAAAAAAATGAAAGAAATCACATAAGGGGCTCTGTAGTCGTACTTTAACTTGACCAAAAATTGGGCAGATCTGAGATGGTCGAAGAAAAAGGGCTGAATTGACAGAGAACGCGCCATATCTATGGCTATAGGTACTACAATAATTAGGGTGATGGTCGGCAAGTGGAATTGCCTGGTGACCTTCGATCCCTTCGTGTCCTCCTCGGATTTCGCTTTTCCGATTTCCTCGGTTGCAACTACGCGGAGGAACCTCGATAATTATCAATGTGATCACGTTTATCAAAGGAAAACATCTCTTCAGGGTACACACTAGCGTTTGCTAAGCGAGGCAATCCGGCCACGCTGAGGTACCTATAACGATTTTACTCACAATTGTGATCAAGACACTCGAGGCATCGGCCTTAAGGCCTTTCTTCGTGTCTCAGCTTTTTATTCTCGTGTTTCAATCGATTGTAGGTATTGCCGATTTACCAGAGCGTAGATAATACGAGAAGCGTATTATCGTAGAACTCGAGTAGCTCTTCGATGGTAAAATGTGGATTCTGATTACTGCAAGAAGCTTTGGTATTGATATAAACTCATTATTTAACATCGGAGATGCAAATCGATTTGAAATTGATTACCGATTTTTTTAATTGTCGTCTGCGTGGATTTTTATGTATATACATATATACATTTTTATTTAAAAGGAAAATATATTACGAAACTGTTGAAAAGCATTTACTCTACATATATTTTAATTTGGATTCTTGAAAACTAAAAACTCTTCGCTATCAACGAAAAATCTTCTTTGCAGTATGGAAATGATTGCCTTTGATAAAAATAAATAAATGAATAAATAAACGAGAAAATTAAAAGACATCACGGTAAAGCATTCTTCCGAGTTTCTTTGAGGCACTGCCAGTTCATTTATTTTTCACATCTCAGCAATTCCCGTTTCACGCATACAATTTAGTTTACGTGCCCATCCATTTGAAAACGAGGTGAAAAGTGTATTTGAACGACGCATACTCGGTATTAAATTTATTCAAAGTCCTTCAACCTTTTATTTCTCGTTTTATCATGCGCGCTATTTTCACCACCCCCATAACGCCCATCAAATACCTCTTCTCAAGGCTCTCTCATGAAAAAGTTATTTTCCTGATATACATATACTCACAGCCCTTTCTTCTGTCTCGACGATGAGGTGGTTATTCTTCAGGGTGAGAGTGATAATGTTGCCGTTGGCATTTTTGCTCGTGTGATTTACCGGCGATGCATATTCTCCACTGTTGGCTATGGTCGCCGCGACAAGGGCTACTTCGTCCATAACTTCGGTCTCGCAAATGTACCTCGGCCCGTCAAGCCCATTCACCAGCTGAAATCAGAAGAAAAATCATAAATGCAGCGGTGAGACGCGTTTTTGTGGTTTTGATTTTGTCTTAGTCATGACTCAGCGCTTTTTCTCGTATAATGGGACCAGAGTTTCACACCCAAATCACGAATGACGTGCTGAACGTGCCTTTCCGTACGTTTTCACGGCTCTTCGTATTACCCAGCGAACCAGCTGACACCATGGTGGCTTCCCACAAGACCCTCTGTCTATTTGAAGTTCGCGGATGCTGAGCGAACGGATTTTTAACTTGGACCAGGCAATTTCATGATTTCCATAATTCTGAATTTTTTTGGTAAATTTAACGAGCGGTTTTTTGGCGGAAGAATTTTTTTTTTTTGGAAAATTGGGGAACCTACTGCCGCCATACTGGCTTTCCGCAAAACCTTCTGTCTATTTGAAATATGCGGATGCTGAGCGAACGGATTTTTAACTTGAACCAGGCAATTTCATGATTTGCATAATTCTGATTTTTTTTGGTAAATTTAACGAGCGGTTTTTTGGCGGAAGAAATTTTTTTGTTTGAAAATTGGGGTGACAGTTTTGGGTAGGAAAACCACGTTGTAAGTTTTTTAATATTTTATCTTACTATTTTCTGTTTTATTTTTTAATGTATTATAGGAGCACAAATGCACGTGCTGTTAATACATTTTTTTTTGGACGAGTCAAATTAAACGCATTCAAAGCTGTAAGTTTGGGCTCGAAGTTAGCGCGACGAAGTATCCGAATTCCGTCCGGTGTCTGATAGTCGGCGGATTTCAGTGGAATTTTAATCGAATGCGAGAGGAAATGAATACCGGGGAGTGCGATGGTTGGTCTCTCGCAAGAACGACCGCAGAACATCGTAAAACGAATGTAACAAAGTTGCTTGTCTTTGAAAAGTTGCGCGGGGGATACTTTTCCACTAGCATTCCGAATTTAATTTCAACGAATCGGAGATTCATGGCGTCGTCAGTCCGGATCCAATAAGCTTCAGGGAAAAGTCGGAGCGGTCCTTGCCGCCCACGCTCCGGATATACCTATCAATTGTAAATTATATGAATCTTCGTATTCGCCAAAGTTCACCGCACTATCGTGTTTACACACGGGAACTTTATCTCCTCTCTTCTGTTTTTAGTATCGTTGTGACGTTTTCAGGCCGAAAAGTAATCTCGGAACCAGAACTGCACACATGTGCGCCGGAGACGATGAGAATTAAATATTGATCTTGCTGAAATCGAAAGGGGGAATTACTTTCACTTTTAGCGATAGCACGTGCTGAAGATGACGACTCTTCGAGTGCAACGTGCGATAAATGCAGTCGCAGCTTATGAATGACGATGTCGCGGTAGAACGGATATTTTATTTTCTAAATCTATAAGATATTATATCAACGTTCTGTGAATTGAAGCAGCGGAATCAACTGTAAAAACAAAAAAATTTTTTCGTTTTTTTTTTCACTGATTTTTTAATGGATTTTTTAGATTTCGAATAAAAATGTAAGATTTTTTTTGCTTATTATCTTCCAATTTTTGTTTTCTTCAAATTTCTATTTATTTGCATTTTTTAAAAAATACGCTGCATATATATTTTGTTGCAACGGCGAACATAGGATCAAAGGAACGAAGTGCACTTCACTGAAAAATATTTTATTATATTGTGTATATCTTCAACCGCTGAAAGCGTATAAAGGAAGTGATCTTTTCATTCACCGCACTTTATATCCGATGAAAAAGGGGATAAAAATATTACCGCTGCAGAATATCTTTTTCTTTTTCACTTGATTTTTTATTGAATTTTCGAGATTCGAAATAAAAATGTAATAAGATAAAGTAAATATAATTGTCCTGATATGGGAACCTCGTATGTGAAAATCTCCATTATTCTGCCTTTCATCTTCCAACTTTTTTCAGATTTATATGCGTCTATATTATTTTATGGCGCTACGAATATTCTATCTATAATATTCTGCTGCGACGATGATCACAGGATCAAAGGAATAAGGTGCGCTTTAGTTCAAAATATTTTACGCTTTTCGTACTCTCGATTTACCATTTCGCTGGTGTTATGGTTGTGCATGCGCAGCAACGGCGTAGGTGCGACCACCCACGCCGCATTGAGTCTCCGTCGGATGTTAACGCACAACAACCGTTCCTACCTATATATCTGGCTATATACGAGCGTTACCGAGGGTATTCTACCGGAAGTAGACATCGACAAAGGAGATGGTCCTCTTCTCGCTTCCCTTTCTCTTTTCTCGTCTCTCCTCTATTGTTGTCAATTTTTTTTTCTCTCACACTTTTCCTTCCTTGGTCTTTGTACATCGCAGTTGAGGCGTCGTGGATCCATCGAGCAATATGGGACATTCCAGGACGATTTTTTCAATAAATATCCATTATATCGATAATTTTTTACTCGAAGAATTCGCCGATTTCCAAAATTTCAAAAATATACACATCCTGAAGACAGTATGTGCACGTTGACATCATTTCTTCAGGTACGCTAAAAAAAGGATCGAAGGATATTTGGGAAATAAATACTGGAAATAAAATTTTGAGGAAATCGAAAAATCTAAATTAGCCTATTCGACCGAGAGATTCATCTCCAAATAGTCATTTTATCTAAAGCTCTCCCAAAAAGCATTCCAGAAAAAAAAATTAAAAATTGAATAGAGGGATGAAAAATTATTAAAAATATAATCGAGCCCGATTAAACGGTAGGTTTCTTTGGTTATCATTTTATATCATTGTGACATAGCCAATTCTTCTTAATATCCAAAAACTGTACTTTTCTTGAGACCATAGGAATAAAAAAAAATAAATAAATAAAACTCAAGACCTCGTCGAGGTCGCACGGGGTGGCCCATATATTCCTTTTTCACAGGATGCTCTGATGTGTGTTGTAGGTCTCGAAACCGGCGTGGCACCGACGAGAAAAGCTTTCTCGTCAAGCCTCGCTTTCCCCGGAGAATTTCAGATTTCTCGGCATTCCCGGAAAAAGGTTTCCGACGAACTGGCTCTCAACCAGCACAACCCCGAAGCGTCGGCAAGAGAAATTCATAGAAAACGAAGAAGAATTGTGGGCACTGCCAGGACCATCAGGAACAACGCCACCGGTGATACGCATACAACGAACGGGGTATGGTACAGAAGTTAAAAAAAAAAAAAGAAAAAAAAAAGAAAGAAAAATCGGGAAGAGAAAATGAAAAATAAAAAAGGGGACGTCAGGAGCCAAGCCTCTCCCGGTTTATCGAAGGCGTACTGGTTTTCTTCGTTCCTGCGAATAATGCCGGGGTGTTTTTTGTTTTTTTTTTTTTTTGTTATCGGAAATCCCTTCGACCCTGTAAGCCCTTCTCCCTCGAAACCATCCGCCTTTTCGTACTTTACCTTGTTCGTGACATTCCCTCCGGTACGCAGTCTACGACTGCTCTCTTTCTATCGTTTTCCCCGTAAATTTATTGGCACATCGTTTGGTGCACCAGACGATACCGGGCTTTGTAGCTGCGAGCCACTGTACATAGTCTCTTGACCGGATTCCACCGCCAATTCTGCTTCCAAACCCACGTTGCTTGCACCTCTTGCTTAGACCATATCCGTTTTTCTACCCACGGATGGTCCATAAAGAGATTCAGCGTATTTTACTTTGGACGTTTAATTTAATCCGAAGAGCCATTGGGAAATGGTACTACAATGTTTAATCCTTCGTTTCGTGACAATTAGCCGAAATTAGGTACTAAATAATTATATTTACCATTTTTTATATTTAATTCATAATTTTTTGATATCTTTGTCATAAGATTACATGCTGGTTTTTCGTTTATCATTTATCAAGACAATTTCATCGCTGCTCATTACAAATATCAATCAAAATTTTGTGACGTCTGCTGATGATTTACGATTTTTTTTTCAACTATCTTGAGTCACATTTTCTACATCCTCGTACGAGAATTCTAATACATATTTCAAAGTCCAATTCACTGCCAATATCGCGAGGATTCGAAATTTTCGAAATTTCTCGAGATTTCGCGGATTCCTGCGCTGCATCAAATTCCGTACCGTTGCTTATTCATGTATATCTAACTCTATATATATCTATGTATATACTTATTAAAGCTAAAGCTAAATTAAAGCCAGTAGCTCTTCCCAAATTGACCTCCCAAACCTGCCATAAATATACATAATTAAAATACTCTTGCCATTAAATTATCAACAAATAACCAAAAAAAAAATAACCGAACTGTCCGCTAATTTATTCATTGCTCAATAAATATCCAAGGACAATTTGCGAAGTTGAAAATGATGAAAACCCAGTAAAAACCACATCTACGATAAAAATACCACCGTTGCAATAAAGAATTTCCGAAACTGCACTAATGCTCCGCGGAGTTTCCTTAAATATCTCAAGTCGCATCTATATCCTCTCAAGAGCACTATAATACGTGTTTTGAAGTCGAACTCACTGGCAATATCGCGAACGGGACGCTAGCCAACTCTTCCTGCACACCTCCTCATCCTTGCCTCTCTATTTGCTATATCCTTTGGTATAACCCGAGGAATCGATAAGTCGCAAAAGCGCGAAGCGATGCGGAAGCTGAAAACGGCGACGGTATACGTAGCTTACGTACGTACGCGTGTTTCTGAAACGATGAAGCGTCGCCTCGCAACTAAGAGAGCATCTTAGTACTTTCATCCTCTTCCTCTTCCTCTTCCTCTTATTTTTACCGCGTGTAACGCGTTACCGAGACTCGGTTTTCAATTTCATAAGCACTGGTGCAGTTATCCAGACTCTCCTCTGGACCGTATCAGCCTCCCAACCCATGGACCATTTCTTCGCATTCTACCAGACAGTGAACAGTCGTACGAGAGCGAAGAAATTGCCAATTTAAGCGGAATGTCTTAGCCATTTATTTTCTTGTATGGGAGCTGTTTGGATATGCGCTGTAATACGGTGGATACGCGTCTGTAACTAATGTTGTCACGTTACCTCGATAGAGCTACTCTAGCGTGCTCCGATATCCGATACTACGATATCGGAACCAGGGGACACTATCTAATCAACAAGTAAAGTGTGCTTCGCTCGCTACGCTTCTGCTTTTCTTCTGCTCCTTCCATTTTGCAACTTCGCGAGAGGCAAAAAATGAAGTTTCGAAAATTATTTTCTTTTACTGGAAGCGATTATCGTTTGATCTGTAAAAAAAAAAAATGAATCACGTGCGTAAGTGTCTCTGGTACTTGCATTTTTTAGTCACATTCGAGAGATTAATTAAGATTCTTTTTTGTACGTAACAATTTTTTGATACTTGTGAATTATTTTTATATTTATTTATACTCATTTATGGCGTATTTTGGAATGTAGTGAAAAAATCCAAAAAACGTCCCATTTCAAAATATCGTCAAATTAATTTAAGTACATCTTGAATTCCCCGACACATTTAATTTCAATAGCTTAAATAATTACTTCATTCAGAATCTACCGCAAGAATTGCAGTTGGCGATGAAGTCGAATAATTCGAATAATTTGTCATGGCAAAAAAAATAATTTTTTGAACTTCCCTTTAATTTAATCGAAATTAGAGAAATTTTCATTTTTTCATCGAATAACTTTCATCCCGCGCAGGGATTAAGAAAGAAGAAGAAGAAAAAAAAGAAGAAGACAATGAAGAGGCTCAAAAATGAGATGTCTGCACGTTTAAGATTGGCGAGTTCGTGCGCTGTCCGATCGAGAGCAATCAGGAACGAAGCGTGATGATTATGAAGGCTCCTAAAGCAGTTAAGCCCTCACCCAGGTGACTTATCCCTCTTTCTTCGTTTCTTCACGCTCTGATTTCGCCCTCCGGCTTTTTGACGCAGGATATCATCGTCCGAGTGGCGAGTTTCGAGTCCTAATTGACGAGCCGGCTGGCTATGACGTAATCTAAGGTGAAAATTCTGCTACGGTACCCCATACAGTTCATCGACCTCCTCCACCGGTTTAGGCTTAGATTTTGTGCTCTCACTCGGCCTCCAGACGAAGAATTCGTGTTTCTCTCGACTGTGACTATATATACGCCACATATGTATACATATATGCATATGTGTGTATGTGCACATATGTACAGTAAAAAGACAGCATACGTGTGAGCTGCAAATCCAACCAAACTCGTTGAAAACGGCTTATCCACTCTCTTCACTCTTGACGACGTAACACATTACCACCGGCACATTGTGTCTCAAACGACCTGGAATCGTGCGTTACACGTGATACTCTCTCGGCGAACTCTGCCTCACAAAGCACTTCTGTATACCTCTTGAACAAAAGATGCTCGTTTATTCGACACGTCTTAACCCCTTCTGCGATCGGGACAAAAAAACGTGGTTCTATTTTTGGAACTGTTAATTCGCAGACATTATTTTGAATCAAGCTCCCAGAAATGTTTTTACGGGCTCGAGGAATTCGGTACGAAATTCCGCGTGAGAATTATAACGAGCATTTTTTAATCGATGGAAAAATAAAAATTTGAAATCATTGATTTTTTTTTTTTTTTTTTTTTTTCGTGGGGAAAGCTGTTGTGAATTTTTTTAGTTCGATACTTTTTTATGTTAGGTCGGAATGAACTTGAAAGGTAAAAGTCTAGTTTGGGAAAAAATTCCGTACGTTTCGGGGGGTTCGCGACTCCGGAATTTCAATCACCTATAATTATCTATAACCCGAAAACCGTTCGATCGATTGACCGCAAATTTGGCACACGAGATTAAATGAATGTGAAGGTTTTTTCAGAAGCATGTAAAAATTGGATTTTTGGAAAGTTTTTTGTTGAGTACGAAGATATTAGTCACTTTAATTAGTTATTAAAATAAATAAACCAGAAAAACATTTTTTTTATTTCGTAAAATAATCCACACTGTATTTTGAAATTTTTAATTTTTTATTATTCGTCATCTTCCATTTTAACCTCTTTTTTTAGATAATGCATAAGAAATTCGCTTTACACATTTTTCTTTGCGCCTGTACGAATTTAAATGGAGCGACAATAAAATAGAGAAGCTGAAGAATCGAGAGTATTTCGTCTAGACGTTCACCTCACCTACTTATACCCGTTAGGCAAGCGTTAGACCGTCGCCAACGAGGCCGAGAGTGCTAGACGAGACCTAGGAGTCTTAAGTAGTAACAGGACTGTCTAGACGTCGCTCAGACGCTAGACATTAGACACCCAAGGTTACATCGAGGTACAATCTAATTCCTTAGTGTTCCCTTCTTAGTCCATCGTCAATGTAATTGAGTTCTAGGCTCTCTCTTCCACTAATGGTCGTTTAGTGTCACCTTAAGTTAGAAGAGACCGGCACGAAATATTTTCCATCTCCGATTTAACTTCCGGTTCATTTTTTTTTAATATTGACCTCCAAAACTAAGGATTTGAAAATGATTTAAGCATTGTTAGTTAAATAAAATATTTTTATATTACGCAAAATTGTTAATTTACATCCTTGATTCAAAAAATTAAAATATTTTTCATATTCTCGCTTAGTGAACCCCCTTAATCGGGATTGCTGAGAGCATACGTGTATCTTAGTCACTACCGAACTTGTCAGGCTAGTCACGAATTTATTAGAATGGAAATAGACAAGAATACCTGATACCTGATACCTGCGCTTCTGACTAACCGCCGAAAAAATATCTGCCCGAAAAATTCCGATGTAAATTTTGTTTTCAAATTTCTGTCTGATACGAACCCCAAAAAAAAAAAATTACAATATCATGACTCCTGTCACAGGCTTTGAATATAAAATAAAATTTCCAGTTCAATTATATAGCAATTCTTAAATTAGCCCAAAAAATAAACGTATCCAAAATCGTTATTCAATCATGTATTTAACAAAAAAAATTAACATAATTATTTCTCGAATTTAATGGCAATGCTAACATGCCAAATACTACAAAAAATGTAAACCTTAATTACTCGATGATTTGTTAATTCGGATAAAAAATAAAAAATGCGAGTGTCCAAAAAAGTAATTGAAAAAATGGACGATGTCAGCGCCTCTCGGGACCGCTTAAAATTCGTGGCTTGTTAGTTAAGTTGGTAATTATTTTCGAGTGGCCTGCTCGGGTTTGGCGCGTTACACGTTTTTGCAATATCCTCGCATCTGTCGAAGGGAGCACGTCTTTGAAAATAATGTATTTTTTGACCTATAACAACGTGTGCTCGGAGGTGTACGATCGCAGGAGAGAATCCGCGATGGCAAAGGCTACTGACCCTGACCCAAGGGGCGTTGATCTTGGTCCTGAAACCGCCGTTTCCTCTCCGCCCAGCTAGTTCGCCACGCGAGCGAGCTTCTCGCCGCGCGGCCGGAGAGTAAGACGGCGATCACGAGGAGGAGGAGGAGGAAGAAGAAGAAGACGAAGACGAAGAGGAGGCGAAAAGGAGTCTTTTCAATGCGCCGCTTCCCTGCCTCATCCTTTTCTCTATCTCCTTTTCTCCGCTACCAATTGGCCATGCGCATTTGCTAAGGTAAAAATTGCGTGTCGGACTTTCGTAATTACGAGATTCCTCTTGAAAACAGATTCCCCCATATTAGTCGAGTATAATGGAGCAGAAGAAAAAAAAAAAAAACAACGAAATGAAAAAAAAAATTAATGTATTTGTGAAAACATCACAGCTTAGCTGACTGTCAAAAATCGTAACGCTGAATAAAGAACTCACATTCAATTTTGGGTTTGGAAAATGTAAATGCGTTAAAAAAATAGGAGAACGATAATATCGATTTATTCTTCGCTTTGTCAGCTTCTCACTTTATGGTTAATTAATTTTCTACTCCCTGCTGATTAAAATAAGAAGACTTAAAAATCTAATGATTTTGAGATCATACATTTTTTTGTTTATTAATAAAAATAGTTTTTTTTTAATAAGGATTTTGCAAAAGTTGTGATGTTACAAGTTGTTCGTAATGTTTTGTAAAAAAATAATCGTAATCAAGAAAATTGACAATTAAACTATGGTGAAACTGTAAAACGCATAACGGTTCATTTTCATGGTGTGGTGAAATCGTTATCTTCGTCCATTTCTGCCAGTTTTGCGTGAAGCTAATAGTTACTCGGTTTTATGAGCTATTATTGTTATAGCTTCAACATTTTCCCAAAATTTCGGATTGCCATTATTTTCCTATTAATCAAACGTATGTATGACCTCGTTAATTTGGTGCAGCGTCCAATGGGACACCACGAAAGTGCACGGGTTTTATTGGCCGGGGCCACGAATAATATGTAACCCAATCTCGATTCTCTCTGTAATTTCATCTGTGTTTCATGGCGCACTTAGAAGCGCTTGATAGTCGTGACGGATCATAAGTACCAGGACAGGGCACAGGAAGGAAAGCATATGAAATCAAAGCACTCTACCGACGTATTGTAACGGCATACGTCAAACTCGGTTCGACGACAGTGGACGTTTGAAAACGTGTTGCGAATTGGAAGCCCGCCAAGTCTCGCGAATGTAGATGAACAGCATTTTTATTTGTTTTTGTATTATTAAAAAAAATGTAGATCACATTATCACAGATTCTTAATTGGAATTTTGACGTTTTGACGTGATTATTGTAAGTGACTAAAAAAATTATTTATTTGGCATTATTTTTTAAAATAATATTCAGTTTTTTAAAAATAATTATAGAAAATAATTCGAAAGAAAATTGTCTGTAATTATAAAAATATCGTATTTTCATTATAAAATATGTAGAAATTAAATCATTTTAGCAGAAAAATGCAAAAATGATTGGAAAGGAATTTAAAAAAATTTGGAAAAATCATTTTGGCTAAAAATGTGAAAAAGTTCATTTAGATGAAAAGAATATGTTTATTTTGCAACAAAATTAATATAACACGTGAGAACTAAAAAATTAATGTCGTCAGAAATTTTTGGGAAGCCCAAAAAAGGTGGGGAAAATAAATATAATTTTTAATGTAGGCAGTAATAATACAGATTTTACCTGAAGAAGGTAATTTTGCTAAGTGCTGTTAGATATTCAACGCACTTTTAAATTCCAGTACGAACGATCCACGACATTTACCATGACTGTCATTTCAGATTGTTCTTACTAAGGAATATATCGTAACTGATGAAAAAATATTCATCTCGCGAGACAATTTATACGCGTCGCACGTTAGTTTATGTCACTCTGAAAAATAAATATCATCTCTTCGAGAGTGAAGTTGAACTTCACCGGAGGAAAAATATATTTCCTGCTGGAGGTATTATAACTTCTCAAAGGCATGAAAGCTGCTCGTGCGAACGCAGCAGCACTTGGATGTTGGATCCATTCTTCTACGTGACATTTGCATGATACATACCAATTTTTCGACACACCTCGACGAGGGTTTCCTCCTTCGAGAATTTATTGGAACACTTCACACAAAAGCAGATACGATTCCATCGAAATACTGCATACGAAAGCGGAGGTGAAGAATAAAAATTCACAAGAGGTCACGAAAATATTGCCTCGCGACACAATCGTCATTTAAATGACCGCGAATCACCGGAATTCGAGTTTCCATCAATAAATATAAAATCCGGTAAATTTTCACGAAAAAAAATTTTTTTAAAAATGAAATGAGGTAAATTTTAATGAATTAATATGAAATGAGGTAAATATGCACAGAATCATTTGGAATTAAGTTAATTTTTATAAAACGATTTAGAATAAAATTAATTTTTATAAAATTATTTAAAATCAGGGGAATTTCCATTAAATCATTCGGAATGAGGTAAATTTTCATAAAATCATTCGGAATCACTGTAAATTTTTGGGTAAAAAATATCTCATTACTGTCACAAAGTAATTCACTCCCATAGCATAAAAAAAACGTGCGTTTGTGAGGTCAGAGTTTCATCGGAGGTCGACGGTGTTGGGCATCCCGTAAAAGGATCGACTAAGACCCATTCCCGTATCTGTGTCGTCTTCCTCCCACTACACAAGCGTTCAAACGCGAGCCAGTAAGCAGCCAAGGCTTAAGGTGGCGGATCCCACGTAGACGAATTTTGTTGGTGTCCTATATTCCGGGCCTTTCATTTCTCGTATACTATATTGTGCCATACTATATGTCCAAACGTATCTGGAAAGTGCGGACCGTTTCGAGCACATCGAGCCCGGTCCTCGCCTAAGGCTCCTCAACATTTTTACGAGCGATTGCTAACGTTAATTCCTCTTTTTTTTTTCTCTCTTTACTTTTTCTTCAAGATTCCTGAAAACTCCAGAATCGCTGGTTAAACTTTCTCCACTCGGCGCAATCAGTTCTTCATTCACTCTTTAAAAAAAAAAGATTGTTATTCATTGCAGATTTTAGTGGATGCTGTAAACATCAGATTTATGAGGAAGTTAAGAAGAAATAAAAAACTTGATAAAATTCGAATGTTATTTCTCAAGTTTTTTTTTTTCATTAATTGAGAGCTGAAAAAGATTGCATTTTTTATAATTCACTTTGAGAAAATTGTCAACTATTTTGAATAAATGAAATATGATTTTCCATTTTTGGATTTAATCGAATTATTATCATCCATCATTGCATTTAAAACAGGTTTTATTAAATATAAACCCAAATTCACAATATTATCGCTATGCGAATGTGTATTGAATTCAAAAAGCAAGTATAGTAAATAACTGGCCATAAATAACGTACACTGGAATTAATGCACGTGATTAATTTCAATATACTCATTATGAATTTAATCCACACACGAGCTTAAGTATCAAAATGCGGTTGAATTATTTTCTTGCATAATGTAATAATACCAATTTGTGTATTAATTATGAGTTATTGCGCCAGTATTTGAATAACCCAATTATTAAAAATCAAAACTGTCAAAAATATCACACTCTTATATTTTTTTAAAAATCTACGCGTGTCTTATAAAATTCGAAAGATATTTTTTAAACGACGTACGCATAAGCAGAAGGACTTGTTTTGACTGCAGTAAAGACCGCTTTAATTCGGCCTTGCGCGAGTATTTTTTGTATATATATATAACCCAATTATTAAAAATCAAAACTGTCAAAAATATCACACTCTTAAATTTTAACAAAAAAAAAATCTACGCGTGTGTTATAAAATTCGAAGGATATTTTTTCAACGACGTACGCATAAGCAGAAAGACTTGTTTTGACTGCGGTAAAGACCGCTCTAATTCGGCCTTGAATCTAATGCAGTTGGTTGGAGGAGCTGCTGGTGCTGGTCGTAGACCTCGGTCATTGCCATTGCACCGAACGATTCTCGGCGTCGAAGGCCGCAAACTGCGCGAGTGAAGCCGCGAGCGCAGCTTTGCCAGAGTAACGAAGTATGTACGATAGGAGATTGGGAGATGAAAAAAAATATGTCTGCAGTAATTCAGCGTGTATGTCGATAATTGAGATCGATGATAAGTATACGATGCTGGAACAGCTGAGAGGAAAATTGTTACGACTATGGATTGACTGGACAAACGAGATAAGCGGATAGTGAGAATCGACGACGACGACAACGACTATTTACTATTGCAAATCCTCGTTGCAGTTGTCATTAAAAAAAACGCAGCGCTATGAGAGCCGTTAATCATCTTAGAAATGAATATTTTTTAAATGCATGTCGAGATGAATTTTTTATTTGCAATCATTTGCTTTAATTGTCGCGACTTAACGGATTTATAATTATTGTTTACGTGTATTATGATTTTGTTGTAAGCTACTTTATTTATAATAATAATAATTATTATTGTTAATGTAATTGTATTTTTGTTCTATACGAATTATTTGTAATTATTCTTATTGTAATAATTTCGAACGAATTTCGGTTGAAATTTGAATATCAGTGTGTTTTTTTTTTTTTAATTAGATGATTATTGTTAAATCAAGATTTTGATTAAATGCGATTGTATGATTGTGATAATTAATTATGTGCGAAACTAAATTACATTTCGCTAATCGACTACGACGAAATTGCGAAACCCTGGCAATTGCTTACAGGAGCACTGCAATTGTGTAATCCTGGAACGACTCTGAGCAACACCAAAGCGTCGACTATCGATAAATTTGTTTGCACTCGAGTTTCCTATCCTCCGTAAATCGAGTCAAGTGTATTTGTCCCGCGAAGATGAGATACATTAACTTCGATGATACGTCAAGCCAAATTAAATCAACGACTGACATTTGCAATTAAACTATGAAGATGTTCGTTTTTGGTTCCGCAGAAATTTCTCAAAATTGCATATCAATTTTGGCACGTAGTTTTAACTTTTATTTTGTTTTTTGAAAATCGAATTTTCGAATGTACGTTCGATCTGAAAATTAATTTTCTACCAAAATTTAAATTTCGATTCGTACTAAAATTTGGAATTAAATTTTTCTGCTCAAATTTGAATTTTTTTTTTCTACTCAAGTTTGAACTTAATTTCACACTAAAATCGCTGTTGACATTGTATTTTGTATTTAACATCGAATTTAACATTGAATTTCGTATTAAAGTGCGAAATACTATGTTAAATGCGATCTCGAGTTCAACTTTGGACTATAAATTGGACTTTTAAAGCCGTTCAAATAGAACCGCGACCGCAACGACGAGTTTCGGTGTTGAACAAAGTAACAAAAACGTTCTTTCTGCTTTACCCTTCCGCTTGTACATATCTTCTCGGCAAACACATCGCTGGCCGCAGGAATTTCGAAGGTAGACACAGTACTTCTTCTAAAAGTCTTAGGAAACTTTTCACAGAAATTCCCAACCTGGTCAGAGTGTGAAAAAAAGTTGAAAAAAAAAAAAAAAACGGTGGTACTTAAAAGTTTTCAACGAGGAGACTGAAGAGCCCGAACTAGCAAACATTTCGCGCTAAATTTGACATCCATTGTCGGGAAAACACGAATGAGACCCTTAAGGAGGTTCGCTGCTGGAAATCCAAATGGGGACTCCATTTTTTGACAATCAAAAAATCTTTGAAAATATTCCAATATTCAAACAAATACTTTATTCGAACGAATTATGTTATCAAATTTCGTCTTATTATTGAATGAAACCAAAATTTCATCGACTCAACGAAATATTTCATCTTTTTCACTTAAAAAACAATATTTATTACAATGGACAATATTTTCTATTATTTCCCTAATATCCAATTCAAATCAAATGTACTTTCAAATAAAAAATACACCCAATTAATTTTAATCATTAAATCGATCTATCGATTTAAATATATATTGAATGCGTACAATAATTTATTTATTTATGATTCGTGACTAAAAAAATTCGGCTTTTTAATACAATTTCTCTACTTAACACACATTCTTTCCTCTTCGTTTCTCTGAATCGCGTCGGAAAGTAAAATATTTATTTCTATATCAGAGAGAACGATTGCAAAGGAGCGTTTGACTCATTTTAGAGGGCGTCGCGTCCATGTAGAGCCTCGTAACCACACAAGCAGCTCGTTTGTGCTAGTTCAAGGCTAGGCCAGACGGAAGTCTGGCTCTAGTGTGTTTGGAATAACATTAGTGTGCGACGGTCGCGCCGCAATCATCAAGACCGTGGCACACACAAGCGATTCTATATGTCGCTGCGGCACATTGTGCGCTATAAGGTTTGGGGGCTTACGGCGCAACGCTTAGGAGGAAGCCATCACACATTCGCGATAGTGTTAGACGCGTCTGGGCGGTAACATAGGTTAGTGACTCGCCAAGGTCATCCTGTCATTGCAGACGTTAGAGAGTGGAATAAAATGAGTCTCAATTCGCATTTCAGCTGTACATAAAAAACGCCTTTCGCAATTTTAATACGAGCTATCTAAAATAAAATAGCGATAATTTGCATCTAAGATCTTGTAATTTTTTTTTATATTACATAATGGGTTGCAATATTTTTATATATTTTTTTATTAAAAAAAAGAGATTGTTGATTTCTGGTTGAAAAATATTGCAGAAAATATTTGCTGGTTGGTAAAAATGCCTTAACGATTATGGTTTATAAACAATAACTAAAAATATGGATAGAGTAATTTTTTATGCGTTGTTCAATAATATTGATAATAATCACGAAGCGTAGAGTTGAGAGATTAAGCTGAAATACATCACAGAACATAAAATTATATCGCGGTATTGAATTCCGACGTGGATGCTGTTGTTTTGATCATTTTATTGCCTCTCTCACAGTGAATTCGTGGGTTGAGGCAGATCGTGTGACTCTCTCTTCGATATGTACTGAAATAATAATGATAATAATAATAATCGACGTCGTGACGAATGCCCGTAGAAACGACTGACGAAAACACGATCCTTTATCCTATTTTTATACTCTTACACATTTGTACTTGATTTATTATGGATTTTTTTGGTGTTGATTCAAAGGGTCATATTACCGACGCAAAAATGGAAGGTGGGCGTTAATTACATTTCCAAACAACGTTTCAACAATTTTTAATTAACGTGAAATTTTTATTCACCAGCATAAACTTAATTCATGGCTTAATAAATATTTGGTCATTGTAATTTGCTCTCATTATTCATACAGTTCTTGCTGATTATTTATTTGTTTCAAATGACAAGGATTTTGCTTGGTATCTATTGCTGCAGAAATAAAAGCCGCTGCAGCTTCAACGCGAGGAAAACCGGAAGCGCGGTATCGATTTGACTGGTTCCAGGTCACCGGGTCGACTCGAGTATTTTCTTTCCACCGTTGATGTAAAATAACCATAAAGTTTCGGAACAAAAGAATAAGTAATATGTCATTGATCGTTTACGCGTTAAAAATTCACCTCGCAGGTATAAAATAATTAACAAAAATGAAATAATCAAAAATTCTTGAAAAATTCGGTTACTAAAGTGTGAGTATTTTTTTTCCATTTATTATTAGACTTGACAAGATTCGAAACGGTTGTGTACACTTTTAAATACACATGACATATATATATATGTATATATCTATCATTGAGGGAACTCGTGCATTGAAATAACTGAGCTCAATATGATCTAGCAATTACACAGGTGCAGTAACTCGACTGACGTCAAAATATTTTTCGCCTTTCCTGCTTATATGCACACGACGAGAATTGCAAATACAATTTGATTCCCTGGTTACCTGCAAAATTTATTTCATTATTTCATTCGTCGGTTCTAATTGATAGTTAATTAATTCTGGAGTAATTAAATTATTGTTCATAAATCTTGCGTGTACTCACTTTCCAATTTAAAATTGCTTAAAATGTAAAATATTGTCAAGAATTATATGTAAAATTCAAATGAAAAAACGTAGCATTTGTTGAAATTAATATTCATCAAACGTACTTAGTAATTTTATGCCCAATCATTTTTTACATTCGCTAGCAACAAATTTCAACATGAATCGATGTTGTAATTACATAACAAAAAATTGAAAAGGGATGTCTTATATAATAGTATTAAGAAAAAAAAAAAAAAAATTATACATTGCGAAATTCTTTCATTATCGATCAATTTAAATGACCACATAAAAAAATCTCAGAGCTCACATATTCTAATACAAAATAAGCATAGACCGGTCTATTCACCAGCTCACCTTTCAAAAGCAAATCTCGCAGGCCTTCACTCTCAACGTGGAACCGTTAGAGGTGGCAGACGGTCACAAGAAGAACTAGAGGAAGTGAGTGATTTGTCTAGCGCAAAGCCCGCTCACGTATACACCGACGTGGCGGCCAGTCAACCTTGACTTTTCATTTCTAACATCTATGCTGACGTTCTCGGGTCGCAGACGGTCAGATTCCATATTAGGAAGTCTGCTTTTGCGTTTGCTCGCCGACTATTCCACATCATGTTTTATTTTCTCTCGATAGAATTGCGTAACTCGTGTCCCAGAAAGAGTTTCGCTTGACCAAAGCATTACAAGGACGTCGTATAATTTTATTAGACGCTGTCTAAAATATCGGACGTAGATGTTGTACATGAATTCGCGATCCAATTGAAAAAGCAATGAGGAGAGATGAATTGTTTTTTTTTAAATCGCTTATTTGTATTGAATAAAATAATCTAGGTCGGTTTTCTCGCTCAAATCGTGACAACTTCGTTCACCAATCCAGCTAAAAAGTAAATCCTGTCAGATTAGCCGAAATATAAACGAGTTGACAGTCCCCGATTTTCATGCTTGCTCTACAAACGAACCAGTTTGTCAATTATGCCATTTTATCATACTAAAATTGTCATAGTAATCAATAAAAATATGACAATGATAAACAATAATGTGGACTTCACTGGGTTCGTGATCAGAGATCATTTCGCTATTGTGTGCCTTTGTTTCAAAAGGTGTACAGGGCATTCCAGGCGAAACTGACCACGTTGGATTTTTCAAAATGTCATTTTTCTTCAATTTTTTAAAATGACGTGGAGAATAATATCCTGTTTTTAGTTTTTTTCCAGGTTTATTTGAATGCAATAATTAAAAGATTCCAGCGTTTGAAAAATTGAAAAAGGAATAAAACCAATTTAGAAAATTAGCTTTTGGGCTTTTTTTAGATGACGGAAGTCACGAGGTACTAAATTTGGGTTATTTGACCTGGAATGCGTCATGGAAAGTCGAGTACGAGAAGCAGAAAATTTTTTTCTCACTGTCTTCGGTCTATCAATGGAGCTGATGATTCTGTCTAAACGATATTATTTAATTTTGTTCGAGCAATGGACGTAGAGCAGGAGTAACACCGGTTGAGCCGGACTAAATTCCTCAACCCAGATTCCTATCGTGCATCAGCTTCCTATACACACATGCCAAGATTGCTATTTTCGTCCCTGGGCTACCCGCGGCCGAATTCGATTGCGGACTGGTAACATTCTGCTTTTAGGTATATAATCGCGCTCACACACGACGATACACATATCCCGATTCGCACTCTCTTCTCGCGTGACCACCTAACGGGACCTCTCCGTTGAAAAACGAAGAATCTTCAAGACTTTACCTTTGATAAATGTGCAGACATTTCTGCAAATCGTTGCTTATCATTGTAATTAAACAATTATGAAACCCACAAATTAACCTTGCCAATCAAATATCATATTGTAAATATATTAAATCACAAGTTTTTGCTATTTTTTAAATATCTATGTTTTTTTTTTAATTATGTTTGCGCGAAACAAATTTTTTTCGTTTATTCCACGTTTTCGTTTACTTTTTGTCGTGGTGAAAACGAAATAGGTATTAATTTTTCCCAAGAAATCAAAATTTGACAAAAAATTCCAGGATAATGATTTTTGCCTGATTTGTGTAAATATTTATCGCTTAATTTTCATGAATATATTTTGTGTCAGAGAATTGTTTTACTGATCAAGTAGAATTCAATTTATACTTGGATACTCAAACGCATGCAATTCAAGTAAATTTAGTGTACAAGCAAACGAGTAGCACGATCAGGGACAAAACTTTCCAATTATTTGATCGACCTTCCCATTTTAGCGTCCCTGAATAACCGCTAATCCTTCGTTTTTATTGAATTACCTGCGGAACTTCGAGAACCTTGAATAAAGTTACGAAGTTGGATGAAAAAGTTTTCAATCAACTCGTTATGTCGCTGGTTCGAGGTTTGGCTGCTCGCCCATTCACTTCAAGTGAGTCACTTTACCTCAAGTCGGAAACCCCCGAGACCCTGTGATGTCGACGGTCAGTGACACATGAAACGATTTTTCTAACGCTCTTTTGGATCCCCTGGACCGGAAATACGACCTTGCTTTAATACCTATAACTACACAAATCCCAGTAAAACTTTCTGACGATAGTTTGCGTAATTGAACTTGACCAGCTCAATAAATTTCGGTTGTTTGACCCAGGGCCAAGATTCGCGATCCCTTTCCCCATTCACCGATAGAAAAATTTCCATTTAATCCAGAAATATCGCTGAACTGTTTTTTTTTGTCTCCATATCAATAAAATATTACACTTACAATATAAAAAAAATAAATTCGTGGCCTATAAAGAAACATTTACCTAATAACCATACGATAAAAAAATAAATTACCTCGATTAAAAAAATTATTAGGGGACAACCATGAAAAATATTATTTTCAATTTGTTTTTTTTTCTCAGTCAACTTTTCGGATGAATCAGATTTTGGGAACCAGAGCAGAGATTTAAAAAATAAATATTCGATTAAAAAATAGGTAACCCTTTTTAATAGATATAACTAATAATTTCAATTTCGATAGCAGGACAAAAATGCAGCCTATCAAAAATCTATTTTTGAGATTATCATTGTCCATTCAGATAAAAATGACTGAAAAAAAAAATTACAAGGTTCGTATTGAATTGAATGATGTAGCAAAGAACATTTTGCAATAATAATAGGTTTTGGCTATGGGGTTGAAGTAGTTACAACGTATCCACTACATGTGATGACGTTTGTGATTTCCAGCAATGCGCGGTGAATCGATGGGCTTGAATTTTCGAGGCAAACGATATTGGAACGGTGAGGACATCACGGTATCACCAAACACCTACAGCTGTATGACGTTTGTAGCACGATACCGTTAGCAAATTCCGAATGTGGTTCGAGCATAGTTTGGGTTGGGCTGAGAGTGTAACCGAATCTGACTAACCGGCAAAGTTGCGATTAGCATGCGAAAGGTCGTCGTCGTGGTCAACGACTTCGGTGTAGAAATGTCCAGCGCTGTAATAAACCTATGTTGGTATCCGAATTTGCCTCTCGTTACGAAACACATGAGCAGAAGTGCCCCAGACATAAATGTATCTTATCGAGGGATCGTAAATGTTTCCGAGAATACATTAATATCAAATGGGTGACTGAGAGCTCCGGCCACGAGATTTTATAGTGTCTCTTACGCTCTTCAGGATCCTCCGAATGAACAAGTCGTAGGCGAGGCTTGAATCATTGGCACCGATTCCTGATTTTGTCATTTTTCGGTGTCTTATAAATATCAATGAGCCAATGACTTACATGTGACGCTTTTGTGGTATTAGTTTGCGATTTTTTTTTTTTTAATAGCAAGTCACTTCGTGGGTAAATGCTTACTTCAACGCATAAGTGGGTGAAACAAATGGTTCGATGGACAAAAACACCAAAATTTGGAAAATATTTGTTCCGATCTTAAAAAAAGGAGGAAATAACATTTTTAGGTAAGAATTTATATCTTTCGCTGAAAATCCCCGCTGAATTTGTTACTCGGCTAAAAAGCGTCTGAGATTGCGCGGAATATTGCGTATATTTCGCAGGATTCGGAAAATTCACTCTGCTGCTGTCGTCCCTTTTCCAAAGTTCACCAAGAGTGCGGACCGTTCGTAGAGAATGCTCATGACTTCTCCAGTTCCTATTCTCCAGGCCCGTTGAATTTAATCGAATGGCTGCAAGGGTTTTCCGGAAATTATTCATCGACCTCCGCCAACTCGTCCGAACCTCGTGCGGATCTCAGCGAGAAAGCCATTGCCCAATCGTATAAGCTGCTCGAGCCAGGAGCCCTGAATTCGTTCACGCGGAGTGTTGCACTATATGGATGAGAACTCGAATCTCCTATGTAGTACCAATATCAATTTCGCAGATGCTCAACAGTGCCGTTTGCTATTGAATTCTGTCAGTTTCAATGTGATATATAATCGTCATCCGGAAGTGTGCATCACGTGACGAGGCTCATCGACGAAAACGTCAATATCTATACCGATAAGTTTGCAAATATTTTGACAATTGCAACATTTCTCATGCTGTAAACAAAAATTCGTATCCAGAATATATATCGAGTCTTAAGGGGACGCTGGAGTAGATTTTTCTAGGCAACTTCGTAGATATATATACACTATTCATCGTAAACATGCTACAAACGTACTTCAAATTCTGCAGGGATGTAATAAAATCCTTCGTGCTTCAACTTCCGGCGTGATTTGACACATCTGAGCCCCAGAAATATTTATATCTCAGCTCACAGGATGTTTTGACATCCCGAGCAGCCATATTGCTTTTTTTAGAGGTTCTAGACATTTTTTATCTCGAACAGTAAAAATTAGAAATGAAATTTTTACTGTAAATTTGATGACTCGATAATCTTCACGAACGGCAGATATTTGGTTGGAATTATGGTGAAGTGTCAATCACTGTGCCATTTATCTCGAGCATGGAGCATAGAGATAACTGAAATCATTATAGTCGTCGGGTATGACCACTGGGTTCGATTAAGGCTTTGGCTACATGGCTGCCACGAAGCCTAGAGATGAACTAGTCGGTTGAAATTGCTGGTGCAGTTCGCCGGTCAAGGCCGCGAGGGAACGGGAGGTCGGTTGGTGCACCAGACCACTACTCCACCGCGACAATCGATGGTCCCACCGGATCGGGCATGTTAACTGTATTATCACCACTATATATGCAACACACATATGTGCACACGAGATGCACGCATATACATATACATACGTATACACATAAATGCACACACATACATAGACATACTCCTATTATGTGAAATGCCGCATCATAGTGAAATACATAGCCATATGCAGACATACATACGTAGACATACATAGTCATACAAATTATACATAAACGTACATAGACGTACGTAGACATACATAGAAATACATATACGAATATGTAGATAAAAGTGATACACGATAATACTCAAACGAATCTGTACCTACAGTGCACCACTCTTTCAAGCCATTCACATTGCTGGCTTCATTGTACATTGGACTGTAAGTGTACCGTGTAGGCATAAGAGTCGTAATCGTCCTTCGTGAGCGCGTTAGACCGGCACGGTGCATTGCACGCTGTAGGCATTGCACTCTAACGGACTACAACGGGGAAAGGGAATTTCCCTCTTCCTGTTCGCTGCTACGGTGACTGCTGGCATTAAATGCGTCTGTACTGCTCGGTCGTTCGCGAGCTCCGGAATTGTCGGTCAAGGTTGCCCGGTTCTCGGAGCTCTTACCATTCCACCTCCTATCGTACCCTTCGCATCGCTTCTCTCGAGAATCTCGTCCGATAAAATGAAAATTCTCATACTTTTCTTTCCTCCTGGACAAATACTTCGTCGTTATGTTCCGCGGATGACAAATGGCTTCATTCAATTTTCCAAGGCGTTTCAGCTTCCGAGACTTTTTCATTTATTTTATTTTCTTCCTGTCTCTCGATTTTTTTTTTTTTTTACGTTCTCTTTATTCTCTGCATTAACGGATGCTTTTTTTGGTTTGCTAAATTCTAGACAATGCGCGAAAAACTAATTGCTTCATGCAAATTTTATAAGAAAATAATGAATTTATTTGGAAAATTATTTTTTTGATCGTTTACGAAAACAAAAAATGTGTAGACATAGATATTTTTGATGATTGTATTTTTTTTTTTCGATTTTCATTTCGAAATTTAGGAATTTAGATTGATTTCAAATATAGTTGGTATTACAATTTTCTATTTAATTACGTTTTTCCAGTTCGTAAAAAACATAAAAACAATGTTCGTCGACCTCCTTAAAATTAAATATTACCATGTACGGACGAGTTTTGAAGCGAAATCGTTGTCCGAGTAAAAAAGTGTGCATAGAATGCGCTATAGCATTGCGAGTTAATCGTCCGAGACGCACATATGAGGGTCAAGCGAATTCGCACGCGGTGTCAAGTCAAAATTCGATCGTCTCTCCCGATGACTGAGCGCCGTTACTATATTTGTTCCTTTTTTTCATAAATATTACATGAGAGTGCAAAGCTAGAGGGACATTAATAATTAATGCGGGTTGTAGCTGTGAGCAGCACACACCGGAAGAACCGAACGCGAACTTGCAAGCGACTCACCGCCTGCGGGATATAGCGGTAACTCTAGCGAAGATCCTGAATAACTCGGCCATTTCCTCGAGAAATGCAGGACAGAGTCTCGAGGGATAAGCGAAAAGGGTTAACCTAATGTCATGCGGCTTAAATTCTCATTAATATACATGGAAAAGCGTTGAAATTGCAAAGATACGAAAAGAAAGTCAAGAATAAAATAAAATATGCTAATTTTTTTTTCTAATTTTTCTATTCACCTCAAAACGGAAGATAATAGCACTGATTTAGTCCACTAATTTCCAGCTTCATTTTAGGGTTTGTAAATTTACGTATTGCGAGTACAAAATGTAATTTTTGTTTGGCCGGTTTAGCAATGCAAATTGTTGGGAATGGCATATCCGAAGAAGTAGCGAAAATGCAAGGACAGCCGAAAAGCTTAAGCTCTCTTATTCGGTAACAAGTTGCGGAATGAAAAGGCTGAGGAAGCTTCGCGAAACAGCATTATAAGGATCCGTTTCTTTTCTGCCCCAGCCGTCGTGCACAATCTCGTAAAAAGTCAGTGCTCACCTTTCCCGCCGAATTACCCGGGCCAGGCAATTCATTAATCCCGTCAGCTAGCTTGCGGAAGCAGCGGTGAAGATTCATGAAATGAGAGGGTGGTTCTCTGGCGAATGGTTGCGAATATCGCGAGGCTGGCGCTGCTCTTATTTTTGTTGGGACCGCGAGAAAATTGCGGGACACTCACCGCGAAAGAGGGCCGGAAAGGAAACGACTGATCGTAAAGTTTTGTCGGTACGTAATTGCCACGAGATCCCTTTGCTATATGGTTTTTCCCCTTTATCTTCCATGTGGAAAATAGATAACGTTATAACGTGAATGTAGCTCGAGATGTTTTTTTTTTTAGATAGTGGGAATATATGGATCATAGTTTCAGGGGACATGACACGTTCAGTTATAGTGATTTGTAGCGAAACCAACATTTCTGGATCACTGCGAATTGTTTGGTGGGTAAAGAATGTAAGTTGGGTTCTGGCAGAGTTGGATGAATATCTTGATGGTAGGATCCACTGGAATGGGAAGGATATTTTGATGGCATACCCTGGAATGGCAAGAATATTCTGATAGCATCTACTGAAATGTCAGGAATATTTTGATGGTATCCACTGGAATGGCAAGAATATCCTGATGGTATTCATTGGAATGACAAGAATATTCTAATGACATCCATTGGAATGGGAAGGATATTTTGGAAGGTTTGAGTTCTGAAAACAGCCAATAATATAGTTTGAATATTCCAACGGATGTGACGTACTGAGATTTTAAATCATCAATGACTGCACTATTCGCAGCATAGAATTATGTCGGCACATTAAAAAAAAACAAAACAAAATGACAGTCCTAACTGTACCTGATATGACATCGCGACAGCTTTAGCGAAACTTCTTTACGGGTTCGTTCTTTATCGTCTTTTATCCTGGAACATGGAATTACTCTTTCACCCCACGCAGCCACGGCTGCTGGCTAAGATTGTTGGTTAAAGAGCTACGAGACCGCTGAGCGACGACTTAAGGAAGGAGATAAACACACATATATATATGCATATTGTAAAGAGGCTTTCGTTACAGTGTTGCAACTTGGAATAAGGTTTTCTCTTAAAGGAACATTAAAGGCCATCCGGAAATGGTGCTACATTCGTCACCCTGAGTTACCAACGTAACTAGCAAGATTACAGTCGCTTCTCCCATAAATTCATTTCATAATTCAAGTGAATAAACAAATAAATAAAGTATTACCATTGTAAAAATTTCAATGTCTTGATAAAAATGTTGATAAATGTGTTATTTATTCTGCAATATAAGCACACAATCCAGCATTCCTGTTTTTTTTAAATATCTGGCTTCGTGGATCAGTTATTAAAATTTGTTAATAAACTTTCTGATGGTTAACAAATTAGCTGCAGTGTCGCAGAGAGTAATTTCTGATGACGCTCCCGGAAATGAATTGTTGCGAATTCCTCATTTATCAAATATCTCGTACCGACGATCAGTTAATAAAACTTGTTGATCCGCTTTTTGGTTAATGAATTAGCGGCACTGTTGCAGTGTTTGCGCGTTATCATGTAGCAAATTACAGAGAGTGCATGAACAGCGAACATGTCGGAAAGTTTGAATATCGGTAACGCGATTAGCCGAATTACGGTAATGGATTGAAGTGGAACGACGAGTTGTGCGGAGTTCTACTGTATTTTGTTGTCGTTAATTTAAGATTTATTTCCATGCTAAATCAAGTCAACAATGAATTCTTCAGGATATGGATTTGTGCGAAAATTCAATTTTTCATGGTCCTCATAGTGCTTAGGAATTTTGTCAACATTTTATTTTCATATTTTTACGTATATCCGAAAACGAATAACAGACTAGCACGAAAAAAATTGATTACAATTCATCAATCATTGCCTAGTCGATCAGTCAATAAAACTTGTCGATGGAGTTTCCGGTCAATAAACTAGCGACACCATCGTCCAATTAACGCGTTAGCATCCAGCGAATCACAGAAAGTGGACCGAAAGCGAACGAGTTACGAAGTTTTAATTGGTAACACGATTAGTCGAATTATGGTAATGGATTTTAGCCGCTCGTTGAGTTTCTCTACTGTATTTTACTTTCAACAATGTCCCTTTTAATTTCATGGAAAATCAAGCTAACATTGTTAACATTTCCGGAAGTGCACGACTATGAATTCACATACCCAATGTTCATTAGTCAAAAGATACATTTTTCAAACAACCAACAAAATCCACAACAAAAAATCAGAGTATTTCAAGAAAGTATTGTATCAGAGATTCATTAAACGTCTTGACGAATTTTCTGGCTAATTAATTGCCGAAACTGTCGTAAGTAATTTGAACAAGTGGGGAAACTTTGAAATTGGTAACACGATCATTGCAATTATGATAATGGATTGAAGTTGGATGAGTTGTGGCAAGTGCTACTGTATGTTGCTTGAATTAATGCGTCGCTTCATTACCCCCGAAAATTAAGCCCCTCGACACTTCCGGAATATGTATGAATTCACTTGTTCGTGGTCCTCGCGGTGCTTAGGAATAATACTTGAGGGATGATCTTCGTCCATTTAGGCATATCCGGTTACCTAGAGGGATGCGCTGAGGGAGTAACATCCTCAGCTGGGATTTCTACACCTGACGGTGTGAAGTAGTGGCGCTCGTTACGATTTCGCAAGGAAGTCCAGCGGGTGGAACGGCCGGGCATAAATTTAGCCAAGAGCCAGTGCACTCTCGAGCATCTTCTTCGTCGTCTTCTTCGTCTTCCTCTTCCCCTGCCGCTCATATACCTTCGCCGGTGCTTATGTATACAGGTACACGCTGGGCGAAACGAGTTCGCCGAACTCGCGTAAGATTAATGAAGATATTCAAAGTTGCTAAGCGATACCCATCGTGCGGGCTTGCGAGGACTTCTTCGTTACCGGGCCAACCCTGAAGACCATCAGAACCCTCGAATAGGACCAGTTCAGCACCGCGCCATCCTCTCCGAGGCCTAAGATCGTTAACCGGTGGCGAGCTCGTGCCTTTTTTGAACCCTCTTAAAGCAAACTCTTGCATTCAATTAGAAAAGATGGCGCAGCGATCGCCACTGATGCCAAGACATGATGCTGATTCATTAATCAGCGATTTCCGCAGCTGCAATGAGATCAACTGGGCACCAACGACACGTTATTTTTTCATGTGGTTTTTGAAAAATGAATATCATCTTGAATTCCCTCAGTAGAGGCATTTCAATTTCTGACGATTTTTCAAAAATTGGTATACTGCAATTCTTGAAGAATTCGCGAAACGATTTCGATGATGGGATTTTTTTTTTTTTTTATTGTCGATTGATTCTACATTTGCGAAGCACACGCAGTGTTTCATTTCTGGGGTCCGGTTATTGATTTTTTTTTTATTCTTATGGTCACAACAAATTTTAATTTGTATGAGTGAACAGGAGTGAAGAGCGCAACCATGTTGAGAAATATTATTGGCGAACAGGTCCGGTTCAGGACTGCTATCCTCGCACCAACGATCGTTAAGTGGCCAGCTGATACTTTTTGAATCTCTCGGAGCAGAGTCTTGTATTCAATTAGGAAACATGGTGCAGCGATGGTAGCCGATGTAAAGACACTACGCTGACTCATTAATCAGACATGCTCCCAGCAACGGCGCACGAATTGAGATAAAAAATTGGAGTTATATAACTCGATTTTGACTCATCAGCTTTTTTATATTAGTTACGTCGCATAAAGTGGCTGATGCAAAATATTCCCACAATTTTGTACCATATTGTCTTTGTATTCCATGAAAAATGTTGCCTTAATCAACGTTTAAAAATATAAAAAAAAAAAAACATCAACAATCACAGGTAATTTTCGTCACCACCAAAATCAATTATTGTTTAATCCAAAATCCAATACATACATAATTTCAATAGTCCAAAAAAATAATTGAATTCTCAGTAATCGAATTCAAATGAAATTTGTTAAATCAAATTCATCCATAATCATAATTAAAATTGAAATAGAACGATTTGGAAAGTAACGTTGCAAATCTGATTGATACGAGGTCGTTCATCGGGTGATTATCGTTTATTCTGACTCAAGCGAAATTTCAAGGTTGTACGGTTCGGTGAGCCAGTGACAACAGAGAAATGCGAGTGAACGTTGCCATCGTATACAGCATGGTGTATTAGTGCAGAGGCATGTTACTGATCCAAAGCTGTTCATTGCAGATTGCAAAGCCTCCGTACCGGTTTGGCTTCGATCGGGAGTCTCGATGACTGTAATAATATTGACACACCGCAGACTATCGCATCGAGGCCTTCTTGTACATAGGCGAAGTTTAGCGAGTGGGGGTGAGAGATAAGTGCTAATCTCTGTCACGCTAGTGCGGAAAGTTCGCTCAAGGCGGCAAATAATATTCTCTCGCGGCGGTTGCGCCCGCTTATCGCTTTCATTCGTCCGTCTGCTCGAGCCCCGCGGGCATAGCTGAGCGATTATTTTCTGCACTGTTTCCTGCTTCGCTTCTATAACCAGAAATCGTAGACTGATAGCGTGCCCTAAATTCGCCATCTCCGTTGCACGTGCCCTGAAAACTTGGCAGCTTCATTTTTCCTCAAATTTTCGAATGACTTTCATTGGGAACGACGAAGAATTTTTTTTTTTTTTTTTTTTTTCAAAGTCAATATCAATTTTTTTTCTGAGGACTGGAAAAAAAATAATAGGACAAGCGAATTTCGTGTAATTAAAACGTTAAATCCTTCGATTATTTGTATTTTTCGTAATTTTTCTTCAGCTTACCTGGAAAATGTAGTTTCAAAAGCTTTTCAAAATCATTAAACGGAAATTATTATTTTTTCTTCGGACGATATTTCGTTTCTCGGAATATAAGAAAATGCATCGAAAACTTAATTGTTATCTAAAAGCCCATACGAATTTAAGTTCTGGATGAAAATGTTCTCAAAATTGAGTTTCCGGGTTTGCACCGATAAAAATACGGATTTCGTGATAGAGCCCTTTTTTTTTTGTTTTTGCGTCCCACGTTGTCCCATTCTTCCGTGCTCAGTCAGTTTTATCTATGGGACATGCAATGTCCCTGAAGATTTTATTTTCATTGTCACCGCTTGAGAGATGTTCGATCGGGAGCCAATACAATTTTTTTCACGTACGGAATTGGCCAGGAAAAAAACGTCGTCGCTCACTGGCGATATCGTCCATTTATCAGGGCTATACGCACGATGAAAGATTCATAAGAAAGAAAATTCGACGTGTATACGATATAACATTGGGGGCTATGTCCCGGAGGGCCCGGCGGTGCCCTTCGTCCCCCTCGTCGTGGCTGATAGGGCGGAGGACGCTTTCGCTGAAGACGAGGACGAGTCAAAAAGAAAAGAGACGAATGACTCGGTGCTTTGGGTTCCGTGTACTATCCACAGCCGCAAAACTTCCCGGCAGCGGGTACTGCAGGGCTATTTGCATCGTGAATCGCCGAACGTGCAATGAAATATGACAGGGCTGTAATCATGATTCTTTAGAGCAGCGCCCACAGTCCGAAAGTCGAGAGAGAGAGAGAGAGAGAGAAAGAGGGAGAGAGGGATCATCGAGGAAGACAAGAGAAGGGGGCAAATGAAGGAAAGAAAAGAAGAAGAAGAAAAAAAAAAAATCTCTCGGAGCCCCGCGGTCCACTGTGCTTTTCGTTTCACGAAGAGCAACTCGCCTGGTACCTTCATCATGTTCGTGTTCTTCCTAGCTATGCCTTCTTTTCTTCTTTCACTCGGTGATCCTCGATGGGTTGCCCCCTCCCTCCACCCCCCGATAGCCGCGCCTCTCCTCGGGCTAAAACGTTTTTTTCGCCCTTCGTTCTTTGCAGGCAGAGAAGACCGGGGTACGTTGGCACAGACCTATCGCAGGGTTCAACACAATTTACGGTCGTGCGAAGTCGTTACTTCTAATGAGATAACGAAAAACTCTAGTGTGAAATACAGAGGCAGAAGCACTTTGAAGAATGGGAGGATAGGAAAAAAAGTTTTCCCCAAGGTGGAAGTTGAAATCACCAATATGAAACTTTTGCGGGGGTGTCTTCATGGTGTCGGATCTTGTTGAGACACAAACACCTTGTAAGCTCAATATTGAGTGAATGTCGATGAGAGTTTGAGATTGTACGGAGTTAATATAGAGGGAAAGAGGTCTAGGTGGAAGGAAATAAGGTAATTAAGTTGAGGTGATTAAGTTACGATAATTAGTACCATTCATCGATAGATTGCGCGACGTCAAAACCAATCAAAATTTTGGACTAATTTTTATAATTACTCGACTAATCAACTGATTCTTAAGCTAGCTAAAAAATTAATACGGCAGATCAACTGATCAAAAGGGCAAACTTACCGAAACTACACTAACCAACTAATTTAGAAGCAGTAGATACTAAACCCCATGGACTTAAAAGGTTTCCATCGTACTTAATTGACTCAACCTTCATTATTTCGGGTTTGAGCTCAAACTCGTGAAAAATGGAGTCTATAAATTAGCCAATGAAGTTGGATATCGCAACGAATTATTTCTTTATCATTTATGGCCTGTGAAAAAAAAAAAGTGAAGACTTATTTGATGAATTTTCGGCACGTCGATAACCGCACGTGTGTGATTCGTGTCGAAAAGTTGGCTACGGTGAAATGGCTCCTAGGCGAAAAGCAAAAGTTGCACGCGAACTTTAGGATGCAGGTCCGCTAGCGAGCGGAGAGGTTTGCTCGGGAAGTTTCGACCACGTAATCGCGAGCTGACCGCTTAGAGTCCGGTTTTTCGTTTATTTCACGGTATAATTGACGGTTCTTGAAGTTAAGGAGTGTTCTCCCGTCGGGCACCCCCTCCCCCGCCCCCCCTAATTCTCCTCTCTTGTTTCTCGCGGTGCATATACGCGAAGGGCCAACCCTCAGGGCTCAAACTTTTGTCCGAACCTGATTATAGTACACGTATGCAACCGATTGCACACCGATTTCTGCATCTGACATTGAACGACAAGAAAGAATAGTGCTAAAGTGTTGTTCCCACGAGAAATTACGAGGGTAACGACGAGGTGAACATTTCCGTAGGGAATTCCCTGCCAGAAAGTGCGTTTAAATGTTTTAAGTGCAAAGTGCAAGATTTTTCAAGAGAGACGAGTGAAAACTCAAGCCTCTGCAAAAGGGACTACAGTAAACTCTTCCATAAGTCACTGCAAGTGCAATTATCCAAAGTTGTTAGCGGACTTCCAACCAACGACTTGAAATAAATAAATAAAAATGTAAATCCAATATTATTGTCGACCACTTTTCATTACAATTTCGTTAATAAAATCTTTTCCATTGCAGCCTCAAAAGGACCATGAAATCGCAAGGAGAGCGCAGAGAGACGGATGCGTGTAAAGCGAAGGGGAGAATACATTTCCGGTTGACGTGAAGCCAACAATAATCACGTCGAAGGAAGTGAAGCAAGGTAGCGTGAATATTATCGTGGAGTGCTGCTGTCTCGGCGACAGGCGGCAATCGCGGGTCCAGAAATCATAATTTCCATAACATTATGCTGAGGAGATGGGAGTTAAGAGAGAGAGAGAGAGGAAGGGAGGCGAAGCAGGAGGACGAAAAGGACCGGTATAGGTTGGAATGTGCGACGGCGAACGATACTTATCGCGTCGCAAATTCTTTCCTCGTGAAAGAAGTCTCACCGCTCGTAGCTCTGTGTAGAGAACCGCAGCATCCCAAGCACCAGCGCCAGCATCTCTGGCCCTTGTGTCTTCCCGATGGTACCATCCTCGATTCTCAATCCATGCGAGTCGAGCCGCAAGCGTTTCCCGTCCTCCTACAATGAAAGAAGTTGTCTCTCGCTTCGTATTACTCACGAATATATCGTAGATCCCTTCCACCGTACATTCGTCTCAGCATCCGAGTGAAGAGCCGAGAGGAGAAGAAGGATTTAACAAGAAAAAAGTGATAAAACGAAAACGCAAGAGGAGGAGATGAAGAGGAGGAGGAGGAAGAGGAGGCGGTGGTGGAGAACAAAAAAAGGATGATAGAGAATAAAACTAAAGAAGATAGGGATGACCGAGATGAGAATAAAGTTGAGCGGACCGAGTGTAAACGAAAGAGGCCTGATGGCGCTGAGGTAGGGAACAACTACCGCGAAATAACCGACTATCCTCGTGGAGCCCGTGGTAAATAACTATAATTTCTTTCGGTGGCCCGGGTAGGTATATATTTTGGGGAGAGGAGTGGGGCGAGCCTCTCTAAGGGAGAGGCTCCAGCAGAGTCCTCATCCAAAGCGAAATCTTCTGGTGCGACGAATTGTCGGTCGTGTGATGGTGGGACTCTTCAAGTGTATAGAAGAGTCGGTATGAAGTTTGTGGATTGTAGACGCTTGTAGAGAAGGAAGAAAATCGCGCACGTGTCTTGAGATTCGCGGGATCATGAGAGTCGGAAGAGGGAGACGAAGAGGTACACACACGACGACGAAGAGAACAACACACTGGGCTTAGCGAGAGGCTTGACCAGCGCCAGAACCGATCACGAATCCTACGAGGGAGGGGATGAAAGAGGACCCTCCTGCTCTCCGCTGAGTGCAACGACCCCTTCTTCGGGTCAGCCACCCCGCGGTACCGAACTTACGCACGCGGACAGATGAACGAATGGACGCTGAAGGAGAAGGATGCCCCGACTCGCATCTACTGGTGGCGATGCTGATGCCGAAGCACCGGACCGAGCTATGCCGAATTTACTACCGATCGCTGTGAAAGAACACGCTTTAGGGTCTTCTACTTCTCTCGTGTCTTCAGCAACTCTCCCACCGCTTTTCTCAAGACGTGAACATCACGCATGTTTGTTGTTTGAGCGGTGGATTCGCATGGGCATTGTTGCGGTTGCTCTTCAGGGCGAGAATGGCGTGCTCATCGCAGACGTAACACCGCCGGACAATACGCTTTGTTGTGGTTATCATGAGGAAGGACAGTATTCACACGGTTTTCCGAATACGGATGTTACCTCGGATTTGCTGGAGGGATTGTCATGACTTTAACAGGCTTCGGGGAGAACCTTCCGGCAGGTGCGGTGGAGACTCAACTCGCGACTTTGATTGTCCGTTTTCGTTTCTTCGTTGCTCCGAGATTATCTAAGAAGGTTTAGATTATTCACGATTATTACAGCAAATGAGGATTTAATGATAATCTAATGGAACTTAATTTGGTGGTATTTCCTTCAAATTCTGGAAATTATTATGATGGAATCAAATTTTCAATAATCAATGACTATCATGTGAGATAATTGTGATTTATTGGTACCATTGACGTCATGAATTCATAATTCAAAAATGAAAAATGGGCAAATAATACATCCGACAAGATTAGATGCTGAAACTGAAACGCTGGAAAAGACAAACTGTAATAATAGAGCCAGCGATTCGGTAAATTGTAATTATTATGTCATCTGATTCCTTCGACGGATAGAATTCTTATTAATTTTGGCGATTGCATAGAACTTTAATTTCGTAGAGTGAAAAGCATGTTAATGTCTCGAAAAATCGTCAGTCTGTTCCACAATTGGAAGAGAAGGTCTGTCAATCACAATCTTGGAATCCTACACGTGTACTTATCAGAGGTTTAATTAATGAGGATCATGCTAATCTCGGTTTGGTATAGAAGCAACAGGTCGGAAGAATTAATGCGGCTTAAGCCTTTAGAAGTGATCAACCCTTTCTATGTAATGTCCTCCGGAAACCAACCAAAATGGAACTTAACGCTTTGGTGTTTAATCCTTCACTGTTCCTGATATCCAGGGAGAGAGTGAGCGAGTCCGAAATCAGATACGGGATTGAATTCACTCGTCCACATGAACTTCCCATCGTGATAATCGGCCAATGCACTTTCGGCCTGTATTCGTCTTCCGATGACGAATGCATAACCGGACTGTGAACGTCCAAATCAATCTCGGCCGAAATATCGCGATGGACACTGTGAAATTGATGAATAGTGATCTGCACCGAGAGATTTCGGCCACACATCAACCCGCATCAGTGAAATTCCGCATATACGCCGAGTAACGTCACCGGTAAATGATCAGTCAACATCAGTGAATGATTGAAGGCCTTTTTTCGGATTAACGTTAATCTACAATCACCGGATTATCATCGATTTTTGAACGGGACCATTTTTTAACGTGTCGACATATTTTTTCCATTGCTGTCTACATTTTTTTCCGCAATTTCGTCTTGTACAAACACTGCAAACAATGTACAACTTATTAAAAAAAAAATGTCCATACATTTCGTTGCATATTGTGTTGCAATCGTTTGTTGCAGCTGGTCCAATAAAAATGCCGAACGAAGACAGCCGAGAACATAAAAATAAACCGGCAAACGGAATAATCCACCGGCAAAAGTTGACTTAGTGACTTTTTGCAATTACGAGAATATCGTCCTGCAACGTCATTACCGTCCACATTTTTCCACAATAATATCTCCATCCTCCTCTCGGCATGGAGCACTCGAACCGGTTTTCACTCGAGGCCTGGAGTGACTCTATTTAATTCGCGAAGCCTTTTGGCGTACACATCGTTAGATGCCCTGCAATGCCCGAAAAGTCCATGAAAAAGCGTACATCGGTTTATCGGTATAGCGATAATTTACCAATGGTTGGCGACCTCGTCATCGAACTACGTGGGAACTGATAATTTGGGTAATCTCCTGGTGCGAATCGCGCGGGTTTTCGAGAGATGTACTTGAGTACGGTGTACCCGCGGTTTATTGCGTGATGGAAACACGCATACAGGCTCAAATGTGTATAGATGAAGGACAGGCTTGGCGCGACGACGTCGGAAAAATTATTATTACGATGGTACGGCTGCAATAATGTAGGCTCTCTGTTGGGCGCGGGTTGCTTCGTGGTATAGAAAGTCTCTTATGTTGGCTGTAGGAAAAAGAAAGATAGGGAGATACAAATGTGGAGAACGGCGGGAGGGGGGGGGGGGGGAGGGGGAAAGAAACATGTGCAACAGCTCGGGGGGCTACCAAGCGGGCCACGAAACTGGAGAGAAATCGCATCAGGATATTAGTGGATGTGTCCAGGAGCGAGCGATCGCTGCTCGTCCACAATCTAAAGTGGCGGGAGGGCGATGCATGCCTTGAGGAGAAAGGGAAGACGAACACGTTCGGTGGAGAATGTAGGAAGCCAACACACAGCATCACGTGCTCTTCGCCGATTTGATGTTACAACGGGAAAATGATTGAGTCTTTGGCGACCTGCAAGAAAACAGGACCAGCAAAAAAGCGGAGAGTGATCGTCGGATGGGACATACCAAAGGAACGTACGTTCAGCTCGAAGCTACTGGTTCTTTTGAACATCAACAGTCCATGTGGAAAGCTGGATAGTCCAGGATAGAAACCGGATTGTCCAGAATAGAAACCGGATTGTCCAGAATAGAAACCGAATTGTCCAGAAAATAAGCCGGATAGTCCAGAATATAAACTGGATAGTCCAGAATCAAAACGGGATAGTCCAGAATAGAAACTGGATGATCCAAAATACAAACTGGATAGCCTACAGTAAAAACTAAACAGTCCATAATGAAGAAGGGCTAGACAACTTCAGAGACTGGATAGTCCAGAATAGAACCCGTACAGTTCAACCGGAATGGAGATTGGAGAACATAAAACCATCGAGAAATAGCACCAGGATATCAGTGGACGTGGACGCGAGAGAAATCGCACAAGGATGTGTTAGTCCACAGTGGAAAGTGGGAGAGGCATGGCTTCTGGAGAAAGGGAAGAGGAAGAGATTCTTCAGAGACCGTAGAAACCCAACAACACACAGCATCAAATGCACTCCGGCGATTTGGTGTAACGACAGAAAAATGATCGAGGCTTTGGTCACCTGCGCAAAAAACAAGACTACGACAAAGCTCAGGATGACCATGGCATGGAATATAGCAAAGGAACCGAGCAACGGTGGCTAGGGACCACTCGTTGTTGCTTTTTTTTTTTCTTGTCGACGTCAGAAGGAGAAACAGGAAAGAGCGAGATAGATGCAAGGTGGAATCGCTGGGAAACTGGGAGCCGCACAGTAGAGCGGGAAAAAGTTTGGGGCTACCAGAGCAAAGACCCTGCTCGAAAGTCTTGGAACTGCTCTTCGTGACAGTGGTGGCGCTGGGACTCGACAAATAATTCGAGGGGACAGTGGTCGTGGTTCGTTGCAGCTTCCTCTACTTTTTCCTATTATTCTTCTTCTTCTGGTGGCGCGTTTTTCTTCTCCCTCTTCATCTACTTCTTCTTCTTCTTCTTCGTCCTCCTGGTCTGGCACGTCGGCGTTCAAAGTCCGACAACCAACAACGAAACACACCGGATGAAAGTGGGAATCCGTCTGCGAGTAATTTCCACAAAATACTCCCACCTTTGGGCGAGCCTTTCAGGAGCTCTTGTGTAAGTAGTTACGGACCGAGGTGTTCGGACTCCTCTTCCAAGACTTTGGCGGGAGTTCCTCTTGTGCCTCCCCCGGTCGTGGCCTCCTCAATATCCGGTACACTACCTTCAGGATTAACGACCCGTCATTCGGAAGCCTCTAATCCCTCTCAAGTAAAAGAGGGACGAAGCTTTCTCCTGCCCACCAAAGTAAGTTCACGGCGAAAGTCGGGAACACCGCTTAGGGAACAATATCTGCCAACCTATATTGAGACAAAAGGCTTGGCTCATTGAAATAAATATGTGTCATTTGAATACATTTATTTTCATTATTCACACGTGGTCTGCTTATTCCGTTTTTATATTGTTAAGTGAAATTGGTATAAATCTCTACGCTTCCTGTCCAAACAAAAAATTTTCTAAATCTCAACGTTCAGAAAAAATTCTCAATATAGAAAAAAAAAACTTATTAAAAAAAAGTATTACTCCGATAAAAAAATAGAATGCATTTCTAACACGATTTTAGTGACAGTAAAAAAATTTCCAATCATTCATATTAAAATCTGAATATTTTAAATCTAGACTTCTATATATATATATTTATATATATATGGTGTCAAATTTGATTTTGCAGTTAATATTGTTATTACAAATATTACATAAATGGTCGGAAGAATATACAAAAAAATAGTCGATGTAATATGGCGAAAAAAAAAACTCGTCATTGCTTCCCACTCGTTTTTGGGGTTGGTAGCTTTTCTTCGAGGGCTTTCCGAATGAATACAAGTCGGAGGCAATGGGTCGTTTCTTTGAATGGGAACTGTGTATAGATACAAGTGCTCTTTCGAAAAAGACCCTCGCGGAAAAATAGGCAAAGGAACATCAGTATCATTGCTGAGGAGGCAGGAGACAGTGGAGGACCAAAAGACACCCTTCACGTTGACTCTTTAATATCGCACGAGACCAGGAGCTTATATCCATAAGCGGGCGAACGTTTACGTGCTCATTCGCTTCAACATTTACCGCATGTGACGAGGGGAGCGTACCATCCACTTTTGGTCGTAAGCGTTGTCCCTCACACAATATATGAGGGAGGGAGAGACTCAAGTCGATTACCGCGCGTTGCTACATACGGCCTCTGTAAATTTTATATTTTTTCCCTCACGTGCTCCGAGCTTCCAGGGAAAAAAAGAAGGAAATATGAAGACAGTAAATAATAAGTGACACTTGACAATTTTTAATCACAATTATTACTCATCATTTCATCAAGCGAAAAATTTGATCATCATTGCAGTGGTGACTGAAATAAATTCATAAACCCCAAAAATGATTATCATAATTTTTTTACTTTCCGACCGTCAAATTTTTTATTTTTTCTTCAGCAAGATACATAAATAAATATTAATAAAAAAATGTTTGTATGAGTTTTCACTTGTATCTGTATATTTCGGTAATTATTTAAAAATGCAAATATTTTTTTTATAAAAGCTGTTTCGTGAAAAAAAAATAATTATACCTAGTACGTCACTTGAACAAAAATATTTATGTTGGATTGATTTTTTGGTTGTGACTCCGCAACTTTAAGATTTTATTCATAAAGACCTCGGATGTTATGATAATAATATACTAAGTTGAAGACCACATTTTTCTTTGTGGTTGATTTGAGAAAAATAGTGTGGAAAGGGAAAAATTGTTGGTGGGGGAGGAAAGAGTGGCTTTTGTCTCTAACTTGGAGTCTACACTTTTCCGGCCCGACTGCACCGGAAGAACTTTCCTTACCTGAGCTTTTCTCCAACAAGTTAAGTTTATTCAGTACACCAGTACACTTCGTATTCATGGCGGCACGTGCACGATACTTAACGATCAAGAGAAAAGTGAATAAAAATTTGCAATATTCTCGTGTGCACGGAAAATTGCGAACGTAAAAGAGAAACGTGTTTCCCGATGCATCACGCGAAAATTGAAAACTTTTCAATTGTGCCACTGCGATAGACGTATAGAACAGACAAACACGTGTCGTGAAAAGCGTACCATGTGAGTCCCTGCTGCTGCTGCTGCTGCTAGATTTACGAGAAATGAATACAACGATTTTTTTTTTGTTAACCGATGGATCACATGTTGGGGTGCGAGCTTTCGCTGACCCAAACGATTTATATTGCACAGTATGTTGAACGCTAGAGGAACTGAAATCCGCAAACGTGATACCGATTCTGCGAATATCGGGCTTATCAAAGATATTTTTAGTGACGACAGCTTTGTTCTATGTTTTGTATTTTTTTACCTTTTTTTTCATTCTGGTTTTTTCCTTTGTTTTATATTTTTTCTTTTTGTGCTTTTATTGTTATCATTTTTTTTTTGTTTTTTCTTTTATTCTGCATTCTTTTTGGCAACGATCGATGCACACAGAAAACTTATCGCTGTATTTTCTTCTCGGTTGTTGACCTGGATAAATATAGAAAATTGGAGAGTTAATGAGTAGTCTCGGTCGTTTATTCTACAATCGGTTCAGTGGCAACGGGCCAATATTATTTTCGATGCTGAATCGGATTGAATCTATTTGTTTATCCGTTTTTTTCGTTGCCCCCCCTTCTGCATGTTTTCTTTTTCTCTCGTTAAGAAGCAATGTACCTAATTTGATTAGAAAAATTGATTCTTTCATTATTGAAATTAAATTTTGATGAATTTCATCTGGTTGCGATTGCGGTAATAATTCAAGCTGCCCGATTGTCCAAAACGTCTCCCTGTGACATTCTGCAATGGCTACTACGATATATATGTATATATACATACAAATGTACATACATTCACTGGGTTTCTGGTATCGATATGTCGTGCGGTTCATCGTGTCGACTCGGGATAATATATAGTACAGTACAGTAGTAGTTAGCGACTCGCGGCTCGTCGTCGCTTAAGCTAATCACACAAGCGGTCGAGCGTCGGGTGCGTCATTGTTGGCTGGAATACAATGCCAACAGTGTGAATCGTTTTACTCATCTGACTGGAGCAAGTATATTCATTGAACGAGCGCTATTCGCATGGTGCACCACGAAACCGAGGTGGCCAATCTCTCCAGCGGCTGGAAATCTTCAATGTCTCCTTAGGGAACTGAGCAAATTTGCACAGAAAAGGTATTACGGGCATTCAAACAAAGACTGGATAATGAGCTTTGGTTTTGGAAAGCCTTCCGTAATTTCGAGACACGAATTATGACCAAATTTCGTCGAGATATTTCCAGGACATTAATTAGGATATTTAATTTACATTCCCGTGGAGCGCACGTTTATATTTATTAAATTGTTATTGTCTTTTAAATTTTATTTTATTTTAATTTTTTTCATTTCGAACGAGAAATTCAAGGATTTTTGTGAGGTGGTCAGTTTGAAAAATTGCATCCTCAGGGAACTTGATTTTTTTAAGTACCTATGCACCTGTGAAGCGCGAAATCTGTCATCTCACATTGCACTCCGGAATGCAAGCTGCAGTCAATAAATTCCGAATCCTTCGATTCAAAGTAAGTTCCAGTATAGAGTAATTTCCATCATATTTACATGAGAATACGTATTTCCATGCAAATTTTACTGCCGACGCGAGCAATTTCACGCGAGTTATTATTACGCATGCAGTCGCAAGATGAGACTGTGTTACGGTCCGGTGCAATGAAAATAAACGAGAAGTTGCGGAGGAGAAAATTGAGTATCACCTTTTTTCTTGTTCGTCGGGTGGAAAATCCCTAGGAATCGGAAAATTGCAGGTTCTCAATGGCAAAATGGCCACCGACTACTTCCAAACTCCCTCTAATTTTTTATTGATCCCCACGATAATAGAATATCAATAATTAATTGAGAATATTTCGAAGGACGAAATCGATGCACTTTTTATTATTAATTTTTTATTACCTCTGAATTGTTTCTCGACGAATATATTTTCTTTTTTTTTTTCTCCGGGACGTTTTTCCTAGAATCTTTCGATCGAGGTTGAAGATTTTTTTTTTTTTTTTTTCACGTCGCCTAAAGCGCTTGTCTGTTAAAGGGTTAATGAACGAATTTATTTTCTATACATAGTTCCACCCACTCGGCGAGTTCTGGCTTTCAAAAGTGGCATTTAATGCCATACTTAAGCTCGGGACGAAAGACGAAAGTATCGGTGGTGCTCACAAATAGTTGAATGTTCTCGGAAGAGATGTCGTTCGCTGGCAAACTCTTGATCCTCGTTCTCTCTCAGTGAGGCTTGTACTATACGAGCAGAGGTCGTGCACGACGAGATGCTGGTCCCTCGTTCTTTTCGCTCTCCGGCCTCTTTCCCTCTCCGCATCGCGGGCTCTCTTTTCCTCCTTCGTCGCTCCATCGCGTGGCCTACTTCCTGCGAGAGTCCGATACCCCGAGTTCGCGAGTGGACCGAGGCTTGCACCAGCACGCGAATTAAATGCATCTCGCACCATGCACCGCGCTGGTGACCCGACTTTTGATAGCTCTACTAAATATTCCACCAGAAATATCCTCTATATACGCGATATCTTTTTTTTATATCCTCATATCAAGGCGACAATGTTGTTGTTATTATTATTATTGTTATTATTAGAATTTATGTGGAAATTATATTGTAATAAAAGTATCAATTTTTCGGTCAGTTTTCGACATTTTCTAAATCAACTTATCATTTCAGACATTTCAATGAGATTTTTTAAATATTTAATATAGAGAAATGTCACTAGAAAATGAAAAAGATGAAGTATTTTTATAAGAATTTTTTTCTAACCCAATTACGTTTTCTAAGTGCCTCAGAGTGAAACTTTTTGTCGAAAGCACGATAATTCCAATTGAATTTGAATTTTTATCATTCAGCCAAGTCACAGTACGACTTTTCCTAGCGATGCTTATCATCGCTACAATCAAGCAAGTGGCTATCTGTTATTCAGCTGGTCATAAACACACTGCATTTACATAGGCGACAGCAGACGCCTCGTCAATTATAGTAGATATATTTATAACACCAGTTTTTATTTCTCGCATGACCTATACTCGCTGCTATACGTAGCTTAGCATAGTATACAGTGTTATACGGTTATCTGCATTTCCAGCTCTGGCCATTTGCCACAAACTCGCGTATTTCACCTACGCATGTACTACACACTTTCGTAGGTGCGCGCTCACATTCGTCTGTACGTGTGTGGCACACAATACGCAGAAATATAATCAAGATAAGTAGGCGTTGCAGGCACAACGTCTACTCTATCCAACATTCGCAGATATATACAGAGCTCCATTTCTCTGTCTGGCTGTGTCCGATTATCGTGTTGCCTCGGTTACCAGAAATATTCTATTCCACACGAGAGAAACGAGCTCGTACGCTTGTAGACGATTGTTCTCAACACAATCGCCGTACTTGAATTTTTTCCGCAACGTCAATTTTTATTTTTATGATTTAAAACATTTTTTTGAGGATGTGTCAATGAAAATGGTTTAAAATACTGAGAAAAATGTGGGGAAATTTAGGGAATAATTGTTGTCATTATAATTGCTAGCGCAATTATAACAGAACGTTTATTTTTATTTTTATGAATTAAAAAAATTTTTTGATGATTTATACGTCAATCAAAATGGTTTAAAATACTGAGGAAAATTTAGGGCAATTTAGGGAATTATTGTTGTCATTATAATTGCTGGACTTGAACTTTTTTCAACTTGTGGATATAGATATTTTTTTAAATAATATTTTTGGAAACTTTTTTGTCAGTCAAAATGATTTAAAATACTGAGAAAAATTTGGAAAATAATTATTTTGAGCTTTGTTATGTAACAACAACAAAAAATGCATCCCGCAAAGTTGCCGACTCATTCAATGTACTATGTTTTCTCAAGTTGTTATGATATTTAACAAAATTGGCGTTACATTATTCCGGAGAGGAGAATCTGTCATTTTTCAGAATTTGCGAAACTTTATGCTAATGGAGAAAGGCGGTCATCTTTAAATCTGCACTACGCCTCCTTCGTAGATTCCTCGTTATATATTAGTATGACTATATGTATGGGGAATTCCATACTAACTTTGAATTTAAATTGCAAAATGTAAAAAAATGATTCGATCCAAAAAACGTTGTGAAAAAAAAATCTAAATCAATTTTGACCGCACAAAAAAAAATCAACCAATAGCCCGTAGTAAAAAAAAAATTCCAAAAACAAATATAAAAAAAAATAGAAACAAATTCAGTAACATTTTCGTCCTGGACTCAAAAATGTTGGTATCTGAAACAAAATGTACGACAATTTCTCCAGGTTTCAAAATCCCGGCTCCTTTTCTTGTGAATAATCACGAGCATATAGAGTGTTTTAAAAAAAATTAAATAAAAATTATGGTGGCTGATTAGAGATGGTATAATAACATACAAAATATGAAAAATCGGGGCGGAAGTTCGACTCGGTTCAGAGTCAGGTCGAGTTGGTATGGAACGGCCCATACACTCGTCCAAAGAACATGAATAAATGTATAGCTAATGCGAATATATTAACGTGTTATTTTGCCCAACAAACGAGCAAACCTCTGGAGGCACTTGCTCGTAGCTGTTTCTTTTTGAATCCAACGAATGTATTTTTTTTTTTTTTTTTTCTTGGTCATCGTTCGCCACTCGGCAACGAAGTCGCTGCTGCGCTTACACCCGGCCAAGATGGGCCCGCATTTTTCATTAGGTCCGTTAGGCCATCAGCATCGGGTCCTAGGATCACGCGGGGGTCTTTTACTCGTCGCTGCTGCTGACGATGATGATGGGAGCGGCCGTGCGCTCGCTTTCGACCTCGTGCCAAATTCGCTGTTGCGCTTTCGACGAACGCTGCGCGCGATTTGACACCGTTCCGTTTTCGTTTCCATTTTTTTCCTTTTTGCAAACACTCTTTTTCTCACTCTCCACCAACGATCTTTTCTTCAATTCGAAGTAGAACGAACGAAACCTGAAATACAATCTTCACTACACTAACTGTTCAAGTCCGATCAAGGATATATCATATTTGTGAGGCAGATGACAGTATATTCATTTAAGGTAACGAGTTATGGTTTTACATTTTCGAATATTATCGCGTTGCAGTAAAAATGTATAAAATTGCGATTGGAAAATGATTTTTTTGGACGCCAATAGAATAACAATAATTGTTTATTTTACAGGAATATTCTGGAAAATGTTTTAATTATTGTGAATTATTATGCGTTCTGAATCCTTTTGATGGTTTCCCATAAAACCACGAGAAATATTCCACACAAATTTTAGCATAGATGGAATTTACAGATGTACCAAAAATATTTCGAATTTTATTGTCATTTCCCAAAATCCTTCAACCTACAAATTTTGATACTGAAATTATAGTATTTCCAGAGAAGTGAAAAGCTTGAATGATTTTTCGTCCCTCTGAAATTCCAGCTTCATCTTTCAATCAGTTTTTGACTTTAAGGTAATCGAAATATTGGAAAATAAAATAAAAAGATTCTTTTGCGAATTAAAAAAAAAATATTTTATTTTTCCTTAGATGATTTGCATTTATTTTCTGTGTCTTCGACGATTATGCGCGTAGAGTTATTTGCAGCGCGTATCGAAACGAGTTTTCCTCATTCCGCAGGCGTCGCCCGATGCTCGCACCTCGTAATCCCAAATTCCATTGTCGACGAAAAGAAACAAAAAAATAACTTTCACAACGTTTTCGTCGTGAGAGTGTGCCGCCGAATTGGATGCAAAGGGAACAATAATATTATTAATTGATAGGGGTCAGCAGAATAGAATAGCGTGAGCTCATTGGCGATGCATCGTCGAATCAAAATTCTCCCGGCACAACAGGTCTCGGTGTATGTGTGGCTATGAGTAAGGTCGGGCATCCGTCAACTAATGATTTGGCACTGACCCACGGGGAATTCGAAACGCATTCGGCAATCTCAATTGCAGATAAGCGATTCGCGAATTGCGCACTGCTCGCGAATATATAGTCAGTGACGATTAAAAAAATAGACTCGTGTCATTTGCGTTACCTACGTAAACGTCAAACGTAAATCGGAAAGTTTTTGAATTTTTTTTTCTTCGAGGTGAATTGAATTCTAGCGAATATTTAAACGATATTTGAATAATGGTAAATTTAGAAAAATTTGTGGGTGGGTGGGGGTCAAAATAGCAAATGGCTAAAATAGCGAATTTCTAAATGACGGCTATTGTAAATTGGCATGGTTATTATTTTGGAATTCGCTATTTTAGCCATTCGCTATTTTGACCTTGGGTCCTTTTTGGTTGAAAAAATTATTTTTCTGCTTAAGTTGGAAATTGTTGAAAATAGAAAGAAAAAAAAATGGCATTATGAATGCATTTTTGTTTTAGATATATAATAATGGGATTGGGTTATGTAATTAGCTGGATTTCGTATTTTTTGTTTGGGTTCTGTTGTGTTGCGGCATAAATGAATGACTATTAGGCTGTAATAAATAACTAATCGGTGATCAAAGCAAAAACAGCTGTAATCTACGAGTTTTTAATGCAGATTCTTTGAATGTCTCTTGTGATGCAATGGGATGAAGTTGTCCATCTAATCTGCATACATTCAATGGCAAATTTTGCGAAGGTTTATTTGAATTTATGTTTCACCGGTCTCAAGGAAAACAACAAGAGAAAGACGGGAATTGCGAATTTGTGAAGGTATTTGATGCTTCCAAAAGGCAAATTAAGTGGATAACCTTATCAACCATTTTCATGCACTTAAGGGGGTCGGGTTAGCAGTAAAATATGGAAACAAAAAAATTTTCATGTCACAGAACTTTAAAAAAATCAATAAGAATTACAAAAAATTGTTTTAATCAAACCAATTTTTTAAAACGACTTTTTCATGAGTGAATTCATCCGTAATAATATTCCAATAAATTCAAATTGATTTTAGTGCACAATATCGAAAACCAGTTTTATTTTTACAAATCATTATTTTTTAACATAATACTTTTAAATAATTTATTACAGTATTTTTTTATCGCTATATGATAATTTTAACTGAGTCCTTTTTTTGAACTTTTTTTTGCCTAAAAATATTTTCTTGTCCGAAATTGATACCTAAATTCATCACCTTAATGAAATCAACATCTGAGCTCGCCCGTTTCAAGTTTGTCAACTCTGATGCATCGGTTATTGCGTCAATTTCTGGGGCATAGAGATGAACTATTTGGTTTCGCTCGAGGCGCTTATATTGCTTAAGTTCTGGCACCACTTCAAGATTCTCGATTAGTCTGCTCTGTGGCTCGAAATTATTTTATCCACTTATTGGGTAAATAATATCTCATTAATATTTCATAGTCTTGATTAAGATATCGAAACTGACATTGCAAAAAAAAATTTATTGCCAAAAATTCAGGAGAAAATATAAGACAGATTAGAATCTAATTAGAAATCGATACTTTATTTCATTTTTATGAAAAATATAATAATTTATTCATTGACATAAAAAAAAATCACAGTTTTGATTTCGAAACTTGTCCAATATTTTTAATTCCATGAAGGGAACTAGACTCAGTCCATTCTAAATTTGCCACTCCCAACTTCGCCAACTGTCCCAAAACTTATTGTGCCATTTTCTCAGGCACGGTCGCATACCTTTCCGAAACTATTTTGTTCCGCTCGTCGTGGCTTATATTGCCCAAGTTTTAGCGCAACTCTGAGATTCTCGATTATTCTCCTACTTGCAGTGTTCGTATCTAAAAGGACGTTTAAAAAAAAACTTGTTAGAGATGAGACAAGCTCGTGGAATGGAATAAAGGGGAATTGGTACACGCGAGGTGTTAAGATCCGAGGCAATTGCACCTGTCTTGGTGTTGAAATTTCAAACCGAAGAATGTTCTAAAGAAAAATCCCAAAAAGAAAATTCACCAGAATTCTATTACCAATGAAATTTCACTTCCCATTTCACGAACAACACCAAACAAACCCAAAATTGCAGGTAAAAATGCAAAAATCAATTTTCCAAAAAAATTGCTCTCGCTTGAGAGAAGAAATTACCTTTTTCCGAAATTTCTTCCCACCGATAAATGTAAAAAAAAAAATCCCAATTATTCCCCGACTTCGAAACCCGCCGAAAGTCCGTAATTTCCAACTCCCTCAAAATTCCAAGAGGGAACGGCGTACGGCGTAGCTTTGCCTAGCCCATTTGGTTCCGCTCGTGTAGCCTTGTATTGGCCAAGTTTTCTGACAACTCGGAGACTCTCGATTAGTCTTCGGTCTACAGTGTTGCAGGCAAAAAGGGCGTAAAACAAGAAAACCAAAAAAAAAAACCGGTAAAAAAAAAGGAAACAAAAAACTTGTTGGATCGGAGAGACGCTCGTGGAATGGAATAAAGTGGAATTGGGCACACGCGGAGTGTGCAGGCTGTTAAGGTCTAAGGCAATTGCAGCAGCAGCTTGGTTCGGTACTGCCTCGGCCAACCATCGCCGGGTGCAACGTGGCTGCTTGCAGAGTTCTGCCGCTGCTGCTGCTGCTGCGGCTGCTGCTGACTCTCCGAGGAAGGTTCGGGGAGGGGCAAACAGGAGAGGCCACAGGCTAGCGAGGAACGAGCCAGGCAGCGTTGCAGGCTGCAGCAGCAGCAGGCCTCTGCACTCTGCAGTGACGCCAGCAGCATAGGGGCAATAGAGGGCAACGCACCCAGTCAGCCTTGGCATGAATTGAGTCTAGCAATGCGAAAGTGAGGTTTAGCTTGGAGCGTTCGCGGGCCCACGAAGCCCAGGCAAAAGCAGCGGTTAGAATATATTCGTGCGATGTTTTCGAGCGTCCAGCGTGTTCGAAGGATCGAGCGGAACCGGCGGCGTTTTCTCCGCTCGTTGTGTGCCGCTGCTGTTCGACTACTCGACCAGCGTAACGAAAATCTCCCAACAATTTCAATTCCCCACGCGAGTTGGATGGAACTCTCTCTCTCTCTCTCTCTCTCTCGTTCTCTTCCCTACGTTCAAAGGAGCTTTGTTCTTTTGTCTTTCCTTTTTTTTTTTGGCAATTATGGGTTACGCTGCCGCAAAGTGGATGGAATGTCCAACGACGTTAGAATTGCATTGTCGATACATGAACTTTGTGACGTACTGCAAAAGGGAATTTTTTTATAGGGTTGAGCTTTCCTGGAAGTTTTAATTGGAATTAAATGTCAAGGGCTAAGGTTTTCCTGTAACTGTGGGGGTTTTAATGAATTTGAGAAGAAATTTTAGAGGGAGGGTTGGAGAAAATATATGGAGGGTGCTTTAGGGATGTCAAAATAATAAATGAGGTGGGATTGGGATTGGATTAATGAATTTTATCGTAACTGGAAAACGGGGAAATTGTGAGGCCTCAGATTGCAGGACAAGAGGCAGTTTTTAATCCAAAATTGATTGACATATTTTTTTTTTTTAGTATGAATTTGGAAAATCTGTATGATAATGAGAAAAAATGTACGAAAGTCGAATTTACGCGGTAATTTTTATTATTTTTTATTGCGTGTCTTAAATTAAAATAAAATAGTGACAAAATAAATATATATATATTTGTCACTATTTCATATTCTCGTGTCATGGATGTTGAATTAAAGTCCATTCTGCAGTCACAGTCGGGGAGAATTTCATTTTCGCTTTACTATCCTTTCTCCACATTTTCGTTGCTCTGTAGTTCTTTATTCTTCTTTCTCGTTTTTGGCAATTATAGGTTATGAGAATCTCGCTGGCTGGAGAAAATTGGATGAAATATCCAACGACATTCTCACATATTCTCAAGATATTCGTCCGGAAGTCACAAATCCGACGAAAATATATAATTTCGCCCGGTACTCTCAAGTTTCCTCAGTATTTCTGCTGGTTATGTAAATAATGGAATGGCAATCTAGAATTAACGCACTCTACCAATTCCCAAAGAGTTCTCGAAAAGTTTCTTGCTTTCTCGTTAACTTCAGAACGAAATAGAAGTAAAGTTTTCGATGCACAGAGAGCACCTCTGAATTTTTTATTTGTCTGACTCATAAATTATCATTTTTTTGTATATCCTGTCCTAGATTAAATCTTCAACTCACAAACAAATATTTATTTCGATAATTAGAAAAAGAGTTTCCAAGATTGAGAGAAAAATTTTCGACAAAATTCAAAATGGTATAAATTTCGAACCCATGAATCAATTTTCACCAGATTTTTACCATGACAAGAGTTGACTATGTTTTATTCGCCAGTCAAATTTTATTTTGACCAGCCAAGTAGTTTTTGCAATGAAAAAATTTGTTTCTCAAAAATCGTACACAGAATTTTTTTTAAATCACTTTTTCCGCCATCTTAGCGAATTTTTGTCGTTGCGTAGTCTCGGAAATTGTCTTTTCATGAGAAAGAAGCTTCCTTTACTTTTTTTTATTAGCAATACCAATTTTAATTCGCTATGAAAAGCCGGAAAAATAAAAATAGCATAAAATTGATACTGAATAAGCTAATAAATCTTAAATAACGAATACAGCCTCGTCTAAGACACTCGACAAATCTTAATGTGCTCTTCCCGTCCGTATCGCAAGCCTGCAGATCCATTTGCATAAGCCAGTTTTCCAAAAGCTCCTAACGAAGCTCGTTCGCATACATTGTACCTCGTTGTACACTTGGCAGCACTGTTCTGCAGTGGAAGAGCCTAAGCTCATTAGAATTGAGAGCTCATCTTCGTTCTACATCGTGGGTAAGTCCATCGTTGATGAGGTTTTATCGGATTTAAGACAATAGCAACAAGACTGAAAAAAAAAAAAATCTTAAGATTGTCGAATCACTAAAAATAAAAAAATCCATAAGAAAAAAAATAAAATACATTCACCGTTCTTTTGCAAAAAAATTTCAACCGGGACTTCCAAAAATAAAATAATGCATCCAACATTAAAAAATGTCCAAAAATTTTTAAGCTTTATCTAAAATTTATTAGCAACTTTGCAACTTTCACTAAATTTTGTCAACAAATTTTGTAGCTTTCACTAGAATTTCTTCACTAATTTTGTGACTCTCAGCTGCAAGTCAAAAATTTTTGCTGCGCTGCCTTTACGAAAAACCACAAAATGACAATGCTTCACAGTAGTGAAATTTTGGTGTCAGATTTTTAAAAAGGAACGTGTCATCTACAGACTTTTTTAAATGACTCTTTAAAGGTGATACTGTCCCCTTAAGACTGCTGCTTAAAATAGTGAAGAGAAAATCAATTTTTGTGGCCAGATAAAGAGAATGCATCTGCATTTATCACGTAGCTCTTATTTTGAGATTGCGAGAGTAACGAGGCCGTGGTAAATCGAGGCGTCGTGTCTTCGCCGTTTGTTTATACGAGCTAACGTTGGCAACGTTGCTGATGCTAGACAGCGGCGAACGGTTCGGTATATAAGTCGGTGATAGCCCTGGCGAAGCTTCCATTGAATCGATTTGGAATTCTCCGAGGAAAGTCAAGTTCTATCGTCGCATCGAGAAGTTGCAAATATTTCTACGGTTCTTCGGGTTCCGTGTGGTTGGCGTTACTCGTTGTGGCCACCGTAGCGTACCAAGAGACTCGGAGTCGAGCGCCAAGTACATTGGCAGCCAACCCTGTCGACCGAGTATCTTTTACCGAACTCTCGAGTTTCGTCCAGCGAAGCAGACGGAATAAATTTTCCTATCAACTTTTTCTATTACGGCATTTTATTTTATTTCTTTTGTCAAGTTTTTCCGAAACACATGAGGCGCCTCTGCGTTTTCATCGTTCAAACACAGGGACAGTGCTAAAAAAGCAAAATACATACAGTCCCACCTAAAAGTTTCAATATCCAATAATTATTTTGCGATCTGAAAGAATCATTTTATCGATTATTGATAATTATTGAATTTTACATTTTCATTTATTTTCATTGCAATTTTTTGGTTCGTGTTATTAAAAAATAGCAAATTTCCATATTTTGCTTATGGAGCTTATTATCATTATTATTGTTATTACTCAAAATCAATGCTTTCGGTATCTTGGATAATGATAATTTTTATTTTTTCTCCCTCTGATTAAATTCGTAATTGAACCATGTGAAAAAGTTGTAAGCGGTGGAAAAAATTTTCCACACGTTTTTAATGTACACAATGACATTTTATTGTGCCATTGGAAAATGTTAAAATATTTATGGGAAACATATTTAAGGAGTAACAAAATTTTATTGTAGAACTTGTCGGGAGTCAGAACATTAAAAGAGGAAAGATAAGTTTATTGGCAAGTTTCTTAGACTTTAATGGTTTTTTACGGGCAGGAGGGGGGGAGGGCCAAGGAGGACACGACCAATGTACTTGGCCAACACTTTCAACATCAAAGATGTTTTTGAGAAGATTACAGTACACCGTACACATACTGCATCGAATACCGCCCGAGGGGAATAATTCCGAAGAGTTGGAAGTTGCTCACGTGCTTATCTCTGGGATCTTGGCAATCAATGCTGCCCCTGCCTTTACTTTTCTCCTTCGGAGAACTCCTATTGATCTCAAAAGAGAGAAAATAGACATAACACAGGACGAGACTCCCTCGGATTGGATACACTTCCGCAATACGCGAGAAGACTTATCAAATATTTATCGAATGTATCAGAAATTTCCAAAGTCTAAAGTCCATTCAGTGCAGACGATACAAATATGGATTTATTTTAGCGTCTTAAGGGTTCGGATCCCCGGGGAATAATATTGAATTTATAAGACACTGTAAATCGCTGACAGGTTGAATAAAAAACTTTTTTTATTCGGCGATTTTTAAAGCAAAGAAAAAATAGAAAAAAAAAAAAATGTAAATTTTTCATTTTTCACATTTTTTTTAAATTAAATTTTATAAAGAGAAAATACAACACCATCATTTTTAGGTGTAATATGATATCCTGGATTTTCACAAAAAATATTATGTATAATAATATAATAAATAAAAGTTTGTATAACTCTTTCGCTGGTATGAATACTACTTTATTAAAAGGATGGGTTATATAAAGAGTAAAATGAATGGCTGACGTTCTGCGTCACTGAACTACGTTGCAGCTGAAGTTGGCTCATTCGAAGTACCCGTCATTCTTCATCTTCGCATAAAAATAAAAATGAAAAATAAACCGATGCACGAAGTGGATTCTATAAAGTCCCTTTATACGTGTATAAACTTTGCCTTCGAGATAAGAAACGGCGTAAAAAGGGCTTCAAAAAGTTTTTTAGTCCTGTGATACGAGAACCTTAAATCTATTTTATCTAAAACTGCAAAAAAAGCCTAGTATTAAAGTCACGACAGATTCTAGAATTTTTCTAAAATCAAAAAATCAGCCAAATCCAGTTTTCCCTTAAAAAAATTATTATTACCCAATTCCATAACTGAATCTAAAAAATATATATATAATAAGTTCAAAAACTAAAAATCAGTACCTTAAATTTTTCATTTAAAAAAATGAGATTTTCCTAAAAATATTTCCCATGAAGAAAATCATTTTAAAAACCATAGAATATTAAAATTACTACGTTTTTAATAATTAAAAAAAATTATTACGTTGTTTCGTGATAAAATAATTGGACTATAGTGCAAAATCTCTTAGCGCCTAATTCCTTAATTTGAAATACGACTCCTTTATTTTCATTCCGAAGGAAATTCTCGTCTCTGTCGCGATACTTTGGCCGTAGGCGACGGGGATATCGTGCACAAAGCTTAGCCAAAAATTCGTAAAACGAATGGTTGCGTGGCGAGGCGTACCTACACATTTTATGGTGGTTGCAAGCGAGAAGTTGCTGCGGGTACAATTTACGGAGCACGCGGTGCACATAAGTGTCGGTGTGTTCGCGGAGTGCGGTGTATAAAGAGACGCTAGTATAACAGAGAGGTTCTCTTGCACGCACGTCCTCAACCGGCGCGGATATTTTTCCACTAAGTATTTTCATTCAGTAAAATATCCAATATTTATTCACTTTTCCTCTCGGCCTCATAAATAATTCGAGAAGAAAATTCAAATCTGTGGCAGTATGAAAAAATGGATTTTCGATTTACATTATTCATGTTGCTATTTATTTACTCTATCTAAAAAGATTTGAAATTATGCAAATTTTTGTAAAATTCTTTAGAGAATTTCATCAAAAATCCTTTCATTATCAAAAATCACTAGAGTATAACTCAGTAAAATCTCTTTTATTGCTTCAGAGCTCGGAACGAGAATCAGATTTAGAAATTAGAATCACAACCAGAATTAGAATTAGAATTCGAATTAGAATCGGAACAGGAAACCAGAAACCAAAATCAATCCAAGGATCCCCAAAAAATCTTCGTTTCTCTCCACGAAGGGATCAACTTTATTCGCTATATGTATCTTTTGTTTTTCTATCATTTTTTCCATATTCATTTATCTAATTAGGTTGAGTAGCCTCGTATATATTTAATGTATGCTCATATCCCCAGGGGATTATTCCCAGTCCCCACAAAGCCCTATCTATCAATCTATCGATCTATCTAAACCCCGAATGTCTTAATTTGAATAACGACTCGAGCCTCCCTTCCCAACTCCGATTTCCATCTTCGTCGTATTTCGCGGAAAGATCGTTCGGCCGTAGGCGAAACCCGAGAGAAAGAGAGGGAGAGAATATCGTGTACGGAGGCTTAGCCAAAAATTCGTAAACCCGAATGCTTGCGTGGCGAGCCGTAGTTGTACCTACACATTTTATGGTCGTTGCAGCCGAGAACTTGCTGCGGGTACAATTTACGAAGCACGCGGTGCATATAAGTATTGGTTATGTCGGTTGTGTGCGCGCGCGGGGAGCACATAGAGTGTATAGAGGCTAGTATAAACGAGAGGTTCTCTTGCACGCACGCATCCAAGCGGCTCTTGCACGTTTGCAGTCTCACTTATCCTTTCTCCCTCTCCCTCGCCCTCTCTCTCTCTCTCTCTCTCTCTGTCGAGTGCAACCACGAAACGGCGAGTCGACGCGCGATGTGAAACTGCAACGGGTCGCGGTGCGCAAAAAGCCACGAGGGGAAGAACGAACGAATGAGAGCCCGCCAAGAGACGGACGACTGTGACGACGCTAGAGAAAGAGTAGGACAAAGAAAAGTTGTTGCTGCTGCTGCTGCCGCTCGCGGCCGGATGAAGAGTGAGAGAAGTAGTACCATTTGCGGCCGCTAGAGCGAGACGAGGCTTAATCTCGCGGTGGGGCTGACGCGAAACGTCGCCGAGGAACTGGAATGGTAGACGAGGGAAGCTGAGCGGGGCAGACTAGCGCGAACCTGGTGGGGGGAACATTCTCGCTTTTGAAAAAACCATGAAGCTTTAAGAAGGCGCGCTGTACCCCCCACCACCGCGAGTACGAGCGGCGCAGCCTTTTAGCCGAGTCATAGACCAAGTGCTCTCTCCTAGTGATCTAACCGAGTTCTAATACGAGTCGTTACAAACGTCGTTTCACACATTTTTCATTATACAATAGTTTTTGTGAATACAACAACGATATATCAATTTTTCGATAATCCGTGCTATTTTTTTTGCTTTTTTTGGCTATGGATTTTGTGGAATATTTGAGGATCGGGGTTTCGGTTTTCGTTGGGCTTTGGATTTCGTAGGCTTATTTTCTTGCGCATGGGATTTTTTAGTTGGGAGGGTATCAAAATGATGATTTTTTAAAATCGCCGCGGGAAATCTTCTCGCGAGTTTTTTTCTCAATTTTTCTATGGATTTTCTATGGATTTGAAAAAAAAGATTTTTATTTTGTACGTTTTTTTTATTAAGATTGCAGACGATTTTTTTGAGTAATTGAAGATATCTTCGTAATCGTTTTTCTGCCTTTGTTTTCGAAGTTTCGGAAGGATTATTTATACAATGTTTTTCGGTATTTTATTGAACTTGAGCTTTTTGAAAAGCTTCTTATTCCGTTTTCATTCTTCGGCTTTCGGCGCGTAGATTTTGTGCAATATCCTCGTAAAATCGTTTTTCCGCTTTTTGTTTCGTAGTTTCGAATGGCTTTTCATAAATTTTTATTTTTATTTTTTTCGCTTTCTTCCGTGAAGTTGGAAATACAGCTTTTCAGAAGTGTATTCCATTCCCGTTTCCATTCATCGCTCCGCTGAAGCGATTTTCGTTAAATCTCCATATAAAATCTTCCATCTCATTTATCTCCTTCCATTTTGCAGTTTTGCATAGTTTCGTTGTAAAAATATTTTTCGTCCCCGTACGAAGTTGGAAAAACAGCTTTTTACAGGTAGATTCCATTCTCGTTTCCATCCTTCGTTTCACCGGAGTGATTTTATCGAGAAACTCGTAAAAAATCGTCGCTTCTCTTCTTTCGTTGCAGATTTTCGTGCAGTCCATTATTTCGCGGGAACTTTTTTTTTTCAAAAATTTTCACCGCGAAAATACAGCACTTGCTGAGTCGATTCGATGCGCTTGCACAATTTTCGTCAAATATCCACAAAAAATCGGTTACTCGCTGCGTTTTCTATTTGCTCATATTTTCCACGGAAACATTATTTATTTTTCTTCAAACGTGAAAATTCTTTCTACGATTGAAAATTCAATTTTCCATAAATATTGATAAAAATTCTTTGAGCGTCCTATTAATCATACTTTTAAAAAAAAAATCGTTTATCTTTCGATTTCATGCTTTCAATATTTTCGATTTTTGCGAAATGTCGGTTAAAAAAATATTTGATTCTTCCTTTGACTCTTCAAGTTTGACAGAAAAGGTTTTCTCTCATTATTTACTTGTAAATACAACTCGGGGAGCCTGTTCTATTATTTTACTCTCTCCTTTGTCTCTTATTCGCCTCCTGTGCTTTCTCCGCTCTTCTACAACGCACGTAACATCGACTAGTTCGTTTTTCTCGTTTACGTTTTGTTCGGGGCAACGATTTCGGGGGCTCCTACACAGGCTGCATAGTTTTCTGGGTGGTACTCGTCCGTTTATTTGATCGTTTCTTCCTTTTTTCTTGCCCACGGAGCTTCTTTTCTCGATTGCTTTCTCGAGCTCCGAGAGCGAGAGTCAAACCAGCCGAGCTATCCAAGCGCACCGCGGATCTCTTTTCTCTTTATTTTCCTCCGCCCGCCGATCTCGAGTCAACTCTTTGGCTGCGGCGAGGTTTCGCAATTTTTTAACGGCCCAGCATCTTCCTCCTCCGCCGCTCTCTCTTCTTACGATCGCACAAACGGTGCATGCTTGCGAACTTCGCACTGGCACTTATTTAACTCGATGCGCTTATGACGTTGAGCGATGATCGATGGGTTTCCTTCGGAGGAGCGTATAATGCATTCCTCAAATCCATCACTTAACGCCACACTCGAGCACAAGTTAAATTTATCTTCAATTTTTCGTCGCGACGCCGACCGGCATCGAGAAAAACCCCATTTTTCCAACCTATTCTCCCGGGGCTTGCATAGTTAAGGTCGCGAGGTTTGCGGTGAAAAACGCTCGAAAAAAAATTCATAAACTCCAGCGTGAAATTGAAAATGTGCATTTCGTGAATTGAATTCACTGGGAAAATTCAAAATGAGCATTTTTTAAATTCGTTTTGCAGAGAAAATTATAAATTGTCATTTTGATAATTCGATGTGCAGGGAAAGTTCAAAATTGGCATTTTAAATTGAATTTCCATGAAAAATTGAGAAAGCTGAGAAAACAATAATTGTGTCCCTTCGCTCGAAAAGCGCGCAATGCACTTTCCAAATCCATTACTTAAAGTCACTTTCAAACGCGTCATAAATTTGTCCCGAATTTTCCGAGACGACATGGGTCGGGAAAAATGCGATTTTTCCATCGTATCCTCCAGAGTCTTGTATTATTAACATCGCGAAAAATGGAGTGAAAGCTTTTATGGAAATAAAATCCCTTTACACGCGGAGTATTAAACAACTCAGAACCATTGAAAATGAATGAAACAAAATAAATATATTGTTAATGCAAATTTATGGTGTACTTCTCCTCTCCGGCTGAATATTAAAAGTGCACGAAAATAAATAGCACTCGCGAAAAAGCAGGCAATGCATTTTACAAATCCATTACTTAACGCCGCATTTGACGAAAAGTCGAATTAATCATAAATTTTCTGTGACGTCAACGAAATGGGCTGAGGAAAAAGCTTTTTTTCCAGCGCATTATCCAGAACCGTGGATAATTAACAATGCAAAAATGACAGTGAAAAGTATTTTAAAGGCAAAGCCATTTCCGAGCAAAATTGCTCATATAAAATTGACAAGTGTTTTACTCGCCGATGTTTCGTCGACTGGTGAGAATTCAACGCTCAAAAGTGTGTTCTTTGTGGATTATTTATGTTTGTTACTTCGAAGAAGAAAATCTCTTCGGCATGAATATATGGATTATACGCGTGAATAAGCTAATGTACGAGGCAGGAGCAGCCGATGGTCGAAAGGAAAAGCAGCGGAGGGCTCTGGTAAGATGCGAAAGTTGTGTCGAGAGACAGGCTTTCGCATTTGCGGCCGTGTGTTCTCGTTATCGAACTGCCATGGAGGCTATTCGCTTGGCAGCTTGAATCGTATAATATATTTTCGTGATGGCTTCGTTAGCTCCAATATCCTGAGGGAATGGAATGCGCTGGTATTTATGGAGAATTGAAAGACTAGGTCGGTCATCGAGGATTAAAATCCGAATTTATAGGCATTTTATGGCGATAGAATTTTTTTCCAAAATTTATTTCCACATTTACTCTGGAGAAATTAGTTTACTTTCGCGTTACGTATTTTTTTAACTGCTTAATTTTTATTATATCGATTGCTTTTTTATTTTTATTCTAAGTGAGATTAATAATGAACATTAATGAACTTTTGCGAAATTAAAAAAAATATAAGAATGCATAAATGTTTACTTTACTTGTGTACTGAGTTTCTATCGTTCAAGAATCAAATATCACTCGTTATCGAACTGCCATGAAGGCTATTCGCTTGGCAGCTTGAATCGTATAATATATTTTCGTGATGGCTTCGTTAGCTCCAATATTCTGAAGGAATGGAATGCGCTGGTATTTATGGACAATTGAAAGACTGGGTCGCTCATCGAGGATTAAAATCCGAATTTATAGGCATTTTATGGCGTTAGAATTTTTTTCCAAAATTTATTTCCACATTTACTCTGGAGAAATTAGTTTACTTTCACGTTACGTATTTTTTTAAACTGTTGATTAATATAATATATTTTTCAGACCAGTATGTGGATGAAATAGTTAATTTTTGAAAATATAATTAGAAAAATTCAAGCTCGGAATTTTGATTATATTAATTGCTTTTTTATTTTTATTTTAAGTGAGATTAATAATGAACATGTCAGATGTCTGATATTTTTTTTGTGATCATTTTCCGGACGTTTAATTTGATATTGATTAAAAAATATTTTTCATAATATTAGAAGGAATATGAATATTTAAAGATTGTCAGCCGAGGGAAAAAGGGAAATTAGACACCGGTCATCGAACTATGTACTAGCACCGGAACAGGCGCGTATAGAATTTCAAAGAGTTCCACTATCTGTTTGTCGTGAACAAAGTTTATTAAACTTGCCAGTTCCTCGAGCGATGACATAGCTGAGTCAGAAAGAGAAAAGTCGCGATACGCGAGAGTCGATCGCTCTGATGCTTTATTGCATTTATTTGACGAGCGGTGTTTATCTTTTCGAAGGCCCAGCACGAATATAGTAGGTGGAGCAATAAGAACTTCTGTACATCCCCAGTTTGGTTAGAATCAAAGGACAGCGCATTTTGTACATTAAACAAACAAAAACAAAAGTATTTTAAAGCGCATCCTTTTTAATTTTAATATGTAGAATCTGAAAAAAATTCGACCTACTTCACAGTTTATTAAAAATGTAAGTTACATTAAATTGTATAAAAAATTTCATTCGCCTTTTTCCGCAATTTTATTTCACTCAATATTTAAGAATTATTTTTCCCCATTCGAAAAATTTATAAAAATATGTCTAAACGTGGAAATTCAATAAAAAAGTGCATCCCACATTTTTATTTTGCGGAATAGGATAGAATTTACGTTTAAAAGTTGAAAAAGGAATTTTTAAAAATTGATTCTATTTTTTTTCTAGATTTATTAGTCCAGGATTCGTGATTTTTATTTTTACTTGGATTTTAGAGGTTGAAAATAGGTTTGATGGCGGATAATCATACGTCTGTCAAAGCTGAGAATGGCGCCGAGATATCGTTACGTGCGTATCGCGCGATCGCAAAATTCCAAGTGGCTAGACCGACCGAAGAAACATAGATATAGCGCACAGCGACGGGAATACTTTATGTATCCAGTGGGAATCTGAGTTGAGGGCACGGATGATAATAATAATAAAAGCTAGGGCAACGTACGTTCCGTTTTATACTCGACCACAACACACAACGTCGTGAAAACCTTACCAAGAAATTCACTGCCGTTTATCCATAGCCAGTGACGACTTTCTTGTCATAGACGTCGTCGACAGGAAATACGCTCGACGTAATCCGACTGCGCTCCAGTTTGTCGTCCCTCAATTTTTCCAACTCTTTCGTCGATATTTCCGACCACTAATATCTAGGAAATACCAACATTTTGTTTATTGATTATTCTTCAGTCTCGAAAATAATATTTTTAATTGGGCCTTGTTGTCAATTAAAAAATTGAATGAGCAATGTATAATAGTCGTTTTTGTAAATTCGCACTTTCAGTGAGAAAATAATAGTAAGAAGTACGTGAAAAGTTGAAAATAAAATTTCGTCTCACATTTTTAGATGGAAATAATATTTTTTGGGTTTTTGGAGTGAATTTTGGGCTGTATAAATAAGGTTAATATAAATTTGGAACGAAAATATGTATTTATTTTGCATGCGTGGAATTTTCGGTGCACTGAGTACCCGAAATTATTTTGATTTTCACTGGGTGCGAGAAACGCGCTTTCACGCACGCTTCCCTAAAGTTCCCATTGTCACACGTTGCAGTTATGAAATTTCCCACGATATTTGTGCGATAAATCTTTTCGCAACTCGTGCGATGGCAACACTCGGCTTCGACGCCTGCTGCAAGCTCATACTCGTAAAAAAATCGTTTTATCGCTCTAGTGTCATAAAGTACTGATTTATGAGATCCAATTTTCTATCCGGGAAGCGCGTATTCAACCAGAGCTTAGGATTTTTCACGTTAAAATCTTAGCGAAACGTAAAACTAAATTCCCCTCCATAAAATCAGCGAGAATATCTGCGGCCCTTGAAGAACAAAGCTGCATAACCCTACACTCCTGTAACTGAAGTACGGGCACGTCAGGCTTGCATTTACGGGACAGGCAATGCATGTTCAGCCGGACTTTACGGACCACATCGTCGTCTCGTGTGGCACATTGCACATGCACATGCATTCTCAAATATATATGTATATAATATATATATAAGGCATTCCATCCCAACTCGACCTGGGTCTGACCCTCGACCTCTAGGATTTCATCCCCGATTGTGTGTTATTCCTCCATCTTTGCACAGCAACCACAATTTTGTATTACACTTTTTTATAAACAATTTATTTACTTACGATTATTTATAACAAAAATTCTGAATATCACAATTTTTTAATCTGCAAAAATTCATAAAAATTCTATATTCAAAATAAAGAATTTCGACCCACTTTCTACAGAGGCCGCAATTCATTTTCTCTTTATATAAAAATATATATATATATTTTTTCAAATTCCAAACGATAGTCTGCGTTAAAAGAATTTTTAAATAAAACCGAATTCCCGGCCATTTTCCACCTGAACTTAAAGACATTAATATCAGATAAATAATTTACACAAATTTATCGAAAATAAAAAAAATTGCCTTCTCTATTTTCCTTATAAATAATCATAATAATAAAAAAAATGTAATAAATATCGTGGTTCCAGTTTAGAGATAAAAAAATAAGATAAACAAATCAGAAATAAAATCCAAGAGGTCGACGGTCAGGTCCGAGTACGACCTAAGATTTGATATCGAATACCCCATATGTATACGTATATATGTCTGCATATATCCGTTCCACACGATGCATTCTATATCCTGCATCAGTATATCAGAGCATCGTCGTCGCGTGTGCCTGCCGTTCGAGATCGTGTACTGAGAGGCCGCGCGAGTTTCTGCACCTACCCAATACCGTGTGCTCGTGCGGTTTTACTCGTCGTGAGCGGCGATGTAATCTCGCGGCTCGCTCGCGCGCAAGTGAACGAACGATCCGCACGCCGGCGATGGGTGCGAGGTACACGACTTTCTCGTCAACATGCAGATGCTATGACAGAGTCGCGTCCTTCGCCACGATCATCACTAGAATATACCGCAGCCGCTGCTGTTACACGCGGAGATCGCAGCTTGCGCACACCTACGTGACTGCTTCGATTCTAAGCCCCTTTGCTCTGGCATTCCTCCAAAACAATACCTTTTATGTGCACGTCGTAAATCTTCGGTTTCACTATTTGAAAAACATTCCTATTTTAATTCTCTTATTTGATCGTAATAATGAAATAAAAATGAAATAAGAAGAATCCAATGTTGTATGTGAATGTATTAAAAAAAAATTTTATGTGAATAATTTTTGAAACAAAAATGTATTTTAAGTGGCAATTAATATTTTTTTCACAGGTTAATCGATTTTTCGATTTTCTTTTTTTTAGCAGCTTTTAATGGTAGACGAAAAATAGAAACTGGCAAAATAAAAGGAAAGACTTTTATACGCAAGTTGTGAATTTTTAGTTTGACTGTTTTTAAAGATTCCTATTTAAATAATTGGCTTTTTGGATGCTTTTGGCATTTGGATTGACCGACTTTCATATCTTGTATCATTTAATTTGATATTTTGTATAATAACCAAAATTCTGTATTCCGCCTTAGTGAGCAATAAAAATAACCATCTCGCAAATGGGACGTTTTTTCGATTTTTTTTTCTGCCCTCAACACCTCGATGTTCGTTTATGTAGGGTTACAAAAGGTTGCAGTCATGGCATCACATTTGGCGTGCGATATTGAGTTAGAAAAGGCAATAATCGTGGGGGACATTAAGTGGACATTGTCGTCAGGGTGGAAAAGGGATGGAGTGGCCTGTCGTACCCTTTTCTCGTGTGTTCCATTTATCACGCGCGTGCTCTTCTCGTCCTGGCGAAAAGGTTCGGTTCCGTTCGGCTGTTTCTGTCTTATGCGCTACGTGACTTTCGGGATCCGATGTGAGATCGAAGTGAGAAAGAGGAAATAGAGGAGAGAGAAAAAAAAAAGAAAAGAAAAAAGGAGCGATGCAAAAAACAGGGAAGAAAAAGGAATTTGGAGTTTGGTGGTTGCACCAGGGGCTCTCCAGACACTCGAGGGGAATATATATCTGCGATAACATCCAACGAAAACACTCGCTGCTCTTGTCGTAGCTTCACAATAGAAAAGCGATGTCAAGAGGAGAAGTGAAAAAAAAAAAAAAAAAAGTCGTCGAAAAATAAAGCAGCTGTGCGTAAAAGGAAATATTTCCTACAGGCTTCAATAAAGAACAAGATTACGTCTGGTTCACATTTATTTTTTATATCTCGCCTGGTATAACATATTAACAAATACTTCAAAAGATAATAAATAAAAAATAAAAAAATTAACAAAATCTGCTTCAAAAGACGTCCTCAATACCTTAATAATAAATTTATTTTATTTATTTGTATTTAAGATTAAAGAAATTAATGTGGAAATATTTTTTGGTAAATCGGTAATTTAGAAGATAAATCGATTCGTGTTCAATGACATAACTGCAGGCAGAGATTAATTCGGCTATTTAGCGTTGAAGCTTTTCGGTGGAAAATTGGTGCGTTATCACGCTCGAAATGTTGTTGGCAATGCCATAAACGAGGAACACGTACCGATTTCAAATAGTACAATGGTGGCTATGTATTTTGAGGAATAGTGGAAACGGTGGCTTTGAATTTCTATATACCTGTATTCTGGATCTATTCTCGAAGGAGGACGATGAGTTATGTGGAGATAGGTGCCTCGGGGGTGAATGGGGGGGGGGGGGGGGTATGTTTAGGAGAATCGAGATACATACAGGGTAGCCCGAACGGAAAAGCTTCTGTAGGAGTACATAGATTGTAAAAGGTGAAAGCACGTGGACTCGACGTTGAGAAGGATCGAGTACATAGTGGAAGAGTGTAGCTCTTCCCCTTAGCTATTGTACAACATGTGTATATAGGTAAGCTGCCTAAAGACTCCACCCACTCTATATTACCTTTATCGGGGTAGAAATATATGGACACGAGTAAAAAACGTACTTTCCGGAAAATGGAACACTCATACGAAAGGATAAGGCCCTATACTCGACGCGACTCTTTAGATGCCACCTACGGAGTCATTGTATCGGTTATCTATTGTGTGTACTCCGGGGAAGTATCGCAACTCTCATCCACCTTCTCTTTAAATACTTTATTATCATCTGCTTGAACTATTGGGGAATAAAATTTTGTTATATTTTATGTACATGTTATAGGCATTGTAACGGACACTCTCATAAATACTCCCACAAACATTCTCAGCAACACTCCCACAGACACTCTCACAGCCACTCTCAGAAACACTCCCACAGACACTATCACAGCCACTCTCAGAAACACTCCCACAGACACTATCACAGCCACTCTCAGAAACACTCCCACAGACACTCTCACAGCCACTCTCAGAAACACTCCTACAGACACTATCACAGCCACTCTCAGAAACACTCCCACAGACACTATCACAGCCACTCTCAGAAACACTCCCACAGACACTCTCACAGCCACTCTCAGAAACACTCCCCCAGACACTCTCACAGCCACTCTCAGAAACACTCCCACAGACACTATCACAGCCACTCTCAGAAACACTCCCACAGACACTCTCACAGACACTACCACAGACACTCTCACAGCCACTCTCAGAAACACTCCGACAGACACTCTCAGAAACACTCTCACAAACACACTTACAGTCACTCTAAACAGACACTCTCACAGATACTTTCACAGACACTCTCACAGAGACTCTCACAAACACTCTCACAAACGCTCTCACAGACTCTCTGGCAGACACTCTTACAGAGAGTCCCACAAACACTCCCAGGCACTCTCACATTGAATTCTTATGAACCCGACATGCGATTTCTTTCGCAAAAAATTCCCACAACAACCATTTTTGTTCCACGACACATATTTTCAAGCCTCGAATAATCGCTTTTACATTTATCTCATGAAACGTCACTCCGCATTCATCAGCAGCAAAATCCGGTCATGCCTCTCAATTTACGCCACATTACAAATTTAACCACCTCACGTTCGGTACAACGCGCAGCTGGTCGATCCCCTTAACGTTATGTTTCCTTGATAACATCGTTCGCAGGTGCAAGAGCCGTGTCAGACACCGCATTAATTTGATACAAGTGAACGGATTTATGCAGATATTCAGCGCGAATTATATTCTCTCTCTCTCTCGAGGGGCGAACCCAGTGAACTGCAATACAACTCCCATGCGCGGAACGAGCTTCTACCGCACCGCTTTACTGGCTCAACTCGCTACCGGCAACGCCGAGACCAGAACCAGAGATTGTCTGACGCCATCGCTCCGAAATCTTGTCACAAACGTGGCGGACCTACACGAGATGAGACTGTATTACTATTAACCCTCACCTCAACAGCCAAGCCAACGGCGAGCGCGAATCCATTTGAAATTCCGTATTCCGTACGCGCCTGTTACGTGGAGCTTCCCTCGGCACGCTCTCCTCTCCTCTCTCTCTCTCACTCTCCGCTTCCTCTTCTCACTACATGTGCTGCACACGAACCTCTTCCCTTCACCGTTCGCACACAACAATATATTGCTAATACTATATTGTGTACTATGTACTAGTATATACATATTCCTTGTACTTATATATGTACGTATGTATGTATGTATGTACATGTGATGTTAGTGTGGGTGAATGTAATCCTATACGTTAGTACTGTACTCTTGCAGTTTTGGGACACAAGTGTTCGAGGCACGTGTCGAAAACAGGAATTGCGGTGGTCCATCCCCAGGAATCCACCGCCTGTGCGACGTACCAAGAATATTTCTGTGAATTGTTGGCGTTGTTTGCTTGCACATGGTTAGGGGGCTATTTTGTGTGTATGTATTTTTTTTTTTTTTTTCGGCGAGTGGACTTAGACTCGATTTGGAAGATCGGTATCTTCGTTTTTTTGTTATTGAACATTTGACAGATTAGTTTTAAGATTTACAGAATACATATATTTTTCATATCGTTGTTTGTGGAAATGCTTTGTAAAATTTTAGGAAAATTTTATACGTTCATTGAAAATAAACGGTTTTTAAAGGTAATTTTTTTAAAGGGATTTTAAGAAAATTGTGTCAGGGATATTTTGTTGCAAAAGCACAATTATAATAATTCGTATTGATTATATCGACAAACAGCGAAAATTGTATTGTATCTGGTAAAAGTTGCGATAGGTTTCACTATTAATTCGGGAATAATGAGTGAAAGTATTGAAATTCGTCGACTAGTGGCGCCACTGTAAACAGTACCTCAGCGATTCCTGTCAAGGTTAAGGACCTCCTTAATCACTCGGAGTAATGGTTAAGGACTATGCGCCTCATAAATCCTCGGAGCTCTGAATCGTTGTAACTTCCGGTTGTCGAGGTACATGCGACGTAACATCGAATGTTAGGGGTTATGGAGCCAAGAGTCGGCTCATAAGGGCTGAGGAGAATTATGCACAGTGTTTAACACCCGCGTACTCATATCCCTCCTATTGACCCTTCGTGCGTATATGTACATCGTCATAGTCGTCAAATCAGGGTGTGCTCGAGACGTGGGAGGTTGTACGATGTTCAGAGTGGCTAATGGCATTTGTATATTCACAGGCTCGTCGTTGACCCGAGACACTATGTCCGATTAATCCATTCAGACGCCCTATATAAACATAATCCAACATCCCTTTCAGCAGGATCATGATCCTCGTGTGCGTAAATGGTAAATATGTATGTACATACAGGGGAATGAAAGATTAGGTCCACGATTATCACATTAATGATGTGCTTAATTAAAAAGCTAATTAAAAATCATCATTTCAAGTTTCCCAAAAATTAAAAAAAATGTTTTATCCACTTGTCCCGGTGTCAATAATTATTTGAAATATTTTTAATTGGCCTGCAATTATAAATCACCTATCCATAAACCACCTACATTTATTACCTTGAAAAAAAAAAAATTAAACTGTTAATGAAATAAATAAATGGAGTAAATATAATAGTGTACTTGTGAGTATTACGGATATTACGTTAATTGACAATATTTTATGCTAGCAAATATGTATCTATAGGTAAAATAAATATTTTCCCTCGGTTCAAGTACATATAATAAATATTGGAATAAATGTATGTAAATTTATGTATTATGTAACGTGAATTTTAAATAAATATAAAATGTGTGTAAACTTTGCTTCGAGAGTTATGATTTTTTTGTGTGAATATGCCATGTCTACATTTATTTCATCAAAGTTCCAAAAAAATTAAGGGGGTGATACCTTGCTAATTGAACTAATTTACCTCACCTATGCAGCAGTGTTGATCAAGGCAATTAGTGGCTTGTTACAGTCATAGATGAGCTGCTACAGAGAACATTGAATGTACACCGTAGGCGTGTGTACATCCATTGCCACCCCGGAAGTTACGTCATAGAGTGCACTGATTTGCAATGAGGTCTCATTACTGGATAAACCAATTATTCCGCTTACACATAACGCACCAAACATATCGTCGTAGGGTATTACACGTTTCCAACTGCCAAGGTTTTACGTATGCTAATTTGCATTTCTGGGCGTTTATAGAGTCTACATTTATGCAGCCTTCGTACCAACCATTCTCACATACTCTTCGTGGAATGCAACGTTAATAATTAACTGAGCAAAAGCCAACAATTCTACCGCCTCGCATGGATTTATATTCCTATTTCAAAATAAATAAAAAAAAATCCAGAACCATTTGTTGATAAAAAAAAATTGCGCAACGACATTAATTGAAAAAAATAATATTCATAACATCCCGAATTCAAATTCAAAATATCTCATCAAGAAGAAAAGGCCTATCTAAGTGTAAAAAAATTCTGCAAGCCCTTGTTCAGGCAGGAAAAAAATTATTTTCACTTGCCTGAATTTTTTCACTGAAATTCCATATTTGCTGATTCGAAAATTCCCGTTTTTTTTCTACAATTGGAAAAATGGTCGAAACACTCTTGGCGATTGATTGATCTTTTTGTTTTTTTAAATTCAATAACCCTTTCGAAAGATTTTTGTGGGAATGGGGAGTATCGTTAATTATCGGCTATTCGGATGGGATAAAAATAACACGATCAATAAAGCAAATTGACTTCGTGCGTTTCGCACATGGTCAAATTCGTATGCAGAAGCCACGCAGCGCATTGTAATCGATCTTCGTCGAGAGCTGCTGGCATTTGTGGTGTAGATGTGCAAACTGAGTTCGTAGTTTACCAACGATCCCAGTGTACCAGGCGTATATATATATATACACAAACACCATACATATATACACGTATATATAGACATTGGCCTCCAGTATGTACACTTCCAACAAGCCCTTCGACTCAATCCGCCGTATAAGCAGACATTTCGAGGGAAATCAGCACACGAGCAATATAGCAAAATTTAGCAGTTGCACTGGCTTAGCATAACCAAGTATTCACCTGATAACTATTCATACCTCGAATATCCGCCATAATTGCAATTATAACGTACAATAAGTCGCGGCACTGGAGACGCGGACTCCAGTGAATTTGGCAAATCAGAAAAGCTTCTGTAATCTGGATTAACTGGGTGAAATAAACGCGACGAAATCGGACGAGGATAAATTTTGAACTGGATTGAGACACGGAAAAAAGTCTTCAAAGAATTCTGAAGGTGGGACCCTTTTTTTTTTAATTTTTAATTTAATCCGGAATAAGTATATGTTAAGGGTTGTAATTCAGCAATTTTTTTGAGGACACACAGCGCAACAAATTTTTGGGAGGGGAAAAGTACAAAAACGTGTCATCGGTTTTGGCATTTTCGAAAAAATTCATCCCAAGTGCACAATTTTAATAGGAAATCAGTGACTGAAATTAGCGAACCTGAAGATGTTGCCGAAAGTGATGTACTTAAGTGAGAAATTGGAGCGTGAATCGGAATAAGACAAAGCGATGGAAACAAGTACAAAGGAAATAAGTTTCCACTATCGGGAAGTCCGATGGGCTAGGAAAATGGTTGTTTCGTCGAGAGTTAAAATAAAATATAGGCGGAGATGAAGAGGCTCGTCCAAAGGGTCGTTAGCGAATGTAATTTCGATTTTAATTGCCGTGCACTCATCTTGGCCCGTTGCGATAGGCGAGCACAATGACGAGGAGCGTTGAAGCCTTTCTGCGCGGTCAAAACTTTCGCTCGGCTTATTCTCTCTCTCTCTCGACTTGTCTCGGTGGTGGAATTCTCTGGTACGTTGAGTCTTGTTCAATGGTTCGACCAGTGGAACGATCGCCGAGTGCAGGAGACGAAACTTCCGATCAATTAGCGAAGGTAGCCTCGGAATAATGGGAACGCTTTTTGTATGCCAGTTGCTGATGCTCAGAATCTTCGCTGATGGAAAAAAAAAAAGAACAAATGAGCGAGAAACATCTGAGCTGCTTCTATAACTCAGCAGACTTTACTACGCCACCAGATTCGAACTGAGATAGGCCATCGACTTTATGAAAAAAAGGCTAACTTGGAAAATAAAAGAAAATTATCTCTCAAATTTTATAAAATAATTGTATCGTAAAAAACAATGGTGGTACCATTTTTTAATTTTTTCTTAAGGTCCTTTACCTCGAAATATATATATTTGCTGGCCTCACTAAAAATTGCTCACTAAAAAAAACACGAATAATTCTTAATAGAATTCCAGTGTCCATCAAATTTCTTCAGAATCCAGAAAAATGAGTTCAGCCAGAATGATTGCTGTAATATAAAGAATACAATAATATTGGCCTCACAATAAACGTCTTCAACAATTTTTCTGACTTCACAAAATCACATAAAAAAAATGAAAAATATTTCTTTCACACCAAAAATCCATAACAAAATTTCGCCAACGTCTTCACAACGTCAAGTAACTTGACAACCGACAGAAAAATTCATTCTGCCAGACTGTAATCCCTTGGATGCGTTTGAATAACAAACGATATTCCAGTAACGAGGAAAAAATATTAGGTCCCCTGTCGCAATACTATGGGCAATAATTGTCAACTTTGTATGCCACCTAGTTGCGCTCACGAGGGTTTAACATAAACCGCGGCACCATTTCGGCATTAACATTATCATACTCGTATGGGCTGCTCTATTGTGCATCGGCATTGTGTGTTTCGGGAGTCGCGGGTCGATGGCCCCTTGATGCTCGCTTGCATTCGCATTTGAGCGTTTGCCCGCGGGTTTCGAGTTCAACGTTTGGCGCTGCTGGATATTCAGCATAGCAGTTACGCACACAGCGGATATATATACGGCACGGAGAGGTAGGTACACGCGTTGCATAGCTCCAGCCCCGGAATGCATCTCCTGGCAAGGTGTACTATGAACACTAATGGCGATGCCGCAGTTCGCCATCGTATCTGCATCAGATTTTCGTTTGTTATATATGTATATATATATGCACGTTATTCTATAACCAAAATCCAGGGCGAAGTTGCAGTCTCTCGCAGGACGTGAATAAAATTACCATCTCGCTTAAGGTACCTTCCATCACCAGCTCGCTGGAGCATGACCTGATCGATATCTCTCGATATATCCGATTTTGCTCTCGTCCCATAAACTCATGGTAGCCATGAGAGAGGGTGGTAGGTACTAATGGTAAGGATTATGGTTGGTAATTGTAAACTCAAATAAAATAAATTTCAATGCACATTTTGATACATGATCGATATCTCTCGATATATCCGAGGCTTTGCTCTCGTCCCATAAGCTCATGGTAGCCATGAGAGAGGGTGGTAGGTACTAATGGTAAGGATTATGGTTGGTAATTGTGAAATCAAATAAAATATATTTCAATGCACATTTTGATACCTGATCGATATCTCTCGATATATCCGAGGCTTTGCTCTCGTCCCATAAGCTCATGGTAGTCATGAGAGAGGGTGGTAGGTACTAATGCTAAGGATTACGGTTGGTAATTGTAAAATCAAATAAAATAAATTTCAATGCACATTTTGATACATGATCGATATCTCTCGATATATCCGAGGCTTTGCTCTCGTCCCATAAGCTCATGGTAGCCATGAGAGAGGGTGGTAGGTACTAATGCTAAGGATTACGGTTGGTAATTGTAAAATCAAATAAAATAAATTTCAATGCACATCTTGATACCTGATCGATATATCCGAGACTTTGCCCTCGTCCCATAAGCTCATGGTAGCCATGAGAGAGGGTGGTAGGTACTAATGGTAAGGATTGCCGCTGGTAATTGTTAAATAAAATAAAATAAATATCAATGCACATTTTGATATCAGTCTTGAGGAGATGCTGCAGTGGATTTTGGCATTGTTTAATTATTAAGTAATTTTTGTAATCGGGAAGCAGTTGAGAAGTGATTTGGGATTTGTGTATGTTAACAACGGGATTTTAGTAAATGTTGAGAATGAAGATTTCGAATATTTAGAATTATCAATAGTATTTATGATAAAGTTTGTTGAACTGCCAATCGATGAAGTTCTTTCATTGCATAAATTGATAGCAGCAGTGAAACGTGGAGAGAATTAACGGGTACCAGGCTGGTAATTGCGGAGTCAATATAACTGCGAATATTTGTCTTCAAAAAATTTTTTAATATCCGTTTATTGTAGCAGAGCTTTCTGAAAGCTTAAACGTATTTTACACGTCAATAAAAAATACATACGTCAGCTTTTTTATTACTCAATTCACATATCGAAAGATAAATCGACAGATTAAAAAAATTTAATACCATATGTAATGCATTTTATTTTGATTTTTAATAAATATTTATTTATTCAACCCCGTATATATGATTTAATTTTCGTGTCGAATATTGTAATAACAATGTTTATAAACGATATTTGTCCGAATATATAATATTATTGGAATTGGGCGTTCATAATTAATACTAATTAATATCAACAGCGATAATCGTTTCATCCTTCATTATTAACCCCTACACACATCTCAAACCAACAAACTTTGATCACGCCCATATTTCGGCAATGTTACATACACTACCGGCCAACAATCGTCCGACCAGTGTATTAGTGTAAGCCAGTACCACACAATAGATGCAACATTAAATCCGCTCGCGGTTCGCCCAGTGTTCGCGGTATCGAGAATACCTTAATACAGCATTTTCCAGCCCGACCGCGTACTACGCTGTACTATAGGCGTCTACTGGCGCGAACTGGGTTAATGAGTTTACAGCTCGACGAGCGAGAACGCGAGAGGAATAGCACGCTTGGGCATGGATTATCACCCACCCCGTCGGTGGTGAGTCCGCTGGTCACGCTGAGGGAACGATCAGCAACACTGCAGATTCATTACGCAAATTTGTGCTTGATTAATAATTATTAAAGACGAACTGGCGAGCATGCAGCATTGCAAAATTTCCACGAATTTTTTCATCCAATTTCCCATTTTTTTAATGCCGCTTTGTTTCGGCTATTATTCGAATAATTCGCCGGGGAATAAATGAAACCAACGACCCGCCCCATATTTCGAACCCTTTGGCACAAATAACTGCGCTGGATTACACAAATGGCGCACCTGATTACAGTCCCACCAATTTTTATTTGAAAATACGTACGACGCAATTTCAGCAGTTGCATATTTCCTCGGAATTATTGCATTTCTTGAAAATTTTGACGGCGGAGATAAATGGCCCTAAAAAAGCGTAGTGACCCTTCTGGAAAATTTGTGTTTATTCGAGATGAAAAAAAAAAAAACCGTAAGGTACAGCAAACTCTCATAGAAAGCTTACATTTTTTTTTAATTTCTCATCTGTGGGAAGGTTTACTCAAAAAAGCTGAATTTGTGAAAAATTTGTAATACGTAGTAAAAAAAATTTTAAAGCCTGCATTTCGAACAAAAAGAAAATTGTAAATTGTAGGAAAATGGGTGCAAAAAAATTAGATCTCCGGAAAACCCCATGAAAAATATGACAGTGTCCTCAAAGAGCTTTAATTTCTGATTAATTAGTAAAAGGTAGAAAACCTTTTATAAATTTCTTGCTCAAAGGGCATAAACGAGAAGGGAAATCGAAAAGCACGTTCCGAGAGTAATTATCAAAGCTGCATCTTCATTACGCAGATTCATGCCTGATTAATAATTATTAATGAAGAACCAGCTAATATGCGACATTGCAGACATTCCAGGATATTCTTTTGGCTCCCGGTATTTTCCTATGCTGTTTTGTCTCCGCCAGTATTCATACTATTCACAAAGGAATAAATGGGACCAATGACCGACCTCTGGCACAAACAACTGCGCTGAGGATGTAAGTAGTGTAGGTACGTATGTGAGACGGCACTTGCCACACGACGCAAGCGAGGTACACTCGAGTATGTACCTCTACAGTAATCTTCCGGATCTCTTTTTGTCTGTGCTCCAGAGCGTTGTTGAATATTAGGTAAAGCCTGGAAAGCAGTCTCGTGTTGTTCTGCTTGGTGGTGGGATGAATTCTCTACGCCACACAAGCAATTGCCAACGAAAGAGGAGCCCATGCGATGCTTCCCTTGTCGCGGTGACGTGTTATCTTTGTGATATCGTGTACGAGGCAATCTGTTTCATTCAGACATTTTTCCTGAGTCTCCGCGATATTTTTCATTATTAAATAAATTCAACTGCATTACTTCAATATTCTTTAATTAAATTTTGTGTAAGCAATTTTTGGTCAATTCGACAGAAAAAGTTGACGCAAAACGAGTTTAATTGAGAAATATGTTTTGTGTGATTCGGATGTGATTTTTCAAATGAATTGACATTGAAAAAAAAAAATCATCGTTATCAGAAATATTGGATAACAGCATTTGCAATGGTTACTTCAATATCGAAGCTCGACTTAAGATAAAACTCACGTCTAAAAATTGAAAAACTTGTCCAGGGAATTTTTCCAATTACCCGGGGAGAAAAATAAAATTGGCGGATTTACAGGAAGTGCCTTATATCGAAGTTCGCGACACTTCGGCAAGTTGGGCCAAGCAAGCTCAAGAATTCTGGGCATCCGTCGTCCGCTGTTATCCAAACTTGCGAATTCTGGGGCGAGGGGATAAGTATCCACTACATTCCCAAGGCGATTTCGAACTTACGTAGCCTTCGGTGCTTTTCTCGCTGCATGAACGAGCTTAAAGGGCTCATTGGATGTCGATAAGTCCATGAGGTTCTATTTTCTGATTTTGGTCACTTGATATGGGAGAAAATGTGACGACCAGTGCCTTCGATCCCTCGGAGACCATCGACCATGAAAATGCATACAAGATTCATTGAATATGTAACGGCGAGGTCGAGGAATATTCATCCATGGAATTTACGGGAAAAATGTAGGTCGCGTTTGGTGAAGCCGTTCGGAAAAATCGATGTTGCGGAAGCGATGCCTCGATGGCAACGTTTAGTATTCGCTGGAAGTTGAACCACCGAATTCAATTGAGTTGACCGTGAATGGAGTATCGGAGTCCAAGCACATCGAGCTGCAAGCTTCGGAGGGTGGGTTACGATCTCCTGTGGCATTTTTGGAGCCAACTTCATCCTGGAGAAACCCCCAAGACGAAAGGAGACGCTGGAATCCTCCAGCCAGTCATCGTGGGATTCCGTGGTAGTTGATCCCCGAGGGTGAGAAGAAGACGAAATTGAGCGAACAACCTGACAATAGGATTTTCCCACGAATGCCCTTTTTATCTTACCTTTACCTTTTCGTCATTCCATCACAGAGCGTTTTACAAGCGGAACGAGAGATTCAGGGAAATACTTTCTTCACTTGCGACTCAAATCCTTTCACTTTGGAATTTTCGAAGCCAATTTTACCCTGGAAAACCTGCGAGACTCATGAAAACTCTGGAATCTCCGGCACGTGGTCCTGGAATTCTGTGGTCGTTGATCTTCAAGGTCCAGAAAAAGACACAATTGAGTAAACAACTTGGTTATAGGATTTTCCCACAGTTGCCCTTTTTATCTTTTCGTCATTCTATTACAGAATGAGAAAAACGAGGAATCACTTTGTTCACCTCCGATTCAAATCCTTTCACTTTGGAATTTCCGAAGCCAAATTTACCCTGGAAAACCTGCGAGACTCAAGAAAACTCTGGAATTTCCGGCAATTTGTCCTGGAATTCTGAGGTCGTTGATTTCCAAGGGTCCGAAAAGAACAATATTGAGTAAACAACCTGATTGCAGGATTTTCCGACGAATGCCCTTTTCATTTTACCTGCACCTTTTCGTCACTCTATCACAGAGCATTTTCCACACTGAGACCGAGGAAAATGCTTTCACTTGGGAATTTCGCCTCGGTACCATTCAGATCCGACTTTCCGTGGCATTTTTGAAGTCAATTTTACGCTGGAGAACATGCGATACTTATGAAAACTCTGGAATCTCCGCCAGACATCATCAGATCCTGTGGTAGTTGATCCTCAAAGGACAAAAACCTGGTAATAGGATTTTTCACAAATGCCCTTTCTATCTTACCTTTACCTTTCCGTCATTCTATCACAGAGAGTTTTACACGCTAAACGAGAGACCGAAGGAAATACTTTGTTCACCCGACGTCACCGCTTCTCACTCAAACCCTTTCACTCTGGAATTTAAAGAAGAGTCGACAGTTCGCATTCGTGCCCCACGTCGGGTTAACCGGTTCACTGAAATCTTTTGTTTCCATTCTACGGAGCGTTGAGTGCACTGGGAGGGCAGATTCATCTGCAGTAGGTTCAACAGTCTATGCTTTCCAGGCACGTTTAGGTGTAAACACTGTCTGCTGGGGCTTGAGGGCATAATTGTTTTATTTTCAGCCCCAGTTGCCAAGTTGTTGAATCTGTCTCTTCCCTCCAATCGAACATATCACATCCCCTGAATTGCAACCCCAAGATGACAAGATGTGACATGACGTGTTGTAAATTTTTCGCGGACGATCAACGACGGAAATCCATACGAGGTTCATTGATTGAGCAGCGCAAAAAACGAGGAATATTCAACCGTGGAATTGACCCGAAAAAAAGTAGGTCGCGTTGAGTGAAGCCGTTCAGAAAAATCGATGTTGCGGAAGGGTTGCCTCGGTGGTACCGTTTAGTATTCGTTGGAAGTTGGACCAGCGGATTCAATTGAGTTGACCCTGAATAGAGTATCGAAGTCCAGGCACACAGGGCTGCAAGCTTTGAAGGGTGGATTACGCTGGAAAGGCAACTCAGTCACATCCAAATTTGATTTCTCGTGGCATTTTTCGAGCCAAATTCATCCTGGAAAAACCGGGAGACGAAAGAGAACTCTGGAATCTCTGCCAGAGCTGGAATCTCCAGCTAGTTCATCCTGGAATGAGAAACGAGAACCTGAGGAAGATACTTTGTTCACCCGACGTCATCACTTCTCGCTCAAACCCTTTCACTTTGAAAAAGCGTCGACGGCTTGAGAAATCTTTTATTTCTATTCTACAGAGCATTAAATATCGGAGGGCAGATGCGTCTGTAATTTACGGGTGTAACTGGACGTGTTTTTCAAGCACGTGTAGCTGTAAACACGTTCTCCAGGGGTTTGAGCGTTTAATCGTTTTATCTTGAACCAGAGTTGGCACGGTGTTAAATCGCTCTTTTTTCTCCGATCGAACATTAAATCCTATGGTCCGCCACTTCGTTCAGCGAATTCCACTGAAATTGCCAGTGCCCTTTGATTGGTTTAAGGGTGAGAACGAGCATAAAAGAGGCAGACTTCGGATTACCCTTTGATTATTGTTTTGGGTGCCTGACCGTGATAGTTTCGAAGGGGTCGATTGATTTACCAATTTTAGTTGACCTTACACTCTACAAAATTTAACTAGATTGCAATTAGAATTTAAATTAATTGGGATTACGTAAATTGGGAAAGAATGTTATCAGCAAATAACCAAAAATCAGTCACTGGCGATAAAAATGCAAGATTTTGTGCGATAAAATTTTTATGAATTGTTAAAAAGCTGCGTAAAAAAGGGTAACTCGTGTTCGCCAGTAGATAGGAGATAAATTGTAGGGGGCTAAGGGTTAAAAATTTGTTTCTCGTTTTACTGAAAAATTTAAGTGCAGGCACCGCGTATAAAACGCATGAGCCTTTTCCTTTTTATCGGCCAACATTCCAGGGCTACCAGCGAAGGGAGGTCGTAAAAAGTACGCGCTTCGTGACACCCGAAGATCGTTAAAAACTAAGGAAGAACCGGTAGCAGTACGCGTCGTTGCGGTTCAGGCATTTTCGAAAATCTCATCGATTACGGCTAATCTTATGCGTGGAGATCAGTGCTGGGGTCGAACAATTAAAAGCTTAGTTAATTACGCACCATGTACAATATGTTAATTTAGCCGATAAAATGGTTCAACAGAAAACCGATTTGTTAAGAAATCAAATTTAATTTAAGTTCGGTTTCACCGATAACTTCTTCACGCTAAGGAACAGCGCATTTTTATTGATTGGTAAATACCAGCGAGACTGAAATTAACTTCTGAAATTTCGTCGTCCAAAAACAGGAAAAAAAGTTGACCACGAGTTTCCTATTCCCAGCATTTCCAATTCTCTAATTAAAGACATTCAGTAGTTTGTTCTCATTGCCAGGAGCCATCAATACTGTCTTTTCAATTAATTATCATGTCTTTATCAGTTGCCGATCTACTCTCATTAACTTCGCACTCCGAATGAGCTCGTGCACAGTTGTAACTACAGGAACGTTGAAGGATGAACGATGAGGATGTTGACTGAGGAGAAGTAGCAAACCAAACGCCGGAAAAAAAGCGCCTTTGCTTTTAGCACGTTGAAACCACGGGAATGGACGTTTTTCCAATTAACCCTACCACAGTGAGAGTCCGGAAGAGGAATTTCCGAGCTATATATACGACTTAGCAAGCAAACCCGTTGCGCGATCGATCCGAAGACCAATTAATTCCGGTATCACAAGCCTCGTATCGCAACCGAGTCTACGCAGCTTCCGCTTAGCCGGTTCCTCTTCTTTCCGGCGAAGCGGCAGGCTACTGATGTCCATACCCTCCAGGCGCCGTTTGTACACGCTTCGGACTTGGGCTTTGTTCGAATCTCCCTTAATTCCTCTTTGTCTATCACCATTTATTCAGCATTTTACAAATCGTTGCAACATCCATCGAATCCTCGTCCAGTTTGTCTATCGTCAAAAGTAAAACAAAAACTTCAAACGAAACAACGCAAATTTTATGATTGGAATTCGTTTCTTCGGCAGGTACAGAAATCCCGGCCCTTTGTTCACCTCAACTTCTTCAGGGTCTTGTAAATAATTGCAACATCATTTCAGACCCTTCCGATTTGTTTACCTCGAAATGTACTGAAGATCAACCGATCGATGAGTTGGATTTGGATTTGTTATTTTGCCAAATAAATAAATTGCGGAACGAGCCTGACAAATAGTTTCACGAAAGAAAAAAAAAAAACTAGGAGAAAAGAGTTTGGACGTCCGGACTTCCAGGATTTGTTTGTTTGGGACATTCTTCCTGTTCTATCGGTTCTTCCTTCATTTCGCTTTGTCTAGTGCGATTTATTCAGGATCCCGGAAACAATCGCAACATCATTTTGGACTTTTATCATTTCTATATCTTCAAGAAGCAAAAAAAAACTGAAGGGATCAAATATTGTGTTTTGGATATGTTGTTTTGTTTTATACATCCATATCAACAAAGTTCATTTGCGACGTTGGCCTCATATGGAATATGTCCTTGTTCCTCTTTGTCCAGCTCAATTTATCCCGGATCTTACAACTAACCGCACCGTCCATTCGAGGCTCGCCCAGTTTGTGTATCTCGAAAAGTGTAAAACAAAAAGCAGCGATTCCGACCACACAAACAGTATGATTCGGATTTGTTACTTGGGCAAAGAAAGAAATCTCTGCAGCGTGAGTGTGGAATGTGCCCGGCGAGGGAGTTTTAAAAGCGAACAAAAACTGGGAAAAAGAGTTTGCCGAGAAAATACCGTGCGGAAAAATGGTACGTCAGGGAGGAAAACTTTTTAACCAGTAGCTCACCTCACCTTACGCTCCTTACCTGAAAAGGGCATGAAGCGAGTAGCAGTTTTCCGGAAAGACTGAGGGGCTCGCGATATAACATTCTTCAACTGCTTTGGGACGAATAAGAATAAAAGAGGCGGAGTTGCGCGAAGGGGGAGTCAGAACAAAAGTTGTACAGCTCCATAAATATTGCTGTGGAAATGCAAGAGATATCCCCGCTTATTCAGCAGTATCCTTATATACTTTCTCCCGATGTCTTCTTTTCACTTTTCGCTTTTTCTTTTCTCTCATACCCTTCCGCCGTCTCACTGAATACTTTTTATTTTGTTCTCTTAATCTTTGAGTGGATGTCCTTCATCGAAAAGTACAAACGGTAAGAAGTATCACAAGTGACGTCAATAAGCCGACCTTGAAGATATTCAACAATGAACCCTGAACTCCTGAAGGGACAATTTACAGCCGCCCTTCCAAAGTTCTTCCTGATTAATGACCACTTTCAACAGATGTAGAAACAGCCCGAGAAACCAGAGGGCGGAAGAGTGAAACCTTGGGGCCACCACGGTGAGCTTTTTAGTGGAGCGATTAAGACCAAGAACGTGGGATCAGATAAGAGACCTTGCAGCGGGCACGTCGCAAAAGCGACCATGGTGTGTGCGACTACGACGACGTAGTAAACGAGTGGGCACAGTGCCTGTGGTCTTGGTGATAAAACCGTGCTCATCCCTTCAACTCCACTCTCAGGTCGAAATGGGAAGAATTAGAACACAACATGCCTTGAGTCGTAACACGTACGCAATCGCCCTTCGCAGGGTGTGCGAAGAATTTCATAACGTTGAAATACACTGTTTCCCTTTGACGCCACTATTTATGACCGAGAACTTATTGAACACGCACCAACGTAAATTCAGAATTCACGTCACCTTCCAATAAACGTATATGACGAAAAATGTGCACTTTGTTTCTTGGTTTTTCATTGTTCTTGTCAAAAGTCAATATCTCGAAGTGAAATCCGAAGAAATTTTTTTGTTGGAATTTTTATCTTAAACCACGGAAAATATTTTTATCATGATCATTTTTTGTGGTTGAATATGTAATTAAAAAATGACGATGAAAAATCAAGATGTCGTAGACAAAAAAATCAAGGAGTCGTTTTTTTTTTTCAGTATTTTTCAAGGAAGAGTTTGATACAGAAATGCTGAAATGGAACATTTGGTAAATGTTACATCACCAACGATGTTGCTACTTTATAATTGGTTTCCTTCCGTCATTCTTGTGAGAGTCACGATAAGGAAGGTTGCCGCTCAAGCAAATGGAACCTATGGTCCTTAGGGGGACCACGTCGACTTGGCTGAAGGCTACCTCGGCGCTGGAGAACCCGAAAGTGTCTCCAGGGACTCCGCCGAACGTAGCAATACGCTCGAGTATTTGCATCTGTCGCCATATAGATATAGATAGGAAGGCAACAATGCTGCGAATTGCTATGCAATGTCGGAGCTAGAGAACGGCCCGTTATTAATTCGTCAGGGTGTGTCGGAGCGCGCGGCCGAGTGATGGGACGTCTACTGCGTATTGTATGGTATACTGTGCAACCTCATCATCCCGAGGAATGCAACAGAACTTCGCTCTCTCGTCCGCGGGGCAACGTGAGGACGATTCAGAGTGAGCCGTTATTGCTGAAGGATGTTTGCTCTGCATTGTGTTCATAATGCCATGGTTGACGTACGAACCATGTAAAACATAGTAATTGGAAAAGGTAGAATTTCCGGTTGACCGTGAAATATAATGGAATTTTCGTCCATTGGAATAACGTTTCCTTAAGAATTGTCTTTGACAGAAAACGTCGATATTGATTTTTAGAAATTTTTCTGTGGAACTAAATAAGTCAATTTTTGGTATCGATAAGAATAATGCGATGTAGAGATGTTTTTAAACCAGAATTTTAAATATTGTTTTGTAAAAATGGGTTATCTAATTTTTTTATCTCTTCACAGAGGATAATAAAAATGAGATATCGTTGCTTTGTGGGTAACAAATTCTGCATATCAAACAAAAAAATTAATAGAAAAAAATAGAATAGTACAAAAATATTCTAGCAGTTCGGTGTCGTTTATCTTGGTCGTCAACCATTCTTTACTCTAATTTCACCACTCAACCCTCACTTCAATTGTTCGCCTACCTTTCCCCCTTGCGCAAGCTCAGCTTTCACAAATAAAGCCCATAAAATATCCTTTGTCATCTATCAGTCCATTCCCTGCTATTTCTATCCTCACTTTCCCTCCCCGGTTATGAATAAACATTTCAATTTGAATTCCCACCACAGTTAAGGTTCTCTTTTATTTGAAAATTGAATTTATGCATGTCTATGAGGGCGTTTTCTCTCGAAAATAATAAATTCCGTCCTCACAAAACAAGACTATTTTCCTTTCCTGTTTTGATTTAAAGGAAACGTTAAACTTCGTTATCAACAAAATCAGAATAAAAGCGTTTCATTGAGACAAATAAATATTTACTGGTCCAGTAGGAAAATGGTCAAACAGGGGAATATCGAGAGTATCCCGTTTTAATGATTGCATAACATACATTTTATCGAATTTCCACTTTACTTCACAACCATGGCTTCCTATAAAAGAATAAAAAACAAAAATGAATAATTAAACAAGTATAAAAAAATTCTGACTGAGAACAATTTCCGCGTATAATGAACTTTATTTTTAGAAGTAACATATATTCCTGTCTCGACTTTCTCATCGTTATACTTGGACCATTATCGTATAGGTTCGTAACTTATCAAGTATCATATTCCCAGTTTTTCCGTTACCGTCTAACCGCGCTTTGCGTGCATAGAGAAAGGCAGTGGAGAGAGCAATGGTTACAAGAAGAGACACACGAGAGAAACGAAACTGTTGCTGCCGCTGTGTAAGTGGTGGGGGAAGTCGAGTCGCACCGATCTGCCTCGTTCAGCGAGCGAACGAAGTCCGATAACTGTGAACCGAAGCTCTCCCGGCATACGAGAACATTGAAAGAGGGTGTAGGACGAGAGTAAAGTAGAAAGAGGCGGTAGATAGAAAGCGGTGAAGCGAAACGAAAGAGAGAAGCCGAGAGAGCTCTCTCGGCGAGGTGCACCGAACACTATAGCGATTCCGTGGCTTAGCTTGCAACTATACAGCAGCTTGAATACCGCAGGCTCGGTACACGAGGGAACCTTAGTCCCTTGTAGCAGCTTCCAACGGGTCGTTCGGTATATACGTATAGAGAGCTACATGCATTCCCGTAATTCACTTCTTGCGTTGCGAGCAAGTCTGGCGAGCCAAAGAGAAGCTTCGTGGCTCAGAACGATCGTGGAACAACAACCAAGTTGAAGATGGCAACCGTACTGAGGAGAAAGGCCGTTGGGAATATATATAGCATCTCTCTTTACTTGAATATACACGGAAATAGCAAAGAACAGAAATAATAGAGATTGTCTATTGAGCGACCATCTAAAATGGAAACTCTGTGAAATACATTATGATTATTCTCTTTAGAAAAGCATAATTCCCTAAGGAATATGCATCGTTTGTATTGTTCATTCCATTGAAATACGTGAAACAGAAACGAAGTTTCAAACAATCGGTTTGAAATTCCCGCTCGCGGCGATGTACTAGTCCGCGAGATGGCGAGTTCGCTCTCCACCTTTCGCGCATGCAATACAGCGATGCCTATGCTTATATGCGAGGCTACACTAGGAAGATCGTTCGGCGTAGTGTAAACAAAGCAATTGTTCGTAACGATTATTTCTTTTGGTATTCCGAGCCTGTCTTTCTGAAAAAAAAAAGATTGTAGTCTTAGAAATGATCGACATTTCAATGTGTATAAGAATGATAAAGTTAAATTCAACTTTATCGAGTCATATAATACACACACCTGGGCTTCAAAAATTGAGATATGTATTCCAACCCATTTTGTATTTAGACTTTCTTTGCTACGATATATTCAGATGAAAAGCAACATGGGAGAGTCGAGGTTGCCAAGTTGATTGGACGATCGCTGTTAAATCTAGACATAAATCTCATCTCCTTTTAATTCGGGTATGCCTAGAAAAACAAGGCTCATCCTCAGTGCTAGCGCGGCTCAGTCGACCTTCTCTCCTCCACCTTCTTTTCCTTCCTTCCTTCTACCGTTGCTGCCATCCCTGACGTATAATTTATCTCCTCGGGCCAGCACGCCGGGCTATCTTCTCTCATGCCCGCACACAACTTCTCCTTTTTCAATGTACATATCTCGTTTCTTCTCTTAGCTCGTGATGGTACAGCTTGGGCCCGTCTCTGCTAGCCGCGAGCCTCCCGTCATCATCGCTTTAACAGCCCTCTCCCTCGTTGTGTTCCCTCGACTCTACACTCTCGTATTGCGCACCCTGGCATCACGTACCAACTTTTTCTGTTTCTCCACATTTTTTCTCTCTCTTCTTCTGCTACTTTCCTCAGTCCAGAGCTTTGTACTGTCTCTTACTTTACACTCATCTTTCCAATCTCCAGCTCATTCTTTCTCTTTAAACCTGAACACTCCCTTTTTTTTACTCCGATGTAATTATGTATTTTTACTTTTCTTCTTCTTTTTTTCTATCCTTTGTCAGATGCTGGATTTTCAAGGCTTCAACTTTATGTAATAAGATACTTTCTATGTGCAGCTAGGTGCAAGGATATAATTGAATAGTCTTTGACGAAACAGAAAGTAGCAGAATGATCCCAGCGGTTTTATTTTTATTTAACACTTCCAACGTTACGTATTAACTTCTTCTGTTGCTCCACATTTCATCTTTCTTTTTGTTGCTACTTTCCTCAGATCAGAGCTTTCCACTGTCTCTTATTTTATACTCAACTTTCCAGCTCTTCTTTTTTCTCCAAACCTGAACACTCTTTTTTTTACAGACAACAATGATTATCCTTAAGGGCATCAAAAAATCTGAATACATTTTTGCAAGCACTGCGAGGTATTATTAAAAATTATTATTATGAAAATAAATATACGATGCATCTACATAAAAAGAAATTCATAATCTCTGATTATAAAAACATCAACATTGGAAATGGAATTATGAGCTCACAACGGGACATAAAATAATGGCAATGGAAATGGAAAAAAGAGGAGGACAGCTGATGACGTACCTCGAAAACCCATATCCATTATCCGTATTTTATTTCTGAAAGGTCGTAGATATGATAGTTTATGATCTAAAACTTAACGTGAGAAAGAGCTGGCGAGCTTTCGGATGTATAGCGAACCCGGAAATAGATAGATCGGAGTATCAAACGCGCTTTCTCCACTTCGCTACAAAACTCAGGACTGGATATCGTGGGAAAAAGGATGACGTGCCCGGGGCAGTGCATTACCCGCTCGTGAGCAGCCGAGCGAACTCGGACCCTCGGACTCTGTTTTTAGCGCCTCCGGGATCCACAAGTTCTATATTGATGTCTTGTGTGTGGAAGGAGAGGAACTCTGCCATGGCCAGCAGCATTTTATCCATCTTTCCATTGCGCATTTGTGCCCACCACAATATTTCCTATCTCTACCAGATGCAATATAAAAACGTCACGCGCCAAGAAGGACTGTAACATAAATGTCCTCAGCTCTTTTGGTCAGCGAGCCAATTAATTACACCTTTCGATTAATGGTGGTCAATTAATAAAGCCACATATCACTTTATCATTTAATAATCAATAGGATTGATTTGTGGTAAATGAAAAATGGATTAATCGATGCCAGGTGTTTAATTAATGAGTGTGAGTGAGAATGTAACGAATAAGAGTGTTTTTTCGTTCACAATAAAAAAATATACAGTGAAGATATTTTTTGGCTCAGATATAATTAAATTTATCTCAAAATAATGGGAAAAGATTTTTTATTTTGTGGATAAAAGAATAATTTAATAATGATAGTTTTAATCAAATTGGAAAACTTGGAATGGGATGAAAATATATTTTGCATCGAAATGAATTAATCGAAAAGAAAAATGTAAAGGCACAATTTAGTAATTATAATGTAAAGAATGAATAGCTTTTCCTTGAAATAATAAGTGTTTGGTTTAGTATCAACATTACCGAACCTTCTGCGTTTCCCTTAAGCGTTTTTGCTTGAGTATTACATGAGTTCCAGTATAAAAACTCAGGAAGCAGAGAAGTAAAATTTGAAGCACGTTCGCGTTCTCCACTCTTTATGTCCACGATTCTGCAGCCGATAATTGAGCACACATTAAAGAACTTGCCACCTCCAATTTCGTTTCTTTCATCCAATATTTCCGCAAGTCAATATTTGACTTACCGGTTGAAGCAATAAACACGTAACTAAGTTCCACCTTAAAGAACATCAATTGATTTATTATCGCAATATCAATTTGATCTCAAAATCGAATTGAAATTTTCGGAAAAAAATTTTAACCCATCTCAAAAATGGCATTTATAAAAAAAAAGCTGATTTTTCATCCCAATTATTTTTACACGGGTAGTCGACTAGCAGGTGCAGATTTTTCCGTCAAAAGGACCTGCAAAGGATATTCTCACCTACAAGAACGACGAATGCACCTGCCTGTCGCGTTGAGTCGCCGTGAGCGGGGCAAAATCTGCTCGTTACGTTCAGAAAGGTAAAACCAGTCGCGAGAAATGTCTGCGACCATTAACCTTAATGCGCTCGTTTGCGTAGCTCTCTCCATAATATCTAGCTATAATATTGTAGTGAACTGAACAGCAGTGGGGAAGTTTTGACGCGAAGCTTGTACTTCCGGGTTGTGGGAGTATCGAGCGGAGGTCGCGTAATAATGTAGTGCAGAACGGAGGGTGAAAAGCTGCTAAGTAGTTACATGCAACGATGCATCTCGTCAAAACGCATTGCTAATCACACAAATAATTAATCGACACGCGTCGGAGTATCGAATATCGTCGATAATCGGATTCGAAAATAGGAAATACCATGAAAATGTAATAGAAAATATTTATTCTGATATTATTCACCCTGAGCACGCATGTAAATTAATTATTTCTTTCTAACACCCACTTCCGGAAGCACGACTAGTTTTTTTTTCGTTTTTTTCAAGAAGAAAAAAACACGAAAATAAAAACCACCCACACGAGATCGTTGAATTTTACATACTGAAAGTTCATTATTTTTTATCGTACAAAAAAAAAGTACTTCATGGGAAAGTATGCTAATTGGCTTTCTCACTCGAGAAAATTTCCATTTTCCAAAATGGAGCTTACAGTCTTGTGGAAAAAGGGAACGTGTCGTTATTTTTCATATTTATTACGGGAAAATTTTTGTGGCGAATATATTTGTAAGGAAAATTGCAATTTGAGGCATTTTCTCAGGATAAAGAAATTTTTTGAAAAAGTAACAAAATGCACTTCAGACTTCAGAGTCCTTATCATTTTTAATTATGCTTGATATTTTTCACTGAAAATTTTTATTTATTTTTTAATGAAAAAAAAAAAACGGTGTTACTTTTGTCGACCTACGCGATAAGCTTTTCACCCTTCGAAAAGGTTATCGCGTAGGTCGATTTTTTTTTCTGTAACTCTATTTGAAAAAAAAAGGGCCGCCAACGTTTGCTTTGATTTACGCATTTTCCAGGGTTTGGCGCAAAATCCGATTGAACCTTCACAACGTGTTCCCATTTCTCAATCACGACGTCGAAGAGTAATTACTTGTAGAGTAAGCGTATTGCAGAGTATCGTTACGGTACGCAGGATCGTTTGTCCGATAGTGACCGGAAGTGACGCTGGACGATGGAACGACGTCATTTTTCTCTGGGCAACCGTATGGCTGAATGGCTGTGTTTGGCCGATCGTTGATTCATGATACCAATCGCGGGACGAAAAATCGTGGCTCTTTACTAACGACTCGGTGATATGGGCATCCAAAGGGCAAGAGAAGAGAATCGATATTTAATGCCACAGAAAAACGATGAGAACAAAAATGGAATCCCAAAAAATTTATTGGTATCATTAATAATTAAATTTTCGTCCAAATGGTAAAATCCCCAAAAGAATTGAATTTCGGCCAGAGTAAAAAAAAATGTTCCACCAAAAATTAATAAAAATCGTAATAAATGAATTTCATTAGCCTCAAACCCATTTTTTTTTGGGTCTCTTGAACGGAATTTGTGTTATAACTTAACATAAAAAATAGTAGCACAAGTGAACTATCAATAATTTCCGAAACGACCAATACCCGAAGTCGACCTTCATCCATATTCCAAAGCTCACTCATTATGCAAATGTTTTCAGCTTATGAAGAAAGAATTTGCATAAAGCCACTGAAAAAAGGCGCAGTGCAGGTGTTATTCCATTTTCAAAGGGGTCAACGAGTGTATCAACGACACACAATGTTGCGAAAGCTTCAGGTTAACGAGACGCTCTATATTGAGTCGTAAAAGCCAAGTATCGTCTTCATCTCGTTTACCCGAGGAAAATGTGAAATATATTTATCTCAAGTGGGTTAAGGATGCCCTTCTTGGAAGGAGGTGCGAATGCACACATTCCGTGCTGCAAGCTCGAGTTTTCACGTGTTAAGAGCTTTCCACTCTTCATTCTCTTTGCGAAGAATGGAGAGTCCGCGAGAACTTGATCTTCCTCCCGCTTTGGAACGAGTGTTTTCGAGGCACTGGTAAAGAGCTTGAGGAACACAAAAAAGAAGAAGAGGAAGAAAAAAAAAAGCTCTGGAGTTTGGAAGGGCAGAAACACACACGGCATAAAAGAAGAAAAACGAGGTAACTGAGAAAACGATGAGAGAAAAAGTGTATATGTAGAATAGTACAGTCACGGTAAGCTCAAAAGTATATATACAGTTACTACTGCTTGGAGAAGAGTAAAGAGCACGCGGTGCTGTGGAAGCTGCCTCTCGGGACCTCCCAAGTGCGACAGAGGTCGTCGAGCGGTAGTGCGGAATGCTGTACGGGAAGTTCACGCGAGAGAAATGCGGTAACTCCTCGCAATGCAACGGTCCATTTCGTTGTTTTTCGTTTTTTTTTTCTTCTTCTTCGTTTTTTTCTTCCTCTTTGTTAGCCTTGCATTCGTGAGAGAAAGAGAGAGAGAGAGAGAGAGAGATGGGGGGAAGATATAAGGAAGGAAAACCAGAGAGAAAGAGGCTGAGTCATTTAAGACGATGTGCTGCACGTTTCTGTCGTTCCCACTCACACTCGTGAGGTTTTACGCGGTGTAGCACATCGACTTAAGGTAATGACAAAGATATTCCGCGGGTTTCTCGGTCACGGTTTGTTCTGTCTCTGTTGCGTTCATGAAAATCGGGGAACACCCGAAGAAGATGAGGCTCACGGTAATGCCTCGGGTCACTGTCGGTAACGTCGTGCTCGGTAACGTCACTGGCTGTTTGGTTACTCTCACTGCCAACAGAGGCCGCCGACTATCAAGGGACGGAGAATTTGGCGCCAAACATATTTTCGTGCACGTGATTCGAGCGTAAATGACGAACTGTCGTTTATAGTGTGTTAAATAATCATTTTTCACGATAATTATTGCACGAGGAATTGAAGCTTTATCAAAATATTACTATTTCAAGTAATTCAAGTCCTCCTAAAATGAAGATTCAATTTTTTTCACATTGCATCTAAACATTTATTTGACAAACGGCGATTGTGTTCGATCGAGCTGATTAATCATCTTCCTTAGTTTGATAAAATGCGGTCCTTGAGATTTTTTACCAAAAAAAATGTTGCTTGTGGAAAAAATCTTAAGATAGATTGCATCTGATGGAAATAATACATATTACGCGAATGAAGACTCGTTTGAAATTGCATTCAATGAGTTAAGAGGATAAATGAAGAAATATCAACTTACCGATAGCACGATAACATTTACCCAGCGCAAGAAAAATGAAAACAAGCTCCTCGAGAGGTTTTTCAGTTGGAAATTAGTTCAGGGTATGCGAGCAATGTTGCGCTATGCAGAAAGTACCCACGATCGACATTCAACCTCTCAAGCCAGTTTCAACTTTTAATGCCACTTCAACTTTCGACAAGATGAAGCTCCGCCTCGTCGAAGGGCTTTACTTTTACTCCGTTTACGTTAGAAGTACGGTTTCCGCTAGCGGGAATCACAGCGTATCCGAGCAGATTAAGGATTTTGCAAAATCGAGTAACCCGCTCTCCGGAGGTGGATCAAGTCTTGGCGTAATCCGTATAACGGACCGTGATTGGGAGCCGGAAATATACGGAGTTGAATTTTATAATGATCATGCCGATTCAATTTCTCGTCCGTAAATCTGAAAATCCCTAATTTTACGGCCACCAGAATACTCTCCCATGCATAGCTTCTCTCTCGTAATAGAATCGCTGGCGAAAATCTCGGTTGAAGCCTGAAACCGGAACTCGAACAAATTTCCGGATTTTCGATCTACAAATAGATTCACGGAAGAATTTAATATCAGGCTTCGAAAAATCTGACTCAAACTTAAAAAAAAAATCTTAAATCTGAGCGGGCATCGTTACGAAATATACATCAAAATTAATATTTATTAATAATTATAGTTAATATTTAATTGCATATCAAAATTTATTTTTTTCTCGAATTTTAATAAAAATATAATTTCAAAAGCCTAATAAAAAGTTGATAAATTTACTTAAAAAAAAAATCCTATTTTGATCCAAACTTCTGATAACATTTCCAAAAAAATTTTCATCAATTATGAGACATTAATTATTGAAAAAAACGTTTAATTAGCCGAAAACGTTGATCAATTCATTTCACGTAATGATACGTTCACGACGTTGTTGCACGTGACATTAAACTATATTTGATATGCTCCAGTATATCGTAGTAAACTTGCGATTAGTTTCAGAGAATTGCTCTCAGGTGCTTCTAATTGCCCTATTCAGCCATAAGTATAATACCACGATATTCCCAGGTAATTACCCAACAAAGTTTTGTACTCACGACCAAGTCTGAACAAAGTTATATACCTCGTAAGCCACTTTTGAAGGGCGTCATTGCGAGGCGTCGAAATAAAGTGCCTTGCATTCAGGGAATTGCGTCACCTTGCAGGATTACTGTCGATATAGTTGCCACAGACTCCAAAGGATGATCCGGAAATCTCAGGAGAGATCTATCGATGCATTAGAGCAAAAATGCTTTATCCTGCTTTCGAACTGCTCACTATGTCCATATATATAGATTAGAATCCACCAGAAAGGGATCCTGAATATCCTGGTGCTTCAGCTGTCATGATTTTTTTTAAATATAAATAAAGCACAGATGAGAAGATTTTTTGAAACCACTGCACTTTCCGTGTCTATAATTCATAACGTCTGTCCAGATAAAAAAGATTTTTTTGAAGGCTGTCAACGATATCGTGTCAATTAAAAAATTACAATAAACAATTTTTACTGCCTTATCATTAATCCAGTATTCAAATAATTTTAACAAGCGAAATGGAATTTTATTAAAATAATTTTTAAAAATAAATCGAAACCCCGCAATTTGTCACCCTTAAAAAGCCTTCAAGGCAACCCCGAATTTTTTTTTTTTTCGAATTCAGCCAATTATCATCGACTCTATATTCAACATTACCAAAATTACAGTCAAATTGATGAGGTAAGTTGCAATGGTTCGGTAATAGTTGGCAAAATTGCCAATTTATTTTTATTTTTCATTACTTATCAATTAAATGAATTACAAAATTATTTAATAGGTGGTTATATTTTTAATTAGTATTTAATCAACAAAGTTAATTGTTACATTATCGTTGATACTACGGGTAACAAATGTAATCACAGCTTCATGGTTATTACTGAATAACCAGGAATGTTGTGAACGTTCTCACAGGATTCGAAAGGCTGCGTGGAAAAGTTTTTCATCAGAATATTGCGCTCCCGCCGTCCAACCAGAGGTCAGTTGCCTATGAAGTGAGGGAGAATTGCAAGCCGAGCTTTACTTTTAATTACGCCGCCGGGTCTACGTTAATTAATGCTTCGACGGATTTTCATTCATGGCTTCCTTCTGGCCGTTGTCACAACAATACCCGCGACTCTCCTCGCCCTACGAGCCCTGCATAGCCACAGACAATTCGCTATAGAAATTAAGGCCACACAGTCGGAGGATTTAAAATTCCATGAATACCAGAAAAAAAAAAAAAAAAACAAATCCGAATTAAATGCATGCGCCACTGAATATTTCCTTTTCCTGTTGTCATATGTGACATTAAACTGGAGACTTTGACTACCTGCATAAACTCAAAAAAAAATTTCGCGAAAATTTATTTCCATGTTTTAACGGGTCAAGAAGCAGAATTTGCGGCAATGAAAAATTTCCATTTCCAAATCGGTGGGTCCTATGAGTAAAAATGTTTACGTCAGTTGTCATTGATTTGCAGGAGTTCTCGTCATTTTTTATTTGAATTTTATGAATTTTCGAAAAAAAGTCAACAATCTTTTTTCCAGATTCAGTTTAAGTACCTCACATTCAAAAGTCCCTTTTATTATTGCATAATTGCAGGATTTATGCAACTCTGTAAAATCGGACCAGACTTAATCCACTATTTTCAATTATTTTATGCGACTCTATAAAATCGGACCAGAGTTAATCCACTATTTTGAATTATTTTGTGCACCTCTGTGAAATCTAACCAGACTTAATCCACTATTTTCAATTACTTTATGCACCTCTGTAAAAGCTGACCAGACTCAACCCAGTAAATTCGAAATGTTCAACCCAGTAAATGCGAGTGCCTTACGAAGTCGTGAACTGTTTATGTGACACGGAGATGCCTGTATCTCAGTTGGAAACCGCAATTTTCTCTACATTAGGCTCCCTGGACCTGCGGAATCGAGAAACTTTACGCATAATCTACCCAACTCGAGCCTAACCACTGTCAGCAGTATTTACTCGGTCGGTGGAAAGAGCTGCAAGCTCTCCTAGGCCACAGAGCAGTGATGGACCATTCAGTGTCCAGTTGATTCGAGGATAAACGACCTCAAACGTAGTTTGAACGTGGTACATTGCAGCAATGAGCCAGACGGCGAACAGGTCATCGTGAAAAGTTCTGTACTTAGTCAACGAGAAACCTCCAACGAAATAACATCACTATACGTACTATTCCTCCACTGATTTTCCCTTAACTATGAAAAATAACAAAAATAATTCGTAACCTCAGTAAATTAACATATATTTTAATTGAAAAATTAGAGGGCCACAAAAAATTGTCAATTTGGCTTTCAAATATATAAATTTACAATTAATATTCAATTTCATTTTTGAAAAAATATATCAAGTTTGAAATTTTTTTTTCTGTGCCCTAAAATGACGAGTCATATATTGTGCAGTAAAAAATGAAAAATATGGACAAATTATTTCGATACGTCATTCATAAAACTGAAAATTGAGATTCTTCATTTTTGGCAGTCGTTGAGGGAAAAATGGTTTGTCCATAAAAATATAAAATTTTCTCTTTCATTTTTACTGTACAGGGAACGTTATGTAGGGTAAAATGGGGTTCATGTCCGCCAGAATATTTAATCAGATTCGCCTCCCGAAAAAAAAAATACGAGAATCCCTTCGACCCACCCATGAGACCATGGAAAGTGGTTACCAACGCAACTTTCGTGAAAAGTCGTCGCAATGTTTACTTTTTTTTGCGATTAGCTTCGGCCCCAGCCTCAAAACTCACAGAAGGTCCTCGTAATTCTCGATAATGGAGAAACAGTGTAGCAGTCCTCACATACCCACCGATATCGGCCCACCGACCGAACCGAGTGGTTTTCTCCTAACTTTTTGCTACACTCATCCAGTCAGGAAGTTTCTATACGATTTTCAGCCCCCGGTTCATCGATCGCCGGGAAATATGAAAAAAGCTTTGTGAGAAAACTTGGCACTTCTCATAGTCGCTGAAAAATCCTACACAGCATCGAACTTTTCAAAATTTTCGTAAACTCCCTGTGACGTTTCTGTCAAACGCAATGAAACTTTCCATAGAAAAATATTGTCATAACATCGGGAAAAGCTCGACGGAAAATCGGCATTGGTTACGTCTCCCAATAACTTTTGTCGCGGGTCGTACGTGGATGATAAAAAAATATTTTCATTTTTCAATTTAAATGAAAATGGACCTATTGAAATAAAAAAAAAACAAAATCCCCTCTGTTGAAGTTCCAAAAGTTCAGAAAAAAAAATGTGTTTCCTGTATTCGGTGCATACAATAAAATGGGAAAAATCGGATCACGGAAAAAACTAAAAATTCCCAATTCGATTCCCAAAATCTCCGTCCTCCAATTTCACAGGATGGAGGATTTTTTTTTTCCAGAGAATTTTTATCTAATGCCTTAAATATTCGGTGGTCAGGATTCAACGTTGAAGAAAAAACGTCGAAAATTTTTTATCCTCACAGCGTGTGGCAAAGTATTGTTGGAAAAACGCTGCTGCGGACAAGTACTCGAGGATCGTGACGAAGTGTTTGATTTTTCTTTTTTTTTTTTTCGCGTCCGGGGCGGACACGGAAGCTTGGATGCAATGCCGTGCGATGTTGATGTGGAGAACTCTTGTCGATGTAGTTACGCACAAGAGTTTTAGTAACGAAAGTAAAGCAATTTGAAGCGCCGCAGCGTTCGAAGTTTACCTTGTCGCAAAAGCGCCTCGAAGCGTGAACGAAGATACGAGGAGTAAAGCACAAAAGACCGGGGTCAGTTGGGTCAGGAGAGTCTAGCATCGACTGCGTTTTAAAAATCCACGGTAACACGATTTCAACCTCACAAAATGAATTTTCATGAATTATTTACAACTTAATATCATAAGTAATTGACCGATAATTTTACGATTTACATTATAAAAACTGATTCGAAGTTTAAGAAAAAAAATTGTTATTGTAATAACAACAACAATATTGAGGCACTTACATTTTTTTAAATTCAAAATATTATATTTTTGGCTGCAATTTGAGCCGAAATCAAATTCATTCAATTTAACCAGTCAAGGAAAATTATCTATGGTGTTTCCGGAAAATCGAATCATCATCCTCAATAATGAGAATAACTTTATACAGTTAATTTGATGAAAGAGAAATTTTTTAAAATTCAAAAGTGAGCCAACTGACCCCGGTCTCCCTCCACAGGCGAAGGAGCGTTAAGGCCACAGCATCTTGGGATACTCCGAAGGTATTTGAGGTGTCACACGATGCAGTCACCACTTGCCTCCATCGCTCCAGTAGATTCCCTCGAGGGTAGAAACCAATTTCTCAACTCAAAACTACTTTGCACTGCATAACCCTTCATACCCTGCGATCTTCAACTCCTCTTCGAATTCGTTATAGAAGAAACTAACATCTAATTTGTATGAAATTTGCTGAAAATATGGGTCGTTTGAAATAAAAATGTGTACGAGGTATTCCCGAAGTTTTGTCGAAGCTAAAATTGGATTTTCTTTTTTTTTTTGCAATCTCATTAAACGTATCATCGAATTCATGGAAATATCGGGCGATTGGTTATTCCCGATGTCACGTTGAAAAAATGGAATATCGAGTATTTGCTCTATACACTCACGTCCTGGACAGAAAGAATCCTCGTGGCAGGTTGAATACTGCCGCTTCTCGAATGGGGCCGATGATGAAGAGACTCGGCGGTGTCGTCCCTCGAACAAACGCCTCTGTACCATGGTAATCCGCTCGAGCTGTTTCTTCTGTTTCGGTACTTTCTCCATGCGTGTCTAAAGAAAAGAAAATAAAACGATTTATTGCAGGGGAGGAAAAATGTCGATATCCAACATGTACATTTTGGATCCCGACCCTCAGAGAATTGTTGGCTCAGTGGATATACAATCCAAGAATCCAAGAATCCATCCATGGATTTATGTATAAATTCTATAATCAATAAAAAAAAAATTTTTTTGGTAAAAGTTGTAAATCAATAAAAATTGGTTAGGATACTAAAAAAAATGTATTCTATGGAAAATAATGCCAAATTACATGTTTTAATTAATGGTAAAAAATCAATTTAAGATTTTTTTCTTCTAGTGAATTATTAATCCAAGAAATTTTTTTTCTGGAATAATTTTTATAGTTGCATAAAAGCAGACCCCGAATTTTTGACAGTGCGGAGTGCCTCGCACCGTTAACCCCCAATTTTTATGAAAATTAGTATGGTAGTATAGCGAGTAATTAAGTCGAAGTCTCGCATGTTAGGTGTAATATCCAAGTACGGCAGAAAATTAATGTACGGTGCTGAACACGTTTATGAAGTCTTGGTTAATATACGCGCAATATTGTTTCATAATTGTGTGAAATTTAATATCAAACTTCCCTATAAAATTAAACGGTACCATAAAACTGCTGAGATTGCCCATATATTATCATGGATATATATTCGACACATTTTTGAAGAAAAAATTGACGTAAATACAACGAATAAACGTCGATTTCACAAAATCCCATAAATTAATAACTCCCATATTTATTAATAAAAAAAAATTCTCAATAAATTTGCAAATTATGAATTTAAATGGGTGACAGAGAAAAAGTTTTTTCTCCTACAGTTGCATTTTTCATTGACACGACAGTATATTCTATAGCTTTAAAAGCTTCTCGAACAAATACACAATAGACAAATTATTCGGATGGTAGAATTTCGTTCGTCTCGTCCGTCGCTTGAATCACGAAAATGTGCAGTGTTTCACACGCTCGCTGGTCGATTGTGTGTATATAACGTCGGCTCGTTATTAAACCTGAACCCGTTGGGAAACGGCGCATCCTCGGTGCGATAGAGGAATGCGAAAGGCATAGAGAATTTCAGGAGTGTGAATATCTCGCTCCTCTTGGCTCCGTATAACCGTGTATATTCCAAATGAAACAATATTGCAGCACAGTCCACTTCCGAGGGCTTAATAAATTCGGTAATGAGACGCCAGCGCAGCCCCGGATATTATGTATGCCAGAATAGTTCCCCATCTCTGGCGTATTATGTTTAGACAACAATAATGCTATTGACGCTGGGGTTAATTTACCATATCCGTTGGTTATTAATATCGAAGAGCGTAGCAACAGCCGCAATTTGTGTGCAATGTGCATGATTTAATATTGGCGTATAAATTGATAATGTCGAGAAAATCACGTGACCCGATGGCCCCGTTAATCAGACCAAAGTTGCCGTTATTTCGATGCAACGTATATAAGTAAAATTTATCAAATTTAATTACCATTGAATTCACTTCATTTCAAGTACGTCATTTTTATTAGGGTCCATGAGTTGTTAATTGTACCACAATCATCTGACTGCTTGTAATAACCAACTAGATTTTTGAAACAACCAACTGAACATTCAGAATAACCAACTAGATGTTTGTAAAAACCGTCTGAACATTTGGAATAATCAATTGGATGTTCGGAACAACCAATTGATTGTACCGAGTAACCAACTGATTGCTTGTGATAACCAATTATATATTTGTAACAACCAACGAAATGTCAGTTATAACCAACTGGACGTTCCAAATTGTCGCGTGGCAGTTGTGAACAACCAACTGATTGGTTAGAATAACTGGATGCTTGTAACATCCGGAGGTCGGTCTGGATCGAAGAATTGATGATTTGGATCGAGCAGCTGATGTTTTCAATCAACGAATCGGCGATTTGGATTAATCAATTAATTTTTATCGGTATATCATTTTATTTGATAGAATTATGATGGAATTCGAAAGCGTGCGAAAATTATACGCCGCAAAGTATAAAACAAGTGGTGTCAGTCCGCGGAACATGAAAATAGTCGTACACACGTAGGTGCGTACACCGAATGAACTCGGACATGGTTATCCACTTCATGAATGTTTTCGAAACACTATAAAGCCTAGGGGTGAACGAGTACCCCATACTCTTGGGTAACCAGCGTTCACGTCCCTTCGGGCTGGGTTAGTTCGAACAAGTGCCAATGGGTATGCGCGTGTGTGTTGCCTACTCGATGAAACACAAGTAACCGGATACGTAATGATTTTACGAACCATGCAAACAGATCATTGAAATAAACGCCTGTAGATTTTACGCAAACGAAATTATGCTTTGGCGGTAACGTCACTTTGCTTAAACCCGCTATATACTCCCTCATTTTACACATTTCTCTTTCTCTCTCTAAATCATCAACCCTTTCGCGTCTCGAGGTATTTCATGATCATTAAGCTCCCAACAAAGCATTCACACAATGTTCCTTCTCCAAACAATTTTTGTGACATTGTTTCCGCAAAATTGAAGATTTAAAAAAAAAACAGTTTTTACGTTTTCCTCTAGACCGGATGTCGATATTAATATGCTTCAATGTGATCTATGGTATTCTCGTGTCTTAACATCTGATCACCTTCACTTCCTCAACATTTTAACCCACGCTTTTTCTTTCTAATTTCGTTGACGTTCAAATTAAATCAATGAAAACGACACAGATGAGATTGAGAAAAAATAAAAATAAATAAATTATACGAGACTGCACGAATGGTGAAATCTATCGAGAGTTATGGAACGCCATTAAAGTCATGTTACGACAGCGAGGGTCTCAGCCCCCGGACAATCTTCCCGGTTCCAGCGTCAAGCCGTTTCCCCGATATGGAAAAATTTATACGCCACCCACGTTGACGAAGGCGAAGAAGAATATCGATAGGAAATTGCAATCAATCGAAAATGGGGTTTATCCGATTCTCCGTAGCGCGGAGATGTTATGCATGCATGAATCCATTGATAAGCCGGGTGCGAAACAGTTGACTGTGATGGAGAATCTGGTGATTCGGGTTGCGATTGAAAAGCCACATTAATCAACGTCAATGCGCTTGCACTGCTTCTTCCGACGTATTATGCTCTCTCTCTCTCTCTCTCTCTCTTTCTCTCTCCCGCATCTGAAGAGAATCCAGTTTCCAGACGTTGAAAATGAGTTGCATCTTCGAATGAATGAAGAAGTTACGATTCTGCTTCGCTCCGGTTCCATTTTCCGAGCTCGAATAATCCTGGAATGGCGACGACGTCTTGAAAGGCAAAAACCTGAAGCATCGGGCAAGGATGGCGAAGCTGAGGAAAAAGCATAAGAGCGGAAGAAACTGCGAGGGTAAGAAAGAAATCCTTGAGAGAAAACTAACCCAAAGGCACGACTAATCTTCTGATGGAGGCTGAAGACACGGATCTCTTATCTCAAAACTCGTTGGATTCTATATGCGATTTCGGGCTTTCATATAAAATCCCGCAGGAAATGGACTCGGGGGATAACGTTATTGTGAGATTGGCCCGTCCTCGAAGGATATTGGATTTCAGCTGCTATCATAATACTGTCAATCGAAATACGGAATTTCGATCGGATCCGAGGCACTAATGTGGACTCGTTTAATTATAACTGCGTCAACCGAACCGCAATGCGGCTGATAACGGTTACGTCGATCATTACCCATGTCCTTCCTGGGTTAGCGAGGTTGAAAACGTTTCGAAGCCTTTTGTGCCGATGAGCTTTTCCATTTTTTGGTTACCATGAAGAAAACAATTCTCGCTCTTCACCGGAACTGCTTCTGATACATTCAGTTATTCCTCTAATCTTAAAATCAGATTTCAGTCACTGCATTCTGCGAAAGACTTTTGTTTTCGTATGCCGAACAAATGAAATAACATGAGTTTTGAATACTGTTATGCAGAATGGCGTATTGCAATCGATTTTAGGAGAACACTCGAATGTAAATGCAATTGATAAACTCAATAATCATTGTACATTCCATTCATGCCAGTGAAAATTACCACGAAGAAAACAACTTTTCCTGTCAGATTCAATTATTTCGCTGATGTTGAACCAGATTTATGCCACTGGATTCCGCAGAATACTATTGTTTTTGTGTACCGAACAAATGAAACAACGTCAATTTTACATATCGTTATGGGGAATGTTGTATCGGTATTGATTTGATGGGACCACTCGAATGCAAATGTAATTGAGTGGCAGATGGGAATACATCGTTTCCGCTGTGTTCCAATTCCCGCAGGACTCTTCGTCCAGCTCCTCATTATCCTAAGTCCCTCTTGGAGATTTTTTTCACGTCCTGATTAGCCTAAATCCCTGTAGGAGCCCTCGCCCAAACCCTAATACTCGAAAATGCCCTCTTCCAGGCTCCGATCATCTTAAGTCTCCCTAAGAGCCCTTTACTAGTCTCCGATAATCCTAATTCCCTCTAAGTTCCACTAGGAGAGTCTTCTGCGCGTGATTGTTTAGCTTCTTCAATATAAAAGTGACTTTTTTGCGGACTCTTCACTCAGGTGTGTCGGATTGATCCAAGTGACCCTAGGATCTCCTCTCAATCATTTCCCGTCCTCTTTTACTTTTAAAAATTGGTCTATCTCAATGTCGTCGCCTAAGATAGGTTGATTATACGTCACCCTGAAGAGCCACCAGTTCGTATTACTTACAACAGGTTAAATATGACCCAGGGAATAAAAACTATTTTCAAGGACACTCGTTACTTACGACATTTCCTCACAAAATATAATCCAAGCCATCCAAATGAATTGCTATGCCGATTACCATGCAAACATCGCTTTTACGACCTCCAAAGCTCCTACGATTATTCTCCGGTGTCGGTATTTTGCTGCTGACAATTTGGGACATTTTGCGGGTTGGCCATTTGGTCGGCGCTGGCATTTCAGGTATTTTTATCGGTTCACTCGAAAATACCTGTTCCGCCGGAAGAGAGGCAAGCTCTTAACAATTTATGGCACATTTGGGAGACCTTCAAAGAGAAATAAGGCTCTTGAGGTCACAGGTAATGGCAAAAAACCGAATAAACCCGTTGCAACAGGCGGAGTTTGAATTTTCACGTGGAAGTGAATCATGTGGAAGTCACTACCGGATGCTGCAGACATGATCATCGGACTCAGGACACTTTTCGTCACGCCTTCGAGTGACAAAGACCGGGAGAGAATGAAGCTGAAGCTGAAGATGAATCCAGGACTGTGTCTATCAGGGCGTATATGGTTGGCTGTAAAACGTTTATGACGTCGCACCTATCAAAGTTACGTCCAAAACCCTGTACGTGCTGTGAGCGTAAGCTTTGATGGTGCCATTCGGGGCAACATTGTCGCCACTCAGTCCCGGCCACCTTTACGGCTATTTTCGTCATCGGTCTAAAAGCTCCACGTTCCTCACTTCAACGTTTCCGGTTTTCCTCTCCAAAACCTTCCCTCTCGTGTTTCGAGAGCAGCTCACGAAAGTTTCCATAAAAAAATGATCTCGCGATCCCGGAACGAAGAGCGAAACGGAACCGTTTTAATTTCATGCAGATTCTCTTCATTAATTTCCGACTTTCAGCGTCAATTTTATTCCCTCTTGATTAATAACCTGTTAACTAAAATTCAACTATCAATTCATTGATCAATTAACAATTGTTCCTCGAAAAACTTCCGGACAAAGAGTTCATCCGGATTACCTATTCAGAACCCAATTAAGAAAGCTTTAATCCAGTTAACCAAAATTGAACTATCAATTCATCGATCAATTAACAATTGTTCTTCGAAAAACTTCCGGACACTGTTGATCCAGAAACCCAATTATTCTAAACCCAATCAGGCAAGCTTTAATCCAGTCTTAAGGTGGATCCGTTGCACCTTGTCCTTGACAGAGTTGAAAATTTGCACATGGCCAGACCCAATACCCCATCCTTAACCCATAAAAGCCCAAAGATAAATGACAAAAAGAATATCTACATCAACATAAAAGATAAGAGATACAAATGCATTACTGACCTTACACCGAATCCTATTGCCAGGGCAGCGATCAGCGGAAGCAGCGTTGAAATGCAAGCCAGGAAGACTGTCTGCATGTCCGAGAAAGCCGCGAGTATGCCTGAAAGGAAATAAACGAGTGACCTCTTCGTTGGCGAACGTGATAAAAATTTCTAAGCATATAAAAGCCACGGGATTGTACATAGTGGCGGTACAGAGTGTACCTCCAGTGCCCATGAGCTTAGGTCTCACATAGATGGGCGGTGACCCGTTAAATACTTGCTTGCACAGCACGAAACTCAAGCAGAATCTGTAGTGAAGAACATACGCATGTTGGAGGCGAGTGCACACGAGGCAAACGAGGAGCACTGGTGGAGAGTTTAGCGAGTGAGGGGGTGGATGGGGGTGGAGGGGGGTGGCGGTGGCACCAGGTCGAGCAATCGAAACACCCTTACCCTGTGCTCCGCCCCGTCGACCCCGTAACCTCATTCGTGTTTGAGACCAAAAGCTTTCGAACTCTATCGTTGGTTTGTGAGCTTTCGCGCCCCTTTCACCAACTTTCTCCCTTGTTGCCAGCCACGATTTTCCCTTAACCCCATTAACAGAAACCTCCGACTCCTGCAAACCACCACTTTACGCTAATAATTAACCCAAACCTCTATCCAGTTTCGCCATTGTTCATATTGTTGCTATCAAGTGCAACATAAACATCGGGAGCAAAATGGTTAAGCAGTAACAAAAGAAAGAACAAGATAGAAAACCTGCGAAACAAGTCTAAAAGTGACAATTCTGTTTCAATTGATTTTGCCAAAAACAACATTTGTTCTTGGTTAGTCATCCAAAAACTGCAGCTGCAAAGTGTCAAAAAATGATTGTTCAGGTTTTTAATTTAATACCTGCCTAAAAAAATCGTATAAATGGTCTCATCTTAAATTCAAGGACATCCTTGTTCAGCGAATTAAATATGGTTAGCTGCCGTTGATTGCCCAAATGCTTATTTCCCATAGTTTGCCATGGTGATAGTTCAGTGTTAGTCCGATTGGAAACGATTGATAGTAGCTATTTGCCAGTTTACGATATCGCACACGTCAATCGCGTGACTATGCGACAATTCCAGTTACCGTCACGCTGACATTCCAGATTGAAATGAACTGAAGCTACCCGTTCAGTGCGGAAGCCATGGAGAGTCGAGAGGGTGTACAAAGCAATCACGCGACAGGTCCGTTGTTGTATAATATCACGTCCAATGTCACGGGGATTAACCAACCAATTCTGAACACTGACGACAGACGTCAAGTCCGTCAGCTTCTTGCGGTTAAGCTCCTGTCATCGCTGTTGGTTACCATCGCCCACCACAAACCCCACAATCAAAGTGGGTGCACTATGTTCAAGTTCTTCAATGAAATTCTGAGTGCATCCACTTTGTTCGCTGCATTCAGAATAAAAGTACCGACGTTCTCCAATTAATTTCTTTGCTCGGTTGCATCGTTGTTCATTGAGTTTATAGGAAACACCATGTAACAAGTGACTATGCGATTAGCAGCCACACAAATCGAGTAAAAGCAACTTTCGTGTTTACAGATTGTCGACAAGAAGAGAAAGCAAAATTTGATATTCGTTCATTCTGCATTCATGTGTGGATATTCAAAGGACCATCGGAATATCGACAATATGCATTAACCGCTACCCCTGCTAAATTACCATTCCTCAAGCCATCGATTTATCATGAGCTGTCAAAGTCTAACCAGCGATCGATTATAGGAAATATATTCCAACGTATTTATACGCCGGTAATTCGACGTACCATCATTTTTCGAATAATCCGTCCAGTTGACGTTTCCGCCCTGTTGGGGAGTTGGCCTTGTTTTTCTTCTTTTTTATTTTACGTTCATTGTACGATCAATCCAACGGAGCGTACGATTACAAGGGCAAAGGAGCTGCCGACGACGATATTGAGCTCAAATTGGAGATGCTCTTTGACGCGAACCGAAAACTGATACCCAGTGACGTGGCGGACAAACTGGTCCACGACGACGACCATCGTATTTTTCTATCTGAAGTCCGAGTCACGCTGGAGAAATGGCAGGCGGCAATAGGTTGGATCATTTCAACCTCCGCAGGAGATCGTGCGTGGCAAGGCAAGGACAGCCACGACGACGAGTTCCGAATTTGTCTCAATTCAAAATCACAAGAAAAGGATCCGTTTTCTCGCCAGAATCGGTGAAAGACTGTATGAGATCGTGGGAAATAAATCATAAGCTGGAAATTGTTCAAGTGGATGCTAGAATCATTGTGACATTTTACACATTTGTCCGGAACTCTGCCTTGAAGAGGTTTGGAAAAAATTACTGCGCTCTGGAGAGCTTTGTGCTTTTTTGTCTGGAGTCCGAGTGACGCTGGAGAAATGGCGGAGGGCAAAAGGTTGAGACTATGTTGGATCATTTCACCCTCGGCAGGAGGTCGTGCGTGGCAAGGCAAGGACAGCCACGACGACGAGTTCCGAATTTGTCTCAATTCAAAATCACAAGAAAAGGATCCGTTTTGTCGCCAGAATCGGTGAAAGACTGTATGAGATCGTGGGAAATAAATCATAAACTGGAAATTGTTCAAGTGGATGCTAGAATCATTGTGACATTTTATACATTTGTCCGGAACTCTGCCTTGAAGAGGTTTGAAACAAAATTGCCGCGCTCTGGAGACGATTGTGCTTTTTTGTCTGGAGTCCGAGTCATGCTGGAGAAAGTCACGGCTGTCGAGGAAACGTTGGAAGGTTGCTCGGTAATTTCAATCTCACCAGGAGGTCGAACGCGATAGCGAAGGTTGAGAAAGGGCCAAAGGCAATTCTGGATTTGTTTCAATTGAGAATCCAAGAAGACTGTTCCACCAACAACGAAGATGTCAATCGGCTAGCAGAAACAGAAACGGCAATTGAAACTGCCGCTCAAAATGTTCCTTCGGCGAAGCGGAAGCGGCTCAGAGCGATTGTAATGTGAAGTCGTCACGGTGAAAACGCTCGCGTTACAATACATGACAGATTCTCTGAGCCATTCTATTAACCGAAACGGATGTATTCCAGACGAGAATGCTGAAGAACCTCCATTCTTTATTGACTGCTCAGCGGACTGTTAGAATCATCGAGCGGAAGTAATCTAAGTACGTTCAAGAGTGAAGTTTTCCCTCGAGAAGTAAGAAGAAGAGGGTTGAAGGAAGTGAGGAAGTTTTGCGGAGGAAAATTCGCTCTCAAGGATGCGTGAAAATCGTGTGAAGAAGGAAACTTGGAGTTGAGAATCCAGTCTCGAATACAGATATAAATTCGTCTTGGATTGGAACATTTTTGTTTCGAGAGCTCCGACAGTTCTATAACAATGAATCAAACAAAGTTTATTATTTCTTCGTCTTCAACATCATTCCTCTTTATGATCATCCCCTGAACATTTTTCCAAGTTTATGAACAGCCTCACATTTTTTATTTTCACTTTAATACCAAACTGGAAAAACAATATGACAGCATGGCACATAAGTCACAAACTGGTAAACTAAAAATTGTCCAAATGCGTGGAACCCATCAGTGATCCTCCGAGTTACGATAACAAGCGACTGCAGATTTGTCAATGAAACTCGTTTGTAGGTTAAGCTTTGAAAAGTCCATAATGAAAAATCTCCACACAATCGGTACCCAAAATCTGTAATCCGGGCTTGGCCCTGATCCGGAAATTCTCAAGTAAACGATGTGTCACCCCGTTTCCCGGTAATGAAATGAGTCGGGGGTCAGGGTTGAGGAGTAACGTGAAAAGAAGTATTCAAGGCCATGGGAATGCATGGTCGGATACTGATATTCTTAAGCTGGTTCGTCTGTACAGAAGCCACCCTTGTCTGTGGAAGCGAGACGACCCCTTCTATCTCGACAGTGAGAGTAGAGTCGAAGCTTACGCCAAGATTCACCGAGGCATGGTGATGTTCTTGTGCCCAGGAAGCATTGCGAGCAGCACTTTACCGGGGACCATGATGAAGGTTCGAGAGGTCAGAAAGTTGTACATCTGCGAGGTGAAGAAGGTACTCGAGTCGGAATCTACTTGCTGCCGACACGAGCCACGAGCCAAATGGTTCTACGAGCTTCACGACTTTCTCTTTCCCTTCCTCGACCACGATGAAACGGTGCAACTCCATGTTCGTCCTAATACTTGAAAAGTCCGTTCACTCGAGAATCCACTCAATACTCAAGTGAAATTAATCATGATCGCAGTATATTGCCGCTCGTTGGAAGCCCGGAGCACTTCCGAGGGTTCGTCGTCATGGAACCCCGGATTTTTTCGACCCCGAAGAATTCACGGGCAACGAAAGGACGTCAAGGAGAAATGCAGATTGCACCGGTGGAGAAAAGTCCGGGTGTTCTTTCAGCTCCGAGGGAAACGCCACGCGATCCATTTACCGATCTTCTCGATATTCCGCAACGCGTCCAATGACAGCAACGTGTTCAACATCAAACAGGCCTTCCGATTGGTCCCCGAAGAAATCGATTGCCGATTCCTCGTTGTCGTTGTCCTCCAGCGATATCTCTTCGCAATATGATCGATCGAGCTCTTCAACAATTACCTGTGACAACCGATTGACTTGCCGGTGCAAATCGGCATTGGAAATTTCTCGAGCGTGTGACTCTTCAGGGTTGGAAAATAATTGCGGCTCGTTTGGAATTCACTGTTCGCCCGGGAATGAGAGTTTTGATGATCCAATTGGGAGATTCGCGATGAGAGTCGATCGGCAATTGAGAAAAATGGAAGCGAGCGCGGCGCTTCAAGCCCAAACCTACATTCGCATGATTCTAACCGATCGACTCGATTCCCGCGACCCCAATGTACGTTCTTGAGTGTCCAACCGTCGGAATAGACCATTGCTTGATCCAATTAAAGTCCAATTAAGCGATACGTAACGATGTTCCGCACTCTGCTTTAGCATTCTATACCTCGTTCTATCTCTCTAGGCCAACGGCAACTAACCGAATGCAGTCAGCCAGCCAAGCACCGTTTCGAGGACGGTCGTATAACCCGGCAAATATCGATTCCAGGCCAAAATGATTCCACGGGCCTAGCTGGAAGCTCGGGAGTGATCAGAATAACCAGCGCGACATACACACTGTCGGTTAGTTTCTTCCACTGTGTCAACCACTCATTTAATATTGACTATTCCGCTTTTGGACTATCGAGGACAGAAGTGCAATGGAATTTCCAGGCAGATCCATCTGACGGTCTTTTTGTTCAACCATCAATTCATTTAATTATTCAATTTTCCAGGTTAAATTTATAAAACGGTGAGTAATTAATCTGCATAATTAATTATTCAAGCAGGATTTTTTTTTTTCACGTGAATAAAAAAGTTAACTACTTTGATTTTTTTATTTTACAGAGAAATTATGTTCTTGTTCTGATGGACGATCAAATTTAAGGATAAATTTAAATAATATTTAAAATTGATGGAGGAATGAAAAAAAAAAATCGTAAAATCGTTGTTAGCTTTAGCAGCTCATTCCGAATTCCAAATTGATTTTTCTATCACAAATAAACCCTTAAACGCTGCATTAAATTGTGGATGAGATTCGTGGTAAGAAAACGCTATTTCGAACTTGAAATCCGATGGGGCATCATCAGATATTAATATTCCGAGTTAAAATTGCACGACTCAGTGGGTAGCGATCGATAAGAGAAAAAAAGCTGGGGATAATTGCGAAGGATAAAAAACGTGGGTATTTAATTGGCCGAATGGCCTTAAAATAAATATCACCGAGTTAAATACCACAAATCGGATTTTCAATTTTATGAATCAAAGCTACGATTTCTTTTATAATGAAATCTCATTGTATTAATTTTTTTTAATTCTCACTGTTGCTGCTGGTCTCATCATAATCATAATTTCAAGAGTTTCTTAACAAAAAAATTGACGTTTATATCTTAATATCGCCATAATCAAGAACCTTTGATTTATCTATTAAACTATTTTCGATCAAAATGAGTTTCTCCCTCTTTTCGATTTAGCCAAAACTTTGCGAAGCTTTTATGTGAGATATTGGGCACAAACCTCTCTTCAAGATTTTTCGCATCTTATACAACGGTCCTGAGCCAAATCGTGAGGACGGATTTCCGAGGGTATGACAGTATACGCGAATTGGGATGGAGGCTATATAAAGTGAGGGTCGCTGTTTTCGCAACCGTAATTTCGGTCGTCCAGAGTATCCGCCCAAAACAGGTTTGGTGTATCCGTGGTCTCGACTTTATAACCGTATTTTGTCAACCTTCAAGACATGTCATCAATGTGGAGGGCGAAATATTTTTTTTTGTGACCCTCTTCTCAAAAATATCAGCCAACTTTGCGAGCGAATTCCACCGATTTGCAGTAAAACGACGTCACTGGTAAATAAACAAACAACCAGAACATGTGAGCCAAATGAAAAAAGAATTTTTCAAAACAACGAAATATCGTATTTTTATCACAATGCATATTGCGAATAATTATTTAATTAAAACAAAATGTAGTATTCAGAAATTGGAAATTTTTTAATACGTCAAATGCAATTATTTTGTTCAATGGGATATTTACATATTTATTTATTCAGATGCCTTAAACCTCTTCGAAAAGTGTGGCTTTTGGCACTATTAAGTGAGAATTATTAATTTTAATTCCATGCGACGATTCTCATTGTTACCATGACTGAGAATAGTCGTAGTAACCATAACAAAAATGAATTATACTAAAAATGAATAATTGTCATTTTACAGTTGCTGATATCATCATTTTCTGTAAATGTAAATGGAGCAAAAAAATAATTTCAGGTTAAACAAAAGCCCGAATGTGTGTACTTGTTGGTTTCAGCTGATTGACCTTGTAGCCCTTTGCAAAAGTAGTGAGAGCTGAGCTTGCACTGGCAACAGTAGAGAATACTGCGTATGCCTGTCGTATCGACCCGGGCGTCTGTGGCGGGCGAATCGCAGGCTCCTCTGCGGCGCTTAGTATGCTAGTGGAGGAGCCACCGAGCGGTCAGACAAGAGCGTAGAGAAGCTGGGTAGGTTTGCTCTGGCGTAACAAAGGGTGACGAAATGGTCGTAAAGCGACGCCCGAGTGCGAGACAAGTCAACGATTATTTATTATTCACTCGACTCCAGCACTCTTAACTTTTCGTTTACAGTTAACATTTAACAAAATCTTGACTGAAATCACGAAAAATGCTCCAAAAAATATTATAAACTCTGTTATGTCTTTTTTACACAAACCAGCAATCTTGAAATCTGAATTAAAGAATTTCACAATTATTTATTTTTAATATTTGGACATTTTCTTCACTATTTTCAATTTTCTTTAAACACATTTTGAAAATTGTTAATTCAATTGGCAAAAGGTTTGAAAATATGAAAAATCGTTGTGTCACCTTCAAGGAAATTAATGATTATAAATCGTGAAACGATAAGTAATGACGATACGAGTAATTACATGAAAATGGAAAATTGCTTTTATTGTTAAATCAATAAATGCCAGTGAATAAAAAAATGTGATGATTGGAAAATTGCTCAAAGCGTCGGCTTTGGAATCTCTTAACGAATTGGTACCATTGATGAGTTGTTTAATGCTGACGACAAAAGCCCTAAAACGCCTCCGTTATCTGCACCATGAGGATCGGTTCAATTCATGTAATTCCGTAGAGAGGGCGGCATCGAAATGCTGGTGTTTGGCGAGAGGGTCCGTGTATAAAGACTCTAGCAAAAGTTCGAGCTTTAAACGCGACGGCAATTTGGACGGATCCAATAAGTGGTTCAGCGACAGGGATTCGTTCCTCGCCTGTGAGCTTTTCGGTCCCCTCCCCCATTCCTGTTATCTCTAGCCATGCAAATGGGAATCCCTGGTTCGTGGCACACAATTGTTAGAGGAAACTCTCGTGTTCGAACAAATGCTCACGAACATACAAGCAGTTGAAAAACATTACTTACATGGCTCAATAAAATTTCTATAAAACTTTTTTTCTCACTTAGCTTTTTTAAAATAAAAATCATTTTCCATCGATTCTAATGCTAATCCTATTTTGTATAATCTAAAATCACCTACAAATTCACAATGAACATTATTGTAATCGCTAACAAAATCCCATCGTTTAAAAAAAAAATGTATTCAGAAAATTAAATATTATCTCTTAAGCTATCACTATTATTAATTGGGAAACGGCAAATCGACAAACAATTATTATACATTTCACATGAAAAAATAAAATTAGTTAACCGGCCCAAAAGCTCCAAAGGAAAAATTACTTCTCCACCTCCCACCATTTCAGTGCGTTGTATATTTTTCAAAAAATACAAAACAAAAAAATGTTGAATCTAAATTTTTATCGCAAGAGCCGCAATTTCCGCTGAATTTTTTTCTTCAATTTCCTCGATTACCTTAAGCGCAGTACCAAAGATAAAATGTTATCGTTCCTCCTGCGAATTAATCACACGACGGGTAATTAATTCCTCGTGACAACAATGACCGAGCTATTTTGCAAGGGAAAACGTCTTTTACCTCTTTCACTCTCGTTTTATTACTCACTGTATTCGATCTCGTCCTGCTCGACGAGGTAGCCCGTTGAATTGTAGACGTGTTGGTCGGGCTTAGCCGTGGTCGTAACCGCGGGACTGGTTAAGGCCATGGACGGATTAGTCGGAATTGTCACGCTATTGCTAATCGCGACCGCCAGCATGGTCGGCGGTGCGGGGGGCGAAAGGGTTGGATCCCCGAGGCTCCCTCTGCCTTCGGGCGATGAATTTGTCGGGGATATACTGGCTGCTCCCGCAGTGACCGCGAAACCGGCGCTGGTCGTCAGATTCGTGAGAATGTGTCGCAGCATCCGACTGCCAGGATTCGTCTCTGCTCGTGTCATGTTCCAATCAATGTTTTATATGGTGGCAATGAAAATCACGGATAAATCGAATGTTCGATGGACTTAATTTTCGCATCACTGATTATCGTTGATTCCCGCATTGAATATTATTATTTTCAGTCATCCCGATTAAATGGCAAAGAAAGAAACGAAAATCCCAAATTTCGCTATTTCACTTTTCAATAAAATCCACGATACGATTCAGCGTAAAACACTGGCGCATAATCCATAATGCATTTTCGATTATCCGGGAGGAAAGCTGTGCTTCCAACAGCCCCATCAATTCCCATGAGATTATACTCCCCCGACGAGAATCCTGAAACAGAAACATATCAATAATTAGAAATACGAATATCGTATTACACTCTTGCGGCGGAAACTGAGTAAACGAGTCTAGGGGAATGGGCGGCAGATCGATTCAATCGTGTCACCGATGTTGTCCCACCGCTGGGACGACCCAGCAAATTTCGCTCGTGCTCCCAAATTTGGGTCATGGTTTATACACGTATGGATTTTTTTTTTTGTTCTTTTTCTTTTCGATTTTAATTGTGAACTATTGACGCGGAGATTTATTGGAAATCATTAAATTCATTGGGATTGATGACATTTTTTCAAAATCTTTGAAATTAAGTTAAATTTTAATTCTCGAGTCGATTTTTAATGAAATCTATTTTTGTTTAAATTATCGAAGGAAATTGTACGTGTCATTCGAGTAATTAACAAATTATGACTATGTTAATTATTTAATTCACTCAAAACATTTTTCTCGATGGTTCATTGGACACTTTTTACGATGCGGCAAACATTTGTTCAGAAAAATCGATTTCAATGGATGCAGTTTTGCTGCAAATGGGCGATACATGGGTGGATATCTGCAGATTGTGTACCTGTCAGGTATAAACCCGACACTGTTGGAGGCTGTATTAATTGGTATGCGAGCACTGAAAAGAGCTTCTATCCACGATTGATTACCGGGTTCTCGACCCGATGGTTCAATATCACTGGCAACACCGCGGAGTGACATTGATTACTAATGGATGGAGTTCCACGAGAAACAAGCAATGGTATTTTGGTATCAGGTATAAATGAGAGCGGGAGGGGGGAGGGGGGTTAAGGGGGCACAATGTGTCAATACTTTTTCACACAATTTATGCTCTTATTTCAGTAGTGTGATAAAAAAAATACCATTTATAATCGTATATTATAAACTTTGAGAATAAAGTACAGCTGAAAATTAATTAAAATTAATTGTAAAAATTTCGTACATATTTTAATAATTAGATTTCCGTCAAATGGTACTAAATTAGTAAACAATTGCTAAACGAGCTACTATTGAAAATGAACTTGTGTAAATATAACTACAACGTTATCGTTTATTTCATGTACCATTTCATTTTATGTTTTGATAATATTGTAATATTGATAAAAATGAATTCTTATCGCAATTATAAAATTTTTAATTTTTCATAATGCCTGCGGATTAGTACGGCCAATATCATTTCACTAGATGCTTTTATTTCAAAAAGTAATACGGGCTTAAAGCTCTGATGAGAAGCTACTTCCTCGTGTTCAAAAAATCTGAACCGACAAAACCCACGTTAAATTGCTCGGATTTTCTTTTCATTCTGTTTCCGGGTGCTTTTAATATAATATGAATTTATAGAGTATGAATTTCGCGAACGGGATTAACGAACGCTTTTATACGAGGGTAATACGGAGATTTCGCCAACTCCACGATTTTATGTCAGGAAGTCAAGAGCTTAACGTCTTGAGGACGAGCGGAATACGAGAGCCTGTGTATATAGAGTCAGCTCATTTTACAGCTCGTGTTTGTGTAGATCAACAGCACCGCAAAATATTCCGACCCGAAGACACGTAAAACGTACAACAATAAAAAAGTTCGCAGAGAGGCATCAGTTCTCCTTTTTTTTTGTATGTCATATCGAAAGTCATATTTTCCTTGAAAAATGCGAATTGCATTCTGTCTTTTCATATTCCAAAAAATGCATCCAACGCAAAGAAAAATATTTTATTTTCAGCTCAATTGCAAAAAATCGTAAATATTAATCACATGTTCACATTAACATTTTCCTTCAGAACCACAATAAAAAAAAACCATGACATGATGATTTTCATTAAATTCAATATTGAATTGTCATTTGTCATTCTTATTTATTTTTCTCCTCAATTTAATGTCAGATGTCAAAAGTTGAATTTTCCGAGGACGAGGGTCAGGATCCTGGGTATATTCAGTAATTTCACATCTCTTGTTTGTTTGGACAACAAACCGCAAAAATATTACGCTTCGAAAACACGCGAAACATACAAAAATAGGGAAAGCTGAACAGGGACATCAATTCTTCCTTCCTGGTAGTTTTCATATCGGAGAGCATCTTTTTCTGGGGAATGTGAATAACTTTGGAGCTTTCTAACGTCGGACCAACATCATCCGCTCGAACTTTACTTTCCTTTCTCTCCCTTATGCCATTCTCTGCGTGTTCTTCTTTTTTACGATATCCATATTGCTTCTGCATTCCCGTGGGCATGCTCTCTATGTTTCCTGTAAACTCGTGAACACGGGTAGAGAAACGAACGCGGACCGGAAAGCGATCGTAATAAATATTGGAATATAAAGTTTCCATAGGTTGAAGCGTGCGTGTGTTAAGGGAATAGCTGGTGTCTGCTGTTCGATACGGTTTTTAAAACACAACGCATTTTATAAAAAAAAAAAAAAAAAAATAACGATAACTTTGCCAGGCTTCAGTAAAGCGTTATTTCATGATCGTATAAATGGGAAACATTGAATCAGACAGTGAGGATCAAAGTTCGTAGGCTTGAGCAAACAACAAAAACTAAGTTTTTTTTTTTCCATTTATCATATCGATACTTCATGTCACAAAAATATGAATAAATTGAATAAATTGAATCTAAAGTTAAGAAAAAAAAAAATCAAAAGAAATTTATTGAAATTAAAATCCACTTCAAATAAAATTACCATTAATTAGAAAGTCACTTTTGACGTTTCAACAATATCACGAAATTAGTCGTCGTAATGACAATTAATATTTAATACAAGTCCTGCTCATCATTTCCATCGTAATATTTTCGAAAACCAAAAAAACGTAATATCGACAAAGCGGTATTGAAGTTCCACTTTTCAGCCTCATTGTTCAAGTGGCGGAGCACGTTATTCCATTTAGAAATTTCAATTATACAATTTTTTTTGCCTTTATCGTATTACGGCAATAGTCGAGTGGATGCCTCTCTATTTCAATAAATTAAATAATTAATTAGTCATCATACCCATAAATTAATCAATAAAAATCTCCCTCATCATTTCCATCCCAGTATTTTCGAAAAAAAAAAGTAATATCGACAAATCGGTATTGAAAGTTCCACTTTTCACCCTTGTTGATCAAGTGGCGAAGCGCGTTGTCATTCTATTCAGAAATTTCGAATGCATTATTTTTTTGACATTATCGCATTACGACATTTCTCAAGCGGATGTCTCTCAATTTCAATAAATTAAAAAATTAATTAGTCATCATACTCATAAATTAATATTCGATAAAAATCTCCCTCATCATTTCCACCCCAGTATTTTCGAAAACCAAAAAAAAAAAGAAACAAAAGGAAAAAAAACGTAATATCGATAAATCGGTATTGAAAGTTCCACTTTTCACCCTTGTTGTTCAAGTGGCGAAGCACGTTGTTATTCCATTCAGAAGTTTCAATTGTATTATTTTTGTTCGACTTTATCGCATTACGACAGTTCTCGAGCGGATATCTCTCCATCGGAGCGCCGGCACAAAAACTCTAGTTTTTCGAGCCGATCGTGTGCGCGCGTCCGGCGCGTCTGCCGGCGCTGCAACCGGTACACTCGAATAAATAACTAGACGTTGACGTAATTGAAAGGCTGGGGTGCGGCGCAGTAATCTATTTTGTTCGCTTCTGTCCCCCGTTTTTCTGGCTTTAACTCTCAGCCTCTGGGCTGCACGTACATGTCCACCTCGACGTATCTCGCTTCGTGACCCGTCCAACGACGCTTCATGTTCAATCGAACTCGCACTCCACATGTACCTCTATATCCACGGTATAGCTATTGTAGAGTGGGATCCTCTGTACAGCTCAACGAAAACTCTCGACGAGGCCACTCACACGCCCACCGCGAAGCTCGCTTTCCCATTTCCGTCAATTCAGGCTCGTCCACCGTCCGCATCGACTGACAGTATTAATATTTATTTCCCGAGGTTATTTTCATTTTTTTTTCCCCCCGACGAATCGTTGCGACCGCCGCGACGGAAATTTACGCGGTGTTGCCGATGTGATGTTTGAATTTCTCATCTGCAGATGAAAATAGTCAATGGTAATAGACCTGTTTTTATTTTCGCAAAAAAAAATATATCAAACAAAAACAGTGAGTTTAAAAAATTTGACAGACGATTTTTTGTTTGTTTGTTTATCTGAGGACGAGAGAAATGGACGAATGTTTAGTTTTGTGACTGTTGATGAAAGTGGAACACAGAATAATATATAAATGTTTGTCTCGTGGGTATAAATGGGCTTGAATAATCCCCATTGTTTTTTTTAAACGGTATTTTTTTTCTATGTTTGTGTCACCTTTTTTTGTGAATGACTTAATTTTTTTATAAACAATTTGTCAGAAAATTCATATCTACTGGATTCAATGTTGTCCATATCCTGAACCATATGAAAATTACCTCATCGAAATTTCGACCTGATTTTATTATGGTGTATTCTATGGCTTTTTCGCAGAAGGATAATTATATCAATGGGGTTTTAATGTAGGATCTTCTTTAAAAAAAAAAAAATTATTTCTCGTCACTCTTTTAGGTGAATGAGGCCCCTTGATAAGTTGTAATCGCATTGTTCGAAAATACAAGAAAAATTGTATGATGTTTTGGGTCAGGACGAAAGTGTATCCTCGAAGGGCTCGAAGACTTTAGCCTTGGGGGTAAAATTTAATAATCCTACTGGTAAAGCTTGGCAGGTTTATGTCGCCTTCATCGATTTCCTTTGCATCCTCTCGTTGCGATGCTGATGGTGGTGATGGTGGTCGGCTTGGCCCCTCGTATAACAACGTTTCGATAACATTTTCACGTAAATTGAGCATGGTAATGTAAATCGACTAAAACAACCACGCGGTCGCGTGAACTTTGCGCGTGGGACGTGTTCGTATATGGCCATACACACATACATATACATGTATATAGGCGCGATTAATTTTTTGCCCGTAGCTTTCAAGCTGCGCGGAATCGATCAAAGCCCTGCGGTTACCAGCACTGACTACCTGATTAATATTAAGCTCCAGGAACACGTCGTTTGCGAGGTACCGAGAGATTACTTGTAATCTCGATAACCGAAGGAAAAACATATTTTACAGCGAAAAATTATTTTTTTATTATCCTCCCTTAATGAGTTTCCGTAAAACTCATAACGAGTTTCATATTTTTCGCGATAAAATATTTAGTAATTACGCCAAAGTATAGACGTCAAAAAGTGGATGTTTGAAATTCGCGAATCACGCTCCGATAATCAATCAATCGATATTTTGAGCGGAATCAATCACTCCGATTTAACGTCATCACTGTAGATAAGGTCGGATTAGTTTGTGGTTTTAGTTATGACTTATTACACATTTATGAAATAATAATACATTTTTCTGTTTAGTTTTTCATAAATTATACAATTTACCGATTTCAAATGACATTGATTCATAATTTTGAATAGTCCACCAGAATAATCAATCGATAATCGATTAATGTTCCTCTTCTGTCTGTCTTAATATACATTGTAATCGGTATTTCAGTAACAAAGTTGGCCAGATCAATTAATCAAGCCTGTCCAATTTAGGTAGGATTATGATGGATTATAAAGAAACTTAATGAATTTATCCAGGGGGAAGAAAAAAAAATGGAGCTTCTTACCGATCCGTTGAACGAGGCTCGATAAAAAATTAATTTATCGCCGGATCGTTATTCCGATGGAATTGTGCGATACTGACGTCGGAGAAGAAGTAACTCAGGAGAGACGCGTTATCAGGCGTTAGGACGTGCACGGGATTGGATAGCGGATTGAGAAAAAGCGGAAGCTACGGCGAGAGAAAGAAAATGTGCATTGCTCCGTATAAATCGGAGTTAAAGGCGATCGTAAAAATCAGATCACACGCAGCGCGCCGGCCTCGCGGCACTTTACACGATAATGTTTCTCGACGTGAAACGATAAAATTAAGCGACGTCCGTGCACTCGCCCGATAACGATCATCGATACCGAAGAGAGCTTTGCAAAATCGCTCAAATGGCAATGCTCCAGGATTTACGGTCAATCTCCTCGCTCCATGAGTGGAATCAGCGTCGAGGTCGGCATTAAAATAATCATGTTAAATTGACATCAAAAATCGACACGAAGGCGTCACTTAAAAAGGGTCCATTTTGTTTCACTGCGCCGACCGATGACCTCGGTACATAAAAATACATTTTTTTAATTCCGAAAAGGACCCGTAAACATTTTTTTAACTAAATAGATTTTTTTTTAAATTTATCAATCGATGAGATTTGCGGAAAAAAATTAACAATCACGTTAATAATTCTTTTCGGATTCAACCATATTGAATTTTTACCCCTTTAAGAAATCAGTGGGTGAAATTTATCGTATTTGCGATGCAAGTTTTATTGGGGCTTGATCGTTCTCTGATTGGCTGTTGGGTTTCCCAAGTGCTAATCAACAATCAGGTTTTTTGCATTATTTTTTTTACCTAATGAGCTGAATTCATAGAGCAGTTTAGTTTTTATGGAATTTCGGATATTTGATAAATGTTTATTCTCGTAATAATTTATTGAATAGGCTACAAGGCAACGTAAATTTTTCGTGAATTCCAAATTCCAAATTCCAGCATGGGCCCAAGTTTGCGGAAGAAGAGGGTTAATTGATTGAAAACAATTTTGATACAAACGTTAGCCGACACCTGAACCCAAACGAGCTTTCAAGCTGCGCCCGGTCGAAAGTGCGGAAAGTGGATAGAGGAAGAGGGAGAAACAAAACTCCACGGTGAATGCTCCTTCGATTCCATTGAATTCTTGGTGGATAGGGAAGTTGGTCCAAGTTGTCTTCCCTCAGCTGCTGAGAGCAAAGCTGTTAACAGTGGTGACGTCGTTTCGGAAGCTCCGAGTCTCGCAGTGCGAGGTGGACTTGGACTGCGAGCTTGGAAAGCTGTTAGAAAGCTATTCTACGAGTTAATGAGAAGTTACATCGACGATTCAGATCCGGAGAAAGGAAGAAAGCCACTTTTCCTTTCTCCTCGAAGCTTTTTGCCCTTCTTTTCACACCTCATTTCACCCCAACTAATCTTTCGGCACTTATACCCGACCTGCCCTATTCAAGGCCATCGCCCTTAAGGTTTTCCTGATTCTCCGCGTAAATCCGCTTTGATGGCATCGGCTTAACGTTGCTACGCTTATCGTCGTCCTTCTCTCCGTCACTCCATTCTTCGCAGAGAACAGACAGACGTCTATGATAAATATCCCAATGTATATACGAAAAGGGGGAAGCAAGTCATAAATAAATGACTAAATTTTCCGCACGGATGACGTGTCGTGGAAATAGAGAACAAGAGTACAAATCTTCTCATTGTTTCCCTCGAATACATGATTTTTTCCACCGTCCTGTTTTCCGTTTTCATTTGTTCATTTTTTCTTTTTTTATTATTATTATTTATTTGCATATCCGGTGGTGCGAATGCGAAATGCTGCGCTATTGAAGTTCACGAATATAATGCATTCCCTGTAAATGGAGTCTCCCTTTTTTTTTCTGGTACACTGGGATATATTTCTTCCACGAGACTCGGAAAAAAAAAAATACAATTGGGAACAAAAAACGCCCTTTTCCCTAAAAAATGATTTTCCGTTTCCGCGGTTTTGTTTTTCAAGCGCGTTTTCCCACCACCGGAAGTTGCACTTTCATAACAATGTTTTTCGTCTATTATTTGCAAATAATTGAGTCTACGCGATACCCACAATTTTTTTTTCTTTCAGAAAAATAATTTGCTAGACTAGCGGAAAAAAAAAGATTTTCCTTCGGTGATTTGCCGCCGGCGAGCAATTATTATCATCCGTGATTGGCATCTAAAAATGACGCAGCAGAAAATGCAATACACTATTTTGACCATTCGGGGAATTTTCTATTTTTTTCATTCCGGAAAAATTGCTGAAATTTTTCCACCTCTCTGTGAAGAAACAAAAATGTCCAAATCGACAGAGAATATATTCTCCCTCGCACACTTCGTATGTGTGCCAATAATGAACATTGGAGGGACAAAAAATGGTGTTTTCATCCCTAGGCGCTTGCGGTCCAGGCAAAAAATCCGGAACGAGAAAATATCGGACTCGGGGTCAGGTCGTATACAAAGCTCTATAGATATATATCTACATACATATATACACATATGTATATATATATATATATCGCATACACAATGTGTATTGTTCTTCCGACTCGCGAATAGAGGGAGTCGCGCTTTAGTTGTTGGAAAGTGGTGAGTGCAATCCAAGGCCCTCTCTCCGAATTTCCATAATTTACGGGTCACCGGCGAATGCCTCGTGATCAAGGCTTACAATGAACAACAATCCAAGATAGAGGGCGCGTTTGCTGGGTGGGAGCCACCCCCACCTTTTCCCACCCTCGGCCTTGCCATTGTGGGCGGAGGCATTATGTCCAACGACAAGTTGTATCCCCTTTTGTGTACCGAGCGGTTAATTGTTTGGTTTGAATTGGAAGTACGAAGACTTGTCCAAGTTGTAGATCTGTGCACAGTGCAGATAATATGTTGATGCAAGCTATGAAACCAGGAGATATCGTGTATTTTCATCACCCCATATCGTCTATTACTCTAGCGAGTTGCTTCGGAACTAGAATTAATTAATAACAGAGTAACGGATGTTCCGTACGAGTGCATGTTGAATTATGGTTTGACAAGTGAAACTTCATGGCGAATACACGCGCCCTTCCAAAACGACAGGAATATTATTTCACCGGCGTATTTCATGCGCAATTTAAGTTCTGAGAATAATTTTCGGCGAAATGAGTTTCATTGGACATTTTTGGGAAAATAAATCCGAAAGTTTGTAAATGCTTTATACTCTATTTGCTGTAATATGAGGATACACAGGATAATTTAAAGTTTCCATAGCTTGCACAGCGCCGGAAGGGCTTAAAATCCTATTGTACGAAGTTTGTTAGCTATTTCGTGTTGTTGTAGCCATTATTCTGCCTCCACCTCGAAACCTTTAACGCACCGGTGCTTGAGATGGGGAGACGAAAATCAATAAGCTGTCGGCTATCAACGCAGAATCATGGCAAGAATCGAACCCCAAAAATTTCGAGAAAATCCATCGACGCCTTTTCGAGTAAATCGAGTTTTAAGTTTTTGAGGTTATGCCGCAAATCGACACGAGCCATTTTTTTTTTATTGTAGAAAAATGATTGTCTGACTGCTGGATTAATTGACTGAATCAATAAACCGCAGAAATTTAAATTGAACTTCCGTTTTCCAGGCTTCAAATCAAGCGATCACTGTCCCAGGTGCGAAATATGGTTTGCAAATTTTCATCATTAAAACTTGACCACGAATCGTCGCGCACGATGAAAAATTAATTTTATCGATACGCGGTCGCTGCCTATAATAAAATATGGAATGTTTGAATAATAAAATCTGCGGAAAACAAAAGATACGAGTCATAATTGTGGCCGGTCATTGCAATTGGCCTCGGTACGCGTTCACATAACCTTAAAAGGTACGCGTCTGTTCCGGGGAACGTGCAGTTAATCGCCGTCATTATTTTTGAGTGGCGGAACTTCCGCGAGGATTTTTCGCTCACATGCGAAAACAGAGAAGCACGTTCAAAAGCTTAATAGGCTGCATAAACGGTGCACGGATATAATTTGATGGAAGTTTGCCAGAGGCTAGATAATGAACGTCAAAGACCTCTCATTTTATTGAAACAAATTTGGATTAAGCTTAACCTTGTAACATAATAACAAGACCTTCATTTCCCTCTAATAACGACAGCAATACAAAGTGGGCAACAAGTGAGCGGGGTATATAAATAGGAAACTCCGCCTCGCAGTGAAAAATTAGTACACTTTTTCCTTCCACTTTTCATATTCTGCAAAGCAAGTGGAGTAAATACTCTGATGGCCTAATTAATTGACAGCTCTTACCGGAAGAGATCTAAGCTGAAGAGCTCGACATTCCCCGCTGTACATTTCCTTTTTCCACAATTTTCCGGTGCAAATTTTCCTCTCTTAACTTTTCTTCTCCTCGGCACATTTTTTTTCACGCTTTTCTGGCGCATATTTCCTACTGCACTTTTTTTGGAAACCTTTTTCCGGCATAGTTTTTCTCACCCAATTTTCCCTGTGTCCATTTTCCTGTGCACAATTTTCTCAGGTACAATTCCACTCATTTCCGTAATATCGCGTGTATCCCCGAATTCTAATCTCTGAAAAAAAAAGAAATTGAGTTTTCTTTTCCTCTGCACATTTTTTGTACGCGATTTTCCGGCGCTGATTTTCTCACCCAATTTTCCTAATGTCCAATTTTCCCGCGCCCGAATTTCCGACCCAGATTTTCTCGGGCACATCTCCAGTCATTTCCGTAACTATCGCTTGCGCCTCTAAATTCTAATCTCCATATCCATAACAGTGTTACTCAGGAAAATGAGAGAAAAAGATTTTCATTTATACAGAGTGTACACGAGCGAGAAAAAGTCTAGGAAAATACATGCACTTTGGTTGTTTTCATCACGAGGCAGTCTAACGCCAACGAGAACGGTTGTACATAAGATTACCCGGATAAATCTGCAGCTCGAGGTCCCGGTACCAGTGAGTCGTTACTTCCCTCTACGCGCTGCATCCATAAGTGCATACTATCGCGTTTCTTGTTTGTCCGGGGCGCAACAAAAGTGTATTGTAGTTAAGAGCAGTGGCGAAGGTGGATGGTAAGAAACAGAGTGCAAAAGGCGGAGTCGAGACATCCTACGGGAGTTGGATAACTGCGGGGCTAAGGTAACCGAGCGTTAAGAGGGTTGGCATAGTGCTGTTGCCTTTTCTCCCCTCGATCTCGCTACAAAACCGCGTAATTCGAAGTGAGCGCTCTTTTTTATCCTCTTCACCGATACTCCCTTCACTTCCGGGTTTGCAAGCTGACGATAACACCGAAGCTTACGTCTTATTGCACTTTTCATGAATGAAAAGCTCGCCGAGAGATGGAAAATAAATGTATTATATTTCAATAAAATTTCGTTGATTAATAAATTTTGTTTTTCATTCAGGAGCTCACTGATATTTTATTTTTAATTGCGTTTCTACGCACTTTCGTAATTCTGTCGACTGTTCTGAAAATTGAGAAGGCCTATGGAAAATAAATGCATCTGATGAGCAGTTGGAATCTCCACACCATGCGAAACACCATAAAAGCCAATTAGTTTAATTATCGGTTAATTAGTTATTCGCCGACGGCTTCCATGGCCAATACGTTCGACTTTTAATTGGATGTAATTTCGAATCTCATGGAATTTCGCGTAAAATCACAGCTAATGGAATAAAAATAAACAAATTAATTGCTCTGCTTTAAAAATTTATTTCAATGAATTAAAAATAAAAGTAAAAATTTTCCAACCATGGAGTGGCACTTTTTCCAGATATATAGGAAAAACAAATGTCCACTGGAAATATCGAATAGTTCAATAAATCGATTACAAGGTAATTTAATGCTCGGAAGGACGAAAATGTGGTTTTTCACTCAAACGGCCCTCATTTCTCACCCAGTGGAAAAAGCATCTAGAAAAAAATATCTTTAATTCACGTTTTTCACGACGAAATCCCAGAAACCCTTGACTCGGGGGGTCGTAGGCCTGGCATATGTTTGAAAGCAAACTGTGTCATTAGTGGAAATTCTCTCTTTTCACCGAAATGAATCACTTTACAGAACCCTAGTGAAAATCTGGACTCTTCGCGCGGGGGGGGTGACATTAAATGGTCCCTAGTCGTGGAAAGAAGGGAAGTGTCCGTTCGCTGACGGTAATTAGTGCATCAAAGCGCAATTACCCGAGCGATGAATGTCGGACCGAGCCGTCGAGAGTCGGAAGGAGTGATGAATGAGGTAAAGAAGCTTGGAAGACCGGCGTATTTTCTCGCAGAGCCTTGCGGCTCGTTACGCTTGAAAAACTAGTCGAAAACTAGTAATAAAAAGTGGAGGAAAGCTTCAGGGACCGAATTCCCTTGGTTCCCGAGGTCTGATTATTATTTTTCTTCTTATTATTATTATTATTTGTCGTCTCTTTTTCATCTTCTTCTCCTACTTCAGCTGCGTCTCCCCGTGCCATTGCCTTTGCCAGGCAGTGCTTTTCGTTGAAATTTTCGTTAATTATGCAAGCCAGTTCATTAACGTCATGGCGGAGAAAGGGTCGAAGGCCACAGTTACCACGAAGCGCGATGGTGGTAAGGAATAGGTATATGGGAGTGGCGGAGCCATCCCAGACATGGATAGCCGGAATTTAGTTGAGATTTCAGACACGAGAGGAATTAAATCGTAAAACCACGATGAAACGCTCCCCGTATACATCTTCCCGGGCCTGAGTTTGGGGTGAGACACCGCGAACTTTGAATTAACTGCTGCGTTATGTATACGCGTTAGGGGTGCGTGCTCTTAAAGATTTTTACGACAGAAGCTGAAGGTCCGTTTAAAACGGATGAAACTCGGTAAACTATCCGCCGGAAGTGCTCGCGCAGAATTGCTGTGGAAAGAGTTCACCATTTCCCCAGTTGCCGAAGAGTTTGATTAAGTGAATTCTGTGTCAGGCTTTTAGAAATTACCCGACGAGATCCCGGCCAAAGTACTGGCTGGATTCTGGCCAAAATCCGGTCAGATTCTGACTAGATTCTGGCCAGAAAATTTTATTCCACAATTGTGACGCCATTTTTTATCCCAAAGTGACTTTTGCATCAAAATCAATATTTCCAAGTCAATTTTCAAATAATCGAGAGCTTAATTCCACAAAGCAGGAATATGTGAAGCATTCCAACGGCAATTTGAACATCACTTTCGATCTCCTTGAATACGAAACCAAATTGAAACATGAGCCCGTATTGAATAATCAAAATATCGGATTTTCATTATTAAATCGTCTTTCCGAGTACGAAAGTAGTAATGAGGCCCAGATTCGGATGAATTTTGACTGGGAGAACTGGCAGTGCTTTGGCCGGAAAATCGTGAATTATTGACTGAGAAAAGCCCAGATGATTCGGCGGAGATTCGGTAATTGCAGTCAATGCGCCAATCACGATACGTTATCATATGGCCAATAATTCACGTTGACAATAACCATACTATAGGCTTGAATAATGCAATCACCCCTCATTGCCGGTGGCCGGTGCATTGTCCATGCAATTAATCAAGTATACACTCACCCCTTTACCCAGTATATCCCATGGCACATACAGTCAAAGCTGCCTAGTATGGATGCACAACGTGACAGGCGTCAATGTCCCAATTACTCATCAGCTTCGCAGGGAGAGCCATTTAAACGTCGCCATTTACCTCCGCGCTTTTTCGGCCTCGGTTATCTCGTTGAAATGCATTTTTTTACTACGGTTTCTTAACTTTTCAGGTGGCTATCTCGTCACGGACGAAAAATCACGGATACGCTTGCTCCACCGTGAAAAATTGTCTGCGGCTGTACGTTGTACAGTCTCAACGCGAGCGGTGTCTTTTTCAAGCTTTAAAAACGTAACGCCTCGAGAGATGCTCTGTTTTACGTACTCCACTTGCTCCCCTCGTTCTCGTTTACTCCCTACCCCCCTCTGCCACTTCTGCCGCATGCACACGTCTACATATCTTCCGGTTTTACCTTCTACTCGCTTTATCTCACTCTCCCATACTGCGATTTCCTGTACCATGCATTTTCCCTCAGTTCTGCTTTTTTTTGCCATCGAGATTCCCTCCTGCAACTCGTCACATCGAATTTTGACTCACAGGAAATTTTTGGACATTTTTTTAACGCAGTTTTTTTCCAAAAAATGTGGATTTTTTCGAGTGCAAAGATCTCGAAAAATGACCCGAAACAACAACTTTTATGCGCAAACGATTTTTTGAAATGAATTGATTTTTTTTTAATTACGATTTTTGAAATATTAGATAAAAAATCTAGAAAATGGCACTTTGATGTGATCGATTATGGGACAGACTTGAGATGGCGGAAAAAAAAGTGGTTGAATTGACAGAGAATGCTTTATGTTCGGTCTGCCTGGACGTCGGTTTATTCCCCTTGAACTTTTTATGTGTATAGGTATTTTATTGTCCATGACGGGTGACGCACTGATGAGAAACGGCAAAGTTCGTCGACAGTTCAAGCGTTCCCCTATACACGTGTGTACGAAGAAAAATATCTCATGCACGAGGTACTTGATATGCCTTGAGAGACTCTCTCGTTGAGTGCCGACAGAAGAGGTCAAGAGATGTTGACACCTGGATTGAAGCGAGCTCAAAACCCTCTTGTTAAAAAGCTACGACTATTACTCTTGGTTCTTGCATGTACGTGGTTCAAACTTAAGTGCAACTGTGGCAGATTATCGCCAATATTGTTATTTTTATAATAGCCAATAAATAAATAAATTAGTCCCAAATTTATTTTTGGACATTACAAATATGAGATATTCTCTAATCTTAAAAAAAATTAATGAGTATTCGAGTCGAGCTGGTAAAAAAAATTGTTAATTATTTTACCAGTATTTTCTATACAGGGTTTTTCAAAATATAAATAACTTTTTATTGTCTACAAATATAAATTTAATTCTCAAATTTATTAAATAGTTTTTTTCATGAGAATAAATGATGAAACCAAATTTTACATGTTTTCTTACAAAGTTCTGTTAAAATATCAATTAGATTTTTATAACCACTTCCACCGAATAATGAAAAGCAAGCCAATTTCGTTAAGCCCGGAAATCTTGAGTTCCTATAACTGCAGAATTTACACAATACTCGGTAACACTCGGCACATTACTCGGTAAATTGTTCCTTCTCATTCAATTCCACGATATTACTTTGTTTTTATTATGAGCATTTCAAGCTTCACGTGCCACTTTTCCGACTCGTGCTCACTCCGGCGTCTAAAAAACAATTCGCTAATTTATGGGGTATTATTTTCCTGCTGAATCGCTGGCAAATTACCACGAGAAACATTTACACATTTGCACAGGAAAATTACTAACTATATCTACAAACCTTGAATACATGCTGCGTTATAAAAACTGTTTTTAAAAAATATTTTTTGTATTCTGATAAAAAATTTCTTTTTGAATTTACTCATCAACTCCGAAATTGTATTAATAATTAATATTATCATTTAACCTTGCAGAAGAAAATCGAATTTGCATATAAATATATTTCACGACTTTTAGTCAGAAAAGTACCTTTGACAAAAAATTTGCATAACGAAATTATCCATAAAATCGCTCGCCATTAAATCCCATAAGGTCCTTTCATTTTTACGCCGAGTATTTCTAGCTGCAAGTGCGATGCGTAAAGTTTGATTTTTGCGATTTCATGGAAGCTTGACTCCCTCAATCAATTATGCAACGCCGTCCTTTACTTACTTCGCCGCCTGTTAATCAGTTATAAAACTTCTGCGATATTGTACTTTTGCCAGGTGCTTACAAAATTTATTATAAAAAAAAGGGGACAAAAAAACGCACATATTTTCATTTGAGATGAAACGCTAAAAATTACAAATCAGTTTTCGAAAAATCCTTCCCAATTTTACCCTCAATTTTTTTCTAATTAAAAAAAAATCCCATTGACACCTTCTAAAAAATAACATTTATTCTCCACTATTTTCCTTCAGCAATAATAATTCCCCGTGTATCGAAAAGCGGAAAAAGCTCAGCACTTTTAGTGTGTGAAAACCCACGTACACGAACTTTCAACCTTATTAAAATAAAAAAATAAAAAAACAAGCGACCCTTCCAATAAAAAAAAACGTCATTTCCCTCCTCCACTTAGCCTAATTGCAAAAATTATCATAACCGCGTTATGCGCGAAATAACTGCACGTTAAATTCCGCGGGGTTATTCAATTTTCATCCGGACTATTCCGCGTTGCAATTGCGACGTGTAAAGTTGAATTTTTTGCGCTTTCGTGGAAGCTCGACTCCTTTAATCAATTATGCGACGCGGGACTTTACTTATTTTCACCAGCATAAAGAAAGAAAAAAAAAAACATATCGCTTGCGCAGTAAAATTAGCACAAATGTATAGCTACGAGTGAAATATTACTCTCACTAGAAATCCAGATGAGTTATGGTGGAAAATATACATAAGAGGAAAGCTGCCGCAGGCGGCGGAGCTTGTTCTCGACGTATAAACGAAACAGTGTTTTCGTGCGTAATTCTGCAGAATGGATTTTCCGAGGCTCCGAGGAAAACGAGGACGGACGTTGATGGGCACACACGCCAGTCATCGCTGGGCGCGTACACGTATTCCAAATGTTGCCCATTGCTAACTACACGAAACCGGGAGAAACGGAATACAGTACCTGCCGCTTTAAATTCAGAGGAACTGCAGAGGGAGTAGCAGCAACGATGCCCACCACTCGTCGCTCAATTTCCCTCCACAGTGAGCGCACCACTCACCCTTTAATTCGCTGGTACTTTTCACCGTGACAAATTTCATTCTTGCCAAGAAACGTGCATCGAATAACTCTTTCGTATCCTGCGCTACATCTGTATACATATATATATATATGTATATATGTATGTATGTGTATATAGATATAGATATATTTGTGAAGGTTTCCACCAACACTGGGCAACACTTCAACCGCATTTATAAAAGAAAAGAAAAAAATTGGATTCGGAACGCGTAGGTCCTGTAAACGAATGGCCGTACAGCGAGTATTATTAGCTTATGGCACTCAGTGAAAAATGCATTGATCATCGATTCCATCCTCCGGGTTATTGAATCGTATTAGAAATTCAATGGAAAATAGTGCTACGAGATATAATGGGGGAAACCTCTTTTTGTTTTTTTTTTCAGTCGTTATCCAATATCGGGAAAAAATTGAATTTATTGATAGCGCTTGCGGAATGATGAGAATTCAGGGTTTTTTCTTTTACATCCTGCTGTCAGATTCATTGGAAAGTGAGAACATTTTTTTTTTTTTTTTGGGGGTTTGGAGTAGGAGAAGGGGGTGTTTGAAAGGGTTCAGTGGGTTGAGCGTTGAATTTTGGAAAGCAGACATTTTTTTTTCTAAATCATGTGGAGAAAGCATGCACTTTCTTTTTTTTCTGTTTTGGTTCTACAGAAAAAAATTGATTTATCATCGATGCAATTTTCGATAGCCGGAAATTAAATGCGTGCAAAAAAATTGAAACACTTACAGAGATTTTGTATCGTTATCCAGTAACGAAATGTGATTGTAAATATGAAATTCATTGAAACATTTAATCGTTTACAACGAGCCGAAAATTCGTTGGAATTAAAGTCCACTCTCAATTCCCAAAATTCTATAGGAGATGAAAAATGAAAAAAATATGAGGAGGAAATATTGACGGTATCGACATCTGATATGGAATTGCAACAATTGTATCGACGGGAAATGGCAATGTGTGTTTTTGACAAGCGTTTTTTAATCAACGATACATTTTGTTCGTAAATAATTGAGCTCAACGAATTCGTTGATCAGTTACACAAGATTTTTTATCACTCAATTATCGGTCCTGTAATTCCACCGCAAACGCTATGAAAATATTCCCAGCCCTTGTTTGCATTCGGCAAACTATTGTACTATTTATTACCAAGTCTGCTTTTAGTGAAATCCAGGAAAATATTGTGCCTGACAATGTATCAGGGAAACAAAGCTCGAGAGTTGTTGACGGAAGAGTTTAAGGATAATATCCAATCAGATGCGATTATATTTTATATACAATCCCTTGCCTACAAAAATGAATAAAATACAATGGAAAAATAAATTATTATTATTATTATCATTATTAATAATTCTGAAACGCTCCTCACTGTTGCGAATTTTCCGAGAATTTTCAAGAATAAAAATAATTTTTTAATTTATATCAATAACAAAATTCAATTTTTTTTTTTCATTGTATTTAACATGCCACGTTGGCAATTAGAGGATTTAGGTAAATAATAAAAACAAAAATAATGTTGAAAAGCTATTGCTTGAGAACGACTAATTATAATTGTTTATTTAATTACGTACTTTTGCAAAAAACTGTGGATAATTCACTGTCCTCACGTATAATATTTTAGCAAAATTTAACCGCATTTAATTTTCATCTTAATTCCAATTCTCACGAAGTTCCTCAAATTTCCGATAGGCGAGTGCGATGCAATACCGCGTTGAACGAAGTGCCGCCAGCTTGTAATAGATTGAAATAGGGAGCGCGAGGAAAGCTTCGGTGATTTGGAAACTATTAGGTAGCTGTCGAACGTGCGGAATTAATTGCTGAAATATTTACACGTTTCACCGATCGACACTCATATGCATGTCGCTTTCGTTGTATGACAATAGAAGTGCTCTTTGACATACGTTGACACGTGTTTCGGGAAACGTACGTCGCCGACGGCCCATAAACGGCGTAGTTATGCCGATGACAGTGCAGTACATATTTATAGAGCCTGCAGCTATTCGGCTATAGTGAAATTTGAGGGAAAGGGTTATTCAGGCCTTCAAAATTGAGCCCTTTCTCAAATGGTTCCTCGATTAACGACACTGATCATTTTTTTTTTTTTTTTTTTCATTTATGATTTAAATTACAATTTTCAGATCCTTAAAAAAAAATGTCTTTCTCCATTTATTATCACAAAACTATTTTTTCGAGATGTATATATTTTTTTTTATTCGTAAACTTTGTTTCACAAATTTATGAAAATTCAGGAAAGATTATTTATTTACTTGAGAATTATTTTTTAATACCTTGAGGCTCATTTAAAAATCGTATATGGTTTTTTTTCAGACTCGAAGTTGATGGTCAATTTTTTTTTTTTTTTGGCAGAAGCAGGATTACAAAATCATCTAGTATTATTACTCATAATTACCGATGGCAAAGTTTTGTCTCAGAATCCGAGGAAAATGATCCTTTTGTTTGTTATCATGGATGTACGTTTCTCTTCATGTATTCGCAGGTCATAGAAATGAAAATATGCGATATGCTCGACACCGTAACAACAGAAATTAAGCCCTGCGTCCTGCAGCCCTACGACTATTAATTCCGAGTGCACTCGGATGAGTCCAAAGGGACAAAACTTCGCAGGACTCAGGCTGCACTTTACTCTGAAAGCAACGTAAATTCGCTAATCTCGTAAGCTCCGTTGTGCTCGAATATGGAAACGCACGAAGCTCGCCTGATAAAACTGGTCAGTTTACCCCAATGTTTCGCATGGTCATTGCAGTTAATTTAAGGGGTATTATTAATGATTTCATGGTCAAACGATGACGAATTGTTCCCTTGAGTTATCATAATTATTACAAATTAATTTTTTTATAATTGCTTTTTTTAATAACACAATATTCCGAATCCACCATCAAATTAATATTTAATATTTGAACATTACAAAATTTTTAATCAATTTTATTTTCATTTTTCATAGAAACGAAATTCCAATTAAACGCACTATTTTAATTGGCGATTATACTCTAATATAAATTATAATTTAATACAAAATTTCGCGACGGAAATGTGACGTCAAAATCAAATATTCGACATTCTGTACTCGTAAAAATGTATGCTGTCAATTTTGAATAATTGCTGTTCACAGAGACGATAAATATTGACAAACAAATGTGTATTCCGAATTTTAAATTGAAACAAATGACAATGATCCACAATTCCACGCTAATATTCCCACTGTTTTAATTATTGAAAATAATACCTGCATAATTTATGTCCAACGACAAATCCTAGGGTTTAATGAGCATAATTGTCCACATCGATGAACTCATTAAATTGTTTCGAATACATATCCCATTGAATACCCGTTCCCATTCCGTTTAACTGTCCATTCACTGTCGTTTTTTACCCTTTATTGTTTTTCCTGAGCCGTCTGTCTCCCCTTCGTCACTTCAGTGGTTATACGCTATTGACTTTATGCCTGGCTCAAACTCCAACATTGTCCCCGTTCTTCTGTACGTTTTTTGTTCGTCTATAGCTTCAGGCGAGCTGCCAGGAGGGTGCGAAAATTTGGCTTTTCTTCGTGACGCGAACAGCTCCTGAGGCATCGAGTGCTATGTATATATTTATACATATACATACATTTATTTATATATATATATATATAAAGGCTCAGGAAAATCCCCGTGCGACCGGAAGTCTGTGTCAGTATCATCATCCCCCGTATCGATACAGTATATTAAATCCTGACTGAAGAAATAGGAAAAAAATAAGAACCCATCGACCCAGAAATCTCTGAGTCTTTATATTAATCTCCCGGTGGAAAAAAAAAAAAAAATTACGTAGCGGTCTATCGAGGGTGGTTTGATAAATGAAAGTGGGTCATACGCTGTAGCGCTCACGGTGAACCAGCGGCTCCTTCAATTTTTTTTATTTTTTTTTTGTGTTTTTTCGCTCGAACTTGCAAAGCCTCGTGTCGACGCACTGCATCGCTGCAAATCGATAGTCATCGATCGATCGCTATCTATATAGCAGAAAATCGGGAGCCCGAGAGCGTAAGCTTAAAAAAAAAGGAAGAAAGATGGGAAGCTGACGTAGAATGTCCCGATTAATCGAAATCCTTTCTCTGTGCATCCCTTGTGACTCATATTGCAGACCCTGCTGCACGATTCTAAAGAAAATAGTGATCCATTACCTGAAAGTATCGAGAGCTTCGCCAGGGATTTAGTACTCTCGTTACTATGACCACTGCAGAGATAATGGCTAAGTACGAATTGAAAAAACGGATGTCGTCGTCTATTTTTAATGACAAGGATTTTATTTTTATTTTTATTTTTTTGTTATCAATTTTTTATAATAGCGAATTTTTTGAAAACTGTGTCTGCTGGTTATGTACAATAACATTTTTTTTTCTCGTTGGGTTAATCAATTTGAAGTTATAAACATTTTTATAACCGTATATTTCAATTTGGATTGATAGGATAATTTTCTAATCATTTTCTAGGATTTGTATGTCAGATTCGAATGAGAGGAATTTTTTTCTACGCGTTTATCGATTTGGATTTTTTTTTTTTTGCTATCAATCCGCAATAAAAATTTACTGCTAATCGTAGTTATGATTTCTCTCTATGTCAATAATTATTGTATTTTCATAATTATTATACTATCCACAAAAATTAAATAGTGACTGATGCACTTAGTGAAAATTGCAGTAGTCCTGACACCTTTCAATAGGAATAATCAACTATTGATCCCTTCGACTATTTTTGTATTTCTATTGACCTCTTTTATGGTTACCTCAGCTAGCCTTTTATCAGTCGCAATTACCGTGAAAGTATCAAAAATAGAAGATGGCATAAAGACAGTCGCCTAGATAATTAATAAATTAAATATTCACTCAATTATTTTCAAGGTCACCACTATTTTTCGAGTGAACTATCAATTTCCTGTAAAAAAATTTGTTACCAAACTGTTGTTCATCACAATACATACAATAATTGTCCAAACGATAACGCAAATATAATTTATCTTTATAAAATGCGTCCACAATAATATTCCCTGCCCGATAAAATTTTTTCGTGATTATCTATTTTTCGATTTTTATATACCACGTGACGTAGCGCAACGTAAAGATTCCTTACCAGGTCACGAGGTTTATCAATGTCGTAGTTTGAAGTCCCGTCGATATTTTCGCCTGAACTCGTAGCACAAAATTGTTTATACCTTACATCACAAAAACTTTGATTTTCTTGTTTTTGGATAATTATTCGAAACGTTAATCACCGCAGTTGTCACATTGATGCGTCACGTCCTTGAAAATCAGTGAAATTTGAGTGATTATGAAAATGACATGAAAGTTATTATGGAATGAGTGAAATATGTTGTTTTTTTTTTTTTTTAATCGCAATGATGTTCAACTTTTGCTTTTGTCGGATAAAAGCGAGAGAGAGAGAGAAACGTTTAAGCGCGGCGCGAAGTAACACGGCGGACGGCACACCTCTGGTCGAGGCGCTGATACGGACCACGGAAGGGAGGCTGCGAAACTGAGATCCGACCACAGAAGAGCGAATGCGCGGGCGCGCGCACTCACCCCCCGGAATACGGAAGCCCGGCCAACCCCCCCAGTCGACGAACGTATCTACGCCGTGATGACGAAACAGAACAAAAATAATCTAAATAAGCTTAATTTCACAGTTGTGTAATTACACATGGTACGTCACGTGAATTTCGATAACGTATAGTTACCTGCGGTTTTTATTTTATAGAATTACAGCATTTTTGAAATAAAGTTATGCAACAATTGATTATTGTTGAAATTTTGGGAATTTTTCAAATTATTGATAAAATGATAATGTTTTTTTTTTAATTTTGCAGGAATTTTTTCTGGAATTTGTTTTGTTTTATTTTTGTAATTGAAAAGTAAACAATGAATTTATTTTATTTTTCAGTGTATGGAAACCGACGAATATTTCTATGCTGTGATGACGAAACAGAACAAAAATAATCTAAATAAGCTTAATTTCACAGTTGTGTAATTACACATGGTACGTCACGTGAATTTCGATAACCTATAGTTACCTGCGGTTTTTATTTTATAGAATTATAGCATTTTTTAAATGAAATTATGCAACAATTGATTATTGTTGAAATATTGGGAATTTTTCAAATTATTGATAAAATGATAATGTTTTTTTTTAATTGTGCGGGATTTTTTTCTAGAATTTGTTTTGTTTTATTTTTGTAATTGAAAAGTAAACAATGAATTTATTTTATTTCTCAGTGTATGGAAGCCGACGAACATTTCTACGCTGTGATGACGAAACAGAACAAGAATAATCTAAATAAGCTTAATTTCACAGTAGTGTAATTACACATGGTACGTGGAGCTCGATAACGTGAATCTCGGGCCGGATTTTACAGAATTTGTACATGTTCACTGGTGCGGTTATTGTTCTCCTCTGACAAACGACTGAATTTTCATTACACACGAGTGCAATTAACGTGAATTTTTATTTAATTATTTTTATGTCATATATCTTTACTAATTTCAATGGGTTTTTTTTTTTTCAATAATTATCCGTAGGTTTGGTTTTATAAAACATTTAAGTTTCAAAAATAATTTATAAAATAATAACATTTTTATATTACTTCCCAAGTTTAAAAAAAACATGTAATTTTTAATTAAAAAATTGTATTGAGGTAAGGAGATGGGAATTTTACACACAATTTGTAAATAGTCTTTCTGAGTTCAATTTTTTTCATCATATTATTTTATTTTATTTTTTTCACTTTGAAACATTTTTCAATTGTAAAATAAACAATGGAGTTGTTGACGCTCTGGGAGGTGATAGATCGGCCAATTTCCCCGCCGATAAACGTATTTACCCTGTGATTATGAAACAGAACAAATATGACGAAAGAGATAAAAAAATAATCGAGATAAGCTTAATTTCACAGTAGTTTAATTACGTATCGTACGTGAAAGTCGATGACGTGAGCCTTTGGGCAGGTTTTACAGGATCCGGGTGCAGATGAGTGTGCGCTTGTGTGGTTTTTATTCTGCTCTGTTAAGCGAATGAACGTTGATTACACCCGAGTACAATTAGCGTGAAAATTGATTGTTTTTTCGACGATATTATATAATTCTTTATATCGGTACTCTCCGATCAACAGTTCGCTGCCGCAGATCATCGAATTGCAATGTCCCATCGTTTCCGTTAATTATTTATCGTGCAATCGACTTAATGACTTATTTATCAACAATCATTTGCGGCTTTTATTTTATAACACGTGAAAATTGTTCAAATAAATGATAAAATAATCAATTCTGCAAAATTATTGATATCAGGAATTATTAAAACCATATCCATTTTTAGCAAAAAAAAATCGTCACTTAATTTATTCTGCATCTAACAATCAATATATTTTTCCACTTTATGTTTTCAATTTTTCCACTTTTTTGTGATATCGTATGGAAAATAAATTGCCTCTCGAGTTATTTTTGCAAATCAACGGAGTGCCGTTTCGTGGCGAGCTGGGTGAAAAAAATAATAATAAAAAATACACATTGTAGTGAGTAGAGATTAATTCCCGTTCCAATACTTTTTCCATCAGAAAATAGGGATACCTATTTGAAAGGAACCGTGAAAAGGCTGCGGTCGAAAAAATTAAATGGCGTGTCCGGCCCCTGAATAAAACTATTCAATACATTTTAACATATAAAAATGCGTTCAAACATTATTGTCCAACGTAACAAAAAAAAAAAAAAAAAAGTGTGAATAAAAATACAATTTAATTTAATGTAATTTTTATTTCACTCTCAGTATTTTCTTTACTTATTTCCCTCAATTTTATAATTTTTTTTTTGTGTCCTTAGAATATTTAATCTCTTCCTTATTTTGGAATATATATACATTTTTTTAATTCGACTAATTAGACATAAAAAAATAGTTGAAAAAAATAATAATCTGTCACACTTTTTCCTATCTATTGATGGATTTTGTCTTTGACGGATTTTTTTCTTGATGACTTTGTATTAAGCTGCTGTTTTGGACTTTGCAAGACGTTAAGCAGGTTTTATGCAAACCGACATAGATTTAACGTAGTTATTTCTCGAGGAAGGCGGCATCGTGTTGAGGAACGAAATGGGTATCGAGCGGATGGCGGTTCGAAGTTGGAAGGGTCGACGAGAGATCAAAATCCCTCGAAACTTCGATAAGCAGCTTTGGTGTACCTAAAAGCAAAATCTAATAACGAATTGTTGAAGAGCCTGTTCATCCTAGAAAATCCTCGATGGCTGGCAACGAGCCAGTTACCAATTACTCGTTGTCCACTTCTCGGCGACATGTATTCAAAGTTGGGAGAAGTAGCCGTCGACGTTCACCAACCTGGAGTTAAAATCTCTCGTGCATTGAACTCCGATAATAAATCAATAAACTTTCCGAGTAGACTTCTCCCAGCCAGACTATAAAATTAGAATTACGCGTTTTCGGTTGGCAAGAAATGCAACTCCTTGATTTATCGCATCGTACTGCTACCTTAATTCAAAGAAAAATAATAAAAAATCTCACCAACTCATAGATCACCATTTAAATTTTTAATTTGCATAATATCCTGAATATACTCAAAATAAAGCAGTGCAGACGAAATTTATTTTGAAAAACAATAACAATATCAAAGAGTCACTGATAACTTTAGAATTAAATTTAAACATGCAGCATCACTAAATAAATGGTCCATAAGAAGAGCCTATAAAATTTCTCACGCACGTTAATCCAAACATTGTTTAATTAATAAATGAAAAACACTGTGAAATGAAAAATTAATTTCCCGGGCAGTTTAATTTCCGGTTTTACATTGAGCAAGCGTATCGAGAAAATACTTCATGTTTTTTTTTTTATTTTCCGGTTCGTCAATATTCAACGAATACTTTACAAAAAACCGGAAAAACAACAAAATAACAGCCTCGCTAACGGATCGACGTAAATTCTAATAAAAACTGATCAAACCACTAGCGAAGCTCGTACAGTAGTTTCCCATTAGTGTTCATTAATATTTCCGTACTTTTATCAGGAATTTTTCGCTAAAATCTCCAGCGATATTCTGGAAAATCGATGGACCACCGGTACTTCCCAGTGCTCAGTGGAACGAGTCCGTATCCTGTCGGCCTCATCCGCAGCCTCCGCTACGTGCGGACCACACAGTGGCAGCAATAAGTGCGTTTCATTAAAAGCTTCCCACAGCAGGAGCTTCCACGTACTTCTTATTACAACAATACCAAAGCCGCCGCTCTCTTGGTACAGCATTAATAATATAAAGCGCAATTTAGTATCAAGCCGTGGGGAAGACGTTACGAGAGCAGGCTATTTCATTTATAATTGGGTATATCTCGTTACGCTTCTTCGTGTGCATACAACATTAGGGCGGTCGTTATTTTGGTCCCAGACGATTTTTCAGATTGATGTTCCTCCCATAATTCGCAAATAAATAAATAAATATTCGCTTAAAATCATTTTTTTAAATATTAATAATACTTTTTTAGGAATACGACGTTGGAGTTTTATTTTTTATAGTAACAACCCTTGTAATTATTTTTTTTTGCTGTCCACTGTCAAGTTTTTTTTTTTCGACAATGGACTTGGAACGATATTAAGTATTTTGTCACTAATTTTAATCAACCTCATCAGCAACAAAAATTTATAAATATTTTTTTAGTTGTTAAAATCATAAGTACTTCATTAGTAATAACCCTTTAAGTATTTTTCAGTATTGAAAATTTGTTATTATTGTGATGCAACTTGAAAAAAAAAACGAAGGGTTTTGCTGTGGATTCGTGGTGTGCTTGTGCCCTTAACAGGAAATGTGTATACAGGAAAGCTCTTAATATTGCCTGCTGTTTGCAATTTTCTGACCAGAGCTTGAGTCCCGGTCTGTCTGCAATCCTCGCACAATTTTGCAGTGGCTGGCCGCACAGCCATGTGTATATATGTATACATGGTTACCACGAGCGGTTCCTGGTGCAGAGGCGCCACCACTTCAACCCATGTGGATCCCTTGACGCCGGGAATTAGGTCAACCTCTGCGTTTTATCGTGTCACGCACTCACGTAAATGTTCCTTGACTCTTTTCGCTTGATATATTACAGTACTTTTGTGGCAAACAATACTCCGCTGTATCGTTTGTCACAGGGCAGGAAAAATTGGAATTAATCCTGAACCATTCATAACGTGGACACCACCATAATTTAATGTTGAGCCTGGATTAACTCGTATCAGGATATATTCATTACTGTCCAGTTATTGTGGCACGTGCACACGCATTTTTCTATTTAATATGAAATCTATGAGGAATTTAATAATTCAGAATTTAATAACAGTATGAAAAATGCAAAAATGATAATTAATAAATTTATGAAAATAAATTAGACTAAAATTCAGAGGATGATCATCGTTAAATTTATTTTTGGATCGTTATTTCAACGACCCTGTAAATTATGTCATTGGATATTGGAGAGGTTCAATAAATTGAATTTAATCTGTGCATAGAAATTTCGTAGCCTAATTAATATTTTTAATGATTGTCGATCAATGTACAGGGATAAAGTTGCCATCTTTGGAGGGTCTCTGGAAAATTTAATATCTCTTTGAAAAATTGGAGAACTTCGGACAAGTTGCACGTAATTTTTGGACATTTTTTATTTTTCTTGCTGCTGCTGCTGCTCATAACGTGAAAGCTTTCGGTTCAGTGCCGACTCCAAAAAGTCCCAGGACGGTAATTGCTCCTCGTCGCTCGGTTCGGGAGCGTTTCGACGTCGTCGATTCTCCGAGTTCCATTTCGGCGACTCTTCGCGACTAGTCATCTCTTCCGATCGACTATTCGAGAAGTTAACGTCGATGCTGATGCGATCCCACATCGGGGAAGTTCCTATCGAACAAGTTCAATGAGATGAAAAAATGTTTATCGATTTTTCTCTCAACGTCTTCATAAAATATTGAATTTTTTCGTCAAAGTAAATCGTGTTTTGCGCACTAAATTCGCCAAATAATAAAAATAATCTCCTCATCTATCAGAGTAATATCAAACATTTTATCCCACGGTCCATTTCAGATATTAACTCTTTAACTGCCGGCGTAAGATATTTTGGACATTCTTCATCAGCTCAGCCACTTTTATTTATTACATTTTTTCACTCATTACATTGACAAAAAAATTAATAAAAAATGAATGAAAAACAAAAAAATTGGAAATTCATCAACGATAAATTCTCCAATTTTATTTTTTTTTCAGAATAATAAGGTATAAAAATATTCTGACAGGAGATTTAGATAAATTCACGTACGAAATACCCTTTTAAAAAAATAATCTTTTAGATTTACCTCTCATCGTTTCCCAGACAGGTGTCCGACTCTTTCGCAATCTGCTTCTGCCCGCTGATCCGATAGACGACGTCCAGGATGCGATGGAGGTCGAGTCCCAGGTCGGAAGTCGGGTTCTGGCTCTCAAGCCTCTCGTCAAGGTATCGTTAATCACGAGCATCTCTCGCTGCAGCTGTTCCTGACGTTCAGCGATGATTCCTCGCTGACGAGTGCTCGGCGATAGACGTGGCATTGGATCCAACAGCTGAGATTCCGACCTGCGATGAAATAGCTTTTTTCAAGTTCCTCTTTACCGGAGATGAGCCAAAAAAAATGATATATAGAGTACATAAAAAAATTGGACATAAGAGAAACCTCATTTTTAGTTTCATAAATAAATTCTCTACAACATTTATCAAGACAATATTTTTCCAATTTCATATTTCGTTTCATAAATCAATTGCTTACAACATTTATCAAGGCAATGTTTTCCCAATTTCATTTTTCATTTCACAAATAAATTGTCTACAACATTTATCAAGACAATATTTTTCCAATTTAATTTTTCGTTTCATAAATAAATTGTTTACAAAATGTATCAAGATAATATTTTCCCAATTTAATTTTTCATTTCATAAATAGATTTTCTACACAATTTGTCGAGACAACATTTGCCCAATGTCAAACGTCAGAGTGCACAGTATTGAGTATTCGTCGGGGAGGTCAGAGGTTTTTTAGACTCGAGTCCATTGATGGACATAAAAAAGTCAAAGTTTCAATCTTCCTCTCCCTTAAAACTGTTGCCGTAGCTTTCCCTCGCTAATACCCGAAAATCTCGGTGGAATAGTATCGCAAATCTAAGTAAATCCCGAGGAGGATCAGCATAGGAGATCCTAACATAAAGTGCCACCGCCCAATTAGCCTCTTCCTTCTGTGCTCGGGTCGCACGTAACGTTCACATCATTATAGGGAATAGAGAAGCTGGTCCCCGGATCATAAAATAACTTCCCCGTCAATTTCGGCTCGGATGGCTTCACCTGAAATCGCTTCTGTCCGTACTTTGAGGTAAAATGCTTGCAAAAATCTGCTCGTCGAACGCTGAAAGGAAATCGTCGTTCTTCTAGATTCAATTTAAAAGTTCTTCGCGGCCGAGGCGTTAAAAAAGTAGAACGCGGTGAAGCTATATCGATTCTCCGTACGTGCTACTCGAGTTTCGTCGGAGCTCCAAGATCGTGGGACATACAAGATTGCTTCTCTCCTGCTGCTACTGTTAAGGTCCACCCAGAAGCCCTTAAATTTCGCTCGGGGAAACCCTCGTGAACACAATCTCCACTCAACTATCGACCTCGTAACTACACTACATTGCTAATGCCGGCGGGTGATGGCAATGTGAGAAGTTCAGTTTATGGGATATCAATTTCGTGGGGACAAATGATATCCAGCCAAAGTTCGGGGACTTACACACACCCACACACACACATGTGGTACGTGTGTTAGTGTCGAATCAAAATTAGTTTCTCCGAGTCGTCGTTTAGGGGTTTCTGGGTCGAAATAATTAGCCGCTATCATACAGACTCCTTAAATTAACAGTTGAACAGTAAAATCAATGTTTTTGCTAGGAAGTTATCACTTGCAGGACCATAAATTAGGAAAAGGTTACAAAGAAAAATGAAAAGCTTGCTTTATGAGAAAAACTGGAAGTTACAGTCGTTTTTTAATTTTTTTTTTTAATGACACAAAAGTGCCCGTAAAAACGTTATGGTTATTTTTGAAAGTGTGATAAAGAAATGAAGGTTCTTTCCGAAAACTTGATAAAATTGTCCGAGTTTTGTAAAGCAGAATTTCTCGGGTTAAATAAAATTTAAATTAAAAAAATGTTTAACATTCACGTTTTTTCGACCTTAAATTTTCCAGCTAGTTTCACATAATAAAGTGCATTAAAAAATGTTCCCGTTACGGCCCTTCCTCTAATCGGGAATATGAAAGAGCAGATAAGTTTAATCGAGTCCCGTCCAGAAATTGCCCAGCGAGACGTGGTCTTTCTCCTCTAAATCTCCCTCCATAATATGGCGCAAAATGAATCTTAGATAAACCCTTTTCCTGTTTCACCTTCTCCTTCGTTACTTCAGTATTTTCAATGGAATTAAAGCGTCTACGTGCAGCGGGATCGTTTTTAAAAAAAAACTCAACTACAGTAATAGCTCCGAAAGACTGGTTCGTAAAGTAGGAAATGCGAATGTCAAACCGTGTAATTAAAAGAGTAGGTACATTACTCGGAGAACGGTTCCCCGTGTTGGCGGAGCATAATATACAGGGCATTTTATACCAACTCGACCCTCGCTCTCTCTCTCTCATTTCATGCCCCATTTCAAACTTTATTGTTCCATCTAAATTACAAAATTTAAATAATACGATAACGCTTTAAACAACTCTCAGAAAAAAAAAATCCCTGAAGTCTTGACATACATTAAAAAATTAAAACACTAACCTGACTGGATTTTTACTTATCCAACATCATGTAAGACTTCAATTTTCGTATTGAAAAAAAAACTATCGTATTGAAAAAATTATAAAATCCCCGTGCTAAATATATAGCTTATAAATAATAATAATAATAATGATGTAAATTATTTCAGAAAAAAAAAATCGGCTAAAAATAGTCGTCGCTTTTTAGAGACGAAAGAATAATATAAAAAATAGGGGATGAAATTGGAGAGGTCGAGGTCAACCGAACTCAGGTCCAGTTGGTATGGAATGGCCCGTACATCGATCGTGTGCGAAAAAACGTGAGCAGGTCCTTGCTATCTCGAAGCCCGAGGCTCGGAATGTACTCAGCATGATTGCGCAAGCACCGGCGATGGGAGAAACCCTACCACCTCGCAGCCCTTGGTTCCAACCCTCCCGACCACCCGGTCATCAATTACCACTCGTCGAGTTTTCATGTTTCGTCAGATATTAAACTATGCGCACGTCCACCCTCCCCCCAAGGCCCCCCACCCCCACCCCCTCCCCCTCCTCCCTCTTCCTTCCGGTACACTGCACCTCTTTATCCACCTTATTATATTATCGGTGTCAGTCGACGCGCGCAATATTACGGTGAGGCCACTTGATTAATTAACAGTCTGTCGCTGGGTGAAAGAACGAAGGGCTGGCAGAATTGAGTTAAAGAGCCAATACTCGCGTTCGCTCGAAAAACTTTTATCCAGTTTATATTATTTTCCTTATTTCTCTTATTTCCCCAAAAGAGGACAATTTACCTTGAGTTTCCAAAATTTTAATGTACTGACAAAAAAATTAGAGTTCACCAGTTTTGTAAGTTTTTGTTCACGTCGAAAAAAAAGATGTAATTAAATAACTTTTCGATAATGAGAGCGAATCATGAGAAATAAAAAAAAATGGCAGGATAGGAAACTAAAAGTATTACATTTATTTGATATATTTTTTTAAATTGTTGTACTCAAAATATTCAAAAATATCATAAGTTCTAAGTACATTTAAAAAAAGGATTTTTCAAATTTTTTTTTTCATGTCCTTTTGAGCCTCTTTAACGTTCTCTGGATCAAAGAATTTTACGAGGTGTTTTACCGCAATTTTATGTATTTCGTGGAGAACAATCCAATTTTCTTATGCTCGAAAGTAAAAGAATTCGATTTACTCCACAAACATGGTTTATTATATTTCTTCAGCGTTACCGTGGTCTTTGTACGTTCCATTTAATCGCCGGGTCGTAAAGGGTCAACTAACATTTACAATGAATAAACGTAGCGTTGCAAATTAAGTCCATAAAGCTGCGCGAACGTACTTCAGCTTTAATGGACAGCTTGTCGGCAAAAAAAATTGAGCTTACACACCGGTCCATTTTTCTCATGAACAAGCTTTCGAGCCGAGAGCAATACACACGTAGCAAAGCCTAGTCAAGACATGCTGTATCTCACGGTATAACAGTTATGTATACGAACCTCGGTGTATATGTTTGCCTGGGGGATCCAGAAGTATTCAAGTCCGGGCAACTGGTTCTCCGCAGACGTCGTGAAGTCTCTCGTGAAACTCTTTGAACTATATCCAGCATAGCCACCCTCTCGTTCTGTGGCAGGACAGCAGCAGCTTCCTGCAGGATCTTGATAAGCAAAATAGTGTTGTATATTAGAAAAATATGCCCCAGGTACATTGGTAAAGTAAATAAAAGTGAATGTTTTCCATATCATTATTGTCGGTGCTCGATCGAATTCACAAGGCCATAAAAAAAAAAAAGATGTCTTTTTTTATACGTTTATAAATATTTCTTATATTTCGAACTTGAAGAGCTTGTGATTTTTTTATCCACTTTGACGCTCATGAGCCAAAAAATGATCGCTTTTCACTCGAACCTCCTGAAAATGTCTGAAATTACTGTCAAACAAAAAAAAATTTCAACCCCTTCAAGAACAGTTACAGTCCTTTAAAAAAAAATCTCTAAATACCCACAAATGTCCATCTACAAAATGTAACGAAATGCCAATATAAGCCTTAGAAAAAAAATTTATATCTCTGGTTGCTAATAACATAAATGGGAAAAGCGTAATAAGAACCTCTTCGACTACTCCAGGGATTTTTTCCCAGGCTCTTCGGGATCTGTTTGCTGTCTCATCAGCAAGTACCACTTGATCGATTATTAGCCGAAAAAATCGGCTATTTACCGAATAATTCAAGAGGGGCGGTGTACATGACCGGGATTCATTAAATTATAAGGCGAGGCTGTTAGCGTCCGGACAAAGACAGACTGTCCTTCCTGGAGTACAGACAACTGTATTAGGTGCTTGGGCACAGTCTCGGTGGGGGCGGAGGGGCGTCGGTGAAAAATAATGAGTGCCATAATAAAATATCGTTACGCCGGGTGAAACTTTTTCTCCGTGGTAATGGGCTTCTCAGCTTCCAGCAGGAGTGTATATAGCGCCTTTCACGTGGATAGCACAGGACACACGCGCCCGGATAACCACCCTGAAGACTAACTTGGTACCGAGTCTATACGGGGAAAGAGAACATTTACGAACATGGAGTATATATGTTACCCGAAGGAACGGAAGAGGAGGAGAGAGAGAGCGTCCGGTATATCCATTAAAATTAATTTCATGAAAGCTGGGAAGCACAGTGGCATTAGCAGAGCTTTGAACGACCTTGCTTCCCCATCCTCCATCTTCAGGGGCATGAAAATAAACGTTTCCCACGAATAATAAGGTTTTATTAGTGTTGTCTATTATATTGAACACGCAGGAAAAACGTGGGGGTATCGGCACGGTTATTGTAGTGGTGCATATATGACCATCCTACACCCCCTCCCCACCCCTCGATTTTCTTATTGCAATGAGCTACACGCGGAAGCTTCAACCTATTATCGGAATCCGATACAAAATCTTTTTTAGGTTTTTTACTCGGGTCTTTAGTCGTTATAAGCGAATGCATATGAGTAAATGAAGTACCGACCTAATGAAGAGAATTTGCCACTGGAAAAATTACACTTCTGTGCATTTTTTTTTCATTTTTTTTAAAGAGGCTGTTGAAGAGTTGTGATTTTCAATACAGATGTCAACTTCTCACTGATTTTTTATGTTAAATATCGTTGTTGGATAATTCAATGCCGATTTTTTGTAATGTTGTATTATCGTGATTTTTCAAAATACCAAACCGGATATGAATATTCGATGGATGGGAAAAAGGGGGATTATGTTGAAAATAATCGAGTCCTTGTATTTTCATGATTGTTTTCGTGTACCAAAGTGGGTATGAAAAGTTGATGAATGGAGAAAAAAGAGGTGAAGGAGATATGAAAAATAGTGGGTTATTTATTCTTCATGGTTTTCGTGGAATGGTTGGGTTTCCATGTCCGACATAACCCGGAAAATCGTGTCTGCAGACAAAATCGAAGAGGGCTTCCCACAGGACTATGAGAATTCCCGTCTGAGAGGAGCGAGTCGTAGAAGATCACGGACTCGAGCCGGAAATTGGGTGAAATGGTAGAGCGTAGAAATCTCCCGAGGACTGGATATCCCGAGGTTCGCTAAAATAAAGTGAGAATACCGGGAGGGCTTACCCTTACCATCTTAAGCTCGATTATTCCCTGAGGCTTTCTACGTCAGAAGGCACTACCGTTTTCACTGCTGTGGGCGTCTCACGGGGGGCGTCACAAGATGTATAGTGGAATTCTCTATTATACCCCATAATACCCAAACTTTCTCTCTGGATATCAAAGGACTTTATGAATAATAACCATGGAAATGTAAAACACACCAATCGGTTTCGGGTTGTGACCAAATGTCAACTCAGGAGCAAATGTAAGTAACGTTACGTCACAGCAACAATTTTATCTAATACCTCCATTCATGCGTGTATTTTTTAAAATAATTTTTATATAGACCTTTGATTTTCAGTCGGAGAAATTCCAAAATCAAGCACATTTGAAATTTGTTTTGTGCCCAAAATACCTTTTTTTCAAAGATTTTCCAGATTATTTAAAAAAAGAAACGAAATTTTTAAACCTTTTCAGAATTCGGGTCATTAAGCCCAGAAAATTCAAATGATGGGGGAGAATAAATACGCCATTTTCCCTAATACAAAATTACCCATCAAGATTGATAGCCGCCTAATCGCCCATAAACACGAGCATCGTGAAAGTCGTTGACGACGAACGATCGGAAAGCTTCCATCTCGCTTGCACACATTATTGATTAACAATTTGTAACAATGTAAATACTGGACAAAGAGCTTTTGAGAGCGGAGCCCTCAAAGTGGGCATCAAAGTTGAGAGGTAATGTTGGGGTGTAAAAGGACACAAGAGGAAGGGAGCGTCGACGCGTGACGTAGTCAAAGCCTACGAGGGGCATCAAATGACACGCTTTCCAGCCCCGGTATCCCTTGCACCTTGTTCCTATCCGATTAATGTTACGTTCACATCTTAAGTGCCAATGTCCCGGAAATTTAATCAAGATGATGCGTCAGGACGCGACAGCATTATCAACTATTTTCAGAAGAATGAGAAAACGCGTGGGTAGTGAGTTAACGGACAACGTGTCAATCCACTTGTGCGGAAAAGTATCACGTAAACGTGGAGCTCCGAGCGAAAAAACGTGGCTTCCTTGGTATGAAGCGTGTTCCACGTTTCCTTTTGTCCTGCCTTTTCCTTACTCGCCTTTCGGCGTCGTGACAGCTTCTCGTTTCTTTCTGTACACCATTTCCACTTTTCTCGATCCCCTTTACTTTCTCCCACGTCGACGCCTTTTCTACCCAAGAAATTTTCACGTTATCGTCAAGACTACATCCAGTCCGGAGAACGATTCCAAGTCGCTCCTTTCGTTGCTAGGTGTTACTCAACAAAATAACCGTGGATGCTGGGCACGTGGCAACTAAACTACTCCTTCCTCCCCCGCTTTCCCGGCTCGATGTAATTGTGATTCTTGGAGTTTCGCACCGGAGGTGAGAGAAGTCGCTTTGCACTGACCCTCCAGCTTTAAATCCGACGGTAGGAATCATAGGAACTGGCAAAGCTTGTTCCGTTGGACTTCCGGTTCACCTGATTCTGTTTTTCTTCATGTAACAATCGTCTCGAATAGTCAAATAACCTGATCATCTTTTGTTCATCATCCATAACGTTGTCAACACGTGAGCTCTTCTGTTTTCAGTGGGTTCTCTTCATCTTCGGTGTGCCGGATGGATAATAATGAAAGCCCCAACCTTTGACTCTGCAAAGTCTGTCCTCAAAGGTTTCCATGCCTCAAGGTGAGTCTGTAACGTTCTTTTGTTTCAACAAATGCACGTTGTCGTTAAAGCCATCGTCTTTCCAAGTTAGACGGTTCGGTATTAGGTTGTACTGTACAAAAGTCTTACCCTGATGAGTGTCGTTGTAATTACAATAACGTTACGTTAGAGTTTCGCAGCATCAGTCGGTGAAGACCCACCACATGCTTCCTATGATGTTCAACATCATACGTACCATTGAAACTGGTACAGCTTCATCTTCTTCCGTGCTTCTTGTTCCTCCGATTCTCCGTTTCTTTGTGAAGCAATTTCCTCCACGCCTCAGCTCCGTTACCCTTTTTACATTATCCAAAGCATCGTGAGAACGGGAGATCCTCTGTTTTCTCTCGGTCCTCTTCATCTCCCGTGTTTGATGGATAATAGGGAAAGCCCCCGTGTCGATCTTCAAAGGTCTCCGTTCCTCAGGTTCGTGCAATGTACATCACGAAGCCACTTTTCCCCAAGAGATTCTCGATATCGTCGAGACCCCAGCCAATCCAGAGAGCGATTCCAATCAGTCAACAGTATCAACCTTGAAAACTGGACACGTGCCGTCTGAACTTCTTCTTCTTCTTCTTCCTTCCCACGCTCAATATAATTGCGATTCTCCCACTTTTCTCACCAGCAATGAAAGAAATAGCTTCACTGTGACCCTCCAGTTTAAACCCCAATGTTTAATCGTCGTTGGTACCATTGAAAATGAAAGTTCCTTCCTCATCTGATTTCCCGTTTCTTCGGATACCAATTTCCAACTCAAATAACTCAAATAGCTTCGTTATCTTTTTCACATTAACGATAACCTCGTGAATACACTCGCCCCTCAAAGTCCATCCTCAAACCATTTTCATATCTCAGATTCATGCAATAGATAAAGTTTCCAACAAATTCGCGTTATCCCCAAGACAACAGCCAGAGAACAAAACGGTACCAAATCCATCGGTTCGATCCAACCCATATACTCATGAACCCTGGGCACGTGGCAGCTAATCCACTTCACTATCCCTTTTCACGTTGAATGTGCTGATGATTCTCATAGATTTCACACCATCAACTGCATTTTCTCTCTTTGCCTTGACCCCATTAGAAAGCTTCAATTCCATCTTTGGTCTCCGGATTTCCAACGACAACTGGTACATCATATTCTTCAGTGATCATCACGTTCCTCCGATTCACCGTGTCTTCGTGTCGCAATCACCGCAACAACCGAAACAGCGGTTATCCTTTCAGCATCAGCATTGTGAAGACACACGTGGAGCTCCTGTTTGCTCTAGATTCTCTTGACCCTCTGTGTCTGATGGATAATAGCGAAACCGCCAGACTCCGTTCTCCACAAAGTCCATCCTCAAAGGTCTCAATGCCTCAGGTCCGTGCAATATATTGCAAGCCCAGTTTATACAGTCCCCGTGTGTCGTTGTGTACCCATGTGTGTTTGTATGTGTATCAAACTGTCCGAAACAATCCACGTCGCCCCAGGCAGCCGGAACTCTCCGGAGTTCGGTCTGCTCGATCTCCCTTAATAGTTATAGCAACGACAGCTGGTGGCGCCGGGATAACCTAAGCTGTGATGAGAATACGAAGGAGTTCGTGGATGTGACCACTTCGAGACGCTCCTATTCCTCTTGATCACAAATCCTTGTACCTAGTAACTCTCTCTCTCTCTCTCTCTCTCTCTCGCGGTGTCTGCCGTCGGGCCATTCTCCGGATTCTCGATAAATTTCCACGACCCCCTCGCAAACTTGGGAAATATCGAGCTCAACCGCGAGAGGTTATTGGCAGTAAAGATTCACCGTATTCATTGATTCCAATAACTAACGAACAAATCTGCGTGGCTTGACAATGGCCTTACATCCATATGAACCACAAAGTGAAACGTGGAAAAATGAGATTCAAGATTTCGTCCCGATTCAGTCGAGGGGTCGCGAGGAAAAAGAAAAACCGTGAAAAAGAAGCTTATCGCGGGAAATCTAAAATTGGATACCCGCGCTCTGCTCATCAGGGTGTATTTGTTGTATCACGGCGGGTTACCTCGTATTATTATAATTCGGGAAACGAGAAAACTTTTGGCTTCACCTCTTTTGCTTAATTCACCTGGTCTCACTCCTCGGCCACCGCATTGGAGAACATCCCTCCCACCCTCGGCTACCCTACTTTCCGTTTATCTCGCTATAAGTTACGGGATCAGCGTTTTGGCTGTACGAGGGTAAACTTCTTTTTGCTGCGGAGGAACGAGGGTATAAAGTGGGAGAGAAGTGTCGGATCTCGAATTACCGCGAGGCGGCTCTCGTGGCTTCTCGGAATCTTTATCACCGCGCACCTCCGGATCTCTGCTGCGAGGGCTTAAGGCTCCTAACCTCCGGAGCTTCGCGGTATCCACTCAAACGAGTGGATGCATATCCCAGCTACGTCAACTTATGCATATTTTAGAGGAGACCGCGTACAAAACGTGATTAAAGCCCTCTTAATTATTTATAGAAAAAGCAACGGGTATCGTTACTGCGGAGTGAGGCTGGGGAATAGAACCTCGCCTCGCTTCCCCATTCTTTTCGAAGTATGGTCATCAAGTTTCGCGTTCTTATGGCGGAAACTTGATAGGAGATAAAATTCATGGGAAGCAGTATGCAGGTCTCTACTTCCTTTAAACAAACTAAAGTAACATTAAGTGGACCTGCATTTGTGATTAACCATTTAGCGAAACCACTTCAGTTTTACGAAAGTTAGAACCTTCAATAGCTTTTTTGTAAAAAAAAACAAATTGATAAGTTGTGAAGTATCATATGGTATATTGTAAAATCAAAATGTGTGGGTCAATTTTATTTAAAAATTGGACCAATCAAAGACAAGCTGCTGATTCACTTGTATGCTTAATTCCATGTGAATAGGTTGAGTTTTTGTGTTACAGGTTATGGAATCTCGTGTTACTTGATGTGATTTGCCGGTGAGATCATTGGGGAAAAAAAACGTCACCTTCGCAAAAGAGTATCGAGAAATGGTCCGCTCGAAAATTCGCTAGTTCGACGCAATCCAATTTCGACGACACGAATATGATTAACTGATGGATTTCCAGTTCGCTAGTAAATCCAACGCTGTGAAATCGAATCATGAGCTGAAATGAGAGCGACCTTTGCTGGGAAAAGATAATTTAGGCGAATAAACTGATCTGAAACGTGAACATATAAACGCTTTGATGGCAAACCCGCACCGAAACTCGATCACGAAATCGAAAACTAAGTTTGCCTCGGCGTTTGGCATTTTCCGAAATTGGCGAAATTCCGTGAATTGGTCGCGAATCAATAAACGATTTGCGAAAGAGTTCTCTAACTAATTGAACTACACGGGAAAGCCCGAACGTTCGGACAAACGTTTTGTGAATCCGATCATTTCACCGATAGTTCAGAGGATTTACCTCCTATCTCGTAGTCCGTTAGTCCACGAACCATAACGCAAATCCTTTCGCTCCCGGTGTGTTGCGTATCGATAACTTTGAGGGAAACGAGGATTAACTCACCCTAAACTTGTTGAGCGCTACCAGAGCCGATATTAAGCCACCAGGACCCCGTTGTCTACCCCGTCGACGGTTCATCGAGACGACGTACGTCAAGGGGCTCGAGTCCCTCAATTCAACCTGGTCTGCAACACCTAATCAAAGAGAGAGAATATCGATTAACCCTTGGACGTCTCACCAGGGACAACCACAAAGGACTGGCCAATGGAGTCCTTGCGGAAGTCCACAGGAAATGCACTATACACACCTAAATTCACACTCTAATACCTGAATCATTACAACAAATTGTTTTTCAAACCAATCTATCGAAACAGAACAAGAAACCATCTCGTCTTGCATCAAACCTAAAACAAACACCAAGAGAAAGTTTCTGATCAAAGAAAAAAAAAAAAAAAAAAACAAGCAAACAATTCCAAGTCTTAATTCCGTTGTTCGTTGGTCATCGGTTGTTTTATAGCTGCACATCCGGAGATAAACGAAACGGGAGCCAGACCAATTTGTTTGGTTTTCATTGGTGAGTTAGGATTTGTTGTTTTGCAGTTTAATATTTGGAGAAGACAATCAAGGAACAAAGTAATACTGACTGGCTTAAGGCCCCTCGAGGATTTACTATAAGCTCAAAGCTGAACGTCTCTTTTTAGTTACTTTCTGATTGTACCTATCCGTTAGGAGAAAAGAAGCTCGTGCCCAGGAGATTGGAGTTCGGTACGAAGTACCAAGAAAGAAGATATCGCTCCGGATGGAAACGTGACGAAAGGAGAAAGAGGGTTGACGGGGGTGGCGCAGTACAGTCGAGCTTGTTAAGTCTGCCATAGCGTGCTAAGTTCCTGACCCGATTCTAATTAATCCACTCACTTCGAAGTTCACCGTTTGCCCTGCCGAAAGTTGGTTCGCGTGTACGGAACATCTTCTCGCTTCTTGTTGCTATTCAACACGTGCGCAGACTCCCAATTCTCGGAGAGAGAGGGAGGTCCTCCAATTACTCGATTCACTGGAGGGTGCGAATCACAGGAGCCACTACAAAGGGCTCAAACCCAGAGAATCTTGGATAATTCACATGGGACTCTATGCATCAGTTATTGGCTCGTTCGAAATGTCACTCCGATTTTTAAGGGACTCGAGTCACGAAATAATTCATAAACCTGAAAAATTCTTCAGACCCTTTCATTTTTCAACCCTACGCTTGAACCTCATTAAGTACTTACATCATAATTCTGCTATTGCATAAAGACGTAAAGTTGGAAAATCAAATTTTTATTTTTTTTTTTGTGGCTTTCAGACCAAATTGGTGAAAAAATTTAAGTGATCCATGTATCACTTTATTTTTCGAAGAGAGGATACTTAATGAGTCATTTAGTTAATTTAAAAGAACTTAATTTTTTAAAACAAGTGGATCGTCTACAGAATTTTTTAAATTACTTTTATCGGTTGCCTTAATTGCGATCATTCATTGGATTAGCCTTAACGTTGAATTTGTTAACAAGGAAATTGATATCTATGTAACACTGAAATGTTAACGCGAATGAAATGATTATGATTTGAAAATAATCATACGGCGGATTGGAAAGACTAAGCTTATCGATATTTGGAATATATTGTCAAGCTACAAAACAAGTTCGACAGAGAGGTTAAAAGTAGGAGCACTTAAAAATGAATGTTGATCGAAATGGGAATAAATGCATATACGCCGTAAAAACTTATCGGTTGGGAACTGGTGGCTATTAATTTACCGGAGGCACAACTCTGCTGTTAATGTCCAGTTTGAGAACACAGCAACCCGGCGTCCGGATATTACGACATAACTCGGAATATCTGTACCCAGAGAATTCCGTCGTTAATGGAACGCAATGTATGTTTTATGGGCCCCCATGGTTCAGCTGTTGCCCCGTTTCAAATTGTATGATTTTTATGAGCTTTCGCCTTCGGATTACAATTAACGAGTAGCTCAGTTCCTGAAGAGGGAAGTTGATGAAGCAAGCATTCAGAATCCTTCCTCACTGCATGCGTTTGACATTTATTTTGCGCGTTTATGGCAACGCCATGATTTAAAACCCGTAAACAAATATTTCCTCATGAAAATCTCACTGAATAACAGATTACAGTAAATCCAATTGTCACTGCACTCAAAATACACTCTTCGTCAGATAAAACGAGACATCAAACGCATATCAAGTGAAAAGTTGTACGTTTTTTAACCCAAAATTATTCTGATGCACTGATCTTTACAAAAAATCAACAACTTAACATAATTACGGTGATTGATTAATTGTTAAACAGATTCAAATGTGACGTTTCAATAGAATCCTATCATCACTAACTTTTTTTTGTCCTCAACATTTGTTAAAGCTCAGTGAGTCCTCTTAACCGATAATCAATCATGTCGTAATCATTGATATTTCAGTTTATGAACACAGCGACAGGGCGAACGGGAGTCGAGAAATAATTCGGAATATCCGTATCACGTGAACCACGCCGGTTATGGAACACCATAGGAAGTTCCTTCCTCTCTGCAAATCTGTTCACGACCTCGGGCGATTTACCAGACTCGCTTTAATTAAGCCTTGTCTATCCAACTCGGGCGACCACCCTCTGTTCTCTCACCTTTGTTTACTTGACCACCGGTTGCTGATGTTCGGTTCAAGCCGAGTAATGCGTCGCTCGCTGTGATTATGTTGGTCCTGGCGATGGTCGCTCGCCTCCCAGCATTTCCTATGTTCCTTGCTTTGCTCCACGTCGAGAAGGCGCTCAGTTCCTTGTTATTGGCGAAGGTGAGATTGTACTTCATGAGCTTGTGGCGGGTGAGGAAGACCAGTCTCAGTCCGTCCTTGGATCGCTCGATCATCCTGGTCACGTGCTCAGCCCAGTTCCAACCCTTTGAAAGGGCCTCGACAATCCCATTTGCTGGAGATACTTCCTGGGCCGTCACGAGCTTGCAGAACAAGGCCAATGAACGCACTTCCGCATTGTAGATATCCTGTCTCTTTCGCCACGACTCAACGTGCCAGGCGTTCTCGTGAGAGGCGTTGAATAGATTACCGAGATAAGGACGCAATATCGGACCCAACACCTTCTTATCTTGCTCCATTCCTGAAGACAAAAACCGACCAGGACCATTTACCTCGCTCAACGTCGTTTCATCATCCGGATTCACTCGGAACAAATTTTTTATCGCACTTTCAACTGCAATAGCGTATTTGAATTTTCGTGTTTCGAATGGACAACATGTTTGTTTAAGGGATAAAAATATTTATCGGACTTATCGGAATTCGAACCGATTTATTTAGACAGCAAATAAGTGAAAAATAAAGAGAGAATTTCTAAAAATATATATTCACTTCGTATTAAATTCTGGGTTTCCGGAATAATAGGAAAAATTGTTTATTTCGACTGAATTTGATGAAAATGTGATGAATCAATTTCCGGAACTCAATTTTTTTTTAAATTAACTGAGGGTTGGATTTACAATTCAAAGCGAAATTTTGATTAGGTCTTAAATAAACGATTTACCAAAGTAGAGCCATTTGAGTAGCGTCTTCGTCATAATGACGTCACTCTCGAGGTCCATATACGCGGTTTCCCTGTCGCGTCTAACGACGTCGACGAGGATATCCAAGGAGCGTTCGAAATAAGCGGAGCCATCCTGATTTCCGATGGTGCGGCTCTTGAGGGCCTTGAGACGTTCGCGTTTGCGTTTTCGACGATCAGTTATCACGTAAATCTGGTCCCTCGCCTGCTTAAGCACCAGCGTCAGTAGGTACACGAGGTTTTCCGTTGGCTCCGAGGTGTTGGACGATATCGGAAAACTCAGAAAAGAGCACTCGTCGAAACGACCCTGGAATCGAAGAAAGTAGTTGAGAATCTCCAGAAATCACCAAAGTGCAAGCAAAAGCTTTTGCTCTCTTTGCCTTAGCGTGTCCCTATACTCAAGGATTTGTACGTTACGATCCTCAAGATCCCCAACGAGGATCATAAATATTTTTGGGGACCACCTATTGGACCTATCCATTAGGGAGTTTTTATCGATTAACGAAAATCCTGTTAGTCGCAAGAGTTTCACTACGAGTTGTAACTCGAGCCGAGACTGAGGCTCGCTGAGAAGGAGTTGGCATCGTAAATTCACCTTCCCAACGAACCACTAGGTGCCTCGTAACTTCGGCTAGTACGTTTCGCTAGCGAGGATTTTTCTTGGTGAGTTAGGGGTTGTTACCCTCGTTCCACTGGTAAGTGACGATACTAGGGAGCTTTTACATCTTGGATAGAATGACGTACTGTCGCCACTTAGTAACCTACCTGCAGTGTTAGCTCTTTCACTCGCAGCACTTGCTTCACAACCAGACTAAGATACTCCAGCTGCCTCGGGCTGTAACCATAGTGTCCACTCATCGTTCCCCTGGGCAGTGATGCCATTACACGTCTCCATCTAGTGATCAGCTCGTTCTCCAACAAGTCGCTCGGTCGGGGCTCAGCTGGGGTCAAACTCCCGGAGAATCGATGAAGAGCTGTTAGATAAGACTCCAGCAACCGGGCGTCCGAAACGTACGAGTCCTCGTGATGAAGAAGACCGCCTTTCGGGACAAATGAGAAATAAAGTGAGTGGATTGAAAGATTTTCATCGCCCAGGCAAAAAGGGTGCATTTTGGTCACTGATTTTTCAAAACTTTCACCAAATAATGAGGAAATGTGTTCCTCGATTTCGAATCGCGAAGGAAGTCGAGATTTTCAATATTTACGTTCGTATCAATTGATATCAGTGGAAATCGATAAAGCAGTTCGAACTTTTCTTCATTAAGGTAATTTATCGAACTAAAATCATTTCTAAAAAAAAAGCAGAGTCATTTTTGATAGGCAATTCAAAATATACGAATCTCAATTGCCTATCACTGATATGAAAAATGGTGCATAAAAATTGTATCGTGTGGTTTATGAAGAGGGGCGGTACAAATTGAGTTGAAATTTTTTCGTTCAATAATTGAGTGAATATCTGAAATCACTTTGCAGAGGAAAATCAAATAGTCGCTCTTGTTTCTCAAACTACGAGCCGTACAAAAAGCTCCTTGAATGCGAATTGTGTATGACAGTAATAGAATTGTCGAGCGAAATGGGACGAATAGAGAATCTACACCTAGCGATCGATCATCCGGGTGGAGATAACAATTGGAATCCTGGAGAGGGTGATCGCGAAGCCATTCGATTAACAGGTCTCCCATAATTCTATTTGCCAGCGGTGTATCGAACGAAGAAGGGGTCAATGCGATTGTGGCCGCATCGCTGACGAAGCTCCACGGGAAAACGAGAAAAATAATGGCCTCGTGGTGAGGAGAGAATAGCCTCGCTATTCAATAGCACCATTGTGTCCAATGCCTAAAAAAATATTATCCACCACGTCGGGCCATTTTGGGGAAGCCAAAAATTGGCTCCGATTCCAAAAAACGTTATTACGCCAGTCAACATTTGTATAACAATTATTGATCGACATAACAACATTACCATCCATTTTCCAACAGTGACAAAATTCCAATGGTCAAAACATGTCACAAATTTTTTTTATTTTTATACTTTTTACGTCGCATTGAGATAAAAAAATATCGTAAAAATTTTAGGCAAATTCGCACTAAATGGCGGAATAGAAAATAAATAATTATTTTTAGACAATGAAACTATTTTTCAGAACGAAGCTGCCGGCTACTATAAGACACTTGAAAGTAAATTTTCCTGAAAATAATCGCTGATCGCTCCTATAAAATTAAATTTTTAAACATTCAAACATTTAAATTTATAAACTTTCCTATCACTTCCAATTTTTTTTCCTCTAATTGCAAAAATTGTTAAATGAACTACAAATTAATAATTGTCACTAAATAGTCGCCAGACTTCGCACAATTTCTCCGAGTAATATATACAAGCTTGCTTGTAAAGACTGGGAGTCGGTGAAGCTGCAAGCTGACTACAAGTGTCCTATAGTGGACGAACTTGTAACGAGTTTCCAAACGAGTAGAATCGACGAGGTCAGCGACGTGGAAATCAACCGATACTTCCGCGTCAACGATCAATTTGAGAAAGCACCGGTGGAACCGAAACCTCGTGAATTTGCGCCAGCGTCAGGAAAATCAAACTATATAGTACACATCCGCCGCGGACGAGACTGTTCCACGCTGAAATAATAACGAATAAAAGAACACCAGTGAGAATATCGACAATTTTCCCATTGCAATACGTTCAAGTAAATACTTTCATCGCATCCGATCATATTTTTCCTCGATAAATATTTATGATGTCCTGGCGGATATTTTTTTGTTTCGCTAATTTACGCTTCACCGGCACACTAATATTTTATTATATTTATTTTCGATGTTACGTATCGAGCAGAAAAATCACCGTTTCGAGGAATATATTTAATCACCCGGCCAGTCATAATATTCCCTATTAATAATCCGTCTGTTATTATTCCTTCGCAACTTTTTCAAGTCCACCTGACTACTCATAATTAACGGGAGATAAAAAGTACAATTAAAATATCCGTCGGAGTAAACATCTACGATATTATGTACCCAACGTCAAAATTTCCACCATCTTTTTCAACTCTTAACCAAAAATAATCGATCCGTTTGGAGGAATATATTTAATCACCCGGTCAGTCATAATATTCCTTATTAATAATCCGTCTGTTATTATTCCTTCGCAACTTTTTCAAGTCCACCTGACTCATAATTAACGGGAGATAAAAAGTACAATTAAAATATCCGTCGGAGTAAACATCCACGATATTATATACCCAACGTCAAAATTTCCACCACCTTTCTCAACTTTTAACCAAAAGTAATAGAAAAAAAAGTATCATCGAAATCCGAAATTTCATTATTATGTCTAAAAATAAAAATGCATCTACGCCATGAGCCGAAAAAAATGATATGTAAAATAGTAACGCATGTAAAAATATAAAAATTACATTATTCGAAACGTCGGAAAATGAATGTCCACCGTTTTGATGCGAAAAAGTTTCGAGCTTGGCTTTTCTTTGATTGGAATAGTTGCAAACTCATTTCCAAGAGACTCGAAGGATCATCCACGTTGTCAGGAGTGTCATGTTATTTTAAGGAAACGAACCACGTGCTCGGGTGTTTAAAAAATGAAAATTAAGCCGAGGACCGATAATATTGTTCCAGTGAGCAAATTGCAGAGTGAGTGGAGAATAAAAGTGATGATGGAGCAACGTAAACGTAAGGCATGCTCTGTGGACGTCAAAATTGTCGCTTAATTCAGCATGGAACATGGAAAGTGGCAGGCTATGCTTTGTAAGTGCGAAGGACTAAGAATTCATCCTTGTACCAAGAGAGTGTACACACAAAGTGACGTCTGTCTGCAGTTTCTCTTGGCGCTGAGCTGGATGTGGCCCGTCAGCCGAAGTATACACTCGAAACTTGGTAAACTAAGTTTCTCGAGCTCGTCTCTCGTTCCGCAGCTGCTCCTGCCGCCGCAACGCATACATAAATTCGTTTTCCCGTTTGCATAACGAATGTGTACCTGTCGCGTCGATTAAATGAAATAGTTTTTCCTCGCAATCAGCCTAACGCGACAATCGAGGGAATAAACAAAGCGAAACGAGGAATCGATATTTTTTCAATCACATTTCTGGCTGTCAAGAATCAGCCATCGGCAAAAATTGCCACTGGTTATGAAAACATGTTTGTTATTGATGTGAGGCGTTTTTCATCGTCACTTTCTGATTAAAAAAATGTAGGAATTATTTTGAAGTATTTATGTGGGTAAGCAGAGTGAAAAATGCAATTTCATTGATTCGGTGATGGAAATAAATAATTCGTGGAGCAAATCATCTGTGGAAGAAAGGGAAGGAGGGGGAAATGCAAAAAAAATAAGAATTAAAAAATAAATTTGGCTGTGGCAGAAAAATAAAAATTCCGTGGTAGCTAAAAAATGTTGTGCCCGTCTATTGCCGCATCTTATACATATATACATTCCTTCAACCGTTTACATAACGAATATGTACCTGTCGTGTCAATGCAATGAAATAGTTGTTTCCTTGCAATTAGCTCAACGCGACATTCCTGCAAAAACAAAGCCGCTATGTCGACAGAGGCGGCAAATAACGTGGAAAAGGTATTTTTTAATTGCGTTTCTCTCCGTCGAGAATTTACACCAAGCATAAATTCACAAGTCGTAATAGATTTTTTATCATCAGTTCTAATTCATTTTTCCCTGTCGATTTAAAATCGAATAGCACTCGAATCAAATTTGAAAAAAGAAGATGAAAAAAAAGAAATTGAGCAAAAATAATGAGGAATATCCAGCTATCAATTAATCGATTGAAAAATAATAATTTCGGATTTCAATAACCCAATTTTACCAAAAAATATTGTGGGACCCAATAAAATTACTCCACAATTTTTCGTGAGTCGATAATTATTTTTCTCTGTATTTTAATTCACGTATTATGATTTAATTGTTATATACGTATATTGTATAAATATTTAATAATTATTAGATGCACGTGGGGAATTCATAAAAATGTTCTATAATTTTATACAATAGCCTTTTCCCTCTTTTAGTGCAATGTAGGGAACATATTTTTTTAACTTGCTCTATTTCCTCGTTATTTCAGAGCCGAGGAAAAATTTATGAGCTTTTTTCCGCACCAAGGAGGAATATATTGTTATACCAGCGTCGATATTACTGCTCCACAGCCCCGAGGGCTGGCAGAGCTATTGTAGCTTCATGCACCTATATTTATTATGCAAAATATGCGATACCATACTTGGCAATGCAAAATAGGACGAAAAAATTCGAAAAAAAATTAAAAATTAAAAAATGTAAGTGGATTCGTTACCTTTCGCGCATTGGAGCATCACGTTGCAGCGTGGATAAAAGTAGCATCGGAGATTCTGACATTTAAGGGCCGTGACCAATTCGTCGAGGGCGAGGAGAACGTGACGAGCGAGGGTTTCGGGAGCCCAGCTTCGCAAAGGATCAGGACCCGATCTCTCCAATGACCACCAATGTATCGTCTCGACAATGTGCCGTGAAGCTACTCTCAAGCAATCCTAAATCAAGCCAAAAAAAAATAAGCAATCAAGAAAAATATAAAAAATGAAATAAACGAAAAAAACTCGAAAAAAAAATTTTTGCACATTTTTTAGTCGGTCAATAATTATTTTTATTTTAGGTAAACATGTATTTGTACTATTGCTATTATCAAAATTTACTAATTCACATTTTTGACACATAAATGTTTTTTAAAAAATAAAAACAAACTGACATTCACATAAAAAATGAAGAATTGACCTATGCAATGGTTGCAAAATTTTTTCCCAATAACCAAAGCAACCGGATATGTGCAATGAATGATCGTATCATAGAAAAAATCATTGATTTACACATTGAACCAAAATTGAGTTGCAAACAGCTATGCAAAATTAACTATATCTATAATAACGAGGTCTAAAAAATGTTTTCGTTATTTACTGATGAGTTCGTAAGTTAATGGGGTAGCGTTAATGGCGTAACGTCGTTGAATTAAACCTTGAATAAGGAAATTCTGGTGGCCTATACCATGGAAAAGACTATGCACTAGCAGAGGTACAACGTGAATAAAGAATTGCCCGAGGCAGAGCACAAGAAATTACCAAGTCCTTGTGCTACGACTGGAAGGAGAAGGGAAAACATCTTGGAAAACTTGGTGAGTGGCGGAAGTCCTTCCAGAGAGACTCCTGTATTTGAGCCACCCAAATGCCAGATAAGAATCCACGTGACGAACAAGATTCAAAGAAACTTCACTCCAGTTGCAACTCGAATTTTGCGGAGCAGAAATTACAGGCACAATCTTTCACTGGGACACGGTAATCATAAAGCCAATCCTGTGTTCCCCAATTACTTTTGCCTCGCTGTACCTACCAAAGTAGCATAATCTTCACAAGCTAACTCATTACCTAGGTACTCGACGAGTACCTAGTCTCGTCACCGTAAACTCCTTTACAAATTCAAACTTCTACTGTCTTTATCGACGAAAAGTCCACTGCTCTCTACCCTTAATGGTATTCAAAAGTGATGACGATTACAAATTCATTGATCATGAAAAAAGTTTTTTTTTATTTATTTAATCCTTGCAACAATATTTATATAATACTGTTCCCATTTCGTAGACCCAATAGAGATTTTACATTTATGAAATAATTATTTAAAAAATGCCCAAGCAAATGGCAAAATTTCCAATTTTTGCTACGCCAGTTTCAAAAATATGGACAAAAGTACAAAATCAACGAATTCTAATTTGCCACATGATGTTTTGAAGTTGAATTAATTAGAAATAAAATAAAGGTAAGTTCGAGTCGTTTTTTCGTTGTACTTTAAAATTGTAGCCAAATTCTTTTTTTTTTTTGTCAAAATGAGAAAGTACTTCATGAAAGTGCCAATTTTTTTTTAATTTCAATTTTTTTCATTTTTCAAAAATAATTTATTAGGGTTGTAATAAAAGTTTTGTGAATGCATAGATTTCTGGTCACAGGACGAAATTGCCTTAATGCTGCCAATTGCGGATTTGCCAAATCGATCTGTCACACGGCTGTTAGATACTCATTTCTTTTTCATTCCAACGAAGAGATTCGTGACAGCGAACGGGTCAACTTCCCGTGCCTCGCGGAGTGTTCCCGAGGGGTGAAAATATTGGCCCGATTCCCTCGATTTTCACTTGGATTATGGAGCGAAAAGCGGAAAAACCCTTTGCCACACTCGGTTAATCTCGTCAGTCAGCATAAGTCGAGAAAGAAAATCGAAATTCAATCGGGAAAAAAAAAAAGAAGAAGAAAGGCCTTGTGGCATCTCTCCGGGGACATGATTGCCGCAGGCCATTCAAGATTCATAAATGAATTCCACGTACCGCGAGGCGATAACACCTGCTTAAAGCGGAGAGTTTGCCTCGACGTTCGTGTGGCTCTCGTGAGTCATTGCTTATTCGTGCTCTGGAGCCAAATAGCACCGGACAGCACCGAATCGAATTCAACTTTGCATTTTACCCCGACGTAAAAAATGAAGAATGTAATATCTGTAATGAATTCGATGATAAGCATGAATAAGTGTATTCCCACTCTTATATTGTCGTTGCTATTTTTTGGTTCCTCCATTCATGAATATCAATTTTTCGAATGCCCATATTGCAAACTGAAATCCCAAAGAAAATATCAGAACCTGAAAAGTTCATTGAATTTCCTATCCTTAAATGCTATTTCAGATAAGAAATTAACAAATATTTTTTAATACCCATGTTTTAATTTTTTTTTAAATGTAACTAATTAAAATATGAAATGAAAAAATGGGCGAAAAAATTGTTCGAGCTTTTTTTAGGGTGAGTGTTCGGATGAAATCGGTATGGGATTCCCCGTATTTTTTTTTTTTTTTATACGGAACACTGGAGAAAAATGTGTTGAGCATTGGCAACGAGGGTAAGAGCCTCTGAGGAGCCACCTTAGGACAGAGGTCAAGCCTCAATTTTACCTTCTGTTTCATCGGTACACCGAGAGCTTTTCTTCCCCGAAGTTGCTCGATAATCTCCATAAGCACGGATTTGGTGAGGGCTGGAACACTCTCATCGGAATAATGCTGAGTCATGATAGTTTGAGCGGCTGGAGCTCGGAGTCTCCAGAGAGTGGCGCGATCGTCGCACCGAGCTCCAGGATACGGTCCAACGGCAACGGCGTACATGCCCTGTAAAAACCCACAGAAAATGTCACAACTTTTATTTTACGTCTCACCCGGAGGACTTGAAATGGCTGAGAAATAAAAATCAAAAATAAGTAGATAGTAAAGGAGAGGAGTATGGGCTCGGAGAGTACGGCATCAGTAGAGTGCGATTTGCGGTGCTCAGCAATAAACCGTGGCTTGGTGTGCACGAGCTAATATCGATTAGTTCACAAGGGGTTTGCTTTGTCGCTGTCAAAGGAACAATTTCGTGAGATCTATGAAAGTTTTTCCTTTTTTTGTGTCTTCTTCGGCATCGTTTCTCTTGGGAATCCGCGGTCTGACTAGAGCGGTGCTCTTCAGCTATTCTCTTCTTCTTCTTCTTTCCCGGCTTTCAAGCATTTTTCTCATTCCTCCTTCCTCCACTTTCGTAAATAGGTAGGAAAAATGTTTCCCTCTTTTTGCAAACACTTTTCCGGCGAGCCTATCTCCCCACGTTTTCCCAGATTTGCTCCGAAGCTCCGAACTCCCGGAGTCAAATAACAGTTGGCGAACTGACGATAGCCACTTCAAACTCAGTGAACTAACGTTGAGGAAATTGCATTTGCAACTAACGGGCTAATTGAATGTGCTAAATATTCCGAAGGATGTTCCAAGTGAAAAGGGCACGAGGTCCTCGTTCATTTGGATTTGGATTTTCATTTGGAAGTCTTTTGGTGACGTTTTTAGTCGTCGGCTTATGTCAAAAGTTCGATGACAGGTCCGAAATCAGTTTTGAAAATAATTGATCTTGGGATTTCTGCAAATGCTCGTTAACTTTCCTCTCGTCGCCCTTTTTGACTCGCTGACCTATTCTCTTTGCTCCTTTTTCAGCAATTTTCGAGCTAACGTCTCTCCGGACGTTTCCGCAGATTTTGTCGGAAGCTCCGAAGCTCCACAGTCAAATAGCAGTTGGCGAACTGAGTGTAACTACTCCAAGCTCAGTTAGAGAAACCGCAGTTCTAACTAACGGGCTAATTGAATGGGCTGAACATTCTAAACGATGTTCCGGATGGAAATGGCAGAGGAGAGTACGCGTTTATTTGCATTTATATCGAGAAATTATGACGTAAGTTTAATTTCAAGTTTGATCACACGAACAAATACATTTTCACCAGAAAAAAATGGTATTTTGGGTTGAAGTTGCTTATTACTCTTCCAGGTTGTCCAACCCTTTCCCTTTGCTTCTTTTTCACCACTTTTCGAGCTAATATCTGTCCAAACGTTTCCGCAGATTTTGTCGGATGCTGCGAAGCTCCAGAGTCGAATAACAGTTGTGAAACTGAGTGTAACTACTCGAAGCTCAGCGAACTAATGGTCGGCAAGCCGCAGTTCCAACTAACGGACTAATTGAATGAGCTAAACATTCTAAACGATGTTCCAAGTGGAAAGGGTACAAAGAGGGAGAGAGGACCAGAGGCCGAGGGACCTCGTTCATTTGGATTTGTTTGTGCGAGCAACAGCAGCACCGGCAAAATACTCGAATCTGTATGTGGATGAGCTGAACTCACGCTCTGGGCTGCCGTGTAGTGAATAAGCGCGTCGCAATGATGGAGAGGCACTCTGCGTGGATAATCGGCGAGAGTGGACCACGAGGCAACTCCAGCACCAATTAAAAGCCTGACTTCAACGTCCCGAACGATGCTGCTGTTGCTGCTGATGCTGCTGCTTCTGCTCGAGTCCTCGTCGATTCCTATTCTCAGCAGTATACCGCTCGCATCCTCCACCAGAGCCACGCGATGATCCCTTACCTCCGGATCGCTTCTCCCCTCGCTCGAAGCTGCAATGATCAATTATTACCATAAAAATTGGCACATTTCCGTAACAAAAAACGAAAAAACACGACATTAATGAAGTACAAAATTTTGTTAATAAATTTTGAGCGAGGCAAAAAAATTTCTCCCATCTTTTGGTTGAACAGCGAATCGACACTTTTTTATGTCACCGGAAAATTCAAAGATTTTTTTTTTCAGACAATTTTGAACAGAGTTTGACAGAATTGAATTTTTTAAATGGAAATTTTGATAGTTCAATTTCTCGAAAATAGTTGACGTATGATATTTAATGAAAATGATTTTATTTTCTTGTTTTCTCTGTTTTATCCATCAGTATCATTTTTTAATCAGAAATTTATCGGAAAAATTAAGCCTTTCTTAACGCTTCATTTTCAAGAAATTTTTTTTTTTTGAAAAGCTCTTTTTAACGTTGTTTGAGGACTAATTTATATCCCTTCGCTGTGAAGAAGGGCCGGAGGCTAAGACGAAACGAGATTATTCATTAAAAGCGGTGAAAATTCGATTTCGTTGGCTCTTGGCACAAAAGTGCGACGAATCAACGTTTTTTAAATTTCTTTCTGTCCCGAGCAGTGCGACCGGACAAATTCGTTGATTTACTCACGTTCACGTCGCTTGGCATCGCGGCAAAACGACTCTCGCTCTGCCAGTGCACTCACCGTCCACGCCCGCTTATTTTCGCCCCGCTCGTTATTTTAAATCTCCGTCAGTTATAATTAAGCAACTTCAAGCCAAGCGTTACTTCTGATTTATAGAACGCCCGGTATATATTGAGTTACCTGCGGGTGACTTTGCGTTGCGTTCAACATTCAGACATGAAAGATCGGTCTGCATAATGCAAGCATTGTTGACACTTTGACATCGGTATGGATAAATTAAGGTAATGTCATTTCACCAATCTTCTAAATATTTAACGATTAATTACTGCAGAATGCAAAAAGTAAAAAAAAAAACGAGTATAAAATATTTACTGACGTATAATTCTAAATTCGTGAGAAAAGTCGTGTTTTTTATTAGCATATTTAAGTCAACTTAAATTTTACGTTCATTAAATTTTCATTTTCTTATATTAATTTGAATTTCAAAAATATGATGTATGAATTTGTCCGATATTTTTAACAGCGAGCTAATTATTCTTCCCGAAACCAAAAAGTCGGGTTTTCAGTATAAGGTAACCTTAATTTTGCCTCATATGCATTAAATATTAATTTTCCTGTATTAAGTTGAATTTTAAAAAATACGTTACATGAATTTTCCGAATATTTTCACCAGCGGGCTAATTATTTTTACCTGAGCCGAAGAAGACTCTGCAGTGATCAGGTTGCTTCAGAATCTTATCCAAAACCTCCGCGTCCATTATTTGTCCGGGTGCCTGACAAGCGCCTTCTCCTGAATCATTCGATATTTCTGAAAATATGAAAAATATCGTAGACTCCATTTTTTCGGTACAATATTGCTCAACGAGAGCAATCCTCTTAATGGAAAAAAAAAAAATCGGCCTTCCCAACCACTTCGAAATAAAAGGAAATGCAAAAAAAAAATTATAATTTCCGCACGTTCAAAATGAAATAAATAAATAATAAACTCTATTAGCGAATTCCTTACATTCAATTCCATCAAAAAATTAATTATAAAATTGAGTTTCTACATATATATCCTCAAAATAAAAGTATAATTTTGACACATGTTTAGCGATGAATTTTCGGTTCGTTCAGGTACACGCGAACGATAGATTTCTCTCGGTCTCGGTCTCTATTTTGCGATAGCGATTCTCTTGATGCAGGATTCATCGTAAACCGAGATAGGATTGAAGAGAGTGTGCGCTTGGGATACGTGTTGCTTCTCACCTTGTTTCGTAACAGCTGCCAATAGATTTACAAGCTTCGCTTTCACCAGATCCCTCCGCAATCTTCCACCGGGACCGAGAAATTCAGCCCACATCTCGGCGTCGTAACCGTGTATTCGTAGTCGTACAAATCCTGGGATACTAGAATCCTCCTCTACGCTCGCCGCACTGTCGCACTCGGAGTAGACTCCGGGAGCAGAAAGAGCGTCGATGCGTAACAGATACTCGAACTTGAGTTGCTGCAATAGAAGGATATTCGTGGTTTAACTGCAGTTCACGTTATAGGAAATTCCGGGCGAAATCTGAGGTAGCGGAAGTAGCAGCAGCGCCGGGGAATCTCGTTTCGCTCAATTCTCTGTCTATATGCTATCCATATAGGGTTATTGCATGATTATTTTCGTGCCAATCTTGGCTCGATACGTAGATTCTTCTATGTACCTTTATTCGGCGTCGTTCGTTCAAGGAAACGAGGAACATCGATGAGAATCTTTGGTCGAGATTGCCCACACCGGATATGATACGCTGAACCAATCTCTCGACATTGCCCTCGATGCGAGTTATATCTTCTGTGGAATATATTGAAAATTGTTTTTTTTTCATCTTCTTCTTCTTCTTCTTCTTCTGTTTTCTTTTTTCTTAATTTATCGTGGAAATATAAATGGTGGATTATTTACATTAATGAGAGAACATTTTTGTATTGATTGTAAGGTGGAAACTAATTATTTTTCGTTTATTAATAGTGGTCTTTTTATAGTTAGTGTCTTAATTTCCTCTGAGGGTCGTTTTTTTAATTAATTTTGTGATTCACTGTGTGCAATTTTTCGAACGTTGGTAAAACGGATGTTTAACTTCTTTTTTTTGTTGAAATGAAGTTATTTTTGGGTAAAATTATTGTATATTGAATTTTGAGGTCGTTTGGAATGAAAAGTTAAATTGATGTTTAATTACGGTTTTGGAAATCGAAAATCTCGTTTTCTCAAATCTGATGTCGTATATATTTGAATATAACACATCGAATACATTTTTTTTAAATTTTGTATTATAAAATAAAAATGAACAAAATTTTTCATACCTGTTTACTGAATTATATTAACCTTTCACTATTCAGGGTATCATTTTTATCATTTTATCAAAATCTTATCAACAATTATTGCCTTTATTATATAAACAAATTTACCGTTTTCAATAATAACGTTCTAAATGATTTTTTGTGCAGGCATTCCTGAATGTTGAAGAAGAAAACCAACATCAGAATTCTACCAGATATCAATATCCCATATGGTCTAGTGGCTAGGATACCTGGCTTTCACCCAGGAGGCTCGGGTTCGATTCCCGGTATGGGAAATTTTTTTTTTTCTTTTTTTTTTACTTACAATATTTTTAAAAGCTCGAATGTGCATAAAAATAGCAATAAAAACGAAAATCAATGATAGCAATACCATTATCATCATCAAGGTCACGCTCAATCGACTGACGGAAGAAGCCGTTCAGGTTGTCCAACTGTTCTTTCGTGAATGTAAGCTTGGTTGCCATCAGTCGGGCGCCTCCGCTCTTAACGGAAGCTGCGCTTGGTCCGCATCCCATATTTCCCCACTTCCGGAGTAACGAGCCGGCTAAAATCCGAATTCCGATGTGGACCTAATTGCATAACGCGAACGAGTGATTGGCAAACTTGTTTAATTGAATGGGAAAGGGTCCTGGTACGAATGTGATAGAAGTCCCTTTTAAAAAATCATTAATTTCACCCTCTCAACTCGGTGGCATAGAAAATCCAGTGAAACTCATTAAAGATATTTCCTGAGTGGAGAAACGTTGTTATATATACATATATATATATATATATATATATATATATACTTATCTAGATTTCCTCCGTTTTTTTTTCTATAATTCCCTTTTCCGTCTCACCAATCTCGTTAATAAAGTACATTTTTTTTATTGCATTAGATGTACTAATATTTGATTTAATAATTTTTTTTCCTTTAAAATAATATATTTAAATGGAATACACTGTGTTGAGTTTAAATTAATTTTTTATATATTCAAATAAACTATATTTCATCGATACGAATTATTTTCGAAGCAAAGGCATTTTTTTTTAAATAATTTTTTTTTTGTTTCGTTAGACGTACAGTAAAAAAAATAAAATATTTACATGACGAGACCGATGCAAATATCTAAATGCTGCAAAGAGAAATTGTTATGAAATTCGGTTGCGTGGGTGGCTGTTGTGCACACGCGTTGGCCCGGGGCCACAGACGCAGCAATCGAATCGATCCTGATTAATTGATTAAAAATCGTCGCTCGTACAGGAAGCTAACGAAATAAATCTGGTTCGCTTTTACAGCGAGCATATGGAAAAATAAATTGGTCTGGTGCATCAAATCAGTGGTTATCGATTCGATCCCTTTGTAGCTCGTCCTTCTGTACCAGCGAGCCCTTAACACCCCATAGCTTCGACACCATGACACCACACCATTTTTCCCAAATCCGCGCTTCTATTTATTCCAAATAAAAATATTTTACATTCATAATTCATAATTTACAAATAAATTCAATTAAAATTTAGCATATCTGTCTCACATGTTCTGAAGAATTATGGAGCGGATATCTCAACCCAAATTTATAACGAATTCACATTTTATGAATATGCAATCTATACATAAATTATGCAATAATTATTAAATAAATCATTACTAAATTAGCACACGAAAATCAACATGTTATTTAATTTAAAAAAAAACTTCGCACTAAATCTTTGACACTTGTTCAACCAATTAATTTGGATAATTACCAATTTATCGTAATATGCGAATATTCGCAAAGAAATTGTGCCATGAAAATTTTCCAGCGATGGAAAAATTTGTTTAACATGCTCAAATTTAATTCACATGCACGTGGTACTTCCGTTTATAATATTATTCATTTCAAGAGCAATTGTACAGAATGTGAAAAAATATAAAAAAATGCATTCCATGGATGACGGTGGTTTTAGTGAACTTTGGTGTTTATTAAAAACGTTCCTCTGGCTCCTGGTGTGCCCCATTATATCCCGTCTTCCTCTCTGTGCGTTTTACTCCCGCAGGGTCACTTCGGAGACCGGTAATCCCGGCTCTTAATCGTACTACTAATGACACTTTTTTGTTCAATTTTCTCGGTCGCTACGGTGTCCCTTGCTTCCCATCGTATTACTGAATTTTAAACGAAGAACAGGATTAATTCAACCGGGATTATTATTCCGGATTTCCTCGTCGACCACGCTCCTCCAAATTCGTCCTATGGCTTCCCTCTCCCTTTTTTTTTTATTACCCACTGGCATATAATACCATTGGGAAAAGAGTCTCTACGCATGTACCAATGAATGGGGACATCAAGCTCTCAAACCCATGAAAAGCTGCGCTCTTTTTCTTTTTGTCATGGTGAATATCGTGCGGATACACTTGCGGAAAGCACTATTCGTATTAGCCACGGTTTTATTACCTCGGGGACCTACACATAGGCCCTAAGCTTTCAGGGTACGAGAACACGAGGGACGAGGGCAACCTCAGGGCCTTGGGTTTTCCATTGAATTTCAACATCCGCGCATACCCCACTGAAAATTCCGTGGATACGTCACTAGTCACGAGGACGTACGCGAAAAAGGGACAAGGACGTCGCACGAGTCTCGTGTTAATATCGCGTTCACCGAGAAAAAAAAAAAAATGCTAAATCGTCGAAATGATTGCAGAGAAAATATCGGTGATGTTAAAACGCTTGAATTATAATTATTATCGTGGAAATACAGCGAATATCTCGGTGCAATAATATTATCGTGTGGAATTTTGTATCGTAAAAGCATGGGAAATAATATGAGGGGGGAAAAATGGAATGTGGTCAATGAATTAATCATAGAATTTCACTTTTTCAATTTTTTTTCGTGGATTTTACAATGTTGCAGAAAAAAAGTTACGATCTCCAGATGAAAAAAAAAAGTGAGAGGCAATTAAACAAAAATTTTCCAAAATTCCATTAATAAAATGATTTCCAAAAAATCGTATTTAACCCCAAATAATCAAAAAACTTGGGTATTGATTAAATAAAAACGACCAAAATTTCAGTGCCTCGAACCGCGATAATCAAGATTCATTTTACGATATTTCGTTCGTTTTGCCCTGGAAAATAGCATTAAATTTTATATCTGGCCAAGCGAGGCTCGTCGCTATTTTCGGCTCTAAAACTGCGTCGTAACACGTGTCATGTTTTACGAAAAAAAAAAAGGAACGAGCCTAACGCTCGAGCCCAATAGTGAATTAACGTTGAACAATGAAAGTTAACGATTTGCACTTACCCTCGGATACGTTTGAACGCGGAAAATTCGTGTCGCAGAATGAAATCACTGGTAATCGAGCTTATGCCTATGAGCAATTGATACTGCGCTGCGAATGCGCGGGTGTTACGAATTGTTAATTAATTTGTTTGCCGTACGATGACTGCGGCAAATGAGATTCCATTGGATGGCGTAGCGAAGGGCTCTCGGAATATCCCTCCCAAAAATAAGGGATATGATTGCGCGTTGCACATGCTCGTTAAAAATTCTCTCGAAAATCGAAGCGCATTGGAGATTAAGCCGTCGCGATAGAGAATAGCGAACGAAGGCAACACACGGCGCACCAGAAACACGAATCACAACACACTGAATCACTTGTATTTTGTGGAGCAATGCCCAAGTATTTTCCACACTCGCGCAAACCCATCCACACAATCAAAGGCGTTTGGACGTTATTATGGCGTAATAACTATTGTCCGCGCGTAATTACGGACTAATAAAACATTACGGGACAAAATTTACTCGTCCGCGTCCGCGTGTACGTACGCGCGGCTCTCGTGACTATGCATCCACGGTTCCCGACCATTGTCACGCTGGAATCACTTCCGATTCCGATTGTTGTAGCCTGACTTCCGGTTCTGTGGGTGCGCCCCGACCAGGACTCGCACTACGAGCGCTTTTAAGTTTTTGCGTACTCGGGTTTTCCAACTTCACGCATCCGAACATCCTGCCGACGGTACCGACGCATTGCGTTCTCTGTTATTGTTATTATTATTGTTACGATGGTCAGACAAATTTTTGAGGCCCGGACAATTTTTGGGTGACAAATATTTTTCGTAGATGTTAGACTTTTTTTTAGTTTAGTTGCGGTTAGTATGAAATTGTTGGAATTTTTTTTTTTTTGATAGGAGAAATAAATAAAATAGTTGGAAGGATGTTTTAATAATGGTAAAGATAAATTTAGTCGAAATTGTATTTTTATGGTGAGCGAAACTGTAAGATATTCAATAGCATTATTATTATTTTTTTGTTGTTTGTTATTATTATTATTTCGAGGGACTGTAACGCAATAATTCCATCGCATTTTCATCCCATTTTATCGTATTCCCCATAAGTCATCTCAGAGCGGAGATGCAGTCATCGCATTTTGCCGCATTAAACAAATTGGTAATTGCAGAGATAAACGGTTAATAGGAAAGTACGTAACTATAGTTAAACCGAAGGTCCGTCATACACGAACTGACGCAGTGGTCTTCCACTCACGACGCCAGACGTGTAGAAAATAGTACCTGATCGAATTACGCGTTACTCGTGTTAAGAATAATTGAAACGATCTTATAAAAGCAGAAGTCGAGCGGGATTACACTCAAAACCGGTGCACACGGACTCCCGACAACATGATCGTTCACCTTATTCCATTATTTCTCGGTTTGTTACAAAAACAACAACAAATACCTATTTCAAAACTATTTTTATATTTTTCTTCATCATGCACATTATTTTATTTATTCACTTTTATTTGATTTTTTTCTTCACAAATTACATAACTTATTCATTTTACATATTTGTAATGATGGTTCGATTGCACCCTTTTTTTCACATATTTTTAAATTAATACATTTTAGTCATTGATCTTATTTTATTTTATTTATTTACTTTTTTTGATTTTATTCCCCAGAAATCTAATAAATATATTTTTTTTCTTAATATTCGACATTATTGTTTAGTTGCGAACATTACCGTGAACGATGGGGTCTGGAAATATGGCCCAGAAGCCATTTACAACGTGCAGGTCGACGCACTCGCGCGTCCGCACGACTCATTGTTGGAAATGGCATCGACCAACTCGACGTTGAAGCTCAAGTGTCGGTACAAGTACCAGGAGGTCCTGAGCTGTCATTTTCAGGAAACGAGACACGTGGTGACGTTGTTGAAGCCTGACGGGACTCAGGTAACGAAGGACAACGATGAATTTGGTCAGGACGGCCCAGGCGAGGACGTCTTCGAGTTGCATTTCAGCCCTGAAGGCCTCAAAGACATCGTCGTCTCTTCGTCAGTCCATCCGGCGAAACTGGACATGAAGAGAGCCTTGGTCTCGCAACTTAACGTCGGTTTGAACTTGTTCGACGAGACCCAGACTTATTTCGACGTTGTGGAAAGTTCAGCCGCTGGTATATGCAACACAATCTGTGATCTGTCCTTCAAGTTGTCCGAGAAAAATCAGTCCAGTGAAGTGGAGAACAATTTCTTCAAACTGTACATCAACGAATCCATAAATGGACCATTTGTCCTTCGGGAAATAACGAAAACGAGAAATCTCGACAAATGTCGTTATCGCGCTGATTATTTCTACAGCAGTCGTACAGCCAGAAGAGATCCACCGAGCACCACGGAAACGACACTCGTGAGTCTAATTTTTGTTATTTTCGGGTTTTAAGAAATTTCATCATTTTGATGTCTAACAAAAAAAAAATGAAAAAATTTAATTCTGTAATAATCGTTACTTGGAAATATTTGGACAGTAATTCTTTATCACTAAAAAAATCTGGCATTTGATAATAAATTAAAAATTAAAAATTTTATACAGCTTCAAGAATTTTTCTGAGATGCAAAATGTATTTAGTTATATTTTTTATTGCGGAAGATATGATCGATTTACTGATAAATTTATGTTAAAAATATATAATGTACAATAGAAACGGTTTTAAACTAAATATTGTCAATTGCAGAAATCATCGATAAGCAAAATGACCATTTCGGAAGATAAGTTCGATTCCTACACGGAAAACGAAGTGGCTGTCGGGGACAAAATGAAACTCAGTACCAACGTCATCATCAATGAAAGATTTACCGTCAGCCTCGAGGATATCGCAGCGGCTGATGGTCCATTGCCGGCAATCAAAAATCCTTCGAGGTCCAGCATCTTCCCTACGGAGTGACTTCGCGAAGACGACGAAAGCCAATCGAAGCACCATAAATTTTTTTATTTCTTCCTTTTCTGCAATGTAAACATGTATTATATGTATTTAAAATAAAATATCTAGAATAAAACTCAATTGTATCTTCAATTTTATTACATATAACATTTTTTTTTTGTTTCCAATTAAACAATTATTTTGTTGTTATTAACGATAAGATCATACAAAAACAAAATGCACGATAAAAAATACGTTTTGTTAGTGAAAATTCGAGGAATGCGTAAAGTTATACTTTACGCACGGTGAATATATCATACATCGGTAATTTTCCAATCATTGCGAGTTCCTGAAGAGTAACTTACCGATCGGAGGTACAACAAGAAATAAGAACCTGTATTCAGTGTCCTCTGTGTCCAAAACTTAAGAGTGCTTGTTTCTCGCTTAAAATCCGGTCGCGAAAGTAGAACCCTGCGATATTCTTCGGGTTTCCGAAACAGAACCGCGTTATGGGTATCTTATAACAAGAATTATCAATAATTATTTATAAACTCGTGTCTACATTACGTTTTACTAATTAAAAATGGCAACGTCTTATATCAAGGACGATCAGGGTAAGCACATTTATTCACGAAACTGAGAATTTATCGCTGAAATTTTGCCGGGATATTTATAACCTCAATAATGTAAACAAATGTGATTCTCGCTGAGATATTCGGTAAATACGAACGTGTGCAAAAAATTTTTTTTTTCAACAATAACGATTCAACGAACTTTCACATTTCTGAGTTTTTGGTATTATTTTTTTTAAAACTAAATATTCTCTTCATCCGAGATAATATCCCATTTTTTCGTTTTTTTTCTTGTACATTTTTGCGAAACTTTATCTTTTTTGTTACAAAAATGTGCCTGTGAACATATGGTTCATTGATATTCGCTAAATAATTTTTAATTCCAGGCGGAACTTTCATCCCGGCCAGTCAGCGTCCCGACGGTACCTGGCGAAAACCACGCAGGGTTAAAGATGGATACGTTCCTCAGGAAGAGGTTCCACTGTAGGTTCCCACAAATTTGTCAATATTTTCTAATGGATTCTCAGAAATTAAATAAATAAATAAACAAAGGATCAAAAATGCTGTAATCCGTTGTTAATATTACAAATAATTGATTGCAGATACGAGAGTTTAGGGAAGCAATTTCTGAAAAATAAGCCGACCCATCCGCCAGGAGTTTCAGCCGAATACGTTGCTGCTCAGAAGGCGAAGAAGGAAGCGCAAGCAGGAAAATCGACGATACCCGGTATGCCAGTACAAAACGACGCGAAGAAGAAGAAAAAGAAGAGCAAGAGCAAGACGACGAATAGCCTGAGCGAGGATTTAGCGAAAACAACGATATCAGAGCCTGCAGCAGCAACAACCAAAACGAAAAATCCCGGAAATTCGGCAAAGCCTCAGCCTCCAGCTTCCAGCAGGCAGGACACTTCCGGAGCTTCTCATCTGAGCGACAGCATGAAGAGGCTAAAGAATCTGCGGAAAAAATTGCGAGAGATAGAGATTCTCGATCAGAAGATAAAGGACGGTTTGATAAAGAATCCGGAAGCGGAAATGCTCGAGAAAGTATCGAGAAAAAAGGACATTCAGGAGGAAATAAAATTGCTCGAATCGAATCAATGATTTCGGAGCGTTTATTTTCGGTACAACTGGGATTGTGCCATTACGATTGATGAAACCTCATCGCATTTATCTCTTGTTCTTTCATTGCGAACTTTAAGTCTTCGAAGTAAGAAACGCCTGAGCGGTTATTATTACTATTATCGTTTTGATTAATTGTATAAAAGTGAGTAAAGGATATCGAAAATTGTACATTTAGACGCGGTGATTATTAATTAACTAATGATATGATGAGCGGTCATGATATCAGTCGATGTGTGTGTTTTTTATAGAATTTTACTTCTTAATCGGAGTACAAAATATACGAAAACAGTCGAAAACACATGACGATTCTTTACTGTTTATTTTCAGCCGCTTGAATCCTCAGAGATTTTTCCGATTTGGGTGCTCAGTCATCCGAACTTTCGAAATATTTACCAACATCTATTTGTTATCAATGATTGGGTGTTGTTGCATAAAACTCTACGTTGTAATGCTGCTGTGCGTGGCCGCTATCATTCCGGCTGCGATTATTTTAATCTATAACCCACAACTTTTGGGAATGAACGGCGACGAGGAAATTACGGAAAAGAGTTTCGTTTGAAAGGTAAGGTTCCATTCTCACGAAATTGGCAGTGAATCGAGTCAATTATATAATCACTTTCACTCTTATCCTTCAGTTTAATAGAGAAGATCATCTCCGCAAATCCAGGCAATTTCGGAGATCATTTTTCAAGATATTCTGATCAATCTCTTTCATTGACATCCATTATCTATGAATAAAAAACAAATATTGCCGATAAACCCACTCTTAAAATCAATTTTCTTCAGTATTACTACCCAAAATATCGTAATATGCGATTGATTTTCAAAATTCACGCAATTGATTTCATTTTCATTGAAATCTTCATTACCGACAGTCGGTATTAAAGGGTTTTCATTGTATATATATACATATATACACAACGCCGATAGCTACAACAGTGCTCGGCTATCGAAGAAGCACTTTGAGGCTGTCAAAATATAAATATCGTGCATTATATATTATCGGCGTTGCTAAAAGGTGAACAGATACGTATATAGAAATTATTGCTGTTAGACTTATGGTCTGTGCTGTTGGAAATAATAACCAGGGATCAATGCATCGATATATTTATTTTTTCAAAATCAATTCTAACCTCTGAATCGAAGACATGAACATTTTTTTTTTTCTTCCAATAATACATAATAAGGTTTTGTTTTATTTACTTTTATTTTTTTAATCGGGCAGTCGAAATGTATTAAATTTATCTTACGTACAGATTATAAGCAAAGCTGCCACTTCATTGGATCAGACAAAATGAGTTATCACCGCGGCGGTGGTAATAAGCCAAAAGGCTTTGGCTTTACGAGCTTCCAAATGTCAGGCACCAAACGCACGGGTGCTAATATACCACCACCTGCTACAAATTCGGTGCTCAGCAAGCAAGGCTATCACACGATGAATTCAATAACAGAAAACGCGTTGAACGCTTGTTGGGGAGTACCAAAGAAAAGAAGTAAGACCGAAGAAGAGTGAGTAAAAAGCATATGGATAATAATACATTTTCAGGCTCAAAATGACAATGACAAAAGATTAATAAGGGCCGCTTTGAAATAAGTGAACAATTTCATTCATTATCGCCACTAAAATATCGACGGTCGACTTAAAATTTAATGGATGCAGATATTTTGAAGACGACGAAGAAGCTCAAACCTCCGCCTTGGAATATATTCCTGCTCCGGGTTCGCCGACGTACGAATTGATGAAAAAAAATGAGAAGAAACAAGAGAGCGACAGCGAGGATGACCCCCTCGATGCTTTTATGGCTGGCATCGAAGCTGAAGTTAAAAAAAGCGCTAACAAAGCTCAGCATACAGAGGAGGCTCCTAAAGAAGAGAAAGCTAAAGGATTTAGAGCAGACATCGATGGGGAGGACGATGAGGAGAGCTATTATAGGTAAGTAAATAACAATTTTATTACGGATATGACTCAACAAATTAAGGATATTGTTACAATAATCAAAATGAAAAATGTATAACTGTAACAATAATTATTGTATATTATTTTCAAAATTAAGAATACTTTTTTTGATAATTTGTTTTTTTTTGTATTCATTTAAAGCTCCGCTACTTTATTAAGAAGAAATAATTTTTTTTACATTTCTGTCGGAAAAATTTCAACTTATTATTTATACACAAAAAGTTTTACGTTATTTCGATGTTCCTTTCAATTAAAGGTACATGGAAGAGAATCCAAATGCTGGATTGCAGCAAGAAGAGTCGGATCAAGAAATCGATTACGACGATGACGGAAATCCAATAGCTCCACCAAAGAAAAAGGACATAGATCCTCTGCCGCCGATCGATCACAGTGAAATTCAATATGAGCCGTTTGAGAAGAATTTTTACAATGTTCACGAGGAGATCTCGAGTCTGAGCAAATATCAAGTTGAAGAATTGAGAGAAACTCTGGGTATCAAAGTTTCGGGAGCCGCGGCACCTAATCCAATCACGAGTTTCGGCCACTTTGGTTTCGATGACGCATTGATCAAGTCCATACGAAAGAACGAGTACACGCAACCGACTCCGATTCAAGCGCAGGCGGTGCCTGCCGCTCTAAGCGGTCGAGACTTAATCGGTATTGCGAAAACTGGCAGCGGTAAAACCGCCGCCTTTATTTGGCCGATGTTGGTTCACATTATGGACCAGAAAGAACTTAAACCCGGCGATGGACCGATTGGATTGATCCTTGCACCCACGAGAGAATTATCTCAACAGGTAAACAATCACAGAGACACATTAATCTCATTAATGCCTATTAATTTAAATTTATTCATACAAATAAATACCCTTTTTTGTGTGAATAAGTAAATAATTGGATTTATTTATTACTAAAATCAGCAAATTCATTTGTTAATGAAGCCATTATGATATACTCTTTCATTAAAATAAAATCACTTTAAAAATTATTTACACATAGGATCCTAATAATAAAATACGAGACAATAAAAAAATGTTATCGTTTGTGATAAAGAAAAAATCAGTAAAAAATTACCGTATTGAAAATAGCAAAAATGTTGATTTTGATCGATAGATTTATCAAGAAGCCAAGAAATTTGGCAAGGTATACAACATTCAAGTATGCTGTTGTTACGGCGGTGGTAGTAAATGGGAGCAAAGCAAAGCTCTCGAGGGCGGCGCTGAAATAGTAGTTGCAACGCCTGGACGAATGATTGACCTCGTTAAAATGAAAGCCACCAATCTCAGCAGAGTCACGTTTTTAGTACTCGACGAAGCGGACAGAATGTTCGATATGGGTTTCGGTAAGTGAGTTTAAATCCTCTCGACGTTTTTTTTTTTTTCCAAATAAAATATTCATTTAATTTCCGATTGACATTTGAAGGAAATACATATATATATATATACATATTCTCGATAAAAACATCGTTTTTTGTTCGCCTCCAGAGCCCCAAGTCCGATCGATATGCAATCACGTTAGGCCCGATCGGCAGACGTTACTCTTCAGCGCAACATTCAAAAAACGAGTTGAGAAACTCGCCCGCGACGTATTGACCGATCCCGTAAGAATCGTTCACGGAGATGTCGGCGAAGCGAACACGGACGTCACTCAACACGTCATAATGTTTCACAACAATCCTGTCGGCAAATGGTCGTGGTTATTGCACAATATAGTCGAATATTTGAGTGCCGGAAGTTTGCTCATATTCGTGACGAAAAAGGTACAGTATCGACTGTCCATCGAGGATTACACCCCTTGAAAAAAATATCGTCACATTTAAAATTTATCTTGTTGCACAGTTGAACGCAGAAGAATTGGCGAATAATCTTAAACTCAAGGAGTTCGATGTGATGCTTTTGCATGGTGACATGGACCAAGTCGAAAGGAACAAAGTAATCACGGCTTTCAAGCGAAAAGAAGTTAGCATTCTCGTGGCAACTGACGTAGCAGGTAAAATCTCCAATTTTCCAAAAAACATTTAGTTCCTTTTTTTTTAAAGAAATTGGAATTTTTTCATGATTTTAATATCTTGTCATAAACGCTGTAATATTTTTGCAAAAATGAATATAAATAACGATAAATTTACAGCTCGTGGTCTCGACATTCCTCACATAAGGACAGTCGTGAATTACGACGTGGCGCGAGACATAGACACGCACACGCACAGAATCGGTAGAACGGGTCGCGCCGGAGAAAAGGGCACAGCTTACACATTAGTAACCGAAAAGGACAAGGAATTCGCGGGGCATTTGGTGAGAAATCTCGAGGGTGCTAATCAGGAAGTAACCAAGGGTTTGTTGGATCTGGCGATGCAAAGCGCATGGTTCCGGAAGTCAAGATTCAAGGGTGGAAAGGGTAAAAGCCTGAACGTTGGTGGCGCAGGGCTCGGTTTCAGGGGACGCGCAGAACCACCGGATGTTCAGGTATTGCTCGTTTTTTTTTTTTTTTTCACGATCCGCTATCCATTTATGCAATCATTTTTCTATCACTTATAATTGGCCCTTAATGATTTAAGGTCGGTGGACCTTCGACACAACCTCCGAAAGACATAAGCGAAGTGGTGAAGAAATTAGAAAGGCAAGGCCCGGGCAGCGATCGTCTTTCGGCCATGAAAGCTGCATTCAGAAGCCAATACAGTTCGCAGGTGGGTTACCGTTTTTAATGGAACATTGTGACCGAATGTGGAAAATCATCGTTTGCCGTTTTTACAGATTTAGTATTTTTTTAAAATTGATTTTAATTTATTCTGATTTAAATAATATTCAATGTTCAATCCTCTCAGTGCTGAATTATTGAAAGAAATATTGAAACTAAAATAACGTTACAGTTTCGCGCATCTTCCGATCATACGTGGGAACAAACCATTCAACCAGCCTCGGTAATAATGCCTCCACCACCTGCACCAAGTTCAACAAAAACTCCAGACGAGGGAGGCGAAATACCGGAAAGTTCGAACGTGACCGCCTCGAGTTCGGAGAAGAACGAGAGAAAGAGAGTGAGAAAGAGTAGATGGGAGTGATGGAAAGGCTCAGACTACAAAACCGAATTGTATGTACTCGTGACCTTGAACGTATCGATTATTGGCCAATCGATTAACCTTATATCATAATAAAAATTAACTTTACTAGACTGTAAATCTCAAAACGTTGTTTATTTTTATTTTTTAATCCTATATCAAAAACACGAGCACACTGTTCGAGTGTCAAAAAGATTTGTAATATTTTATCAAATAAATAATAACGAGTAATTATTGTGTTCGAATTTTTCATGCTTTTGCAATAATTATAACTCAGAGTTTCTATGGATCTAAAAAAGGATTGAAAAATGTTGAGTAATATTGTTTTCATTCAAATGATGTCCACAGGTGCTCCGGGAAAAAAAACTCATGTTTTTGCCGTTTTTTTCAATTGTCACATTTATTGAGACGTGCACCGTACATTGCAATAACTTATTTACATAAATAATATTAGAATAATCCTTAGACGTATTTAGGCCGAAGAAATCTTGATTCGCTAAGATAACGGGACTTTAATTAATAAATCCTGATTTCTCGTGTAATTTTAATGCGATAAATTGGATCACAATGAAGGCGTTTTTTTTTTCTTCCGTACCTCTAAATTGAATTTCAAATAGAGTAAAGTTAGTCAATAATATGAGAATTATGCGTAAATCGATGAAGTTGTTATAACTTGTAATATCAACAAAACGAAGGAGAACAGCATCCAGTAATTAGTCGGTTAAAGTATGTTTTTCTTTTCCATTAGCGAACGGTACATTAATTACAATGCAACCCGCTCGATATGCATATTATGAATAAATTTGCATGATTCCATATATTCTCGTCGCTCAATTGATTGATTTCCGTGTTTGCAGGATGGCCGATCTTTTCTCTGTCGAGGCGAAAAAAAAAAAAAAAAATCAACAACAAAATGCCGCCAAAGACTTTCAAATAAATGGATACAACTTTAGCCGACCATTTAGGGCACCGCTGCTCAACTTAAATTGCACGTTTACCAGATAATCATCGACTTCGAAGAAACAAATACTTGAATCGTAAAGTGCGCACGGTGATTGAATCGAAGCGCGGCGATTGCACGCCGAGTAGAAGATCGATTTGAATACGAGATACGCCCTCGCGTAAGAGCAAAAAAAAATACGGGGGGGAGCACTCCCAAAACGGCAGAGGCGTTAATTGCCGGTGAAAAAAATAGAGAACGTCGCGAGAAATCGACAATTGATGTTCGCTCACTGTCCAACCGGATTGGCGGGCGTGAACGTTCATAAATATAATCTCGTGGATCGCCTCGACGCCGAGTTTCTCTCCCCATGAATTATCTCCTGAAACGCTGGTGACACGTCATCTCATATGGAACATTATTATTAATAGTTTCTCTGCCGGAAAATTCCCCACTATCTTTATTCCACACTCTGCAGCAGCCTCTCGCTAAATAGGTGCGCGTATATTTCCATTCGAGGCTCGAGATGTTAGCGTGAATTTTAACACATATCTCCCATGTTTTACAACTCAATTTGACGAAAATATTCAGACAAACTGTTGATACATAAATAAATAAATGGAGAACAGAAAAAAAAGCAATTATTCAAAAAATTGTAATTGAAGACAAAAGTGTTACATTAAATTAACTTGACTTTATATTCACTCCAATTCATTCTAATGGCATAAAATTTCAAAAATTTCTTGCTGATCACACAAATTTACAGTAATATTGGTTGCGATTCACAGCTTTACCCTTAAAACCTCTTGAGCGCGCTTTTAACGAGAGTCTACTGTACCAATGTCCCGGAAAAACGCGTGCGCGATAAATCGCTCTTACTGTTCTTGCGCCGCTAGAATTTTTCCCGCAACGTACCTAACGTGATTCACACACAGAGACTACTCGTCTCATAAGGCCACGCGACCCTGAAGAGTTGTATCATAATGCGATGAATCTCCGAGCGGCGCAAGAGGCATCGAATCATCCGGGCGATTTCGGAAAGGCCCAAATCGGGTCAGCGCTGTGTTAACACAGTGTTTCCGGCTTAACGTATATCCCGTACTTAACAGAGTGAACCGGAAGTCCCGGAGACCTCATCGACGTAATGATCTCCTCGAGGCGCGGCCTCAACGCCACTCCGTATACATAAACAGGCTTCCGTTTACTCGCGATGAATTTTCTCGCTGACGCGTCCTCGCGTTCTTTCTTCGCTAAATGTTTGTCCTGAATAAGGAGTTTTAAATCAAGGATACGTAATACGAGGCGATCAATCGCGATCTATAGCACCTTGATCTATTAATCGAACGTTTAGTGCTACGCTAATGACGAGGTAGCGTTTTTTTCAACGCCGAAGCTTACAACAGCAACCCTGTAGACTCGGAAAATAGCACCAACACAGAATCCATGTGGACTTTTTGTTGTAAAAAATTGTTAATCCTCGGTTATCTACGTCCGAGCTTTCGCTGGAATCGCGTGCATCCTTTGTGCTCAGTCTTAGTTTAAGAATCTCTTCTTATCGACCCGAAGAGCTCGCCCAGAGTCAGCTCAATTCGATGATCCACTTTCTGGGGAAAATTTCGTATGCCATTTACAGCGTTGTAACGACTCATTAGTTTCGAAATCACTCAATGCGTTTATTTAATTCTTAAATAATTTGGTACCCATTATTTTTGTTCAATTTAATTAAAAAACGATTAATTAAAGTATACAAACAATTACCAAAAATTCATGACAAAGTGTCAGGAAAACGTGGAAATGGATGGTAATTTTTTTTCCATCGGACATTATTTTCCTTCGCCTTACTTTTTAGATGATCTATTTTATTCTTAGACATCACGGAAAATAATGAATACCAAATTGTTCATGAAATAAAAATAATAATGCCGTGACGGAAATAAAAATGAGTGGTTACAACAGCGGTCTTCAGGATTCCCCATATTGCGGCATTGCCGGGCTGCTCTTTCTTCTGGTCTTCTCCAAATTTTGCGAAGCGTTGAGTATATTCGATTTTCTAACTCCCTCGTTACTTTGCTTTCCATTGAATTTTTCCATAGCCCGAGTGTAAGATCCTGTGCAGACTTTTCCCCAAACTCGCCTCTCCTCAGGAGTCATAGTCGCCGGTTTACTTCTGTTTTGCTCAGCTCGATGATCGCCCGTGTTAGTTTTTTGTATTTCCTGTCTCGAATTCTCCCAAACGGGCGCTCGCTTTTGGAAGAATTTCTCGTCCTTCTCCAAGGACGTACTGGAACCTTGAGTGGCGTTCACATCCTCCCAGGACAAGCCGATGTCCGACTGTATACTCGAGGGTGTCGGACAGCCACTTTCACTGGAAAGCGAAGAGGACCTCACGAAGGAAGACGGGATGTCTAGCTTGACTTGTTCGGCTTCCCGGGTGGAAATGGTCGCGGAAGGAGGTTCACTTTTGGCTCTGTTAACAATTCCAGTGGTGCCATTATTGTTACTGTCATTGTCAATGGCGAGATTGTCGTTGAGAATGATTTTCGTGATGGACGTACGTTTCCGCAATTTCTCCAAATTCTCCTTGGAAGTTCGCTGGGAGGCGTCGATTTTCTGCAGGATGTCCTTGAGATTAACGGCGCTGTCGGTTCTCGTTTCCGCGACATTTTGCGACTCGGTTTTCTTCGACTTCGCAAATCTTGCGGTGGATTTAACGGGAACTTCCGGTTCTTTGATTCGCGGACAGGGAACTTCGGCAAATATATAATTGGGCAGTCTCTCCTTTTGATGATAAGGACGAAGAGGACTGCTTGACGTTTCCTCGGGTAAAATCGTCGCCTTTTTGTCAGGATCCTCGAGGAGGCGATTCGATTTTGCCCCATCGACGCATTGCTTGTATTTCTCGTCTATCCGAGTGTCCAGATTTTTTTCCTCCTCGATGTCCTTGCTGTAAGCCGAATCCTCGGAGCTCGGCCATCCGGGATTTATTTCCTCGACTCGAAAGGCATTTTCGACGTTAGAAATTTTGCCGAGGTGTTCCTCGCTGCCGTTGATTGCCGATTTTTCGAAAGAATTGTGCTCGACGCCATCCGTGTCTTCGTCCGCGTCTTCGTTTCCGGAATCGTTGTCAAAGTCCTTGAGAACGCCTTCGTTCTTCTCGTTCTGCTTTCTGAGCTCTTCCCAATTTTTTCGGGGCTTGTAGCTCGTCTTTCTTCTGACGACTCCGCGCTCGGTGATGTTTATGTCGGGAATAAAAAGCCTCAAGGCTTTCGGTCCAGTTGGGAAGGTCACTTCGTTCACCCTCTTCTCCGTCATAATCGCCTCGAGGCTCGTTTTCGATGCGACTTCCTGGTGCTTGTTGAAAGCGGAAACTAGCTGCGCGACTGTGTACTTCGGCTCGTCGTTTTCCGACTCCGAGTGCTCGTCTTTTTCGTCCGAATTGCCGGAATTGTTCGAGTGGCTGGAGATGTCGGAATTCTGACGTTGGGAGGGTTGTTTAACGGAGAGCAACGACCGATCGAGCGGCGCCTCGTCCGAGTCCTCGGTGAGGGTGTCCGATTCGACAGATTGCAGGGAATCCAAGTTTTGCTCAGATTCCGACTTCACACTTTGGGACTCTTCGTGATTGACGTAATTCTGGATTTTCGTAATTTGTGGTTCCACTTCAGGGTAAGAATTGTTCTCCGATAATTTGTCGTTGTCCTTGTGTACCGATTCCTCTGTCGTTGAAACCTTCACCTGACGTTCATTCAATTTTTGGTCACCGCTCAATTTTTTCTCCACAGATTTAATCGGCTCTTCAGCATCGAGTCTGCCGCAGGATTCCGGAGGATCGTTCGCCGCTTCGAGGGGCCGAGGAACAGACGCCGAAGCTTCGGACACTCGATCGTCGGACTCGCTACCATTTTCCGAACGATCGGTGGAGGCTATCGACGAGGATGACGCAATTTCGTTGCCGAGTTTCTTGAAAATCGGTAGAATGTCCTCGGTGACCGCTCGCTGATCCTTCTTTCGTCTCTTCTTCTTTCTGAGACACTCGAGGCTTCGGTAAATGTCGAGGACTCCTTGGGACTTTGAGAGACATCGCAGACCGTAGAGCTTCTCCTGGGAACGACTTCCGAATAGTGGATTCATCTCGTCTTTCTGAAGAGCCGATTTACCGGTGTGCGAGAGACAAGCCTGCGATTGAATTTGATTCAAACTGCGCATTCTCGATAAAAGCCCACGTCTCGTTACGTGATTGAGATTAGCTTGAGAACGGCTTTGCGCTTGGCTCAGGAGTCCTTGAGTCTGTTCCTTGTTGAGCAAGTAGCTCTGACTCGTCGCGAGACTCGCCTGACTCGTCGCCAGACTCGTTTGCGACGAATTCAAACTGGTTCGCGAATCCGCCGGGCTCATGTAACATTCGCTTCCCGTCAGGCTGGCCCTACTTCCGGTCATACTGTAACTCAGGCACATCTCACTCTGGCTAAGACTTCCGCCGAGCCCTTGGTTCTGGTTAGGTTCCGATAGGTTCGCGTGACTCGTTGCCTGACTCAACAAAGCAGCTCGACGCAAATTTTCACGGCTCACAACTCGCTCCAGCAAAACTTCGCGGGATTTTGACAAGTACCTTCGCAGGTGAGGCGAAGCCTGCGTTGGAGCGTCTCTCAACCAATCGTGGCGCAGACATTGCTTCGCTGTCATCCGTGCACTGGAAAATATCAATTTTACTCACTGTTTAACTCAATGTGATATTTCACGGTGGCCTTGATTAATTTGAATGAGGGTTAATTAAATTTGGGGGAGAAAACACATTGTTTTTTACCGCAGGAATATTATTCTACAGATCAGATTAAAAATTAGGAAAAAATTTCCATGAATTCATTTTTTTTTTTTTTTTCATGCGCTGATCTGATAGCAGATTTGTAAATATTTTATCGAATAAAAAAAAGGAATTGCTCTGAGATAAATTAGTTTTTAAACAAATTAATTGCGGATAAATGGGGTGTTTGTAATTGGAAAAGTAATGGTCACTTCCACTTTGGTACGATTGGTATTTTTAAATCAATTGTTAATAATAAAATAATCGGCGACAACGTACCTTGGGTCAAGCACGAGAAGTTTGGCGACAAAGTCTTTAGCCTGCGCCGATACGTCCTCGAACAATTCTTCGGGAAAGTCGACTTCGCCCAGAGAAATATTTTGAAATGTTTCTTGATCGGTTTCGCCACCGAAAGGTGAAAATCCGGTTAGAAGAACGTAGGTGGTAATGCCGAGGGACCTGGTGAAAAAAAAAACGAAGAATTTACAGTTTTTTTCACTCTCCTTTTTCACAGTGTTCATGTTACGTTCTGACATTTTTTTTTTTTTTTTCAACTTACCACATATCTGCAGCTAGTGTGATTGGCTCGTAATGAAGAATTTCAGGAGCTAAATGAAGAAATCATGTTCATTACACGTGATCAAAGTACGAAAACGAAATAACAATGTTTAATATGAAAAAAAAAAATCTTAAAAATTGTATTCCCTTGTCAAATCACTTACCAACATAATCTGGCGTTCCCAGAATTTCCCTGACTTCTGTGCCTTCCAAAATCACCCTCGAGATCTCGAAGTCGCAGAGTTTCACTTCGCTTTCAGGGAAGCTACCCATCATAACAAGATTTTGCGGCTGAAACATAAAAATATTCATATACAATAATAATTTCACGTACACACTTTTTTGAAGCACTCGTTGGTATCAGAGGCATTTTTTTCGAGAAGAATTTTTTATTTTTCCACATTTTAGATACTTTAGATATTTTAGAAAAAAGGAAAAAATCAGGTTTCGAATTTGCGACCATAAATTTTTTTTTTTTTTCATAAAATAAAAATATTGGAAGTGTTCCTGATAGAATTTCACAGCTTGTAAATTTTTTTTCTGAATTCTTACATGATTTACTGTGAATTTTGAGATTGTTGCCGAAAATGTCTCTTCGTTCTGTGAGAAAATCGTCACGATTTTGTCAAGTCGTGATCGTTCTTTCCGAGCTGTCGTTTATTCGAAACGTCAAATACTCGACAATATTTCTTTTGCAGACAAGTTTCACTGCGTGAGACCAGAGGCGAAGGGTTCGACACTTTCTTCCGGAGAAATCAGTGACTATCGTCGAATATGGAAATCCGCGAGTTTCTCGGGCTTGCATCAGGTACCCGAATAACACGTGCACGTCTCGCACGCCTTCGAATAACGTGAAACCACTTCCTACAGTCACGGACAGCGATAAGCCGATTCTGGGCCCGTTACTCTCCTGTATACGCCACCCTTAAGGCCCACGCTGCTTTGACAGTTCAGTATTTCTATTTCGGTCAATTACTGTCTTATTATTTGACAAAAAAAAAAATGAATGGGATTTCCCTCGGGTAGGAAAATAGAAAATTTTTCTCTATCCTTCCTTAAGAGGCCCAAATCACAAAAAAATAAATAAAAAAGTGTTTCTTGCGACAAATTGTGCACACAATTACAAAATTAGATGACATCAAAAATGTCTATGCTATTCGGTTGATGCAACAAATTTATTTCTCACTGTTTATGTTTCGCATGTTAATTATGATATAATAATTATTATTCAGTGAAATTCCTTGGCAAAATACAATAAAATTTTCTTCGTCATCTATTTTCCACTGTGTGTGTTAATATTTCCGGTGGCTCCAATTTTCATGTGGAAATAAATAATTGTTATTTTCAATTAGAGGTAATTCGTGCAATGAGTATGTAATTTTATGCTTCCGCTGCAGTTCAGTGAACGACGGTAGCCAAACGAATAGCGGTATCGTACCGATGGATTGCACAATGATGAATAATAACGAGTTGCGTAAGGAAATCGTTTTAATTTCAAGATCCACGTGGTACGAAATTAAATGTCTTCGCGAATGTGTTGTAATTCAATGAAATTGGACAGAAAAAAAAAAGGTGCCGTGACATTCGCGCCGGGCAATCTATGGAAGATGTATGTGACATTATTCATACAGAATGCTATTAAAATCCGGTGTCGCACGTTCAGGAGCAAAATGAGGATGATGCGAGGGCGTGCAGTCAGAGGCAAAGCTACCTCCACGAATTCCGAGTGTTATTTCGCAGCCTCCAAGGAGAAAAATAATCGTATACGATCAATTTAGTCACCGGGTGTCTTCCAACCTTAATATCGAAACCTTGGGCACGATTCTTGCGTGGGTGCGTCGCTTTGAATATTCAAAGCTTTTTACAATATCGCCTTGTCCACTCTTTCCGTACTCGCTCTCTCGACATTCGATAAATAATATGAAAACGTGTTAAAATAAATCATAAACGACAGACTGACCTAAGCTATATTTAAGAGAGTTACGAGACGCGGTTTATAATGGCTACTAGAAACGGCGCAAAAAATGTCCTCATTTTCCTGACTAATTTTACTCATTTTTTTTCGCTAATAAATTGTTTTTTGTTTTGTAAATCACAATAATTATAAAAGTGAGTACGTAAATTTTGAAAGTTAATTCAAATTTTATAGATGTATAAAAGTGCACGAGAGAATTTTGGGACAGAATACGATTGTTTTTGCCCTTTTTATTATAGTGCAATAATATTTTTGCTGCACCAACATTTTTTTTTTTTTTTTTCATGTCTGGAATTTTAATTTGGGTCCCGCCCCGAAAAATTCGACGATATCGATATCAATATCGGACGACGTCTCAATTCAACACCCACACACATTCGCCTGTATATTATAAATAAAATAATAAATACCAGCTCCGAGATTTATAGACGATCAGATAATAATTATTTAAGGCAATCCTTTCCTCGTCTACAAAAAAAAAATACATGGAAATGTATATAAAAAAAGTCTTTCCTATAGATACATAGAAGGAAATAAAAAATAGAAGGCACATTTCAAGGATATATTCCTACGTTAAAAAAAATTGAATAAAAACAAAATAATTTTCATATATTAGCATCTGAATATTTACGTCAGAAAGCTATTAAAATAGACGATTAACATCTATGTCTATGCCTATTATTTATATTCGGAAAAACAACTTTTATTTACATTTGGACAAAAAATTGTATATAAATCCAACAAATAAAATAAATTATATTAATTCACGACGCATTTCGGGCCTCAAAAAAAAAAAAAAACAAATCGTCGAATCTTTGACTGCCTTTAACATAAAAATATAAAGACGAATGTCGCTTCAATCCGTGGGAGCTGCGAGACGTTAACGAGCCTCTCGTTATTGATTCGTCACGGATTTAAAGAAGATATAAAAGACTGAATAATGAAAAAGTGAAGATTCTCGTGTCCGAATGAATTCTCGTACATTTTATGAGTCGATTAACCGTCGCGTCAAAACGAACAGTCAGGATCTTCCAAAGATCTTGGCGAAGATGAGAGTGAAGATGCGTGGGCGGCGGGACGCATACATCGCAACTCGGTGACCGCACGATCTGCACGTGTGCCGAGTCTCTTCATCGGTTATGTGCTCATTTGGCAGAGCACCGATGTAAGAATGCGCAAAGACAACCATTTGCCCGAGTCGTAACCTGCGAGGCTCAAACATTAAGCCAAAACAGATAAATGCACTCGGTCATTCACAACATTTCTCTCGCGCACCATAATAATTATGCCTTTGCAGTCGAAGAGTCATGAAATTTTTTCAGAATAATGCCATTACTCCAATCCTGCAATAAACGTCGCCCGAAGCCCACGTGACGTTCATTTTTTATTAATTTTTTTTTTTGTGAATTTTTTTATTCCTACGATCAAAGCATTTTTAATGTCATTCAATCACAATTTTAATGTCTCCAGAAATTGGTACTTTTTGTTTGGAGTCACCAGAAATTCGTATTTGTTTTTAACTGCGGATACACATTAATTCGGAAATTTTTTCTAAATAATTTACCTTTTTATTTTAAATACACGAATACAAAAGTCTCGTTGTTAATGATGGGAATAATTTGTTTAAAAAAAGCTTCCCTTATAAGGGAGCAATAAATTGATGCAGTATACATCCCATTTTATGCATTTTCCTCATTTTCACATATAAAGAATTTTTTTTTAAATTTTCTCACACAACCCATTTATCACCTGCTTTCCCACGTGCATTAACTCAATTTATTTCAGTGGCACTGCGGTGCGATCTGTAATTCAATCCAAAGCAAAACAAGTGCAGTGATTTGAGTATATTATTCAGTGTATAGCAGGTGAACGTCGGAGGGTATATGCGTACAACTATAGCTATAATAAACTGGTATAATAATGCACGGAGGCGAAGACGCGTTATTATTTGCCTAGAACGACGTATATAAAGTTAGCTCCCCCCTTTACTCTGTAATATGGCATGCGTCGAGGGGTCCGCCCACGCGACCTGCGCTCCAGCTCCAGCGATCACCGCCGAACGAACGAGACAGGCATTTCCTGCTGGACGATAATAGTCAGCCGGTGCTCGACAAGCACATTATATTTTATATCCATATATATATATAATCGTTATGTGTCCTATCTATACAAGTTTGTATAAGTCCGTTTGTAGATCGCGTTTCCTAGATACGCGTAGATGAAACATCTCGCTTTCGCGTTCACTCCCACAACGTAACTCCCGAACAATTCAAATCATCTCGAGGACTCACGATTTTATTGTTATTGTTATTAATGAATACCACCTCTCAGACCTGTATCTTTGTTTTTCTTTCTTTATATCTTAACCCTTTCATTATTTATTAATTTTTTTAGCATATTTATTAAGCAATTAGCGTAGGAATAAATTATTTAACAATTATAAAATTGGTAAACAATATTTTTCTTAGTGAAGAAAATAAAGCGAGTGTGTGAGTAATGGAATTGGTATAATTGTGAGAATATTAGAGAATCGCCGGGTTACACGCGGTGAACGGAGGCGAAAAGTCACTCTGCATGGAGCAGAGATTGGCAAAGGTAACAGGAGCAACGGGCCCACACGTTCGTATTCCGTATGGGCCTCAGAATGGTGACCACACCCTGAAGCTGCTGTTACTCTGCTCCCGACCACCCGAGAATAACACTTATACACTCCCTTCGCTAGTTAGAGTCTTGTTACTACTTCTACTCTCTTTGCAACATTTTTTGACAAGACGAAATGATCTTTGAGCAGTGATTCTCTAAACAGTGAAACGTTTTGTTGAAATTATTTGTTTCTATTATTTTTATATAAATATAAATAAATAGGAAAGTTGAGTTAAAAAATACGATTATTGCAAATCTGCATTCTGCAATTATTTTTATTTTTATTTGATTGATTAGCGTAATTTAAAAAAAAATAAAAACATTTTTTATTTCTGTTATATTATTTATAAGGTACATTTGCCAGGAATAAACCAACTTTTTGATTTTTTTCTCTCCGTTGATGAAAATTTTGTGCTTAATGATGTATTTTATATATTCAAAGCAACCGGAAGTCTGAATTTCGTAATCGAATCCGCAAATATGTCTCAAAGCCATTTTAGTTCAACACATCTCTTTCTTTCCACCTCTTTTACATGGTGGAATTTTCCGGTCTCGTTCAGCTTCGCCTCATTACGACAAAAAGAGCCTTGAAGTTTCGAGCATTCCAAGATCAGAGAATAAAACGGACGTTAATGCGCGTCAGGTTAATTAATCCTGATCTCAGGGCGAGTGGTTAAGCTCATTCCCCGCGTCCCAAGAGATTGAGCTCGGTCACTGTGCGTGTACCTGCGAATTTCAACCGCGGATGTGAATTTCAGGCTGCGACAAACCGAATTCTTCACGTCCCAAATACGGTAGGGCCTGAGTGAGCCAGCCCTCAGGGTCTCCATGGATGTGGAGCACAGCTGTGAAGGTACAGCCTCTATAGCACATCGCAGTGTTGTAACAACTCATTATTTTTCAACTCTCACTATTTATTTGCTTATCATCATTATTCAAAATATTAATAAAAAATTGTAAAAAAAGTTATAGAATTTTTTTTTTTTCATTTATCCCATAAATTATTCCTCTTACATAATATTTAGAAATAATAAGTGAAATTTTTTTTTCAGGATCAAAGCAAAGAAAGGAAATAATGTTCATATATGTAGATTCGTTTATAAAAATACTGAGCATGAAAATAAATTTCCCGAATTATTGTGTAAAATTATATAAATTTGTCTATAACTTTTTTCAAAAAATTGCCTCGCTTTAAATGCTCGCAGGAAAAAATAATTTTTTACTGACTCGTTTCTCTTGATAATGTTGTGATACTTTCTACTGAATTTATTCTAATATCGACTCTACAAAAAATACGAAAACCCATCGCATAATGTCAGCGAAGAAAGACGCAAAGATTTACTGCGGGGAACTTTGTTATTGCCGCGCAGTGGCGAAGAGACACTGCGGAAAGTGCAGAGCGTCTCGAAGCGCAGAGACTCTCGTAGGATCGTCGAGATCAACGGTAATCACTTTCCAAAATGGGATTGAACCTCCTCGAGGCAGTGAACGCGTATACCATCAGCCAGAAATATATATATATAGTATGCTCCCACTTTATTCTATATACCGCTGAATGTTTGTGGCAGCGGAGAATCGCGAGACTGCAGCAGCTTGTAACCCCCTGGCCATAAATCGTATATGGCAGGACGAGTCATCGGTCGGCACACTGTCCTATAAAATTCTCCTCCAAATTATTCGTCGCTGCTCGCAATCGCAGTAATTGTCGAGAATGAAACAAGCAATTTAGTCGAAAAAAAAAATGTATTACAGATTCTACAGAGAAAAGTAAAAAAAAAAAACGAAATCGAACAGTAAAATTTAAATTATTCTTTGTATTGAAAATTTGCAGCATTAATTATTATTTCATTATAATAGCTTGCAGTACTAATTAAAATATGGTTTCTGAATAATAAAAAAAAATTAATTACCAATAAAATTGTACGAAAAATTAACAGAATTCACTTTTATGCAAAAATTTATTTGCGTTGATTTTAGAGCCTGAACATTTTTATTTCCTGTTCATATTAAAAAATATATAAACTAGTTAAAGTTTTCTATAAAATTCCTGGGTATTTTCATTTTTCTCAGACCTCCCAAAAAATTGCTATTCATTTTAACAGAAATAATAAATGAAATTTTTAAACAATTATAAATATTCCCCTGTTGAAAAAATTAGGACTAATATTCCATAAAGTCCTTTAGAATTTGTAGGGCTTTCGTTTTTTGAAATTTATCCAACAATTTTTTTTGTAAAATACATCAGAGAAAATGATCGAAGGAGTGGAAGCCCTTCGAACGTGATAAAGCATCGGAATGGCTCTCGAACATTCGATTCGGAGTGTTATGCTCGTAACATCAGCCTCGGAAGGTCAGGAAGAGAAATTCGATGTACAACATGGAGCGGAGTGCATGGGCCTGTCGCGAACTCGGTCCCAAGGACCCGTCGAATCGTCGTGTAAAATAAAACGCGCTCGTGTGCGTCGCGGACTGAAAGACGAGGAAATCTCTCGGTACGTCTTCCTCGGGTGTTGTTTGTTGGTTTTGGGTCCGTATAGTCTGTGCGAGAACATGCTATATACGGTGACTGGTGAATAATGCTTTAATGCAGGCCTCCGCAACGATCCTTGACCGAGGATATTCGGAGCCGAGAGCTCGTCGACCGCTCGCCACTTTTTATTATTATTTCTGGCACCAAGTTCTCTGTCCCAGTGACGAGGATAACCCGCTGTTTTCTTGGTCAACCGTAAACCACTTCGAGTGTGCGCGTTGATTGAAACGGAATGTATTAGCGAAGGTATTTTAATGTCTTTTTGAAAATTAATAAAAAAAAAAAATTCATGAATTAAAAAAAAATTTGGTCGTTGATGTGTCACTTTTTAGACAATTTTTTCGAAGCCGATAAATAAATATACTGCCTCACAGAAATTGATTTGGAAATAAATTGAAAATATTGAGGAAGCAATATGCAAGTTTGTACTTTTCATAAAATTTATGCATTTTATACAAATATGTTAAATTGTGTATAAAATCATACAATGTATATATATATTATATTATTATATATATGTAACCGTTGGATGATCTTGAACAGTACACGACGAGCATCATGAGGACGAGATCGACCTTGAGGTGGTAATAAGCTGTAAATCCTGATCTTTATGCCCAGATATGTGCGCTTCCACATTCGGGCGGTTCTCGAGCGTTCCGCGCGTCAGATTAACTCGGTAAAAAGGAAGTGAGAGTGAGAACCGATCTCTCCGGGATGTCTTGAACTTTAATAACGACCGCGGCACGCAAGCTTTACCCCAAGAGCAATTTTCCTCTTGGATATAGATAAATAGCGAGAGATTAGCCTTATAATATGGTTGAGGTGTGCAATATGACCCCGATAGTGGGATAAAGATTCCGGATCCTCGTTGCACGCCTCACGGAAAAATATCTGAAGCCCCGAGGCATAAAAGGGATTGAGATTTAGCAACGATCCACCTAAGTTCCGTTTTTTTTTCCGCTGGTAAAATTGTTGGCTTGGATCTCTTGGTTATTGTGCTTAGTCGCATTTACTAATTTTTTTTTTCTCACTTTTTTTCATGTCCTGGGACTAAGCATTTTCATAAAAATGTCAATAAATTTCGTTACAATCATAATTCTAAAAAACTAGACTTTTTGGAAGTTTTTGTGAAAATTTTTGATTGCATAGTAAAATGTATAACAAATTTCTAATCACCAGAGCAAAAATACAATCCCTCATGAAATATGCGAAACAAATTAATAAAATAATTAATAAAATGTGAATTTTATTTGCACTACATTCTTTTTTCACTTTCTATTTCATATTCCAATTCATTGACTGCGCGGTATCATTCGAATGATGACGTCTCGATACAAAATCTCTTCCAAAATTCCAAAAGTCAATTTCGTCAATTTTCATGATTCGCGTCGACTTTCGGGATTACAATCCTACTCGTTATTTCCTAAGTTGCGAACACGGGTAAATTCGCGAGTGCTATTGAATCGGGCCTCTTTATACGACCCTTTGTCCCAGGTATTCTCCGTAAATGGTTATCCAATTTGTTTTCTGGATGCTTATCGCAAATCGTCGTCGCGTTCCTGAGCCTTTCTCTCTCTCTATCTTTTGCGAGCTGCCACCGCGAGCGCGCGAACGGACAACACAAACGGTCGTAATTAAACCTTTCCCTCGATTCCTCTTTTGCTGAGCCGTCGTACGTCGTACGTTAGGCTGGCGTAGCTCTAGTGCCGAAGTTGGCGTCTTCGGTGACGGCGCGAACACTATATTAGTACGCAGTAGGACATTTTGCATTTGAGATCCAATGCAAAACATTTACCGGGAAAATTCCAACCCGGAAACAGTAGTTCCATTAGCGGTCACCACGAAAGGAAACACAGTTTCTTTATCGAACAACGCAACCGATTCCGAACAATTCAAGGCACCTTCAAACTGAATTTCGAATTTTCAAAAAAAATGTATACACTCTTTGCAGTATTTTCAACATTTTCAAATTAAAATTCAAAATTTCCAAACCAACAAATTGTTGCAAAATTTCAAACATTATTGAACTGAAATTCGAATATTTCAATTGAACAAATGATCCTGGATATTTTAATAAAATAAATCATAATTTCAATAAATGTTGTGGATTTAAAAAAAAATTTCTATACAAAATATTGTTTCCAATAAATGTATCAGTGAATAATTATTTTATGAAACAAATGATGATTATGGATTAAAATTTTATACAAAAGTGGGCGATTGTGTTTATTGTTTATAGCTTTGGAAAAAAATGAATGGACGTTTGTGTGTAAGCCCGATTTGTATGAAATAATTCAGTCTGGGACAAGGACACGTCATTCACATGACTGAACGTAATTTGTTGGTGAATAAGGGAAAAAGCGATGACGAGAGTAAGATTCCTCGATGACGGAGAGCCGATCGACGAGCTTTTGGATCTCTCTACTATTAGTTACTGTATATAAAAGAATTCCGATCGTTCATTGCCGTGGAAAACGGTCTCGACTGTCTCGTCGGTGTCTTTTGCCGAGATTAGAAGCGCTGATCAATTAATACAACCATGTAAGTCCATGCGTTGCTCAAGCCCCGAAGACGACGAGCAGAATGACTGTCGAGCAGGCGTCGCGGTTTCTTTCTAAGAATATCCTGACAAAAACGGATTCTCGTTGTCCGGAGTTCACAAAACGAGAGCGATTTATATGTCCTGCCACTGGAACTTCCATACGACGGACTCCAGCGGTTACATCATCAATTAGTTAAGAATAGATGAGGAGGAATCATTTAATTCGTCATCGATCGCATATCGACGACGTAATTCATGTAACGATTTTGTCGTAACGCGAATACTTCGGATACGTTTGCTTCCTCAAACCGGAAATATTGCCTTCGCGATTTTATTTTTCCAGATTTTAATGTCATTTTACCCAAAATGATCTAAATAAATAAGAAAAGTGGTTTAGAAAAATTGTTATTCGTGCATAACTCGTGACTTACTCAACCGAATCAGCTCAAATTTTAATGCCAATTTTTGTGAAATTTCGAAGATTTTACAGAAAAATGAGATTGGATTTAAAATATCCACATCATTGCATCTTCTTTTTCAGAGACTTAAATAAAATAATGTTTAGTGATGTTAACTGACTAATTTAGTGAAGATCGGTAAAAGGGTTCGGATTTTATAAGATAATTTTTTGCTTATTATTTCCTTTCCATTTTTTATTGATTTATTTAATGCAAGCATGCAAAGTGAAACCTTGAAGGCGAAAAAAAGCGAAAAATAAAAGAGGAAGCAATGGGCAAGGTTCTATTTGTGAATTTCCATTTGTCGTTAATCGTTTTGTATCAACGACAAATTTACATAGAGAACACGAATGACTTCCAAAACAGCGTTGAATGGAATGATTTAATTACCTGGTTTTTTATACGTGACGATTGTCACCTGTCGCTGTGTTTTAGAATACGTACGGAGGAAAAAAAAAGAAAAGGAAAAAGTGGCGGCTCAGGCTTACCTTGATGTCCAAATGTGCGATATTTCTCTCGTGGAGGTAGGCAAGACCTTCGACAAGTTGTTTGACGAAGTGCACTACGTCACCTTCGAGCGGAACTAAATCACCGTCTATGAGTGTCTGTAGGTCTCCTCCGGGTGCACTGTGACACAATAAAGAAACATTTAGCTGTCATTGGTTTTATGGCAAAATGACTGTACTCGAATTAACTCAAATGTATTTTTATTAATTTTTTTTTGCAATATATTCACGATTATATGATTTTTATAGTAACTCGACTTGACTCAAATTTATTTTTTATTAATTGTTTGCAACATATTCACGATGTTGTGCTCCTTAAGTAGCAAAATGACTATACTCGCTTTGCATTTAAAAAAAAATAAATAAATTCTTGTTCAGGCACTAGTGCGGAAAAACTACCTTCTCGCACACTTTTTCCACTCTGCATCGGAAAGCATTTTTTGATTTTTTTTTTTTCAAAATGTACTCACTATTCCATGACCAGGATGATCTCCTTAGGAGTCTCGTAAACATCGTGAAGACGAACGACTCTTGGAGATTGCGAGCATAGCGAGAGAAGAGCTATTTCATGGCGAAGTTCGGCGCTGCAGTCCGTGTTAAAACGATTTCGAGATGAATACTTTGCTGCGTATAATGTTCCGGTCGAACGCGATCGGCATCTATACACCCTCGCCCATTGACCACTGAAATAACAAAAAAATAATAACAATGAAAAATTGAAAAATAATGGGCTATTTCATCAGTAGCATGATAACGTTTATAAGAAACTATCATACACTTTGTCTTATCACATATTTGATAACTGCCGACAAAATTAGCAATGGACAAGCGCATCCACGAAACTTTCATTTTTTGCTGATGACAGTAAATGATTGAAAATCTTTGAAAAATCAATGTACCCCATAGAAAGCCTTTATACATTAACCAGTGTATTAAATTTAATATACAGCTATAAAGCATCATATTAAACATGATTTTTTTCAAAGGTATCCCTCATTAATATCTCATAAAATAAGGGTATTAAATTTAATATACCAGCGCACGCATGAATGTCTTCGACACAAGTACATCAATTTCCATAACGAAAAAAATAATGTCATGTCTTTGGCATATTAATTTACTTTTTTTTTCTCAACATACAAGAAACAATAATGGGTTAAAAACACGAACCCAACAAATTCATCCAAACAATTTTATTGCTCCGATCACCTGCAGATTATTTTAACCAACATATATATACCTAATTAACGATCCAAGGCATAAATCACCTCAATTTATTAAAACCCCTCGAAAATTAACATTAATTCATTAATTAACCGCTTCGTAACCAATTAATTCCGAAACTATCGATCATCAGAGATCAAAGATCAATTTAATCATTACCAAATGATATTTCCAATAAATCGAGGCTGTGAAGATTATTATAATTAGGCAACTGACGAATTATCGCATAAATAAATAATTGTATAATCCATAACTCATTATAACTCCCTCAAATTAACGTCGATTTATTAATTAGGCGCTTCCTTTCTAAATTATTGGTTGTCTCTCGATCTCTCGGCCCGAACTATCGATCGTCATAGATCAAAGATCGAGTTGAGCAAGCAAAGTTTATCAAGACGACGATGAAATAAAAATTGGATTCATCCGGTGTAAACAACCGGAAGATATATGTCACGATTATTATATCAATATTCGTTACAATAGACACCTTTGACACGTATTAACATTATGGTATGCAACGAGTGATCGATGCGTGTGCGAGGGATCGAGAGGATTGATAAATTGATCATTCAGAATGCGAATGGCGTGAGGTATATATACGCGTATTTAATGACCGTCATCGAAGATTCCGAGCGTCTCACCGCGCGGCAAGGCCGGCGCCGCGGCGCCCAGCAAGGCTACGTATCATATTTTCTCTTGGAAATCGTGCACTCGCATGACTCCATAGCCAAGGGATCGACGCGAGTGATGCCTGAGGTCTAGGTCCGTACATATCATTTTTTTTTCTTAGAACGTATCATTCTATCGATGTGCCCATAAGAATCGATCAATGTGGCAGTCATTCGGGTGATAATCGAATCATCATAAATCGAGAGAAATTATTTCATTGACACCAAAGAAATTAATGATTTTTTTTTTTTTTAGAACGTATTGTTCTATCAATGTGCCCATAAGAATCGATCAACGTGTCAGTCACTCGGGTGATAATCGAATCATTATAAACCGAGAGAAATGATTTCATTGACACCCAAGAAATTAATGATTTTTTTTAGAAGGTATTGTTCTATCAATGTGCCCATAAGAATCGATCAACGTGTCAATCACATGGGTAATAATCGAATCATCATAAACCGAGAGAAATGATTTCATTGACTCCGAAGAAATTGGTGATTTTTTTTTTTTTTTTTTTTCATTGAGTGTAATTAAACATTTGTTCGATTTCAATAAAACGTTGGATTTCAAAGTGGATCATTTTTCGTCGAATGATTTTTTTCAATGGTGTTGAACTGATAGTTTTTTTTAATTAACTTATGGTATTTTCTGATGGAATATTGGATTAGAATAAATTTAATTAAATTTTTAATTAGTAATTTAATTTAATCGTTGTTATTTTGTACCCGGAATTTTTCTCGGTTACATTTTGTGGAAGTTGTATTGGAAAGTATAGGCTTTCATTTGATTTTTTTTTTTACGGTGTCAGTGGAATGCGCAACCTGGCCGATAAATAAAATGAATTTGTCAAAAAATGTTTCAACGTTTAACGATCATCCGAGATCACGTTGTCCAGGGCCGTCCACTGTCAGAGTCCCTCGAACTTTCGGCTCCTCGAACTCTGGTGCGAACACGAATTTAATGTCGATGATTAATTCTCATAAACGTCAGTGCACGGCCTCCAGAAGGACCGCGCAATTATTCCACTATGACAAGCGGTCCATGCACACACACACACACACACACATACACACATATTATTAGTAACACTTTTATTCGCTCGTAAATAAAAATAATGAAAAAAAAAAAAAAATGTACAGTTTCCATAGCAATAAAAAAAAACTATGAAATACAACAATTTTATGAAAAAATAACGCACATTTCCTATTCCTTTTGTGTTTGCTTGTGCAATTTGTTTATAAATCAATTTTCTTTATCATTCAATCAGCAATTATAAAAATTCTTACTCATTCAAACCAGCGATTTTTATACATGCACACACACACACACTTTGATTTTTGCTCCAGCTTCGCCTCCCTGAATTCAGTTGCGGTTCATGATCGAACGAGCGTGGCGAATAGTAGCCACCGTGTCGGAAAGACATCCGAAGCTTGCATACCACCGCCAGAAATAATATCAACTCTGTATTTAGAGTCGAGTGGCGGTAAGCAGCATTCTGCACTTTATCCAAAGTGATTTACGCGAATGCGCCTCCATATAGGCACTTTAGCCACGCACCAAAATCGAACATGTGCACTCGATCTATATATATATATATATATATATATATATGCGTATATAATAAGAAGCGGATTAAAACTTAACGCGGTCAGTGATATACGCACGGCGTATCATTTATTTCCATTTCGTTGCACTCTGAGCGAGTTCATGTCGTCGTGTGTATACACGATTTATCGTCACATATTATTTACAACAATGTTTGCCACTATATTGGCTCCGAGAGAGTCGCTGCGGTCGTTGCGGTGTAATATCGTGATCGATCCTTACGATCCGATTATTTATAGATCGGGTTCTACACACTGCACCGCATGGCGAGCTTAATAGGGAGAGTTTAAGGAAGCTTTGGACAGTATTAACGTCCGACTAATTTTTAACAAATTTAATAACACTTTACGCACGTTTCCCCCGTGAAATCGAAGATTTTTTTTTTACACTTGCCCGCATGGTTTAAAAATGTATAATAGTCGCTTATATAGTTAAAAAAAATTCAACAGTCGTCCACATGGTTTCAGGGAAGCTGACCGAGAGATTTTTTTCTCACATGCGAATTATTGCCTCGATAAAATTTGTATTCGCGTCTCGTTGAGCGCATGGCGTGAAATTTAAATCGGTAATTTTGCACCGCGTTATCGTTTGCCAAAAAATAGCAGGAATAAATGTCGAGTTTTGCTCCCTTTACATTTTTTCTTGTTGAAAGTGAAATTCGAATGATTTCTACTTGTGAAAAAATGCTATTGCTGCCAATTAATAATTCCTACATATTTTTGGGAAGTATCGGTAATTGTTAATTCGCGTGGAATTATTTTTGTGACGTTTCTTCGATGCATAGACACTTTCTCTTTTATCAGAGAAGCCTAAAAAAAATTACTATTACTGGTTTGTCTCCTGCTGAAGTTTGCTTCACTTGACAGGTTTGAATGTGTTTTTTTTTTTGGGGGGAACTCGATGAAACCTCTCTCAGTCGGTGTTCAGAAAAATAAAGGGACCGATCGGCAATTAGCCTCAATCGTTTTTTGACGTTTGGGCATACAAAGTAAGAATAACGTGAGCTCTGTTACGATTCGTGCAATCCCCGTGTCCACAAAAAGTCGACACCCTTCACTCTCGCGCTTTCATCCGGGTGACCCCTTTCGAAATAATTACCGAGTCGGTTCTTCGTTCAATTCCCCAGACGATGTATTCATTTTTTATCCACATATATAGATATACATGTGTGCCTGAGGCAGGCAAAAGAAAAGCTGGTGAATTGGTACATGCCCTGACGTTTCGTCATTTTATTAATGCCTTCATTATTATTACAAGCTATATATGTCACAGATTTTAATACACATTTAATAATAATATAATGAAAATTGCTATTCCCCCTCCCCTCCTTTTAGTGTGTGATTGGGGTTCAATTACACGCTACAAGACTCACTTAAGAGGTGTTGAAGTCGTTTTTTGCCGAATGAAACACGTGAAAATAAGTATTTTATGAAAATTTACCGAGTACGTGCAAAATTGATCACGATTATCGCTCTTAATTTTTTTTTTTTAATGACCAGTTGTACGCTCAGATTTTTATTCCCCTTCCACAAAATCTCTCGTCGCCTTTTTATGGCACACCATTACATCGAAAGATCGCATGACGCACGTCAGATTTTTCGACACGCGTACGAGTTTCGAGAGATATTTTTATTCAATTTAATGTCCCGCTGTATAATTGACAGGGAAAAATTGACACGTGACGTCTGTCGATGAGTTTAACGGACTGACGAATTTAGGCAGGCACGAAAAATATTTTTATCGCGAGATGAGATCGATTTCTAATCCATGCGATTTTCGTGACACTTGAATGACAGTTTGCAATAATATTTGATTATCACAAAATCATTGTTATATTTTTGATTCGATAGAAAAAAAATTCGGTGGTCACGAAAAAAAATGTTTGCAATTTTTTTATAAATTCAAACTAAAGCTTTTTTTACAAAATTTCACGAAAATTGCGAGGAAATGGTATTTTTATTTTGCAATAAATAAATAAATAAAATTTCCCACTATTGAAGTTGTATTTTTATTAATGTCTGCAATCGAAGATTAAAATTAGGAGCAAGAAATTTTTTTCACAGTCTTAAGGTTGCGGTTTTAAGATCAAGTGTTCGAAAAATGTACGTAGGTACGAAAAACTGGTCTGTTGCGAGAGGCGATAAATTTCTGAAGCGTGTTTACGGACGCAGCCTAGTTGTCCAATGGGTAGACAATATAATGGCACCTGAGCTGCTGTCGTGTCTCTGCCACTCTGCTACTGGGTCATATATCGAATGGGTTGAGCCCGCGATTAAATCAACTTCATTAGAGTTGCAAAAACGTTGTGTGGCAATTGTGCGCTACCGATGTGGATATCGGGACGGCGACTGTAACGAGTTATCAATACAAGCGTAAACCACCCATTAAATTCTGCATTAACATAGCCATGAATATGAACGAGCTAAAGTTCATACGAGACATAGTTAAACTGACTATGACTGTGCTAATGTTGGACATAAAATCATCGTATAATGCGAGCGGTGACAGCTTTTTGCATTGTAAATATTAAATATATGTATGAACAAATTCGCTTGCACTACTTTCTTCAATTAAACAAATCGATTCTAAATTTTTTTCGTTCATCAGAATGAACGTTTTTATTATTTTTTATTGTGAAAATATTATCCTTTCATTATTTGTGAATCATTGTCTTTATAATGTGTTGTAAATAATGATTATTTAAACTAATGATACGAAAAAAGTTGTTTAGAGCAATCAAATCGTTTCTCCATTTCGCGTTTGTCCAATGTTAATGAGCCTAATTTCCTAATGATCATATTACGCCGCGGCGAAGAAAAAATTAGAGGGGTCCTTTAAATGCGTAGTAAAAATAAAATTTATTAGGGGCCCATCTGAGATTTGTAAACGTCGGGTCTAGCGGCGCCCACGAATCGCCAAAAAACTGCTAACCCACGCATTCTGTCTAACGGTTACGCATATGTCGGAGTATACTTTGATACGGAGAAGCAGAGTAGGCAAATTGTACGCCCTCCCCCCATTTTTTTTTTTTGTAAATGCGCCAATGAAATTAGTAAAAAGTAAGTTTTTAAAAAATTACCTTTGGTAAATGTGTAAAAGTGATATATAAAATTTATGCCACGTAAATTTTTTCCCCTGTGTCTTCTAATTATTCATACTATCCATTTTAAACACCGACTCTTTTGAATAGAATATTCAACAATTTGATTATTATTCACTGTTGATATAATTTAAAAAATTAAATAACCCCTTTAAATAAAATTCTACGGAAATGTGTTAAAAAAATGTCCTAGTAATTTCTAACATAATTTCCCAGTACTTATTAATCCCACATTTTTTTTTTTTTCGATATACTCATAATTATTCATGCAAATCCGCATGTCCCTAATTTGTATATTGGCATATTTTTTAATTTTTTTAAATTGGTTGTTTGATAAATTATAATCAGTGCATGATGTATTTGATTCTCATTCGTTGTCGGCACAGATTGAAGAAAAAAAAAGAGAATGACGCAGTGGATCGACTAGAAACGATCTCATCCGCACGAGGCGATAGCCAATGAGTTACCCAAGAGTCATTATTCATTCAATTACTGTCGCGTGTATATATACTTTACGTGGTTTACGGAGAGGGAGAGTAGTGTTTTGCTTATACTTAGCGACCGTTAACCCCATTCGACCTGGCGGCCTGTCACGCCTTGTCCGCCTCGCACCGAACCCAGTAATTATTGCGGATCTAGTTTGCCGCCAGGCAATTAATCGGTACAATAAATATGATTAATGCCTGACCCGTGCCGCTCTCAGTGTGTAATACGTCCCGGAGAACACGTGTTACACAGCGTCGGATCGCTTTCCATTTTACTACGCGACTACCGTGACGAATTAATGTTAAACCTCGCTAATTAATCTGCGTCGTTGCGACTATCTTCACGCTCGCGCGTCATTTGCTCTGTACTCGACAATGAGACGTATAATACGGCGCTGAAGGTCAACTATGTGATGTGACGGTACCTGAAGTGCCTGGCTAAGAATAGTGGAGATTTTAGCTAATTAGTTATAAATTAAAAAAAAAATGTAATTGGATGAAATAATTATTTTCACGTTTTTGCAATATTTCATCGGGCGAGCGATGAACTATGTGATGTAGTACCTGAAGTGCCTGGCTAAGAATAGTGGAGATTTTAGCTGATTAGTTATAATTTTTTTTTGTAAAAAATGTGATAAATTTTTTAAATTATTTATTTAATATAAGAAGGCAATGACGGAACGAAAATTTTGAACGTACTTTGCATAAATTTTATTCAAAATTGAAGTAGAATTTTCTATAATTTCGAGATATCTCGAAATCAAAGTTTTGGAATCGTTTTTGGGTCCAGAGAGGTCAGGGCTTGGGTAGGTGATGACCGATGGTCAACCACTTTTTGTCTCTTCGATGGGTACTTGACTGTTGGCCCCAATGACTAGGTCCCAACACCTTGAATACACGACAGGAGCCTAGAGATACTCATAGACTCGAAACCCAAGTAAGGACACTGAGTTACGCGGCCATCGTGACGTTTGTCAGAAGTCTAATCGTCCTCGTTAAGTGGGTTCTAAGTACATTATCGCAGATGTGGGACCGAAAAGTCTGTGTTTAAATAGCCGCCACCAAAACTACAGTCAACATTTGCCTCTTGACTTTCTCTTAATATTAAAATGCAAAATATATATGCATATATTTTTTTATTCTACAAAATAAAAAAATTTTCCATTTAAATAATTATGAGTTGCAATTAATTAACGATCATAGCTATAAAAAAAACCTAATTAACAAATCAAAATAATTCTAGAAGAATAAATCTTTTTTCTTGCCGATTTTACCGATCATCATTTTTCTCTTTCGTAATCCCCAAATAACGCGTTTGGAAAACTATAATTTATTTATATTTATAAATGGCTAATCGTGTAGCTCACCTGGCAAATGGTTTGGGATCGATCTCGTAGTGTTCCGATATCGGACCGGTCTTGACGACCCTCGCAAGTTGAGCTTCCTGAACGAGAACCAGGCCTTCCTTAACGTGTTTCTCACTCCACTGAACTCTGCACCTTCCCCTGCACCTCTCCACCGGCTTTTCAGCATCTCTTTTATTCTTGGACGACGAAGTCGATGATTTCGAGGCGGTAGATTGAAGCTTGCGATGCTGAGGACGAGGGGAAGTCTTTCGTGTCGAGGACATCGTCGGAGTCTGATGATTCGACTGATAGATCATGATTCGTTTCCTTCTACTTCCGCTTCTTAGTCCCTAAATTGATTTCTCAGCTTAATTAACGATATTCAAGGCGATTTTGTTGTTTCCTCTTCAGGGTTTGTGGAAGAGGATGAGTTTTAATTATTCCCAACACGTTTTTCGTTTCTTCAATGCGTAGCAAATAAATCACTTGAATCTTGAAGCGCAGATTAGATTTTTTTTTTTTTAAATTAAACACAGTTTTACGCGCTAATTATTATTCGTTTCGACAAACGACCTTCGATCGCGTTTGCGACTTGGGACGCACCGTTGCACACACGAGATAGGACGACGACGATGATGATGATGATGATGATGCTGCTTGGTTAACGTGTCGCGCACCAGGCACCACATCAACAGTAAAAGAGCTCGATCGTCGTGGCACGTTTCGCGATCTATGCCTTTGCTAGATCTCTCTCAACGCCGCTGGATCCTTACTGTCTATGTCGCAATATCTGTTCTCTGTTACTACAATTTATGGACAGCGTTAACGCTGAAGTGTCACGATCCATTTACAGATACCGAGACGCAGAGTGATCGAGTCCGTCTTCGTATCTCGTCAGCATCGCGCCGCCGATCGTTCCAACGCTCTCGAGATGCACTTGATATTCAAACGAACACTGAAAGTAAAAAAAATAATATTTGGACAATTCGTTTTTATTCTTTGTCAGATTTCTAAGTGAAAAGAATTTTTTTTTTATATTCGTTGGAATGGCTGTAAATAAAGTTGGGATTTTTGGCAATAATAGCAATTAATAGTATTAGTAATACATAGAATTTATCACTAAGTTAATTAGAAGAATTGACTCAATGTGAGTTTACAATTTTTTTATTTTTTTATTATGTGATTGATTTCAGCAGACTTCACTTTTCGTCTAAACGTAATTGTTATTAAATTTTCTTTTTCCTTTGAAAGCAATTTTTCAAATAGAATTATCTTCACAATTACAACGTCTCAAGATTTTAGAAAGGTATTTTACTTCCTAGCTTTCATTAGCTTCACAATTTTTAAAAAATGAAAAATAAAAATATTAACACTTCTTCAAAAAATCGTCCTCCCATAAAGACCCTTGAATACATTCTCCACATCATCTGTGCCTGAAGCACCTCAAAAATTCACCCGCGATGAAGAAATCTCGATGGAACCTCCGAAAACAGCTCCAAAAAAAAAATGACCAAAACGTCATCAATCCAAAATAAGCTCCAACCCCAAAAAAAAATCAAATCCACACCTTAAAAAAACAAACAAAAAACACAAAAATACGTACCTAAATTCGTTCTCCGCCAGTAAACCTCTCCGTTTATCACCTTGATGCTCGCCAAACCGATTAAAAAAAGTAAAAAAAAAAAAAACAGGCGGTCTAGTCTATCAACTGTGAGCACCGATGCCAAAACGAATTCACGAAAGCTACTTTTCCTCGATCCTTCACATCCTGCACAGCGCGGAGAGCGAATACGCTCGCGATGTCCGCGTTGATATCGCGCGCGCTCGAGATAGTCTCTCGCAGCCACTCGAATCCACGCGCTTCACGGTCCAGCGCGAGTCTGAAACTGCCTACGGGTTGCGAGGTCCCGGCGGAGCAGCGAGCTTCGCTCTTTGACAAGTTTTTCTCTCTCCCTCGCGCTCGCGTCGACTGGCGATGCTCTCTCGAGTGGCCGGCCGAGTGTCTTCCACTTGTGTTCTTGCCTCGGCTTGCGCGCGGCTTCCTCGCTCTCCTTCTTCTTCTTCCTCGGCTCTCGGTTGCCTCGCGCTTTGTCCCTTCCTCTTCGGGCGCATACGAACCTCTCTCGCGACTGGAGAACGCTCTCCCGTTTCCAGTGCGTCCGACAGAGCCACCGCAACGACCTATCTTACGATTCCTTCTCGCTCTTCCGCGCACCGACAGACTCCACCTTCGTTCGCCCTCTCCCTCGTGAATTTTCATTCGCGAACTCGACGGCCACAGACTCCGAGCGCTTCTGGTTCCAGTGGACGCAACACTGACGTAGGTGGAATCCAGTCGCGTTATAAACCGATACCAGTATATCGGATATAGCGAAGCCGCTGGTACCGAGCGTACGGAGCGCACAGTAATATACGTCCGGATTTTATGTCCTCTTTATTATGTACGGGACATTCTAACCCAGATGTTTGAGCTAATAAAAGCGGACTTAAGGACATTGTATGGACTGCGGGTTGGACTTTGCGCGGTACCACGGAGAAATTATCGATATCATTGGGCGGGCTAATAATGGCGGATAAAATGGGCCGGTTGCAGGTTTTTGGGTTGTCGACAATGGGAGTTATATGAGGGTTATTATGTGATTGTGAAAATTTGGGGGAAAATTTAAATTATCGTTGGATGCTGTAGTTGTTTACGGGGATGTTTTATTCAGTTGTTTTTTATGTATAGAGACGATTTTTACATTTACTTCCTTACGGACTGTAACAATAGTTTGCAGTAACATTGAAGTGGGAAAGTTACTGTACCTTAAGGCTCAGATATTGCTGATGTGATGTCTTCTGGTTTGCTTAGCTCCGACAAACTCTTGGAGACTTCAACGTCGATTCACTCGCACTTGCGTGTGGTGCGACTCTTCAGGGAATCCCTACCGACGCGAATGCATCCTTAACAGCTTATGGAAATGTAATCCTGATAAACGTCGCATCCCAAAACGCGTTCGGTATCAACGCTTCGCTAGCACGGCTTATCTCTTCATGTACCGGATATTGATTTTCAAATGCACTCGTAATTAACAATAACAATTTTGGTATATTAAAGATAAGCTTAAGGTACTTAGTTATGTATCGAAATTTAAGAATTCTGCGAGACAAGAATACTCTTTTCAAATTTACAATTTAAAAAAAAATGTATATTAAAAATATCGTTTTGTATATTACATTTACTTACATTTTCGACAGTGTGCGTGCTGTCAGTGTGTAAGTAGGTATCTTCAGGTCAGACCGCAAGTGAAAAGAGAATGCATTCACAACGCTACGTTGTCCAGCGCGAGCAAAATCACCAGACAAAGAAGAGGACGATATCGCAACTGTTCGTCTTCGTGGCTGCGTCGTCGTCGTCGTCGTCGTCGTCGTCGTCGTCGCTGTCTCCCGACATCCCATGGACCGGCGAACAAAGCGGCGTCTCGTACGTATAAGTGCGTACACGCAGTTCGTGCGTACGCTGCATCTCATTCTTCCTCCTCTTACGTTTTTTTAAAACTCACCTATTATTCCTTTTTATTCGTTTTTCAACCCTCCGTCTCGCCTCCGCGATTTACGCACGCGTTTCCGGTCGTAAGATCTCCTTTCAAAGTCTCAGTCACCGAGCGATTATTATTAACATGTCCGAAAATTTTATCAAGAGATGTCAACGTCACGCAGAAAATAATTATGCCAATTGTACCAATTGCACTGAAATAAATTAAAATAAATTAAATCTTCCGACCGCGTTTCCGGGCGATTATTATTATGTCCGAAAATTGTATCAAGAGATGTCAACGTCACGCAGAAAATAATTATGCCAATTGTACGAATTGCACTGAAATAAATTAATATTTTCATCACACAATTTGCAGCCGCAAAATTAAATTGCACCTTCAATTCTATTTTCAATTTTGTGTGAGATGCAAATTCATAAAGTGTCAAAAAAAATGATATTTCGGATAATCACCGTTTAAATTTTTATATGTACTTACATTTTTGTTTAAAAATGTAACTCAAGTAAAAATTCATTGGAAAATGACTGATGAAGGATTGAAAAATGCAGAATATAAAAAAAAGGGGTAAAATCGCAAAAGATGAAGCAGTGCACGCGTAAGAATTGCCAAAAATAAATGATGGGCAAGTAATATAGTGTATTGAACGTGTCTTCAGGTATAAAGTGTAGACGATTTTTGCACAGGTAATGGTACAGTGCGTGGTTCTATATGTGCCGTCTGCGATAACGCAGCGGGTAAACGTGGTTGTAAAAGCGTTAATATGTTAATGAACGCGTGGGGGCCTTGCCGGGAGATTTCCATGTTCGATTATATCGCTTCTGGGAAATAAGTGGCCCGCCGGTCTTCGACAAGTCTTCGAAGGCTCGCCCGAGTTTTGCTGTCGATCGCGGTTTCAATGGACCGGCCGGGAGTCTGCGGTACCACGCCAAAACGGCGCACGCACCGACCAATGTAAACGGTGGCGATGTTTCACTTAGCGAATGCTCGATTAGATCATCTAGTGTGTTTACTTCGGTTTCAGCTGCCGTCCGCAGCTCCGAGACTGAGAAAAGAATTAAAGAAACGCAATTTTTTTAAATGCCTAGTCACCTCTCAACCCAGAAAAACACAGCCACCCGACAGATATTAAATTGCGTGGCTTTCAACGAGAAAGAAAAAAAAAACACTTAATTAGTGATTAAGAAATTTATTAGTCCGATTTGTTAATTAAAATACAATCAGTTTCGCAATGTGTCTTAAGATTTTTTTCCACGAACTTTTTACATAAAGAATATTTTGAAAAGCCATTGTTTAATCAAAATTAAGTCAGATAAATATATTCGACTTCCGGTTAAACACACCATAAAAAGCCTCAAGTCTCTTTCTCAAATTTTCCGAAGCGCCTAAAACTTGTCCTTCCCAATTCACGGTCAAAGATGCTCAAGGAACGTTGTTCCCCAAACGAATCCCGAGGCGAATAAAGGAAACGAGTGTGAAAGGTTGCGAAATGTTTGCAACACGGTAAAGTTGATTGGAGCCCTCAGCGCGGCTCGTAAATTGAAAAGCGCCATCTAGTGAGGGCCAATTGAATTCTCGGGCCGCACGAAAACCCTCAAGAGAGTGGTCCATCACGTCATATTAGGATAAGTCGTATATTTATCAGGGGCGTTTGTTTATTATCCATTGAATTTACACACCGAGTCGGGTGTGTAGATTCGTATATATAAAATACCATTAGCATAAACATAGAATGTTTGGCCGGGCGAGGAGAGCCGCGCGGAGAGTTCCGCGATATAAAAGGATTAAATTGTGTATACATATCGGCCTTCGAGCGATTCCGGTAAATCTGACATTTAATTGCGTGCTATTCAAGGTGGTGCATGCATGTGCACTCGAGTGCGCTCGGAAACTTGCATAGCGTATCAGAGAGGACGCAAGCCGAGCCGAAGACAACGACAAGAGGAGGTACAAGTACCTCGGGAAGCCCGGTATACGCTGGCGCCACGAAACCTCTTCCTTCTCCCTTGTTGTCCTGCTTTTTTTTGTCTTTTTTTCATTTTTTCTTTTTTTTTTTTCGTCTTCCTTTCTCTCGGTGCGCCGAGATGAACCTCCGGCAATATTCGCGAGTGCAACTTGAGCATCGCATATACGTATGCACACAGCGCGCCCTCTCACATCCGCCTTTCATTGGGCCAGTCGAGCGCGCAGTACACAACGTGTGAATTAACGAGCGCTCAAGGTCGTCGCGATTTATTTTCACTCCTGTCGCGTTCTCCGGGCGGCGCGCGCTCGCGTGCCCTACGAAAAATATCCGCAATCTTGATATAAATCGTGCGTCAGGCTCTCGCGTATCGCGAGCCGGGCCATTTCGACACACCGCCTCGTGAACAGGAATCAAAACGGACCGAGTCATAACTCCGGAACAAGGCGAGAGTGCCAAAGGTGATCTCGCCTTTTCTCTCCCACCTTACGCCGCCAATATAAACGCCTTTGTCGTGCCTCACTCTCCGCGCACAACACCGATATCACTTTACGATTAAATACGACGAACGCGAAAGCCCCACGAGCCTCCTAATAGAACTTCCAACTTCTGTCACGCGGGCCTCGCATAGACGAACTTATGCACTTTGGGAAATAATGGGAAATAATGTGTAATTGTTGTAATGATAATTGTATATTGTACGTACTGTATTTAGGTAATACACCGAAAGAGACAAAATACAGCAAATTATTCATTTTAAATATATATATATGTACGTATACATATATACAATTGATTCATATAACTTGGTTTTTAATTGGTTGTACATTTCTTACTTAATATTTTGCCTGGACCTTGAAAACGTCAACGACGAAAATAAGTAACAAGTGCTCGTTTATTTTTTTTTTAATGCAATAATTAATCGCACTTACTTTGATCGACTATTGGCGAAATATAACAAAATAAAAGATAATCAAGATTTCTATTAATGGAATAAATGCATAGGATAAGTTCGGAAGTAATGGACTATTAAATTCGGAACAAGGCAAAAGTGCGGGTCGCGTCTGGTAATGCGAATGTGAGTCTTTGTCGTGCGTCAGAAAGTTGCAAAAGTGATATACCATTTGATGATTAAATCGAGCGAACCTAAAAGGCCAACGTGGCTGCTAATAGAATTTTCCATTTTTTTTTTGTAACTCGCGGCCCTGCGTTCAAGTGCCGGGAACGGTTCTGCGATATCGTGTAACAAAATTATTACTTCTTATTGGGTGGAAACCCTGCGCAGTGATATGCCGTCTCAACATCCACTTATCGCTGGGCGCTGAAACAACTTTCACTCCTGGGGGCGATTTAACACGCCTCATTTCGATTACTTTACATTTTTTGTTTGTTTGCTAATTTTCTAATTTATTAATAGTCATATGCGTGACGCGATATTGAGGAGCGCGCGAGCGGGAAAAAGGGAACGCGCGCTGATCGGCGTACGTGAGAGCGCTCGGCGCTTTAAGGTGGCGCTGTGCATGACTTGCCGCGTGACAAGTTGGAATTTGAACTTTTTACTTGCGCGAAAAGATAGCAAGGTACAACCTTGCAAATTGCTTATTCATTATTTAACACTGTTTACAAAGCAGCTCCTCGGGAGGTGTTATTATTATTATTTTGCACATTTTTACAACAACCAATTAACATTATTATCAGGATTTCTAAACATGTTCCTGAAGTTCCCATTTTTCAAATTTGTTTTATTTATACATTCGTTTCAAACCTCGTTATTTACCAATTTCATATTTTCCAATATTTGCATTAATTATATAATGTCGGTATATAATTAATCCAAATATTCAATAGTATTTCAATATTTATTTACATTAAAAAAAAAAAGTCGTCTCAAATCGAGTTCAAGATTTTGAAAAATCATCAAAATCTAATTTTTAAAAAAACTTGACTAAAAAAATAAATAAGAATTCTAATTGGCATCGCCAAATTAGTTTAGTACTGTCATACGTGTAATAATTAAGCAACGATTATTAAGAAGTCGAATTTTAAGTGTCGGTAAAGAAGGCCTACGGAAAGTGTAGGAAATTGCCGGTTAATGTGTATATCAGTCGTCATGCGTGCCTCAATATTGCGACTGGAATTTAGCTCTCGGGCAAGTCGAGAAAAGCGAGAGATGTGAACGTCCTCGCTTTGCCGTTATTACCCGTAAATCCTTAATGATTCTCGCGCGCACTGGCCGCGCAGTTATTGCTCAGTGCGGAAGTGTCATTAAACCCGATTGTGGCCCCGTGAGGGAAAAAAAAAAAAAAAAAATCTTCATCGACTCGGAGCTTATGATCATCGATGGTTGTGGGAGACGTGCGCTTCGTTGTACTTTGATTCCGAGACATTGTAATGACGTTCTTACTTGATAAACATATTAATAATCCGGAAACCCGGTACATTGATTTCTGAATTGCTCGTATCTCTGAATTCGCATACTCATTTCCAATGTGGATTTTAATACTCGCCTTACATGGTCCAGAGTCGTTTGTCAGCGTCCCGAAAAATATGACTACAGCTACTAAGTAAATTATTCGCGCTCAAACATGGAATCGGAATTAAACCATTTTTGCAAGGATACAATGAAATAAAGTTTATGGCACAGCATGAATTTCGTTAACTTGACCAATTTGTCTACTTGATATGGAAAAATTACCTTGGAAGAGAATTGTGTATTCCGTTGTTGTGTACAATTGTTTGTATGTAATTTAAAAATTGTTTGTTTATCGCTGGTCATCGCGAATTTTTCATATTTTTCTATCGACGAATCTGAAATTGACGAAGATAGTGAATATATGAATAGGGATTGATTAATGAATTAATTAATGAATTAATATTGATTCCTCATGAGGAATTTTTTATTGGTGCAAAGATGCACTATTTTTGAAACAATTTAATATTCTCGCCAATGGCTATTACCGGTACCGTTATATTTTTATTACACCACCGGAGGCAACTCTTGTCAACACTGCGTTAAATAAATACCACAACTATCATAAATGTCAATTTTATTGACTAATCGAAACTCGCGACTCGTGTCCCAGATAAAGGTGATTTATTTATCTATCATCGCTCTTCTCGTGCACAGAAAATTATGTGCTGCTGTGTCGTCGAGTGGAAGAACGCCGGAAGCCAATGGAAACGACGCGCTTAACTCTCAGTGTCCTTAAGACAGTGACTTAAGGGTGAACGTCATTTAGAAAGTAGACTTTTCACAATTTTTAAACAATTACATTAAAAACTAATCGGATTATATAAAATTATTTAAAAAATCATAACATTTTCACTTTATATTTCGACTATTTTTTTTTTTTATTATTTAAAATGAGTTGGAAAATTAAGGACACATGGGAAATACTTGAAATTTTCTTCCTGGAATTTAATGTCTTATTTTTAACGTGTTTACATATTTTCTGGGCATTTAATTTTTTTTAAATATTGCAAATGCTGTTACCCCCTTAAAAATGAGATTTATCGGCAGTCTATCTTGCGTGTAATCGTAGAGACCGTTTGAGCCGCGGGCGTGTCGACTGCGCAAGCATCAGGATTGATAGAAATGGCCCGACAGGCAATTAGCCGTGTCTCGAATTGCAGCGCTCGATTATACTCGGCCACCGGGGCAATGGTATTGCTAACGGCGGCCCGGAAGTCGAGAAAGGGCCGTTCGTTCATGTCATCGTAAATTATATTATTTATTGTAACAAGCCGAGTCGACGAGAGCTCTGGTTTATTAAGTATCACATGAGAGTAAGCTCGAGCTTGCGACTTTTACACCTGACGCCACAAGGTGACTCTCTTAAGGTGTGCGGTTGTATATGTATAATGCATTCTCTATCAATTTTCCCATTTTTTCCGCCCCTTCAAATTTATCCAAAATAATAAGCTAGACATTAGAAATATTTGCTGCAATTATTTCAGACTTTTCTCCCACAATATTTAAAATACCTATTTTAAAATTTTGCTTTTTCAGAAAACCAAATTATTCCAATATTTCAACGTTAATAGAAAAAAATAATTCATTAGAAAAAAATTGAAAAGATTTATTAGATTTAATGTTTCTACACAAATTTCCTTCAAAATGAATGAAATCACAGATTTTGCATAGAAAATCGTACTTCCGGTTCTATTTGTACTTCGTGAAAAAAAAAAAAAAACAAATTATTTTAATAATATTGACGATTTAACACAAATTAAGAAAGTTGGGCCAATTAAAGGAAATATTTGAGAGCCTCGGAAAAACGTGAATGAAGTGACAAAGAATGGCCTGTATGTAGAGCACGTTCTTGTGCGTACCGTCGTGGCCACCGAAAGCGTGCAAGGCCACAAGCAGATGCATATGTATAATGAAACGATCCCTCGAGAGCGAGAAGATGCGAAAGCAGCACACGACGAAGGGTGTTCCCTCGGCGTATTTATTAGCTTGCCATAGCCCGTCGTTGGCTGCCATCAGCGGCAACATACGCAGGTTGGCCCCGCCGCACCTCGTCCAGTAATTGTCCCCTAATTAATGTGCCAATTAGCATTGATAAATTCAGCTACCAGATCTTTTGTGCGTTATACGAGCGGAGAGATAGTATGATGGCGTTTTAATACCCACCACCCTATCGAGGAGATAGTATTATATTATGCCAAAGGAGACCGGGGCATTCCGGCTCAAGGGCACGATGGCCACCTTAACCCTTTTCCCGAGGCATTCTAAATTTTCTCCTTAAATTTTTCCATTTTTTCGCATTCAATTTGAAATTAAATAAAATATTGATTGCAATAAATGGTCAATCGAGAAAAATTACAAGATTTGCATGCAGACTCCATTTTTTTTCTTCTCGATTCGAAATTTTCAATAATGCGGATTTTTGTTTAAAATTTATGTTAATTTCGTGATTTAATCGGAAACCGATAATTAAGATCGAACAGGACAGGATAGCGATTTGAGGATCGTTCGCGAAAAAAAAATTATTACGTGGAGCAATTTTTTGTAAAATCAACGTCGATGCTGTTCGCCCCGGTCTCCTGTACGTCGTGGAAAGAATGAAAGAGCGAGAGCGCTCGGAAAATTTTTAAGAGAACGAGCGTAAACAGCATCCTTCGGTTTTACGCATAACGTAGGAGCCAGTCGCCAAGTGCCGAAGCACGTTCCTCGCATCTACATATACACCGCACCGACAAATCCTTGACTCCCTCAGTGGTTGAATATGATGTGTACACTTCTGTTGGGACTGCGTTGCTCTGCAGCGAAGGAATTGAGTGTGTGCATATGGGATATTCCATTTTTGTTGTTGTTCAATTTGATTTTTTAATTTAAATTGAAAAAAAAAAAAAAACAAACGCTATAAAAAAATCTGAGAATATTCTCTGAAGTCCTGAAATATACAAAAATGAAGCAACCGGTTTCAGTGAAATTCTTTTTCACGCATTTAACTGCTAACAATTTTTTATTTTATTTTTCTTGAAAAAAAAATTGTAAAAAAAATTTGGTTGACTTTTAAGAATGAAAAAAAAAATGCGAAAAATAGGGGATGAAATTTGAGGGGTGACGGAGAGAGAGACAGCCGTGAGTTCGCATAGAATGGCCCATATATACATGTAACGCGCATTTAGTATGCACGTGCGCGCGACTACTCACAGTTTACTATTCAAGAATTAGACACAATAGGATACGAGAGAGCGAGTTGTAATAAGTGCGTCCCACGACTTTACACTGCACGAGCAAACCGAGCACGATTAATGTCGTAGTGTCCTTGACATTCGCGCAATTTACTATTGAGCCTCCGCTGGAGGGATGGACATCCGAGAGAGAAATAATCAGAAATAATGGTTTTTATCCGCATTCATAAGACTGTGTCATGAATTACGATTATGACGAAGCGCAGATTTTTTTACGCCTCAGCGAAGTATATTAATCAAATTACGCACTGTTGTACATCATTTATTGTACTAACATATTTGCTGTTTTTCAAATATTCGATTATTGGAAATATTAATTATTACAGAAAATTTAGTCGTAAATTGACATCGAAATTACAAAAATTTAATTACTTAAAAAATATGTTGAATAATTTTTCTTTACAATTTATAAAAAAAATTTAAGGACACGTGTAAAATCATGTAGAATTTGTTTATATTTTTTTTCAAGATTTTCGTTTTTTTTTTTATTAAATGATGTGCAAATTAATTTTTAGTTTGATGGTCATGAAAGAATTTGTTTTTCTCGGTAAATAATAACAAATTTTTAGAGAATATAATTGAACGTAAGAAAATTTATAACGATTTCTATTGCAAGCACTTTTAATTCGCCGACCTTGACTTCGGATAGGCGACGTGATATCCTGCTAAAACCCGTGTACGCCTTATAAGTGCAGAGGCACGTTTTGCCGTACATGTCTAAAATCAATTTACCTAGGATCTATCCGCGATCATTCCCTCCTTCGTAACTGCGTATAATTTCCGGCTTCGTGCGTTAGATTTGTGGATATAAATGCACGAGATTAGTGAGTTTGCGAGTGGAAATTTTTCTTCGATGATTCGACCGTATATATGTATATATATATATATATATATTATGGGGAATCAGGTAATCCCCCACAAAAGTGGAAAATATACGTGGAAATTAATAACCTGATGAAAATATTTTTTTACGTTAAATAATATAGATAAATTATTTTTAAATCACTATTCGAAAATGAATTTTTATCGTCGTCACTTAATTTTTTATTTAATAATTTTATAAACCCGTTTTATGATTTTCTTCACGCAGAAATTTTGGACCAAAGTTTCGACTGTTTAAAATTTTCCCATGAAAACGTGCATAAAATTAAATATATGTATATTTACGGTTGCCAAAGCTTTTAAGAAAAATTATGTTTTAAAAAAATTTTTAAATGTGTAATATGCGAGGCCCGAGACATTAAAATTTTTTCCAGGCGTTCATCAAGCGTAATTTTTTCTTTAAATTACAATATTTCATATGCGGAATTGCAGTGCAATTTCGTTTTCATGATTTTCACATGACTCTCGGGTCCCTTAAGAGTTACCGCTCCGGTAAAATTATACTTCATTATGCGTGCCGAATGCCGACAGACGAAGGTCAAATCTGTTGCAGCAATTACGTGCGAAGTGCAGTCTAAGTGCAATGCTTTTTCGGAGAAGTAATTGCATAGAATTATCCGTGACGAGTGTAATTGCCAATGCCGAGACCGATTTCGCGTACGCTTCGATATTAGTGAGAAAACGGCGGGCCACCGTTTGTAGTCGCGCAACGGACGATTCGCCAAACGCCGAGAGTATCATTAATTCCTCAGCTTTATGTTTATATCAATTTCGCGCGTGGGCATTGCCCATGGCGAGATCATTCCTCAGCCCAACAAATCCACCACATGTAACACGTGTTTAAAGCTGAGACTACTCGCACGGTGCGCGATCCTCAATTACGAGCACACGCACGTGCAGCTCCGCATAAGCCTAGTCGTATCACTAGGCGCGATATCATAATGCACCGGGTGCACGAGTCACTGCACCATAGAGCCATTAAGGGGGCTGAGTCACCCAAGAAAAGTCACAGGAAAAAAAAAATCTACACCTGATACAGTTTTTTAATAAAATTTACATTGAAACCTCATTAAGTAAACATCGAGCATTGCAATTCTGCATTTTTGTCGCCATAACGTCGAAATGGTGTGAAATTTGGCAAAAATTTTTTAAATTAATTTTTCCTTTCAGGCTAAATTTCAGTCTTTAGCGAAGGGATTAAACCTCAACGCATAATGGGAAAGGAAGAGCAGAATTGCGAAGAAGTAAGTTCAATAAATACAGTTTGGATTTCACAATGTTTGGTAATTAATTAATTTAATTAAATAGCACTGCATTCTGCTAATGAATGAACTGGACCACTCGAAAGCTTGTCCCAATTATTGAAATTCTTTGGTGTTCGCGATGCTTATAAACAGGTTTTTTTTAACCCGGTTCACCAAATGTAATGCATTCTTGTATGTATTCTTTTGTTAAATATTCTTGTATGTATTCTTTTGTTAAATATTCCAAATTAAATCACGAGCCCCTTAAATTGTCTCATACAGTAAGATCTCTCAATTTGTCTTTGATGAAGTGCCAAATTTAAGGCTTAAACCACTCGAGTGTCGGAAAATAGGATTTTGAGAAATCGAATGAAGTGGCCATTTCCAAATAACGCCGGAAGAAACTGATCCGACAATAGGCTTTCTTACGCATTAAGCGTACGCGTAGTTTCCACCGCTTCAGTAACACGACAAAGTCATCGGCTGCTACAAAAGCGAGTTAGAGAGTGAATCATAGAGTCACCTGCGTCTAGTGCCATTAAAGAGTGACTATTTATAGAAGAAAAGAATACCGACGACCAGGAACGCATGACCAACAGCCGACGGCAGAAAATATCGAGGAATAATGGCCATACAAGTGGCATTGTCAACTTGACCACTTTTTTTTGTCCTCTGAAAAAAATTAAAAATTAGATAGATTTTATTACGATTCAATCTCGTATTTACATCTCGGATATAACTGGAAAAATAGTAGGTAAACAATGTTAATTTTTCTTTATGTTTTTTACATTTTGATTTTAACTTTGAGCCGAACATACGAAAAAATTTTAATTGAATTAATTTTTTTGTCAACTAGACAAATTTGAATCAATAAATTTTGCCCTACTGCCGATTTTTAATCAATTATCTCTATTTTCGAAAATTTTGTTAAAGTCAGGACAATGGGAAAAAAAATTAAGACGGTGCTCATTTTGCCCCAACTTCCCATTCTGTGCGTGTGTGTATGTGTGATGAGGCGTTAGGGATGCTGGAGGCTAGCGTGGACCGGGACCACCGGTCTCGTCTTCGACATAATATCATTTTAATCGAACAACCGGTATCTTTAGAACGTTGGCTTCTCTTACCTCACTATTTATGGTCGCATTGTTATTCCGTCACGTACAGCTATGACAGTTGGAACAAGCGCTGGACGGCGGACGAGCGCGCGAGAGAGCAGAGCAGTTGAATTATTTATAATAAAATGCCGGCAGTGGCGGTGGCACGACGGCTCGTTCCGTCACAAGGAGAAGCGCATACAGCGGCAACCGCATTACTATTTGGAGTGAGAATCTTTCTTCCGAGTGGCGTTTCGGTCCACCAGGATATAGTGACATTCCGCCGGTCTCTGGGGAACGAACTGCTTGATCTTTTTGCCTGTCTCTCCTCTTTAAATGCCACGCGATGTCGCATTGCATTAATGCGATGAAAATTCAACACTTCTCCTGTGAGCTTTTTAAATTCGGTGCACAACCGTCACGTGCTCCGAATTATCATGACAACTGACTCAGCTTTTTCTACCGAGGAAGTGAAAATTATTTAAAAATAATTTTCCAAGCCCCAAATCCGCACAGATTTTGTTTTGCCAATTAATTCGCATTTTTTTAATTATTATATTACAGCATCAACTAGTAAAGTAGGGAATATTTGTTTTATTTTAGGTAAAATATTTTGGAAATAACGAAATTCATGGTAATGTCATTTTCAAATATCATATAGTATTTATTTCGTATCGTTATTACAATTAATACAATGATTGATATAGTATGTACAAGGGGGCGCTTATTAGCTACGCGATTGTATTGATTTTGTCGATAAGTAAGTTTAATATTAAGGTAATAATAAAACTGTAACGTAGTTTATAATGATGGATGAATAGTTTGAGGACCGGAGAGAAAAGATAGCGCGAAGAGACGGCAAATTTTCCTTTCCCTCCCTCTCTTTCCTCTCGGTAGTCACGAAGCTCCGAGAAACGACGGTAAAAAATACGAAAAATACTCGATGATAGTTCAATAGGATTCTTAGAAAATAACAAAATAAATAGTATCCAATCGGCCACCCCTGGCCAATAAACACCGTTTCACTTGGAAGCACGCCCCTCGGCTTCTCCGCATACAAATATTATTATAATACGATTTCTCGTTTATTTTTCTTCGTTTTATATATTTTTCCATTTTGTCGCGTATCAAGCGGCTAATTTCGTGCGTTCGTCGACAATTTCGCGATTTATCGAAGATGCGCGCTGCGTCGGAAAAAAAAACAACAGGCTTGAAAAAGTACTTGTGCTCCGACTTCCGGAGAAATACGCGTGACAATTATGACTAGCATTTACAAAAAGTACCCTCCCACGCACTCGGAGGCCCCTTCTTTTTTACAGCAATTCATTCAAACAGGCCACGATCGAATAATTTAATTATAATAAAAAATAATTTAAAAAAAAAACGGAGAAGAGAAACTGATAAATTAAATAAAGAAATACTAATTACAGATATAAAGTCTGTCCGACGCTGTATACACATGCTTGAGGGGTCTCCGATTCGGTCAAACGTAACGATAATCTTCGACAAATTTTCTACGTTTTCTTTTGACAATTATTCATTATCACTGATTGAACGTTTTTTTTTTAAATGTTATTGCGTGGTTATTTTCGGAGCTACGGAAAACAAGAATTAAAGAAGCCTAGCAGACTCTAGTCTAGGCTCTCAATTTTGATTGTGCGACGATGTAAAGATTTTCGCTGTTTTATTTCGGTTTGTTTGCTTTTTTTTTGTTATTTAATAAAACACGAACGACGTTTGCGTAAGGCACAAAACTGTGATACGAAGCCGGGGAGAAAAACGAAAAGAAGAAGATCAAGAGAGGGAAGAAAAATGATATTTCTAAGCCTCTATTCTTATCTCGTTGAGTTTCATCGAAATTCGTCTAGGATTTCTCGTCTTTGTCGGGTTCTGCCGATTTATATATGTATATATTGTTTGTATATGTATATTAATCGGGCTTGCGTATCGTTAGACGATTACGCGGAGTATACGAGGATAGGCACTACGATCTCAGTTCGTACAATTTGCGTTGATTGTGCGTATTTAATTTACAGTGTCTCTCTCTCTCTCTTACATTGTAATTATGAAGGCACCCGAGTTTATTAAATACCTAAATATAAACATTATTGTCGCCTCTTTCGTCGAGTGGACAAACGCTCGGCAATTCGGCTGGACAACAGCTTGGTCAATCGATAAATATGGCGATTTGTGTTGTGTGTGTGTGTGTTTTTTTTTTATTTTTTCTATTCATTTTTTTTTACGACGCTTACGTGTATTTTTTCACGCTTATTGGATTCGCGTTTTTCGTGCTCGAGGGACGGTCAGTCAGTCTATCGACAACGGCAGACAACAAACTGCCCGGATGATCCATCGTTCAATATCCTTAATCTACATATTCATTTTTTCGCTCAAACACTTTCCATTATCACTTTCTCACGCTCTGCTTTCCCTCTCGTAACTCCCTCAAGCATTTACAAAAGCTCGTCTGCGTCCAATACTCTCGCACTCTTATTTACATGGAGTTAACTCACTTTCCTCGAGGCTCAAACAACTTCGCAACCTCGCCGGACGAAAAAAGCACCTTCGCGGTCAGTTTTAACGTCGCATCACATTCACACATTTATATTTACAACACAGGCATTATTTTTTACAATGTACAGGTTTGTTCAGACATTATTTAGACACAGGTGCCAGATCCGGATCGCACCAATCAATTCACAGAGATTCCGTTGAAATTTTTTGGAAGAAAAAAATTGTATAGATAATTGCTACGTGCTAGATGTCTTCGTAATTGTGTTTTGGTGGTACACGAAAATCCTTGACAGCGAAATTTAAAAATTGTACAAAGAAATCTATTTTTCCAAAAAAAAAACAGAAAATACAAAAATAATTATGTTGACAAAAATGAAAATTCTTCCACAATTTTATGTCTCAAGAATTTCTACGAATGATAAGAACATTACCGCGAATTATTGAGGCCTCTGGATTTTTCGTACAATTTAATTTCCGTCAAATAATCGTATTCACTATTATTTATTCGTTAAAAAAATCGTAAGTAAAAATTGTATGCCCTCAATTGTTCGTAATAGTATTCTTATCATATTCCGAAATTCCTAAACTTCCATATTGCAAAATTCTAGGATGAATTTCCATTCGAAAAAGAAGAAACTTTAAATAAACGACGTAGAATTATCCAAGATTTGTCTTTAATTTAAAAATATTCAGTCGTGACAATTTTTTTCGCCCAACCAGAACACCCTTTGAAACAATCGAGGACACAACTTTTTTCATACAACAATTTCAACTGATAAACAAAAATTAAATCTCAATTTTCGCCTCGAATTTCCTTCAGAAAAAAAAATTCTCCGAATCGTCGATAAAAACCGCTCAATATCCTACAACTTATAATCTCTGTAATTAACCGGTGTCTTTCTCATTGCGACAGAGAATCCCACAGCGTTTTTCACGAGCTGCCTGGACCAGAAAAACGGCGATCTCGAACGCGAGCCTCGAATTTCCCTGCGCCATTCGCATTATGATTAGCCGCGGTCTTGTCTCTGTCCAAGAGTGTATCTAAAGACCGTGCAGCGAGCTCTAATCAATAGTAGTATGTACAATCGGACTCCGTACTCGAAAAAAAAAAAGCTCTCAGAAATAGCGTCGGAATATTTCGAAAAAAATCAATAATTCGAAAAAACATCCAGACGTTTACTTCGAATTCTTTTCGAACGGAGTCCCTGAACCTGATCTCCGTTATCGAAGGCCGAGCGTGTATGACACACACACAAAGACGTTTATTAAATGATCTAAGAGCCTCCATGAACCTGAAATCGTCGAATTCTCGCTTGAACGGATTCGCACTGAACTTCGCTGTATCTGGTGTATCTTCCGGCCCTCACAGGCTCTCGGATGACCACCAAGTTGCCTCCTCTTTCGCGAAGTGCTTCAAGCCCGCTTTTGGCTCTCGTTAAGGGCGGCACGTTAGTTTTAGTGGTCTTAGCGCCTCCAGATTCGGTGGTAAATCTGCTGAGAGCTTTGCTGACGACTCCGTTGCATTCACGTGGCCAGGCGCGGGAGTGATGCCTGTGTTCCCACCTGTCGGACTCGGTTCCGGCAAAAGGGAAGCTCGCGCGTCCCTGTGTCTTGCCATAGAGAATAAAATCGAGGGAATCGTCGGAGTAAATACTGCTGCGATCGCTGGAGCTGTCGGTCGATATTTCGGAGACGGTGTCGCTTCCGCTGTCGCTGCATTGTTGCTCCTCGCCGAGAATGAAGACGGGAGTGCATTTGAATACCTCACCGGCTGGCATTGTGTGAGTCGCTGTGGCTCTTCTTTGAGAATTGCTGCTGGATACTGTTTGTTCGATTATAACGATTTCCGTGCCTGCGGAGAATTTTTGAGCCAGCGAATCCATGTTTTTCTTGAAGGTGTCCCTTCTGTCGGGGCTTAGGCCGATGCGCACAGGCATTGGCGTGGATTTTGGCTTTGAATATATATTTTCTGTGTGCGATGGAACTGCGCGAGCTGATGTCGTTTTAACTTCGGTACTTTCCGTTGTACTTGTCGTTGCCGTCGTCGTCGTCGTCGTCGTCGTCGTCGTCGATGATGTTGTTGTTGATGATGATGATGATGATGAGGAGGAGGAGGATGATGATGATGATTTGTGCTTGTCCGTCCCAATCTTCGGAATCGCGTTACTCGTTCCCGTTAGTTCGGGCGTCGACGATCTCTCCGGCAATGCCGCTTCTTCCGGCGACGCTGGAACCGTGGGACTCGATGGACTCTCGTCTTCCAGGGTACTCGATGAGGACAAAGAGAGGGGCGTCACTGGACCGTCGAAGGACGTGAACCACGGATGCTGAAGGCACTCGATCACCGTCAATCGTTCGCTGCAAAAAAAAAGAAATGCAAAGATAAATAGAGATTAGTACATTTATATATGATAAATATGCATGGCTTATGTTAGACTTATTATAGACAATGACATACTACGACGGGGTTATTACTCAAATAGATATTCTATCGGCGCGGATGAACGTGCAACGTGGCGTGCGACTGAACGCTTATCAGATGGACAAGAAAACGATGGGTTATACACGATGTTGAATATAAAACCGGTGTTTCCACTATTTTTTCTTTTGTTGTTTTCATATAAAAATATAAACGCAATGAATCTTGCTGTAATGCATACCGTAACAACTTTGTAGACAGTTTGTAACGTGAGTCGCAATATTTACCGGTGCTACTATGAACACTATTTACCTTCCGGATCACGCAATGCACACTCTAAAAAAAATCCTATGCTCCACATTATTTTTAAGGATGATCGAATCGTGTAATAGATCTACAGGCGCGAATATGAAACATTGTACCAGGGTTTCTTTTTTTTTTAAACAGAATATGTAAAGAAAATTGTTTTGAAGAATATTATAGAATCGGAAATTAAGGCGAGACTTTTTATAAAACTTTTCTCCAGTGAAAATGTACTAATATATATTTTTTTAAATACAAATATCTCGTCAAATAATCATACAGATTAATTAAAATTTTCTTTTTTCTCCAAACTTTGATATTTTCTGAAAGTGATATTAAAATACTTATTAGATGTGCAAGCAAAATATGAGTAATACGCGATGTTGAATGTAAAACCGGTGTTTCCACTATGTTTTTTTTTTTTTCTTTTTCATAAATATACTGCGATGACTCTTTCTACATTGCATGCCGTAATAACTTTATATACGGTGTGTAACGTGAGTATGAATATTTACCGGTGCTACTATAAAACATATGTGCCTCCCGGATTACGAAATAAACGTTCTATCGTCTGTCGTTTGCGAACACCGGTCGGGCAGGTCCGAGACGCATCAGCGATCGCAAAACCTCGTCGCAGTCATTGTATATGTATTATGGCTCTTCCGCGGCTTGAACGAACCTCCCGCCAGGATGTCTTCAATAACGGCACAGCTATGAGAATTGCGCAACTTTACCGTTGACAATCAGTGCTATACCGAACGGATAATACCCTCCGTGAGGTTTTGATAAGGGACGACGAGTAGGCGAGTATTCGGAGCGCGTAGAACTCGTTCATGGACGTGATAGCGTCTTCCGGTTGGCTATCGCGTCCTGAAAACCCCTCCGAGCTTGTTATCGCGATACGACCCGAGTTTTTACTCCGCTTTACACTTTTCTTCCTACACTTCAACTTTTATGCGAATACTTCCCCTTTTACTGCGGAAGTCCAGTGGAAAAGGAAGTCAATGCGATAGAGAACTCGACAGCACAAAGGGCTTTGTTTTTTCCGAAGGTTCGACGTTCCCGCTAACACAACAAAAAATCCAATTTTTTTTCAATTGAAAAAAAAAAAAAAAATGAAACATACAAATTTCATGAAATTAAAGTGACTGCGAATATTTTTGAAAATTAATACCCACGACTACGATTAAAAATTAATATTTCTTGTTTAATAACTTTTTTGCACAATTAACCGAATGTTTTCTTGTGCAATTTTTTAAATTCAACAAATGTTTGTTTAATAAAATCTCTTTTTTTCTACAACCAATTTTCAATTTATAGTATAGGATTTTAGTTGAAAAAAAAAATTAGTTTTCGATTTCTTGTATTTAGAAAAGAAGGTAGATGGAATATTGGGAAAAAAAGGGAAAATTTGCTGGATCTTCGTGCAGATTGCACGTTTTCGTTATTAGCGACGGATTTATTTTCTGTTTCGCAGAAAATATACCGGATCGTCGAAGACCTGGTTTCCGCGATAGCTCTTCGTGCGTCCATCTCTGACGTTTCGCTCGTCGACTGGCAATTGCGGCTGAAGGAAGGTCGATGACTGGCTATGCTCTGTGCGCGGAAGTGCCTGAACGTCGTCGTCGTTGTCGTTGTTGTTGTCAAGATCGCGTATACCGCATTGCGTGCCGACGCGATACGATGTCGAGGATATTACGTGAGACACGGATTTTATAAGCGGTACTATGAAGAAGAAAAAAAAAAATGGCGCAACTAAAAATAACCGAGAGTCAGCAAAGTGCGACTCAACTCACCTCGGATCTTTGACCATAAGCTTGCGCATCAGGTCTCGAGCTTCTTCGGAAACGTCTTCGAATAAATCGTCAGGAAAATCGAGCCGACAGCGACTGATGTTGCAGAAAGTTTCCTGCTTTGTGTCGCCCCCGAAAGGCGAACATCCGGTCAACAATACGTACAGCAGCACTCCAACTGACCACATATCCGTTGCGAGACTTATCGGCTCGTAGTTGAGAACTTCTGGGGCTGCAAATGGGAAATTAAACGAAAATTTAGTATTCACTCTTCAGGATACATAGAATTAAAAAAATCTGTCACATATTTTTTTACTTTTAATAAAAAAAATCACAAGTAATAAATTTGCGGATTATAATTTCCCGTAATTTCCGTCAGACTATAAAAAAATTACCAAATTCTTCATGACTATTTTCCAGCCTATAAAAATTACCACCCAAATAATTTTCATAATATTGAAATTCATATTCATTGAATCTGTAAGGTGCAGTGATTTTCATGCGTAGAATTGAAAATTAGGAGAAAAGTTCATATTCTCCTCAAAGATTGAAGCCTTTTTTTGTTTCTCACATTTTCAAATATAAAAAAAAATACCAATTAAAGTTGTAACTTTTTGATTTCGAATCAAATCTTAATGAATCGATAAAAGGTATATGTAAATACAAGAAAAGAAGTTTTTGTGACAATTGGAGTTGTCAAGAATGTGTAACTACAGGTTCGTTTGTATATATATAGCTATGGAATACAAACGATTGTCCAAGTAATTGGTAGCGTGATCGAGCACGCGTACCGGCGATCTAAACGCCGCGCATTCGAGTGTATACGCGAATAAGAGCCTTGTACAGAGGCTCTATGTCACGTATATATACATATATGTACATATACAGTAGATATGCAGACTATGGTGAAGCAGCATCCGATCGGTTGCCGCAGTCTCTGTTACTGTACGTACAAGCATCAGAGGCACGCGCGTATATGCTCCGACGCCGCTTTTATATTCCCGACAGAAGTGGCTTGTTCTGTTCAATTATGCAACGCGCGAGTAGCCGTACATACGCGGTCTCCTGTCTTACTCCAATGGAATTATACGCGCTTAAAAACGAGATGCAACTATACATCTCGTCGCGTCTACGATAAATTTTTTCGTTAATTTTCATATTAGCCCATGTGCTTTTCCGTGGGAAGAAGAATGCAATGCAACAATACCAAAAATGTAATAAAAAATAAAAAATAAATCAGTCGCCGAAAAAAATGTGATTACAATTGAAATCGCTATTTTATATCTTCGCAACGAAATTACTCATTGAATCCTCAAAAAAAAAATGGTTTAACAAATTATGACAGTACTTGACTTCGGAAAAATTGAACAGATCATTCAAACCCGATTCAATGTAATTAATTACATAGCAAAAAAAAATTTTTTTCTTAATTACTCACCAACATAATCGGGCGTTCCCAAAATCTCTCTGATGTCGGCGCCGTGACTGATGTACCGTGAAATTCCAAAATCACAGAGTTTAACGTCGCAGTCAGGAAATTCACCGGTTAGAACCAAATTTTGTGGCTGCAACAAATAAATGGGATATGGTCAATTTGGAGATTCACAGATCGTTGCACGGTTTATTAATGAGTCATAGAGATACATTTTGATTTATATATGTATATGTGTGTATATTAAGTCACGCAGATATACACAAATATATACACATATATATTAGGATCGAAACACGAGGCGTGAAACTATATCGGCACGCATGCGTGCACTATAATTAAACCCCGAAGATTAACGTGGCATGTGAGAATAACTGCCTTTCCCCTGGAGACTACACTCGTGTTGCTACAACCACTAATACTGCGATATTCAGTTAGCTGCAGCAACGAATATGCGTCTACGTCCATTTCTCGACGTTTCTCCATTCATTCTCGGTTGGTTCCTGTGTTCTTAGCCACCGAGTACTTTTCTCTCCTCGTAAGTAAAAATTCAAAGGACGGGATATCGTGTTTCACGGGAAGCAGCTTTAAATCCCACGACAGCGAACGATGAAAATGCATTTTCACTCCCGACGGAGACACGTCGACGAAGAAAATCGCCTGAATAAATATTCGTTTCCCATTCGGGATGCAATAAAGGTGAAAGTGGCAGAAGAGGAAATAGGAGATGCCGCATTGGAAACGTACTATAGATATTACATTGAACCTTTGTACCGTCGACAAAAACATTTTTCACGTATTCTTTATTATCCTTCAAATTTTGTAGAACTATTTCCGTCTCTTGTGTAATTTGATTGAAAAATGTAAAAGTTTCCATCCAACAAAATTTGATTTTATCTTCCATTTAAATTTTAACCCATTTTTTTTAATAACAAAAAAAATGTATTCCTAATATAAAAAAATCGTAGTTTCTTTTTATTTAATTACAGTCACGGGGTTATTATTTTTGTTACGGTGCAGTTGTTGTTTATTAATGAGCACTGAAAACGCATTCTGAGATAACGTCGTTCCATAAGCGCGTTGGAATTAGCGCCTCGAGTGAATTTCAAAATGATCGCGAGGTAAGATTGAGGGAAAATGTTTTTATTTTCGCACTGACAAATGAAGGAAGTACTCGGAGGTGTATCCGGAATTTCTTTGGAGTACCAAACGTAAGAATGGAATTACAGGTGTTGCGGAGCGGAGGCAAAAAATTAGTGGCTCTCCGCCTCGGCCAATGCGAGTACATCCAACGTACACCCGCTCCTCTATCCGCTGAGTAGCCGCTGTTCTACACGCATTGCTGCTCCGAAAGGAAATGAACTTTCCAGAGCTAGTACGAGACTCGCGAGCCTCTGTTACGTACACATAACGCCCTGTCAGTGTTACGCTCTTAATCGCGAAAGTTGAAACATAGTCGAATACGGCTTAAGCAAATGTGTGTGTGTGTGTGAGTCCGGAATTAGAACATATAAAAGCAGCGAGCAGCTCTCGCTTCTAACGTGAGACATCTGAGACTTTGTCCACTCGGAACTAGAAACTCGCCGATCGGAAGTATTCCGTTATTCCCATAGGAATTGAAAGTCGAAAAAATTGTCGACTTATCCACTTGCAGCGTTGAAGATTTCCAAGTGTCTTGATATTGTTTTTTATATTTTTTACTTCAGCATCGACAACATATTCTTCTAATTGCATAATATGATTGTTTTCAGGATTAATCAGAAATGAAATAAAAATTTAAATACGTTGATTTATTATTTTGGGAAAAATATAGGAATATATATATATATATATTTTTTTTTAGAAGAATATTTTTGTAATACAAACAATATATCGAATGACAGAATAATCATTGTTTAAATTTAAACAATGACCCGTATTTATAATGTGAAATAAATATTAATAAAAAAATAGTCGGTTCGTCGGTGTCTGCTATGATTGTGGGCTGTTTTATAAGGGGCCCCTTGTTCCATGGTGAAAAAAAGAAAGGTACTTATGATTGTAGGACGGTCAGAATGGTTTTGTTGTGTTAGATGCGGTGGCAAGTATCACAATCGAGCCTTACTGGGGCAGAGGCCAATTCGGTCTACGATTTCGTTTGTGCGTTACGTTTCGTTACATCGAGTTACGAGGAGGACGTGACTGGGCTGCGGTATGAGCATCGCCAGCCGGACGCACTAATAGGGAAGATTCGAAAGATCTTGGCATACATTATACTGCATAAGTACAGCGGGCAGTAACATCACCGGTAGCAGTACTACTAACCAGTGTCCCTTCTTCTTCTTCTCTTGTAACTTGTTAAAAGCATCCAGGAATACGAAAGGAAACGACAAACTCCATCTACCCCTTGCATAAATGATGTTTCCCTATTTCTCGTACATTTGCAAAAAGACTCACGTACCTCAGTCTAACATTCGTTGAATTTGGCATCAAACAAAATTTGCAAAAAAAAAAAAGTCTTAGAAAAATAATAAATTAGGACATTTTTTGTCGTATCATAATTTTTAAATGGCACTTAAACGTCAAGAAAAGTGGCTCAAACATTTTTTTTTCTTATTTATTTAAATGTACTGATTAAGTTAACATTTTAATTGAATTTACAGTGTTTGTCAATGTTTTAAAAAAATTGATATAATTATGATTTAAAATTTTTTTTTAATCACTGTAACTTCGACAAATTTCCTGATAATGGGTTAACAATTTGCACAGTGGTTTGGATAAGTGATATGATACTTTGATATTGAATTTTGAAAAAATTGGTAAAGCGGTTTGGATTTAATGTGAAACACGTGAGATGAGAAAACGCACCATCTGTTCTAGTCAGGGGAGCGAAGGGCTTTACTGTCGTAGGGCACAAGTTGCTCGCGTTCACCTGTTCCTCGTCCACACGTTTGAGCGTTAAAAAACAAGGCGGCATTCGGAGTTAATGTACGTACTACATTAGCCCACGGCTGGACGATCGCTTCGCTCAGATGGTCGAAGGAAGGTTTTATAGCTATGTACCAGTGTGCAATAGGTATAACGAGCGTAAACCCGCCGTAAAAGTACGTTGAGGGCATTGGGGTGTATCGCGTTGTATATATCTGGTTACACACCAGCCACTCCGATAACTTAATGCTCGTTACTCTCGGTCCAAGCTGCGAGTCGATGTGCCCTCTCTGCACAGGGTGACCACATAAAAAACAATAAATACATCTACAATCTTTAAAAAAAAAAAAAACATTAACATACATCGAATGTCGACTAAAAATAACATCGCATTGTTTTTTTTTATTATCTCATAATTTCCATAATTATTTATAATAAAAGAACTACGTTAAATAATCATTTTTACTATTGAAAAATAAATTATTCATTTTTTTTCTCATATGGATGACAGCAAATATTTCTCGCATGATTACGAGAAAATTCTTCTATTTTATTTTCTATTTTTTTTTTTTTTTTCTCTCTTGGCCATGTAGATAATACGAGTTTGTAAGCTTTATAAGTAGTCACGAAAGTGGTCACGCATGTGAACTCCGAGAGGGTCGCTGCGATGTGTTATCCTGTTGGCTCACAGGGAAGAGACAGTAGGGGAAAAAAATAATAAAAATAAAAATGTCTACACTGTAGCCACTGACTGCGACTTCGGAAAGATTCTCACGTCATCGTCGAGTCCTTTGCTGTATGTAGCCACTATCCTACACTCGATTCAACGGTAGACGAGATTGCATTCGTTGGACACAGTAGCGAGCAGCTGGTAGTATAAACGTGGAGCGCAAGAAATTGCGACGATTACGAAGTCGAAGTGCTGTGGTACGAAGCAGCAGCAGCAGCTACTACAGCACCAGGAGCACGATATTATAGCCTAGACTTGTAGACAGGCTAAGGAAAGAAATTGCTACAAGGTAGCAATCTCAAAAGCTCCTCGAGAGAGGCGCAATTGCACCACGTAACAGAGATGTCCCAGTCTTTGATCCTCCACGAGGAATTTAGATTGCTATAAAAAGGTTTAACGGCGAGGTAAAAAAAAAAAGAAAATAAAACATTATCGTCTCGCTAATAATAATTGCCTTAATGGGCAAAATGACTGAAATTTTTTATCGCAGTGGCAAATTAGCGTCGTTAAACTACCATAAATTTCTAAACGAATTTTGCAGGTCGACAAGTAAATTAAATTGTTGCCGAAGATTACGAAGAACTGGCGATTATATTGGCAATTGCCATTATTTCGTACAGTGGCATTCTTTGATACTGTTTGTCGTTGACCTCGGAGGAATTTTGATTAGTGCGAAAATATTTTCAGGAAGGTAAAAAAATTGTCGGGGCATCGGTGACACTCAAAAAATAAAAGACAAAAAAATTACATTTCGGTAAATAACAAATTAAATAATGAAAATTTGAAAAAAATAGATTAATTATTTTGATAGCATCAAACTTGGTGAAAAACAATTCAATTGTAACTTTTAGAAAATATTAAAAATTCGGTAAATAATGCATTAAATAATTTTTGAAATTCTTTTATTTTTCAATAAATTGATTTTTCTTATGGCAGCAAAATTGATGAAAGATTCTGTTGGCAGACCGAGACGAGTACAAATTCATTCTGCCGAGAACATTCAATGGCTTGTAGCATAACCTCGTGGATTAAGCAGCAAATTCGCGAGTGGTGCGGGTGACACGGGCGAGAACGCGTGTCCGACATCGACGAACAGCTTGCAAAGCCGAGGGAGCGTGGGCGAGTATGTATATAAGCGTTGATAAGTAAGTGGTTGGCGAGAGAGCAACGGGACCGACGTTGATATACGTGAGAGATATAGATTATATTCGAGTATATCGCTCTATTTGATATTTCGTTGCGAGTGAAAGACCTCCGAGTTTTCTATAGCATCATTAGAGGAAATAATTCAAAAAATCAGATAATCGAAGCTTCTTACGGATTATAAAAAAAAGCTGAAAGGTCAAAGTTCCTCATCGTGCATTTTGTTACGCTTTCCTGAGCCTCTCACGACCTCGAAGTTTCACTCACGGCCTATTTTGTTTTCCAGTGCCAAGTTCAGAGTTGAGGCTAATGATTTTAATACGTGTATGGAGCATTCCACGTCAGTTTGGATAAAAAATAACCATTCCCAAATATCAGGTTACACAGGATTGAAAAAATTACGTGTCAAGTATTTTTTAAGCCTTTTAGTGTAATAAAATATACCTACAGTCTCAAAAAAAAATTTACATAGGCTAAAAAAACCTATTGGAAAGGATTGAAAAATGTTCATTTATTTATTTATTTAAATGTCCTTAAAATTATAAAAAACGAAAAGTCTTTGAGATGAAAAAAAAAAATTACGACTGACGTTTATGTTAGAATAAAATAAAAATTGGAAATAAAAAAGGTATTGAAAAAAATAAAATTACGCGATTCATGTAAATTATTTGAGATCTTTTAATCTTTTTTTTTTTTTTTGTTTTTTGGAATTGAAGTGACGTGGAATGGCTTATGTATGATAACTCGTATCTCTGGCGTGTATGTCGCGATTATTCAAACGAGACACGTACCATCGAGCGTTTTTAACGGTGTGCGCCGCGGCGGTGACGACGAGTGTGCGTATTTATGAGGATACCGACGTCTCTCGCCGGTCTCATTGCAACTTCCGGCGCAGAGTCGAGCCGTCGAAGGGGAAGTTTGACTCGCAGCCGCACGTTGCAGAGTCTGGTCAGAGACGTGCCTACTCCGACATTCTCGTAGCCATATGCAATTATGTACTGTGTGTATATACGGGCCATTCCATGCAACTCGACCAGGCTCGACCTCATCCGTCCTCCATTTTTATATTATTCTGAGGCAACCAACCATAATTATGATTGTTAATTTTTTTTATTCATATACTCCTAAAATTGATATGAATTATTTATAACAAAAATCTGAAGAGTTGAAATTAAAAAATCTGACGGAATTCCTAAAAATTCTGCATCAGATATCAAAATTTTTTGCAAGTGTCTAAAATATCGTTACTAATTTTCATCGATTTCTAAATTTTCCTCCAAAAATAAAAATTGATAAAAGTGGAATGTTTATATATTATTCAACTGTCGTCTATATATGTCAGGACTTCGGAGAATTCTCCTTTTTTCAGAACATTTTGGATGTTTATGAGAGGCCGAGTCGGCGTGGAATGCCCCATGGATATTCTTGACGGCGGCAGAATTCATGTGCCCTCGACAGTGGACGTAACAATGAAGGTCCCGGCATGAGTAAATAACAAGGGTAAATAACAAGAGGGGAATATGCCCAGCAAAATTGTAACCACTCATTACATTGTAACAGACTCTTTTTTTTTTAGTCTCATTTTTCGTTCCTTTAATTATTATTATTTTCTCAATATCCCATGACAACATTTCATGCATAACCCAGGAATAAAATAAATAAATCCCTGCGTCGCAAATAATTCTTTATCGCATTGGAGCTTGTGAAAATATAATCCTTTTACCGCAAAATTACTAATTACGAGCTTATTGAGTCTTGTAATCACGGGTTCCTTTACGAAGAAAAAAAAAAAAAAAAAAAAGGCGAACGCAGGCTGAAGAGAATAAAAGCGAGCAGTGTTGTTGCGTCTACGAGAGTACAGAGCAGTGCGCCCATTAAGCGGTCGATGAATCGATTTCATCGAACGCACAGTTGAGCGCTCACGCGGGCGCCTCTAGGAGAGCCTAATGAACGTATGGTATCGATAGGACGACGACAACGACGACGACGACGAAGAAAGTAACATAGAAACTGACAGTGAGAAAGACAGAAGTGAATAAAGTGAGTGACGACGTTGCGAGAAACGCGGAGAGGCGAAGTTCTCGGTAAACGTGACTCGATGAAGATGAATGTTCATTGATGGATTTCCCGCGAGTCTCTCGCTTCATTAGTCCCCGCTGCTCGTGAGCACATTTATGCTGGATTAAGGCGGTGTGCGCATGGCCGAGCGCGACTCATTTAAACGTATCATTCCCATCGGACATTGTTTCTAGTGCTTAACAATGCGTATTCCAGATTGAAAATTCAGATTTAGGGGCATAAATTAAACCGGACCATTAGCTAGTCCTCAGCATCCAACGCTGGACCATTGTGCCGTGATTCATTGTATCAGTGCAATTATTTTCATTTTTTCTTTTACCCGTTATTCTATTTTGCCATCGAAGTATTTGATAAAATAGGTGAATATTCCATTTAATAATTTATTGGTGTTCAATATTTATTATTAATGACTACTGAATAATTAAAATAAATAAATTGGTTTCGTGCATTAAAAAATCATATTATATATTTCGGGGGAATAAGTAATTTTGTGGTTCAAAATTTTCCGATATTTTTGTTATTTTTTAATTGATATTTAAATTATCAAAGTTGCCAAGTCTACGGTTTCATTAGCTCGTGGCTATTTATTTTCTAACAATGAGGCCACTGAAAAGGGACGATTGAATTTAATCATGCCTATTACCCGAGCGAGCTTCTCTTTAAATAAAATTGAAAGTAATGCCCACGCGGCTGTTACCTCTTAATAATAGTATATATACATATATACTCCCACGCGGTGCTCGCAGCGAAATCATTTTGTAAATTGACATATCTCGCAATAATGCGCCAGCAGCAAACACGCAATGACCGAAGTAGATAGGGTGCAATATATATATATTCGTATCTATATATCTCTATAGAGCAAGTTGGTTTGGCGCCGGGTTTAGTCGGAGATTATTACATGGCGGCTCACAGCGAGAGGGAAAGGGAGCAACGAGTCTCCGCGAGAGTAGCGCGCGCGCGACTAACCCGTCGGCTTTTCTATTTTCTAACTCGCGGCATTCCACAACTAGAAATATCCCTCGCAACTGTTGACTGGGCAAGCGATACACCGCCCGGCCTTCTTGCCTTCCTCCTATCCTTCCGTCTTCGTTCCCCAGTGCATGCGGTGGTCCATCGAAGATTCAAAGTCAGTTGGACTAATTTAGTTCGGAGCTTTCCGACAGTTCATAAATATCAGTATTAAAAAAAAAAATTTTAACGCATTAAATACTACATTAAAAAATGAAAATACGAGCATTAAAAATAATGGGGAAAATATATCTGAATAAAAAGGAGTAATGCAAAAAACACTTATTTTTATTTAATTTTTTTTTATGTCAGGATTTTTAGATTTTGATTATTTCGTTTGACGGCAAGTTTGAGTGAAGCTTGTGACAATTTATATTATGATTTATTGAGACTACTTTTTGAAAAAGAAAATTAATATGTGGGGATTTATTTGAATTTTGAAAAATGAGGTGAATTATTTTAGTAATGGGTTAAATTCCGGTGGCTTTGAAATAAATCGGTGTGCATTGGTTTGGGACCGGCCACCGTTTGCTTCATCTCACGATCGTTCGCATTCCTGGTGGGTGATGCTGCCAGGCAGCCACTCTCCTCGTATTCGAGTGCAAATTCGGCGTGCTTGAGAGATACGAGCTGCACTGGGGCTCTTTTCGTCCTCATGTGGCGACTTGTCCTCTCGGGTTGGGGAGCCCGCGGCGCCCCACCAAAAATCTCGTGGACCCGCGCCAAGAGGGGCTTTGGACAATTGCCAAAAGGTACCACGTGCATTTTTCCATTCATAACCGGCTCTCTCGTGCCATTCTATATTTGGGTCAGAGTCTCATGGCTGCGATATCGTGAAAATGTTATTACCGCCTCATTGCATTATTGCGAGCGTTCGGAGACACGGCGAAAGTACCGATCTCAATCGGTGAGGTCAGTCCTCTGAATTTCTGTTTTTTTTTTTTTCCATCAATTTTTATTTATATTATTATTACGAAGAGAAAATGTAAATTTTTACACACTGTTAATATTTTTTATATTGACTAATTATTTAATTTCAGCGTAAAAGTTATTTAGATTTTTTATCCTATCCGAAATTGCGATTAATTGATTAATTTTTTTTAAGGAAAACAAATGATTGGAATTGATTTTTGGTGACGAAAAATATTTTGGAAAGTATTTTCCGACCCAGAAGATGAGGTCAGTCCTATGGTCCTTTCTTTTTTATGGCAATCGATATAATAATATCGCATTTTTTAATTGGCATTCATTTAGCTCAGGTGTCTCTGTACTTCCACTCGAGTCAACGCACTCGTGCAATTATTGCTAAGAGCGTGTATATCGACTATAAAAAATATTGAGTTTGGTGTCACGAGGCAAAGAATTGCGGAATTTCTTGGGTACACAAAAAACACTTCAGGCTATTTGCGACAGAGAAATATATATATATATATATATGTCGCTACTCAGTGTCTGTATACATTATACGTGCACACAACCGAGCCACAATCTTTCGTAATTTCAAAATCATTCAAGCAGTCGATGCAGGAAAGTGGCACTTGAGTAAATCTTGGATCAGATGATGGGAACCGAGACAACAAAAGGAGAGCAAAAAAAATCGCTCTGATCGATGGCTTCAATATAAATTAATTGTAATATCTCCCAAATCGATTATCAAATGTAACCTCTTTGAAAAAATTTCAAAAAACGAAAATTGTCTCCGATAAATCGCTCAGAAGCTCCGAAATATATTTAGTAACAATTGCTCCTTTCAGTCGATTCCCAGAAAAAAATTGTCTTCACAGAATCTTTTGAGAATTGTGACACAGCTGTCACAAATTTATTAATGCAGTGAAAAAAAAAGGTCAGAAAAAAAAATTCATTGGAAGTCCTAATTACACGGAAATTAATTAAGACGTATATTGAGTCATTGTGATAATATTATTAAAGCTGATAAATTGACAATTTCTTTGGGGATTGATAAATATAAAAAATGATGATTATTGGGACGTTTGGAAGATTATCGAGATTGGAATGTTTTGAGTCCTGACTTTTGGAACACTTGCACACTCAGAGCCCACCAAGCAAATGGATATTTCCGTCGTGGAATGAGAGTTTGGAACGAAATTATTCGTCGCGGGGTCAACGAGAGAGAGAGAGGATTAGAAGTTGAGCCAAGGGGTGCAGTTTGTTGACGCGAGGCTTGCCAGACACTGGCGACTATTTGACGCGAGGAATCCGCTAATTGTCGTTGCTATATTTGAAAGCCCTGAGAGAGATTGAAAGTGTAATAGTTTATAAGTATGCCTATAATTGTTCAACTCCTAAATTACCGAACCGAAAAAAAATAAAAAATAAAGCTCACCTTTCTGCATTAAAAAAAAAAAAGTATTCTGACTTTTTGGTCTTCTGAAAATCTGCACGGATCATGAAGGAACTCAAAATAAAAATGCAGGATGAATTCCTAAAGACATTGAATTAATTAATTTAATCTTTTTTCCTCCAATTCACAAAAAATTTGAATTCTTTGCTGTCAGTTTTACAATAATAATAATAATTGGCCGGAGAATTGATCGGCAAATCCATGAGTCCAATAAAACTCATTGCTTATCACCAATAAAATGTGTGGAGATGGTATCGATGCTGAGAATTAAAGTAATCACTATAACGATAACGAAAAGTGACTCAGAAAGATTGATCACGAGGATATAGTTAGAAAAATGTAATACTTCGGACTTTATTGATCTTCTGTATCTTATCCCACATATTATCAACTTATTATTGAGCCTCAATAAAGAAAAAAAATTAATTCGCCATATAAAATTATGAAATGATAAAAAATTTGTTCGCATGGTCTTCATAAAATATTTATTTAGTTGCGGAGACAGTGAGAAAAAAAAATTGCCACATAAGACATTGCTGTGAAAAGTAAACCTGTGTAACTACTTTCACATGATCGTCCATTTTGAGTCACCTTTGCGGTTAAACCCCACGAAACAAGGTCGCTTAGTTAGCAAACTGTATGAAGTAACAGGAAATTCTTCGACATTGGAAATCGTCAGACTCGACACTCAGGAAAACCCGCAAATGCATAAATCATCCAAAGGCCACGATTAGTCGAATTAACGAATTTAACTCTTATCAGAAACGTTCCGGATAGATTGTATCGATAATCTCTCGGAATTTATCGCTCCGGGGGAAACGTCACGAAAGGAGAGTGCAACAGTGGTTACCATTAGCGACCGCAAAGATAACGATTTATTAAAAATAAAGCGAGAAGCGAATGATCACGGACAATGGTGGATCTATGTATAACGGATCATTTCCAGGGGATTAAACTGACCGCTGGTCAGCCTTGGCCTAAGCATATAGTAGCTCCTGGACTAAAGACATTTGTTCAAATTAAACTCGACACACTCAATAATTTAAACAATTGTATTTCATATTCTTAAAAATGCCCAGCGAATTTTTAAAAAATTATTTTCTTCTTTTTTTTCCAACAAAATTGTATATCAGATTTTTTATTAAAATTTCATGTACTAAATTTCAGATATTGAATATATTAATATTTCAATTTCACATCCAAATAAATATACTTTTATTAACAAAAATATTTAAAAGCGTGACTGGACCTTTTTTTTCCAAAGGATCTTTTATTAAAAAAAAATTACTTAACGTCGAAAAGACATCGGTAATTTTATAGGATAAATTTGTGAATTGAGTGTGTTGAAAAATAGTGAAACATAAACTGTCCTGATCACGAGCGTGACGCGTGGTCATGTCCTCTTGCTATTGCAAGGGTGACGAGGATTGTGTACCTTGGTCTATAGGTACAATATATTATTAATACGACCTGCTTGCCTTGATTCGCCCGTATCGATTGCTCTCCACGATAATCGATAAACACGTATACCTACGCCCGCCGCGATCCACTGCACACGGCGACCGCGACTCTCGTTCATCTGCCCCGCGCAACGTTCGCGTCCTTGCCGAATAGAGAAGCGGCCGCAGAAGCAGCAAGATAAAAACGTCCCGCGATCGTACATGACGACATGCTAACGATCTGCATAATGTCTGTCCAACTCGTATCGCCTACGTCCGATTCTTCTATGCATTGAGTTTAAAGACAATCATTTATATGGCAACAATTAACGGACCTCACAATAATTGAAAAAAATTCTTTGCCTCTTTTCCAATTTTGTACATTCTCTGAAAACCTTGTTTTTTTTTTCTTCCGTTTTTTTTCTACTTAAGAAATATTTATCCATCTCTTAGACATCAATTGTCATTATCGAAAATATGTAATAAAAATTCCTATCAATTACTGCGTACATTTGTTTATTAAATTTAAAAAAAAAATGATTTTTTATCAGGCATTGACTTTGCCAATCTTGCTATTTCCGCTGGTGTATCCGGTGCGGAATTTGTGGCTCGAAATATTGGCGAGGAGGTGTCGGAAGTCTAATCTGACTACGGGAACCGAGAGAATTCGTGATATGCGCTGATTCGACGAAATTCCAAAGTGACGTGTGTCTGATGTTTCTTGGCTGATGCGCGAGAGCCACGAAGCGGATGCTCGAGTATACAAAGCTGAGAATCGCGGCTCGAAAACTCGGGTATACGTACAATACGCACGCGAGTTCTAATCTGGCCCGAGTTTGCTGGCATCGGTTGGGCGAAGAGCCCATTTACATAACGATTTGGGTCGTTCGCACCGCGAACGTGGATTAGAACGCGCGGGCTACGACTCCAAACGCACAAACGACGTGTGGAGGCTCGTCTCTCTCGCGATTACGCTGCCAAGAGTTCGAAAGCCACTGCTATACGTAGCTCCGCGTCGAACGCACACCTGAACCGCTGCCCGAAAACTCTCGGCGCCCGGACGTCGGCCCAACTCGCCCGGCATTTCGCGAGTGAGGTAGGTCGAGCGATATTCCTCTCCGCCGCTCCGTCCGCAGTTATTTTTACGGCAACTTGAGTTATTTTTAAAGATACCCCCGCGCCTTCGGACTCTCTCAACGTTAAACGCCCGTCGCGGGAGTAAAATAAGAAGAACGGTGAAGAGAAGTGGAGGCAAATAAAAATAGTGCAGGGAGAAGAGATGCTCGAGGAAGAAAAATGAAGGAAAATATTTTGTAGCGTTTAAGCGCTGCGCACATATGAGGAATCGTTTTTAGAATAAATAGAAGTATCGAGAATATGTTGAGATGTGGTTCTTTCTTTTATTTGTGTAAATTTAATTTGAATAAATTATAAGATGGTAGAGAGTTGATGGAAATAAAATTTTTTTAAAACGTCAAACAAAATTGGTCACTAAAAAAAGTCTGTATATATAGACAAATTTTTGTAATTTTGGTAATTAATAATTCCTGTAATTTATTAAATCGATAGGATATTTTTATTTATATTTATACGCGAAGGCAAATTAACATTTGTTAATTAGCAGCCAGAGAGATAAAGGCAAAATGAAGCAAGACTGGAAAAATGAAATACCAATAATTTAACTTTCTATGGCTAATCGCGTGAATATATAATTATTCGCAAGAGTGCAAGTGTGCGAAATGTTGAGCGTGCAAGACTCGCGAGTATCGAATTTCGCGGACGACCTCGAGTCGACTGATCACGCAGCGTGACGTGCGGGCGCAAGAATAATTACAGTACGTATAATATATACACGTACGTGTATTCGCGAGCGTGTGTTGCTTCTGCTTGTTGGTCAGCGTCGTGAAACTCTCACTTTTTGACTTGAGCGAACGTGAGATCGAGGAAAGAGGAGGCGGAGAATCGAGATAAGAGAGACTCTGTTTGCCCGAGAACGCGCGACAATCTCTTCGCGGTATCGCTGTCTCCAGTACTTTATTATAACGCTGCGTACCACTCACTTTCGTTCGCCAAAAAAAAAAAAAAAACACACAATCTACCTTTATGTCGAGATGTGCTACGTTGAAGGAGTGAAGAAAAGCTATTCCGTCGAGAATTTGCCTAAGGAGTCGCGCGACCTGTTGTTCCTCTGGTACTTCGTCCCTGTCGAGCACCATTTGAAGTTCACCACCAGGGGCGCTGTAATAGAACAATACGATTGATAAGAAATCAATTTATAAATCGACACCGACTATTTAAAAAATTGTGTTTTGAAGAAGGGACAATTATTTTAATCGTTTCAGCTTTGTTTTGTATTTTTTTGTAATAATGGAGGATTTTAAATTATAGTGAAGTTTCGTTATTGTGTGATTATTATTTTTCTGGAATTTGTTGATTCTATTTTTTTTAATGTGTTTAGAATATATGGAATATGAGGATTTTTTTGAGATAGTATATTTTTCAAAAAAAGGTCATAATACTCACAGTTCTAGTACGAGGACCATTTCCGTGTTGGTCTCGAAGACCTCGTGAAGGGAAACGAGTCTTGGGCAGTGAGCAGCGGCGTCCAGCACCGCGACTTCGTGGAGGGCCTCAGCCCTCAGCTCCTGGGCCCTTCGCCTCTTTCTCAAAAATTTTGCCGCCCACTGACGTCCGCTCGATCTCTCCCGGCATCTTCGCACCGTCGCGTACTTTCCTCTGTAAAAAATAAATAAAAACCATAAAATAAACATTCATATTCATATAAAATAAAGAACTTTCTCATACACAACTTTATAAAGGTCAGTTATTTTCACTGAGCCTGCAAAAGCAGCGTCAATATATTTTTTTAATTCCATTAATTTTTAAGATTATTTTATCAATTTACATTTCTCTAACTTTAAACTTAGAAATTTATTATTACATTACTTATAATTCTCAAAATTCCTTTTTTATTATTTTCTACGGAAATATGATGCTGGTCATAAAAGCATTTTTTTAAATTGCAGAAATTCTCATAAATGCTCCAAAAAAAAAATTTGATAACGGCAGTGGAAAATTTCTAGCATACCGATATAATAATTTTATTAAATCTTCCGTTCTTAGGGTTGGTTATTACCACCATAAAGATAAATCTAGTAATTCAAAGGGTGTAAAATATAGATATTTTCATTGAGATAAGATGGTATTTTACGTAACGCAACAATTTGTGGATTTCTGAAGCAGAGATGTGCAGAAACTGAGATTTAACACTGCAACTGTATGGCCTACCGAGCGTGTGACATAAACGACACATAAGTATGGGATGCAGAAAGACCCTTGGGCCATGTATATATGCGTTTTATACGCTACGAAAGCCTCGAGGCGTACGCGATGTATTAATAGGGTCATAGCTAGCCACTAAACCGAGATTAATATCACGACTCCGAAGAGCACATGATACAGGTACGCGACTGACTGCTTCGCGGGAGTTTATTACCGAGAGGCTCTCAAGCATTTCTATCAACTATATAGGAAAATATATGCAGCATTCTCTGTCAATTCAGCAATTTTTTTTCCGGCCACATCTCAGATCTCCGCCATAATTGCTCAAAGTATCACTAAAATTGCCAATTATTATTAATTTTTTCAAATGGCCATTTTTTTAATATCCGAAGTTAATCAAAATTTATCTAAATGAAAGTTGTAATTTTGTAAAAAAAATTAAAAATATATCCATTTTTAATGACAAATTAATAATACCATTTTTGGGTGAAAAATCAGTGTTACAAAAGAGTGAAAATTATTTCCAATATTTTATTCAAAGGTTACTACGAAACGGCAATTTTTATGTGGAGACTTTTTTTTAAGCAACATAAAATTTACGGTGGAAATATTTCTCTAATAATTGTCCAAAAATTTGTATCCACCTTTTAGGGGTACTTTGATCCGATGAATTTTGGGGTGGATCTGGGATGAAAATAATTGGGCAATAATCGTGACTGACTTGACAGGGAATGCCTCGTGTATATGCAAACTGAAGAGAGCCATGGTTGGACGATCACTCGACCGCTCGGCCCGATGCCCAACCTGCTGTTGGCTGCTGCTGCACACCACGCAGCGAGTAATCATGCAGCATCGCGTGCTGGCCTGCTGCCTCGGATTTCTCCATGGAAATGCAAAGTGCTCGACGAGCGATGACCGGTCACCGGCGAAAACGCACCTACGCTATGAATATATCAATTCCCCTGCATTTTACCCAAGCGAAATGGCCAAGGCACAGTTATTGGCTTCCGAGTTGCACATTGGCACTGCAGCAATAAAGTGAGCAATTTATCGGACAGCGAGATAGATTGAAATATTTATGGTACTTGCTCAATTAGTCAATATCAATAATTTCAGCTGTACTTATCCAACAAATTCAACAAATATTGGCATAGCCAGTACGAAAAAAAAACAGTCTATATTTCCCACTAATAAATCGGCTGAAATTATAATTAAATATTTACAAATCTGGAAAACACTTTTTTACAAAATTTACATCACAATGGAGCATTTAATTTTTAAATCCAGCTAAAATATGTTCCTAGTATTTCGGATATACAAATTTATCGAATTACCCAATAATTTGTATGAATATTGTATTATCGCCAAAAGCAATCAGAAAAACAATCGATGGAAAATTGGCACGACGATGGATACAGTATGGTATCGAAGTATCGATGATTACGTGAAATCCCTCGTCGAGTGGTTACAGGTAAACGTACTCCGGGTGACCACAGCTGAAAGGCCCCCGTCCTGGTAGCAGAAATGGTCGGAGATCAGGAGAAGAAGCGAGAAAGAGTCGTAGAGTCGGTTGTGTGTTCGAACGGGAGTATAGCTGCAGGATAGAAGATCCTATTCTATATTGTGTATATATATAGGGTGCAATTTTACGCACCAAGAGTCGGCTCGGTGGCCTCCGCGCCGCAGTGGCTACTCGGACTGAGAGAGGAGTTCGAGGCTGATGAGATAAGACGAAGCCTCCTTTGTTCCGCCGTAGAGCCATCAATGCCGGTCATGGTGGCCACCGGGCATCCAGGTTTACGACGTCAGAGTCCCTCCACACTCACAGATACCATTTTTTTGTTGTTCTTTTCTCATTTCTTTTCTTTCCTCTCTCGTATTCTTCTTCGTTTTTACCGCCGGCCGCACTGCGCATCGAAAGACGGAAGTGCGAGAAGACGAAATAGGCAGAAAGGTACTTCCATTACAGCCGAACTCTCTCGTATTGCAAAATCTCCGTTTTCCTGACAGTTTACACGAGGCAACGATGCATCGCGAATTAAAGCCTGGAGTGCCGCGATTTCGAGACAAATGGATCATTAAATCCGTTGCCTTGGATTTAATTGTATCGAGTATTTTCGACTTATTGATAATGACCTCGGTGGGCATTGGAAATGGCATGTAATTTCGTTGGATGTTATTTGACAATTTTTATTGGCAGGTATTTTAGGTACAATTCATTGAGATAATTAAGGTCTTTATTGGGATGCTTAATTTTTTGACTGGGACCATCAATTTTTTTGCAGGGACACTAAAATTGTTAGGAAAATTTGTCATAAGAAGTTAATTGGTTGCGATGAGTTGCTTGGAAAATTTTAATTTTTTTGTGCACTGTAAAGAGGAAGTGTCAGTCGACTAATTAAGCAGAAAGTTGATTTCATTCGAGCTGAACTCTTTTGCATTCACCAATCTCCATCTTCAAGTTAACCCGAGGCAAAAGCTTGGCTGGTGGTAAATTGTATTTTCGTTCGATTTTGAGGCAAATGGCTCATCGAATCCCTTGGCGTGTATTTAACGGCACGAAGAACTGATTACTCGGGCATTTTAACTCAATTTTTCCTCTCGGGCGGAGCACAAAACGCGGTTCCGACTACCAATTGGCGCTTGATCCGTGGCGCCGTTCTCAATTTCAGGTTTCCCTTTCGCCTGTGGCCTACATGCCGCTGAGACACTCTCGGAACTTTGCGCAAAAGGTACATACACACGTGCGGAAAAATAGAGGTGTGCAACAGCAACGGCAAAAGCAACTATTTGCTTTTCGCTCGCACAACAACGCCTCTCTCCGAACGAATGCAGTTTTAACAGTCTACAATGACGTACGAGGCTACACATTGTTTGTTCACTTTGTCTCCCGACAGATTTACTTGTTGCAAGGAACGAACGTTTTCAAGTGAACGCTCGGAGAATGCGAGAGCTTGAAAATTCTTGGGTTGTGTTGATGTCAGCTCGACGAGAACCTTTCACCCTTTCTCACTAATTTGTCGGTAATAATATCATTGGTGCAAAATTTCCAATTGATTTCCTTCATCAGCTTTAAGGGATGAGGCTTCGATGATTTACCACAAAATTTTAGGCAGTGACGATGTTTATTGTAGCAAAGAACGAACGTTGAATGACTCAGAATGTGTGAGTTTGAAAATTCTTGGGTTATGTTGATGTCTGCTCAACGAGAACCTTTTGCCCTTTCTGTAAAAATTGATCAGGAATAATAAACCACAGATTTTTAGGCAGTGACGATGTTACATACTCCGCAGTTACTTCAGCTTCGTGTTGTTGTACATCAGCATCATCATCATCATCACCGACAGATGGAAAACTCTGACGCGGTATTCAGTCGGTGGTAAATATCGTCGTGTCAATATTTAGTGAAACAACAATGCTTTCCCAACGCCAGACAAACGACCGGTAGTTCGAGTCGAGAGCCAAAAACGGTAATCGCTGTTTGTCGAGGTTCAAAAGCCAAGGTGAAAGATGTAAATTCGCTTTTCTCGCACGGTGGTCCTCTGGCATTGTACCGTTTCGTCCTGGTGCAAAGTGCTTCTCGGGTAACGATGTGTGATGGTAACTTCCGGTGGAGAACACTGGAGAACACATTGCTGCTATCTTTTTAGGCTTTTGGAAATAATGTTGAGCATGTTTCCTTGTTTATCAAAGTATGATTATAGTGTTGATAGGAAAACAGGTTCGGATCCTTTGGAAGTTGATTGGATCGGTATTGACATCAAGGTTTTGATGTTGTCCGTTGTAAGGTTTCGTCCAAAAGAAGGTGCAGTCATTTCATTTGCCATTTAGACCTGGATAACCATTCAACGTGATCATTTGCGTGTATCGATGTCGACACAATCAAGGTTTCTGAAAGTCAAAGCAAGGTCCAACTCTGAAAGATGATAAGCCGAAGCCGACATAAGTCATACAAGCTGAAGTTGTTTCTTTAGGTGGCAGTTAGCGATGTTGAGAAAAGCCGACAATGGCAAGGACGTCAACATTCGGAGGGTTGACAAATTGTGAACAAGATCGTCAAAGCATTTTCGAATGGCCCACATGTGTCAGCCTTTTTAACCGATCAATGTTCCGCCGCTCGAACGACTTGTCCAACATTCTTCAGGGCTGTAAAAGTTATCACAACTTGCAACAAAAGTTCCACCAGCGGCTTGAAACTCGCGCGCGGTAGCGAGGAGATGTAGTGTAGAAAGCATACACTTTCTCCGCGAGGAGGCGTCTCTCTCTCTTATTCGAGAGCCTTGGAAGCCATGGAAGTATGGGTGCGTAATGTGAATTCGCGCCAAGAGCCGGGTAGAGTCTTGATTACTCGTGTGGTGTGTACGTAGTCACAGGTAGACGGGTTAAGTAGCACGTGTAACAGTGTACACCTCGTTTCCCGAGCAGGTTACGCGAAGGTGTTTACATACACACTCGAGCACACAGGTGTAACAGGATGAGTACGCACGAGGCGGAGAAGAAGCGAGTGCGCATTATCGTTCGCTTGATCTTTCCCCGGTTGGTTAGCCTATCGCGATTATAAAAGTTGTCTTCCATCGATAGCCTTAAGTGGCAGGTATATCCTATTTTAAATTCGCGTTTCTTACAAAGTCAAAAGCTGCCCGAGATATTTTTGCTTCGTTCGTGAGCTAATTCGAATGTTGCAGCGTGGAAAGGTATATTCCGAGTCCTGTTAACCGGACTACTCGATCATGCGAATGGATATTATCCGGACAGCGACTGGCAAGAAAAGCATGGAGAATGTTAAACAGGCGGTAAGTTGGTACGCCGGGAAATCGCCCAGCACGATATCGCGTGTCCGGCGTATCCTTTCCCACGACCGTGCAATGGATCACCCTTGAAACGCGTCGAAAATCCAGGAATACACATCGAACCGGTGGATATCATGTTGGTCGCGTTGGGCCTCCGCGTATCATCGCCCGGTTAACTCTAGTTTCCACTGGATTAAGCCGCAGCGAGGATTAACTCCGTTTCCTCCGATAGCGAGGGAATGTTAACGAGAAACGTTGTAGACGAGTTGAGCCGAAGAGAGAGATTCCCACGGGGAAGTCCGTGCGGTCGGTAGCTGAAGAGCAGCGCAAGCAAAAGCATCGAGCTAGGAAGTGTCAGCTGGTATCAGCATCGGGAAGGTCCAGGAGAGTCTGCAGACCTTCCGGTTCGTTGAACGACTCGTTCTCTCTCATCGACTGACGCGAACCCTCCGCCGCTTCTTCAGGATCAACGACCCTGAGCTCTCGCGTAAAGCACTCGTTGGTTTATTCACTCCGTAGGTAAAACACCGCCGACGCACCAGGAAATCGGTACACCGAGGACGAGTGGTCGATCCTCGTTCTTCTCGTCTCCAAGATGGGCTTCGGCAAAACCCTGGACTCGCCGGTCTATCTCGCCTCGGAACATCAGACGGACGAGAGGAGCCTCTTGACCAGGCGGTCATTAGTTGCGTCGCTGCGGACTAAGCACCGGGTGATTCTCTGATGGCTGAGTCCGAACGATAACACGTCGCGGTCTCGAACGTCGAATCTGTAGGAAGGACGAAGAGCCAGGCGAAGAAGAGGAAGCAGAAGAGCCATGCTGCTGATGGCGGGTCATCGACATCCGCATCTCCGACGGCGGAGTCACATGCTCATGGCACTTCGGGGTCATCCCAATGGTAAACTCGGTGACGGTCATCACGATTACAGGTGAATCCTGGAAAAAGTACACAGTGAAGAGGCCACGCACCTTGAGCGAGTTAATGCGCCGAGGAATTAACTGTTCTACCTTATTATGGCATTACCGTTTGGAAGTGAGCGTAACAAGACGAAAACTGTCATCTGGTGGAAGAAGGTAAGAACAAAAGTGGTGACTCCTTGTGGTGTCGTCCGCGACGAGCTGGTTCGGTGTACGGGCGCTAAGTTCGAAGTTCGTTAAACCCGGAAAACCGCGAAACTGTCATCACCGAGGAGACGGACACGGAAGAGATATCCCCTAGGAAATTTAACCGTTAAAAGGGTTCAGGGGCCCTTCGTTAGTACCCAGACGGGCAAATATATGCGAGTGTGTGGTCTCGGCGTTCCACGCCGCGGGATAACGATGCACAATGACATGGCAGGGGAACAACTGTCCGATGTTACCGCTCGAGAGTACGTGAGATGACCGCTGAGGGCCTTACGAATAAGAGGCTCGGATTACGTAAGAATAATAACACCGGTACCTTTTTTTTTGTACGTTTGTTGATATTGATTTTTGGGAGGACCTGGAGACTCGCCTTCGCCGCCCACAAAATCTTTGTGCCAACATTTCAATATTCATTTATGGATAATCACGAATTCAAAATGATCGTGGTAACTGGGTTCACTGAATACTCGAATCAGGTGCTTTTTAGGTGCCTTTGAACCGCACGAGTTTCACCTCTAATATGCACTTGGAAAAATGACTTTTTATTTAAAACTCATTCACTGAGCGCTTGAACACTGAAATCGACGTGATAACCGATTTTGATATACGGCAAATCAGGTGCTTTTTAGGTGCTTTCGGATTGTGTTTCATAAGTTTCTTTTTCTTTCTTGTTTACATTAGTTTTTGGGACGAGCAGGAAGTTTTTTTTCTCATGGTTCTCTGCCCCCGTGCATAACCCCCCAGGAGAAGTGCGCCGAGTGACCATACCGCACATGCAGGCGTAACATTGCGAAAGACATGTCGTAATAACGGCGCTCAGTGAGTATAACGAGAAAGGTTTCGTGGCAAAAGTTAACTAGAACGAATTTCACTATTCGCGGAGAGGCATGAGGATCGCGCCCGCGCGCTCGGAGCCTTAAGAGTGCGCATAGCACCGGGCCGTTGCACTGTAGACGTCGTTTCTGGTTGCACAATATAACGAGAATTTGCATTTATACGGTAGGTGTGTTACTCCGCAGGTCGAAGTGTATATTGAGAGAGAGAGAGAGAGAGAGAGCGAGAGAGGCGTGTGAGATAAGCGCCGCACGCTCTCCAGGCATATATATATATGTCCGTTAATTCCCTTAATTGCCAACGCGGTGCTGAGGGAATAATTAATGCGGATTCGAAGCGATATTCGCTCCGGTTTCCGCGTTTTGCTTGACTCTCCGTAATGAGATAATTAGCAGAGACGCGAGATAGTCTCTCCGCATGGGTCTGCATGTGCATATGTATATTTGCACAACGAAACTGATGGCGTCCACTATCCTCTCAACGACTACAACGATGTAAACTCGTGCCATCGGCTAATCGGAATAGGTAACAGTATGAGGGGATGGGGGGGAGGGGGTGCAATCATTTGGCGAGAATGACATTATCGCTTCGTGGGATCGAACGGCGTCGATGTTTATTGGCTTTCACCGATGAGATTAAGCTCAATCTGCGTCTGGACTCGAATATAATTCTCGCTGCTACAGCGAATCTCTACCTGAAGCCAGTTTTTTTTTTCTCTGCCTGTTATTGCCTTTGATTTATACGATGTTTGTTGCCAGATCGTGCGGTATCACGTCGAGCAATGCTCACGTGAGTCGGATATTAATTATTGCGGGCGTTCTCCCTGAACTGTGACTTTTCTTTTGTTCCACATGTTATGATACTTGATGAAGAGTTTAAATTTACATTATTTTATAGCATACATAAAATAGACTGTGCGTTATTAATACAAATTGTGTAATAATTATTTGTGGCTTTTATTCCAGTAATTAAAAATAATTGATCAATAATATCAATCAAAATAATCATAACATTTTATGGAATAACTTATGAATGAACATTTTTATTGATTTTCTTCGATTTTCTTCATGATTGACGTTTATTTACTGTGCAAGTTATTGCTATGGATTGTTAATTATACAATTGATTATTCTAGATATTTTGATTCGAGGAAGCGATGTTGGCTTACAACTTTGTATTTAACGAAGCCTACTTTGTATGAGTATATTCGATACGCTCATATAATATAGGCAAAAAATGGTCTCGAGAGTCTCGGTTGCTTGTTTTCCAATCGGATATGTTGAGATCGTTAACGAGACGATCGGATACGTAACTGCTGACGATTCTTCGGCTGGATGTTGTGGACCTCGGGACTGCGCCGGTTATATCCCGTTCGCGAATTGTACAGTCGTCGAGTCGGGGATAAGAGAGGAGGTGGGGAAGGAGGATGAGGATGACGAGTTGTAGACGTGACAGGTCCGCTAGCTCAACGTCACCGATGTCGCGAGATCATCGAGAGATATGCGCTGTATATCTACACGTTTCATGAACGATACTCTCTCGAATTTCTCGAATACACGAAGACAGGCATAAGACATTCTCCGTCAATTCAACAATTTATAGACTTTGAATTTTTCAATTTTTATTTTCGTTCCAATTAAATTTTTAATTTTCATTTCATTTTCAGCTGCATTTTGAATTCTATTATTTTCTTAATTAAAAAATAAATAATAATCATTTTTTTATTCTGTAATTATGTCTGACGATATTGTGGCATAAAATGTTCGGTTTATTTTGGAATGATTGATTGAACGATTGAAACAAAAGCTGAGCGAATAATTTTTTCAAAAGTTGCTTAACTGACAGCGAATGTCTCGTAGCGAGTCGTGCAAGCGCCACGACTCCGAGCGGGATCTGTGACGGGAGTAAAATCCGTACATCGAGTCTGAGAGCCGAGGCAGTAATGTAAAACGTTACCGCCACCAGCAGACACGAGGACCGCGACGACGAAGACGAAGACGACGAAGAGACGCCTTTCTAATCGAGTGCAAAGAGGCTCGCGCCGCTGCTCTGGGTGCAGGCTACGGAGGATTAAAGGTCCCACGGATCCCAAGGGTGCACCTCAGCCACTACCTGGCCAACCAGACACGATTTCTGTGTGGCACAAGCAGCTGAAAGAGACTTCTGGATGTTGCCTCGCGCCGGCTGCTCAATATTGCGAAAGAGAGAAAGAGAAAGAGCGGGAGAGAGAGTGCCACAACAGTCGAGAGCAAAAGGAGATCCAACGCCTGGATACTCGATTGTTATTAGCGTCGTTTCCCCCTCCGCTTCGCTCGATGCATCGATAAATCTCTCGCGTCTGGATTTCTTCAGGTTCGTTGAACGTTATTCTCGCGTTTGGGCCTCGGGCTTCATCTGTCTATTTAGCCGGAGTCTTTCAAGACCGTGGATAAGAAATCTAGCGGTGGAATAAAAAATAAAAAAATGGCGCCGAGAAGTTATGCACCATGAGATATATTCCGGGGTCGAATAGCCGCGGCAAAACCCTTTTGCCTTTAGCCGCGCATATGTGGAGACCACGAACGATCGATACGCACGATAGAAAGGTGACTTTACTTTGGCAGTGGCTCGAGAGGCCAAAGGAGCTCAGGGGAAAGATGGATCGTGAGAAGTGCATGGCCGATTATGCTTCTATGCTGGTTTTGTGGTAACGGAAACGGCGCGCCGATTGGCAGCCAATGGAACTACTTCGTGTTTTTGTTATCAATGCAGTTACGTTTAATTTATCATCAATAATTGTAGTTTTATGAAAAGTATTATTGATTATTTTTTTTATTATTAGTTATTAAAAATCAATTTTTTTAAATTGAATTTTAATTTTCAAGCATAGTTAATTTGAATTGAAAATTTAATGTAAATTAAATAACAGTAAATTTGAATCGAAAGTACGAGTGTTGTTCCCAACTTTAATACATATTAAATCCGGAGTGGCTAGTGTCTCTTGTGGACCAACGAATGAGCCACTGAAACTCTATTTCCCAACAGCCCATCGAGAGTTCCACTGAAGAAATGAGAGGTGTGGGTGCGAAGGAGTCTCGAGTTGTATCTGTGCTCGGTTTCACTCCGACACGAAGCAGTTAACGGCTCGAGCAAAGTACATATACAATCCGACGTGGAGCAGCAGCGGTTCTTGGACAAGAGTCCTCTCGTACAATCTCTTTCTCTCTCTCTCTCTCTCGGAATATAAATTTCTTTCTGATGGAAATATAATTATGTGAGATCGAGAGACAAGAAAAAAAAAATGAGGAAATAAGGCATCCCAAGTCGAAGGATACGCTACATGCGACGAATAACCAAGAGAGAGGCGAAAAAAAGAGTCTGGCGCACTGAAGTTCCGGGATAAATGTCAACGTCCTTTTCTCGATGCGTTTTTTTCTTTTCATTTTTTTTTTTTTTTTTTACGTTTATTTATTTAATTCGCTCCACCGAAGGGACGAGTTTGGCAGGTTTACCTTAACGCTCGTCTCACGACCCTTCTTCCTTTATTTCTTACTGTCCCTCGTGCCTCACGTACACGAAAACGGGTCTTTGTAATTCCGAAAAAAAGAAGAAAAAAAAATCTGTTGTGAGTTGGAGGTCGAGGTTACAAGTGTCCTGCAGAAACAGCAGGACGAGGATCACGACCAGACTTTGCAGTCTATGCCACATAATGGGGAGCTCCGGAACAGCCTCGTCGAGCATTTTATTCTTTTATTCTACTGGCGACCCTTGTCTGCGCAACACAGTAGACGTTGTACCTCTTCCAGCATAACCTTTTCGATACTTCCTTTAACAGCGAGTCCCACCGGCTCCAGGAACATTGGCCAACTATATGCCGTACGACAGACTCGGAAAAGCAGACATGAGTAATGAGAAAAATGTGCTGAAGGTGAATTAGCATAACGCAGCGCGAATCTGCGTGGGATAGTGGGAGGGTGAAAGCTAACGACGGTAGAACCGCCCATGTAGAAATTGCCGAGAGGATGCCGAGGCTACACGCTGCCTCAGTGTCAAACTATTAGTTACAGCCGATGTTCGTGTTATATGCGTGTCAGACAACCCTTCATGATCGAATAATAATTATTGGCATGCCGTCGGTGCTGTTAATTTGCTGACGTGTAATTGTAGACATTTCCGCGCGGTCGATAATGAGCCAATTAATATTTCTTGGACGATTATAAGGTTTTGTCTTTCCAGTAATGAAATTGTATGGCATTTTGAAGGATTAGTGAGCGCCATTGATAAACTGTCACGGGAAAGCGTGAAAACTCTCAAAAAAGCGTTTTTCCGTCATTTTCACCCAGAGTTTTTGAGTTAACGATAAAAAGATTAGCATTTTCAAAATCAGCGGGAAATTCCCTATCCGATAGGCTTTTCAATTTTATCGAAAGACGATTTTTATTTTTCTAACTTTGGACCCCCTGAAGTCAGGGCTGCCAACGTTCGGTATTTTCAACTGGCTGTAACTTCCTTTTCGCTCGGTGGATTTTCAATTTTCTTTTTTTGTTGAAAAGCGCTTGACGAGACGAAGGCAATGGCGCTAATGTTATGACGATGCCTTGATTGGCAACTGCCACGAAATATCCAAATTGAAAATAGCGAAAACTTGTCAAAGAGGTCTGAAAAAAATATATATCCCGCTGGCCTAGCTTTTCCCACAAGCAACAATAAATGTCTTCTCTATCTTTGAAAACCATGCCTAAGCGAGCCAAGTAAGAAAGTGAAAATGAGACGCCTCCCTCGCACGCCACGTTGCATTTATCTTCCCATAACGTTGTTAAGATGAATGACCCGCATCGCAGCACGACTGCCACACACACACACAATATGGGAAACTGGTTATAAAGAGCCCGGATATTGGAGCCCGGCAATAAAGCAATTATAAATGAGCTTCTCGGCCGGAGACACGCACCTTTCACACAAAAACGCCAATTTCTTTTATCGACAAATATCCACAGACAAGAGACCAAATGGCCACAGCTTCTCGCCAGTTTATAATTCGCTGTTTCCGGTCGCGCTGTTAACGTTCACGTGCGAATTTTCTGTCTCTTAAGCCCCCCCCCCCCCCCCCCTCCCCCGCCTCCTGCCCAATCCCCCGACGTCATATGCACCATAAGACAACCACAAACCCCATGCTGATCCCACTGCTGCTGCTGCTGCTGCTGCTGCTGCTGCTGCTGCTGCGAACGAGTTGAAAACTTTCACGCGAACGTTGCTCGCTGCTAATCTCGACGCGAGTAAGGCGAAGCATGCTCGCGCCTTTCTGCCGAGAGACATAGTGCCTACCTACTACTAATACTACGTACAAGTACCTACAAGTACGTAGTACGTCTAACACGCGAGATCGAAAACTCCATCGGGAGGAAACGCGAGGTTTGCACCGTGAAGCTTCCCATCCGTACCAATGTTACGCAAGCCAACATACGAAGCTACATAGTTGTAGGATATATATATATATATATATATGTATATGTATGTATAGGTGTAGGTACCTACAGCAGAACCACGATCATTTCACTCTGGGCTTGTGCTTAGGTTTAACGCTTCCTGCTTCGATAACATCGCGCTTTTCCGTACTTTACAAGGTCTCTTGTTCTCCAAGCTACCAAAGAGGCTCCTCTGAGAGAATAAAGAGAATAGCGAGAGAGAGAGAGAGAGAGAGAGAATGCAGGCTAGGTCGTGGCATCGATCTTGCCACACGCTTAATTCAAACAAGCAACGTGGGTATAAGCTCTCAACGCCATTCATGCGTGTGGCATCTTTTGTGAAATCGCTAAACTAGGAAGAGAGGCCAACAGACACAAACCGCACGGGCTTTGCAAATCAAATGAGCCTCGAGGCCAGGTCACGAGCAATACGTCGCGGGGTCAAGTCTCCCAGGAATAAACGCCCCGGGTGTTAAATTCTTGCAACGCGCTATGAAATTTGTTCGAATCTGTCAGCGACGAAAAATGAGAATCGAAAAAAAAAAAAAGAACAATGCACAATTGATTTATTCATTTTTTTTACACCGTTATTATTCGTTATATTTATTATTTTTCCATTTTTATCGCACGATTTTTTAATAACATTGCTATTAATTATCTAGCTCTACGAAAAATTATAAAATTAATTTTGCAAGTGAAGTAATAAACAAATTTATTTCGCTAATTGAAATTTTCAATATTTCCTTATCGCCATTATCAGCGACTTAAAATGGAATACACGTTATTTTTTAGTCAATTGTTTATGTGAACAAGCGGGTGTTTAATATTTCAGTTTGACGGCAAATTCAGAAGCGGAAATCGAATAGCGAAGGAGTCGAAGGTTCGGGTCGATGACTCGAACTTGGCGGAGCTCACATAGGAGGTATCGACGTGGGGGGTTGGGGCTGAGGGGGGAATTAAGAGAGAAGTCGAATCGAAGAGGCGACCGCCGCGGTGTTGGAGAGCGTGCGTCCTCGTCCTCCTGTCCGGCAGGCGGTGCGCGCTCGACTCCCGCTCGAAGAATCGTGACCAGCGTACAGGACAACGCTAAGTGCGCGACGACGAGTCAGCGCTACCGGGATACGGGCGACGAACTGCTGGCGAAATGCCGCGCATTACACCGAGTTTGCCAGCAACGAGAATCCTCCTTCGAGTATAGGCCGAACCAAACCGAGTCCCTCTATCCTCTGTACGCGTGTATTCGTTCAGGCTCCGGATATGTCCCTTGACATCGAAGCCACCCCCACAACTCGATCCAAACAAACGATAAGTAGAAATGCCCCGAGAATTCACGATTATATAAAAAAAAAAATTTTAATTGCGACTTTGAAAAATATAAATGTGCATGAAATTCACTCGATTATTTTTTTCGAAATTTTAATTCTTTTAAAATGACTGATTTTCAAAAGATTATCAAAAGTTAGTGTTTTCCTCCTCTATAAGTAATTGCAGCCACCACCGCAGGCCAGTCCAAAGACCGATTCAAGATCAACGAACGAAATACAGAAATATGCAAATTTTTGGGAAGCATTTAGGAGAATCGCGACGTAAAAAAAAATCTGAAATATTTTGTTATTATATACGAAATCCCATCCCGTGATGAGGTTAATCTTATTTATCACTTCAATATTTCCGCGGGTAAGAAAAAAAAATCGTTTGACTTCAATTTAAAATAAAGATAAAAATAAAATTCTTAATACAATTTTTTCCGATTATCATTCTCAAAGAGTACCAGTGAAGACCCAAAGAAAAAAAAATTATTTTGGACTCCACATATGCTCTCCTTGGAATCTGAGCCACCCCCGCAGCTGGATGGAGCGCAGATAAAAGTGCGAATACCTGAGAACGTCACAATCCGCAGATAAAAATGCAAAAACACGTGAATTCTTGAGAAAAGTGTGCAGGCGTCTCAACATAGCATTAAGTGGTTTATATCTCTTGGGACACGGTCACCCCGAAGTCCTGGTTTTCGGCAATCTCACAAATTTTCCTTTTTTTTTCTTCTTCTTCATGTTGATCTCACTCGTTGGCGAATTATATATTACATATATGTATACATAGTATAATATATATATATATATATATATATATATATGTATACATAGTATACATATATATAAACGATCAGAAGAAGGGTCAGCAAACTGTGGCGGTCGTCGAAGGACGCCGAGGGTGCAGTCCTCCCTGCGCGCTATTTCCTCTTCTTATTCGCCGCCGCCGATGCCACAGGACAAGCTGCGCTTCAGCTTCTTCTTCTTCTTCTGCTTCGGGCCGATTGCGCGCTCGCTTGTTTCTCGCTTGCTCTTTATCGCTCCATTTCTCGTGCTCGCTTCGGGATTTGGAAGCGGTCGAACGACTGCTACTGCAATTCTCAACAACCGGTCGTTCGCACTCGTTCTCTTCAGGATCCCACGTCGATTCCTTATTTTCCCCCCTTAAGCCCCTTTCTCCGTTGGGTCCCGGTTCTTTCTGCCCGATTCCGACGTTTCGTGGGCCCCCCTCCCCCGCCCCGCCCCTCCTCGTCCCCCTAAAAGATGCACTGTGCGATGCCCGATTACACCAATCTACTTCCATTTCTCCTGTCGGTCCTCGATTCGACGAAACTCGTCGTCGACCGAGGAGCTGATATTATTTATTAAGCTGAATTTTAATTAAAAATCGGTGGACACTCGAGAGCTGATTCCGCGAAATTTTTCATCACGCCGAAAATCAAAGTAATTAAAATAATAACGGGACAATATTTTCTCGGATACCGATTTTTGTTGTTCTTATTTTTATTGCATTTTTTCGAGGAATTATTTTTTAAAATATATTCGTGTGTTTTTGTAATGAAATTTATTTGAAAAAATTGTCCATTTTGCTAGGCCAAAGATTTTTTTTCCAAATTATAAATTACTGAAGAATTTTTTGTTGTGTATCCACGATTTTTATTTTCCTAATAAAATATTCATAAATTTTTTAGCGCTGGATATTGACAAAATAAAAAAAAAACGACGGCAGATTATTCCAATCTACTCCCATTCCTCCTGGGGGTCCACGATTCGCCAAAACTCGTCGCGAGACGAAGAGCCGATAAGTAAGGAGATTAAATTGAATTTCAATTCGAATCGGTAGCACACTTAGGAGCCGATGCTGTGGCGTAATTAAGGTAATGGTCGACAAGAGAAAGTCTGGAAGGCTCTCCGAGGCGAACGATCGGAGAGGGCCATTTTAATTCGAGAATCGAGGCGCGATCGTGCTGCCGATGTGCTCTCGATCGCACTCCCCTCCCCTTAACCTCGCAAACTATCGGACACGAACCTCCGAGTGTTACTTAAGAAAGCACCGAATTTAAAGTAACCACCATTATCGTTGAATTAATGAAAATTGCTTAACTCGCTTGTTTAATTAAAACATTATCATGATCGTGACGATAATCTCCACTCTGCATGATTATCGCGAATTGTTAAATTCCTGAGAAATTTACAAAAAAAATTTTTTAACTTGAATCCCTGTTTACACCATAAAAAAATAATTTTCAATATAAAACCTAACACTTAATGTCAATGTATAAATCAATTTTAACATAAAATGTGATTGTGAAATAAAAAAAAAAAAAATTAATAAAAAATGTCTGACCCGTGGATAAGCTCAATAATTTTTTTTTTTTTTTTCTAATGCCTATGTTGTGTAACGATAGTTTATAGCGCGACGAAAAAGGATGTTAGAGGTGAACACGTGTCGGCCGAATCACCATAAACGTCAAGTTAACGTCTTATCGTCTCTCGTACGCCTTCTTCTCCGCTGCCACTGTGTACGCTCCACGGCGAATCATAATTAACCGTGTAGGATCGAAGCGCGCTCGTTGCTGAAGAGAGAGACGAAGGTGCGCCCCGCGCGTCGCTACTACTTCAGCTTCTTTCTCACCCGCGAACCAAATCAAGGCGGCGAGTGAGTCACGCGCCACCGCGCGCGTATCCCCGATGACGTTACGTCGTCGATGTTCACGCGCGGGAGTCGCTCCTCGTCTTTGGTTGCCTGGACCGGAGAATCTTACGTGGGCGCCCGAAAATCCGACCTTTCGGACCCTCGGCCCATTCCCGCGAGTCCGAAAGGCATTCAAATTCGGACAATCAACTTAGACACACCCAAAAAGCAAACAAGCGCGAAGAAAAAATGTTCCGCGCTCAAAAGATACGCGTCAAATTGAGTTCGAGTTTGAGAAATGAGTTCGATTAATAAAAAGTATGTCTCTCACTTTTGTTTAGATAAATAATGTATTCGTTTGTGTGATACAAAAATTGGTCGCATTATTTTGCCTTTCAGTGATTGAAAATAAATGTTTCCATCATAAATAATTATAACTTAATTAAAAATATTAAAAAATAATTTCCTCGATGCTGAATTTTCCTGATTTTGTGGTAGGATTTGTTATTTCGTTGACAAAAAATAAGAGTGTGGATTGGATGGTGTAATGAATTTACGAAAATATTGAAGGTACTGTTACTCAAGGTAATTAAGATAATTAAAACGTTGTGTCTGTTTTTTTTTTTTTTCCGCCGCACATTAACCGGCGGCAAATGGTATTTTCATATCTCTATTTCACTCGTGGTAAGTACGAAAATGAAATTGGATTATTCTTCGAGTGATAAGGGCGGCCCGAACACGATTCGGCTTTCATCACACACACACACACACACACACACACATTTTAATGCACGAGCGTACCTGGTGAATTTTTCTCGGCCCGAAGAGCACACCTGCCTTCTCAGTGCGTCTCCCGGTTAAAAGAGAGCAAAGAAGAAGAAGAAGAAGGAGGAGGAGGAGGAGAAAAAACGGGAAGGACGTTACAGCCGGGCGAGTTGCTCCCGCTGCGAAGAGGCACGGTTAATTAAACCCGGTAATTCGATTATTTCTCGGTGCGAGCGAGGGTCGAGGAGCTTTTGCATAGTCATTTGCAGTACGTTTCGTATTCTCACTCGCGAGAATGGAGATCGAGAGAGCCCATCGCAATAATAATACAACAATCCAATATCGAAATTCGTGCCGGCTCTCGATATACTATATTACACCGGGTTGTAAGGTCCACTTTGCGAAGCGATACGCAGCAAAGTGCGTGGCTGCGTGTGAGCCGCAATCGCGCAACGAGAATAACGCGAGAACTCTCTTCCTCTTTTTTTTTTTTCTTTGCTGACAAAGCGCGTCAGCCTCTTTCTCAAGTTTTCAGCATCTCTCGTTACGTCTACGGGCAACGTTCACGGTTTTATCGGTCGCGTACCAAGGTCAGCCAGTCGAACGACATCCGGTCGAAGGATGAAAAGAAATATTACCACCAGCCGCGAACACCTCGAACAAGTAAAGGAAACAAAGCAAGTGGGAGAGGTGGGGAGAGAGGACGCGCCTGTTGTGTTGCGTCGCTGCGGTCGGAACGAAACCGTTCGATCGCACGACCTTGCCGACGCTCGGGAAGACAACAACAACAACACACTCACAGTGGCCCATGATCCGAAGAACTGCAAGAACTGCGGCTAACGTTCGCTCAACACCCACCGAAAGTAACGCAGGGCAAGGAAACTAATGAATAATGTATTTGAAAAAAGTGGGCCTTAGGCATCGATGTAGAATACGCGTATCTATGTACTTGTTAGTAACCTTTCACCGGATCGCCGTGTGCCTGGAACGGAGGCTGCGTTTAACCGCGTGTTAACATGTCTGTTGAGCAATCAGCAACGCTTTATTGCACTAACGAGCGCTGTAACCGCAGGGCGCGAGAAAATTTATCAGAGAGTCTCTATGTACCGCAGATAATGTTATAAATTCGTTCGGAGATATTGGAAAAATTCGATGAGAGAGAAAAAAATATCGAAATTGCAATTTTTTCCAAGAAAAATATTGAAAGTGTAATTAGTTAAAATTAACGGATAATCGCTGTTTAAGGACGCGAACCTTTTTTTTTGTCGTTCTAACAAAAGAAAATTTTCGTTTTTCACGACAAATATGTACGCGAGCGTGTAATCAGTGAGAAGCATGTGAATTATTTCCTTGGAAGTATCGAAGCGGCAATGGGAATCGTTTGAGGGAAGAGGCTCGACGTAATAACGTGTGCACGACAAAAGGACTTTTAGTACATTGTCCTCGAAGTTCCGTCGACGCGAACTTGGGTATCACACACGATACCAACTACGGCGTCGTAGCATTCGATAATGACACATAGAAAAAGTGTATTCCTTTGATTCCTCTGCACACTTTAATTACATACCGTTACGCAAGCATCTTTCCTCGTTAAAAGCCACCGCACTTACGCTACACACTACGTTACTCAAACTATAATACACTCACGCGGTTCGGTAACTTTCTCGGAAATCGAGAACGCACCGCATCGCGCTTCTCGAGGAAAAACCGGATTTTCAACGCGACCGGAGAGCAAAGAGACCCGCGACTCCATAGAACCCGTGCGTAATTTTGCGAACGACGATAAATGCCAATGGCAAACGTGTCCCCGGCTCTGTCATCTCATTTTCGGCTTACCGTACTCTAATACCATTATTGTTATTCCACATTACTTTACCGAAATGATGGCGAATTTCGTAATACCTCCTTCCGGATTATGTAACGTACCTGCAACAAAAATGACATTGAAATGTTCGATTAATTGTCCGTAAAATCACAAATACATATAAAGTTATAACATTATTACATTGTATAAATCTAAAATGATAGTTGTGGCAAATAAATGTACGAATAAATAATTAGTGAATTAGATTTTCCAGCCGGTTCAGTTTTATTGTTGGTTTAATATTTTTCTTTTCGTCACTTTTGAGATAATATCGTTCATTAAACCGATACTGTTGATTAGCAAAAAATTGCTTGGGTTTATTTGGTTTTGTTAGGAAATAACTGGCTTTAAACTGTCGATAGCAATGAACGCGAATATTAAACGAGTGAATGTCTGGACTATTCGCGCGGAGTGCACTCAACGCGTAAGGTGCGTGTGCGTGCAGCAGCAGGTGCAACCGGTAGAACTTCCTCGAGTGTGCGAGTAGCCGTCGGAGAAGCTATCGAAAATCTCGAATCCCACTAACCTCCTTGGCTCAGTACCAGCGTGGAGCGTAGGTACGTAAGGCTATGCGGTGCGGTGCACATCGCTTCGTTTGATTTCTTTATGGGCCGCGGTGGGAATTCGTTATTACTTCTTTATGTCGGTCGGATGTGTTGGCGATGTTGTGCAGTTGTAGGAGCAGAATTTCCACGCTCGGCGAGCCCCGAGGCATCGGAATTATTATGTCCTATGCGTGCGCAGGAAAGATCAAAAGACACGGGTACGAATTGATATCGGTTTCCCTTGGAATATTTGAAAATGCATGGGGGATTTAAAATAATAAAATCAAAGTACCATTCATTATTATTCTTTAATTTGCAAGAAATGTTATTACAAAGGTATCGTTACATAATTAATTATTATAATTTTTTACCGGTGTTTAGAATTGTTTTTTTGAAATATGGATTAATCAATATCAGCTGAGTGTAATAAATGTAATGTGTTATGATAATTGAAAAAAATATTTTGCACCGTCGAGAATGCATTGACACTGGGAACACCGATAGCCAGCTGCAGTTATCCGTGACGTTATGCAAATGCAAGAGGTTTATCCTATGCGAGACCGAGAGTGAGGGCGAAAAATCGGCGAGATCGCGGGCACGTTGTGCGTCGGCCTCGGCGAGTGTTCTCAATTACAGACGGCGCCCCATTTTAAAAACGCCCGACTTTATCGCTGATTGATATGGGAAACCACGTGAGTTAAGCGCGGACGGGAGGTACACAAAGCATAGCTCCGGTTCTCCAGACGTTGGAATTGACGGAACCGGTTGCAGTATCTACGCCACTGGATCATCGCGATCTATAAATCTCAGGCAGGACTTCGTGTGCCACCATTATTTAATTTCATAAACATGTAATCAGATAATTGACTTAATGGTTATTACTTAGCAATTATTATCCACAGCTTTCACAGAATAATTCACATTCACATTTTCAACCAAACCAATTTTGCAAAAAAAAAAAAAAATATATAAAATCACCGGAAGAAGAACCGAAGGCATTTTTCATTAAAAAATCCCCTCCAATTAAGTATTTTTAATTATGAATCATAATGAAATATTAGGAATCATAAACCAAAATTACATAAAAAAATCGGTATTAAAAAATGAAAAATCGGCTTGACTTCTCACGTGACCCAGGAAAAAAAAAATCTCAAATTTTCCATGGCTTCAATTTCACACAGCCGAACCAATAACGTAACAATTTCGTCACGTGGGACAGATAAGGAAATGGCTCTTTGTATGCGAAGTCCTACCGTGTTCGTTTCTTTTGTATTACTGATATCGGGCACCGACCTTCGCGAGTCTGAGTGCGTCGTCAGGCGCCAGGATTCTCCGCAACTCGTCGGCGACGACGCCGTCGCGGTTGTCGTCGTGCGCGACGTAATACCCGCATGAATATACGAGTGGGAGCGAGTTTTTCTCGCGTTCCACCGGTTGCACGAGCGAGAGAACGGGTACAACGAGCAATCGTCGTACGTACCTATGTACAGACGTATGTAGTACCGGGTTAAGGGAGATACGTGATGCGGTCGCGCGCGGTGGGAAGAAGAATATATATTATGTGGACGCGTGTGCGAGCGCCGCCGCCGCCGCTGGTGCTAGTGCTCTCGGGAGCTCGTTGCACCGGGAGGCGGCATTCCGTGAGGGGTTGGCCGCCAGGAGGACGCTCTATTCCAAGAACAGCGATCGGTCGTCCGTTACCCGTCATCGTTTCTTTCGTAGGTCGCGGTAACAGGGACGCGATCCTCTCTTGCTGTATTTTCTGTTGCTATATATATGTATGTATGTGTGTGTGTGTTTTACTATCCTACAATACTGCACTTAAGCTGGAGGATTTGCGATGTTGTGCAGAACGCGGATGTTGGCCCAATTTCCAATGACCTTGAATTTATTGAAAATGGATTTTTGGAATTGAATTATGTTTTGTTTTGTTTCTTTTTTTTTTGTGGTTGATTTGTATGTCAAATATCGGGTTTAATGTGGGAAAAAATCGAAGAAAATATTTCGCTTGCTATTTTTAATGGCGGAATTTAATGAAAAAAAATTGGTCGATACAAAAAGCCCGGAATAATTTTGCGGATAAAAATCCGCAGTTTTGTCTCGGCAGGCAAAAATGGCCGGTCCGGCTGCTGGCCTGGTGAATTTTTTACCGAAAACCCATGGGCACGATTTATTCTATGGGTCTTAGCGAGGGAGTCTAGAGCGTGACGATTTCAGTGGTGAGTCCGCGTCTTTTTCTCGGCGGACACTAGCTTATAGCTATTTGCGGCTGTGTTTCTGCTCCTGGGAACCGTCGCTTGGATCGGTGCTCTCCTCGCGTGGGACTGCCAACCGTAATAAAGATAAAAAAATGAAGGAAAAGAAAAAACACTCCAAGAGAGCGGCAGCAGCAGCCCCCTTAATTTTTTAACTCTCTGGAAGAAGTGCCCGGGGCACGATTCTCGTGCAGTTCTCTGGGAGCCGAAACCCAAGCCTGCAAAATCACGGCATGCTATCGATGATTATTCCCAAAGCGAATCGATTTCATCGCTGATTCGGCAATTTTTTTTCACCCCGTATGTAATTCATCTGCAATTTTATTTTCTTCAACATTCTATACTTATTTATATTCAATTAGAAAAATGATTTTGGCAAAAAAAATGTACACAATTTAATTAATATCCAATAATATTAGTAAATTTTAAATTTTTTCTATGGGGTCAGAAAAATTCGGTGTCTTCGTTTGGCAGATTTGTTTCGAATGCTTGGGAGAACTTTTCTCATTTTAATTCAAAGTGCGGAACGAGTGGTGCGAGCGGATCAAGGTCGAGGCTGGGAAACGCGAGACGTCGCGCTGCAAAGAAGCCACTGCGCTCTCGATGCGCTACGCTTTGCTGGGTGGAAAGAACGCGGCACGCACGAGATAATTAATCGAGTCCGTCTGACGGAGTCGGACAATCGCGGGGTGGGATACGCAACGGAATATATTTCACTGAGTGTTTGATGTGGGGAGTCGAAGCGCGGCGCGGGCCCTACATCCGGTATAGAGTGTACTGCGCGTCGTTGCTTCGTTGCTTCGAGGAAAAATAACTGCGCCGAGTGAAACTGAAAATTAAATCCGAAGCAAAATTCTTTTACGGCATTGTGTGCATCCTAATTGCCGTGTTCTCGATTTCAACCTATTAAAACCCCTGCAATTTTCCCATCGTTGAAAAATCCCTCATTTCTTAAAAGCAAAATAATTAATTTTTTTTTCAAACTATCAAAAAAAGCTTCCGAATAAAGATAATTAAAAAATCTGAATTAAAATAAACGAAATTTCCTTTTGCAATAGTGGATACAAAATACCCGAGAAAAATGTCCAATAAGTGGAATTCAGAGGGAAGAGATTCAATAAAAAGAGAATGTGGGAAAAAGCAATGATTCGCTAATTGCTCTGAGGGTCTCGTTGATACAGCGAGTGTTACACGCTTTAAATTGAGCTACCGTATAGGCAGACCCGTTTCTCTCGTTACTAGGAGCCGATGACCGAAGCTGCTGCTATTGCCGCGCGATGCACTGTAATAATAACAACGCTCGTGACTCGACGATTCTAGTTCTCTCAATCCATCTGTCCGCAGACGATATGTTGTTATAATACCTACAGAGGTCGCGTAGGACCTTCGAGTCGACGACGACGACGACGAAGTGCGTGACGAGATCGAGCGGACTGTCGATCAACTCGACGTGAGGTCTCTCTACGTGCTCGGAGAACTCGTAATTATGTTTTGAAGTTGCTGTTTATATAGATATATATATATGTGTGTATTTGTATGTACCAGATTGCCATGGGAACGCGACGGCCAAGAGTTATAGACTGACGGCGTCATTCTTGCTCTCCGGATGATTGTGCGTGTTGGTCTAGACGTTCTAGACGAGCGAGCGGAGGCGTGCCACGAACAACGACAACGACGGGCCAAGACGAAGACGACAACGAGCTGAGATATATATATATATACATATAAGTGAGTACCGAGGAGCTGAAGAAGAAGAAGAAGATGACGACGACGAGAGACGTCGCCGACGGTCAACCTGTTTCCACGGGTTATTAGGGCTCTCTTTTCCTCTCTCGGGAAATATCTATGAGAACAGCAGTCATCACACCCGGAGGAACGATGTACTCGTTGGTATGAGATTTTTTGTCCGGCTGCGATTTTTTTTTACATTTTTTTACTGGGTTGAAGAGGTTGGATTTAATTATGAATTTTATGTGAGGTAGGGTAGTTTGTATGGAATATTTAGATAAATTGGTATATATATGAAGAAGAAGATGACGAGAGCTGAAGCAGCCACAGAAAAGGTCAGCGGAATTTACACCAAAAAAATTTGGAGGCGTAAAAAAATATTGATAAAAATGTTGGTGGCTGATCTAGCGCAGAATGACTCATATAAAAAATACTGTACGGTTATCCTCAGACCCACGTAAGACACATTCTGGTCTGTGTATCTAGGAATACTTCTAGCAGTCTCACGCCCCCGAGAAACTTGAACTAACGGACGTGGGATATAATAACGATTTGGGTAAACATACTTTGCCACAGGTATTTTCAAGCCAGCGTTTCCTCTTCACGACGTTACGATAAAAATCATTAAAAAAAATTCTCCGAGCTTTGGTAATTTTTATTTCTAATTCCATTTTTTATTACCACATTTTCCATGATTTTTATTTTACATCAATTATGTATTCATAAAATTTTCAACAAACAATCAATCAATCTATCGACCTGTCACTAATAATTTATTGAAAATTCAAGCCGCGAAAATAATAATATTGTTACAATGCTGAATGCGATCGCGAGGAGCTCGTACGCTGTTTCCGCCCCCGCATCTCCGATTATAACCGCACTGGAGTGAAGCTGCTTATTTCTCCAGTAACTAATACGATAAATCAGTCAATTTCACCGCACAAAATACGTTGTCCGCAAGCGCACTTCGTATAGTGGCTCGGATGTTTCATCGGGTCAATGAATGCCGATCATTCATTCCCAAGAAGTTTAACGCGTTCGGGCGAAGTTACTCTCTGCCTACACTATATGTTGTCCGGCTCGTTGAGTTAATCGCACATTTATGCCGCTCTCTCGAGTTCTCGAGCGATAAGACAAACTTCTTCCCACTTCTTCTTCTTATTCTCTTTCTCATTCTATGTATATATATATATATATATATACACGCGAATAATATAAATACATTTAAAAAAAGCATATGTGCACATTATTCGCTCTAGTCTGAATGAAAAATCTTGGTGGAATCATCGGGGCTGAAAAATGATGATGAGTCGGATAATTGGAGGGAGAAGGAGAAAAAGAATAGGATAATTAAGCCGGAGGTGGAGCGTCGCTTGTAGTGCAGTTTAGTTTAGCAGCTAACAGCACAAACCATTCGTCGAATCGTGTGGCTGCAACGCGTGCTTCCCACGTGACTCACCCACCCGCAGATACCCATCGGGCGTGACCCTCGCTTCGGTCGCCGGTGTAGTTACACACGCACCAATCCATCCGCGCACGCACAATGCGTGCAACGAATCGTGCGCTCCAGCGGTTTGTTTCTTATTACCCGCCGCGCGAAGGTCGCCAAGGGAATAATAAAGTAGTTTCAATTTATTTAGAGCCTCTGTACAATGTAACTTTCATCTAAATTGTTGCTTAACATTTTTTGGTAATTATTGACATAATTTTTTTTAATTACATGAAATAAAAAAAATTTTTTTTTTGGAAAACATTTTTCTGGAGATCGATTTCGAAAAAAGTGATGGATTTTTTTTCTACTCGATTGTTTAGAGAAAAATGATGTTTATGATTAAAGTAAGATAATGAATGATCATAACCTCCGGAAATAGTGGATATTAAGTTCTTTGGAGAAAGTCATGGCGTAAAATTTAACGTCCCGACCTCCCATGACGTTCTACGAAGGAGTTGCATATTTTAGCCATTAGAAGTGAACGAGTTGGCGATGGAGGCTATTTGAAGGGTTCAGATTTTAACTCTCGAGACTCGCCGCTGCAGTCTGATGCACTCGCTACACCTTATGACTCAACGAGACCCTCGCGAGAGTCACTAACCTTCCGCGACGACGTCTCGACCCCCTCCGCCCCTTTTTACTTTATTTTTCATTCTTGCGCCACCGTATTTTTCCCCGCTGTCTTCAAACGCAACGTGCATTTTGCTTTTAGTGTCTTTGCGTCGTCGCCACCGCCTTAATGCAGCTCAGCTTTTCGTCGAGGGTCAAGTAGGCGTTCGAGTCAACAACTCTACAGCCCAAAGGAATCCTTTTTGGGATCTCTTCGTACCTTCTCCACCAAAGTGCACATTTTTATTTATTTTTTTTCACAATGAAAGAAAGAATCGTTGAATTTTTGTTCAAAATGGATATTTTTTGTTTCCTGTTTCCCCTGAAAAAAAATTATTATTAATAAAATCAACTAGGGTCAGTACATTTTTTTACTGCAATTTCATTTTCACACATTTTTTTCGTACTAGTGCGCTAAATTTACTTTCTCGCACGCTACACAAAAACGTGTTACCTTTTGTGCACTTGTTTCACAAAGTACAACATTATACCTTACGAAATTGTGGCGTGTGAAAAGTGAGCTTTTATCGCACTAGCATGACAATGGCACTAGTGCGATAAAACTTTCGTACGAATTTTTCTTTTCCAAGGTGCGAGACGTGAAACCGCGTGAGATAAGTGCACAATTTCTCATCCCCCGTGTCCTCAGGGTTGAAAGTCCATTTTCTCACGACGCGGAAAACTTTCGATCACGAGTCGTCGAAATAAAATGGAAGCATGGGCCAGGCGCGTAACGGTTCAGAGAGCCCGAGTCTCGGGGAGCCTCTCTCTAATAGCGCGCGACGGTGCGCGAGGCAAAATACCTCTTATATTGGAGCTGCGAGGAGGGGTCGGAGGCCCCTGAGTGAGTGAGTCACCTGTGAGCCTCGCGCGTAGGGGGCCAACGTGCGCGCGCGCGCGCTAACGTTTCGTGATTCACGAACGCCGTGGGCTCGCGACTCTCGAAAGGAAAAAAATTCCTGGACATCCCCGCGGTCGGGAGTCTCTCGGCTTTTCAAACCCGACGAATGATCGGCGAGCATGCACGTGGAATACTGAAAGATAGCTCGCCGGAGGGGCGTGAGAACACTGGTAACGTAATACAGCGCGCACCATCCCATAGCAACAACGAGTCGATGATAAAATGCCATAAACTAGCGGCTGCACTCGAGGACTATGCATCTTCACATTCTTCGCGGGTGAAGCGTACAGTCCGCGATGATCTAGCCCGAAGAGAGCTCACGTCGTGGCTAATATTATTAACAGAAGGGCACGTAAAGTCATGGGACAAAGACGATTTGCCATGGGCATCGCTGCTGCTGGCGGACACGAGCCAATCTTCGAAACAATTTATTTCGTACATTAGAAATGATTATGAAAAATGAATGAAGATGTTTTTTTTTAATTACAAAAATACGTTATTTACTTATTATTAACAGAAGGGCACGTAAAGTCATGGGACAAAGACGATTTGCCATGGGCATCGCTGCTGCTGACGGACACGAGCCAATCTTCGAAACAATTTATTTCGTACATTAGAAATGATTATGAAAAATGAATGAAGATGTTTTTTTTTTTTTTAATTACAAAAATACGTTTTTTACTTATGGGTAAATTCGACAGACTGTGGAATTTTATTAGGAACACCATAAGAACAGATAACATTTTTCTAAAAGGACAGTGAATTTTTTAAATGACTTTTTTTTTCTAATTAAATTGGAGAACAGTTTAAATGGCTGTCATAAAAGTAAATGGGATTCGTGAAGTGATTATGGTACTTTTCTCACGCTGAGAGAGAGAGAGTGAGTGAAAAAGGTGGCAATGGAAGGCAGTCATTTCCTGGTGGAGTTTTCAAAGTACGTTATCTTATTTTCGTGCAATCACGCTCGTCTCTTATCTCTCGCAGGTTACGTATAACGAATAATGGCGACGGGCGAGAAGAGAAAAGTGGCAACGAGCGTAAATCAATCCAAGGTGGTCTAATCCTCGTGTTGCTGAAGAGGAGCTCTCGAATACGTTTACGGTGCGTGCGGGAGCGGTAATGGCGCCGCTCTCGGTAATTAGTCCCTTATTTTCCCTTGACTATACTACTTACTCTGAATATATATATATATATATGGTTCTGGGTATAGCTGCGGATATATGGATGTGAGTAGCTATGTATATATTATATACAGCAAAGATATATACTACGTACAACATACCTTTGCCCTTCCCGGCCAGGTCAGTGTACCTTCGCGATAAAGAAAGAGAAAAGGGCCTCTTCAGCAACGCGAGCCATACCATTATCGCCATTTACCATCTTTCGCGTTTTACCACCATCTAGACTTCGTCCATACACCATAAAGATGCTCTTAAAGACGCTCCTCATCCATCCACTCAACAAAACATTTTTATTCACTTCATAATTTCAAAATTCCAATGAAAAAAAAAAATCATATAATAATTCTAAATTTTCCTTGATTAAAAATAAATTACTCGCCAGTTAACAATCAATAAAGGCATTATTGAAATGACATTTTGATATTAAAAAAAAAATGATAGAACCAGAAAAAAAATATTTAAAAAATAATAGTTTCTGTTGAAAACGAAGAAAAAAGATTTATCGACGTAACCAATCATTTTTCGATTGCAGGATTTTTAGACAAGAACAATTGTGCAGGATCGACGACTACTCCGTCTGTGTGTGTTTTTGCGGTGGTTTTAACGAGCAGCTAAAGAAAGAGGAGGTCAATTTTAGTCTCTCGAACTGTATAATGTTGCCTCGAAGGAAAGCAACGGAGTTTCCACGGGCATTACTCGTGATTTCAGGCCTGATGTGCTACCAGTGCGATAATAAATAATTACGACACTTTATAGCGTAACGGAAGAGCGATTACCCGGCGGTGAGTGGACCCGCTGCGAGTCGTGAACCAACTGTCGCAAACTCTTGCCATCCTCTTCGCTTCGTGTTATACATCCAACGACTCACAGTTGCCATCGAGACTGGCGAACTCTTCGAGTCGCTTTGACGTAATCGCGGAAAAGCTGCACTTTGCGAAATCCCTCGTTGTGCGATGATTTATCGAGTGGTCGTAACAATGGATCTGTCTGCTCGGCGAGTTTTTTTCGTCGGTTGGTTTACGGTGGGAGTATTAGCCTCATTGTCTTCATGGACCGGCCTCGTAATTGGCTTGAGAATCGCGAATCGAATCGCACAGAGTGCACTTCAAATTGTATAATCCATCGTGATATTTATGTACCTCTCACAAACAGCCAATGACGCTGTGGATTTCGATTAATGCCCTCGTGCACGAGCTACGAATCAGTCACTGCGAATCATTGAATAATGCACCGTTAGAAATTATTCTAACAAATTTATTTAAATAACAATAACCCAATTTGATAATATTTCATTAAATTTGACTCGAAACCATTGAACCAAACAAATTAATTTTCATTTGTATTAATTTTCATATTTTTCTTTTTTCATAATTTCAATTAAACCAAAAATCGTTGGATTAAAATTAAATATTTACGGCAAAATAATTGTTAAAAAAATTCCAAACCTACCAAAATAATAATAATAATATTTTTTCAACTCTCAAAAATATATTACACAAAAATGATAATTTTTTGCTGCTTTTTAAATAACGTTTACATGAAAATGATTATTTATACAAGAGCTAGTGGCCGAGGAGGGCCTTAAAATTCGAAAAGGTTGCTCGGCTCGCTGCGGTGCTTCGGCGAAGAGGTTCCCGGAACTGTGAGTGGTGGTAACACCGCAGGAATCGGGCGCACCTGCAGACACCACGAAACCACTCATGGCCGATGGATGCGTGTGGCGATCGGTGGCTTCCAGCCAACGTATATACATTTTAACACACACGTACACACATTTAAACACATATATATTCGTATAGTGAACGGAAAGTGTGTGCCAAAGCCCAACGCTCGAGGAGTTGCCCCACGAGATGCACACATATGGGTATACATAGGTATCATCGCGTACAGCATCGAAGTGCGGCCACAGAACGCAGGAGGAGGCCCTCTTCGTGAGAGAGACCCACTTGCAGGCGGCCTACTTGGAAGAGTCTCTTCGAATCGCGCGATGTGATCCTCTCTCGTATACCTGTATTCAATCATGTGTGTAAATATATGTGTATATATGTATGTAGGGATACGTGTGTGTAGCATAGAAGCAAATATACGCGAGGAAGAATCGTGACGGTCAGTGCAACCTGAAGAAGATCGTAAAATCATGAGTACAGAAGTGGCGAGGTCGTGGCACACACGACGACGAACTTCGTCAGGCCCAAAGCGTTGGCTTGAATTGGGCTAGGATTGGAATTGGATAGAAAAAAAAAATGTGGCTGCTGTAAAATGTTTCTATCTTCTTTTTAGGATCTACTGTTTTATGGTGAATTGAGGAGGGTTTGGTCTTTGGATTGACGTCAATTGGGACTTTTGGGTTCCACTTGATTTTCTGAGAATTTCGAGGAGAATTTTTGTGTCATTTAAATTTTGCAATTACAATTTTGTTGTAATTTGAAAATTGTTGGAAGCGACGATCGAAATGCGCAAATTTGTTATTCAGGGATTTATGGACAGGTGTTCCACTTTCTGAATTTCCAGACGAACTAAATTGAATCTGGTTCACGTTTCTAAACAAATTTGTGTTATTTTTATTATCGTGCCCTTCTTACCGGAAATTTAAAGATAATTTAGCCAAATTATTTTATGCTTCTTGCAGAATCATTCAGCGCAACAATAAAAAATCCATTTGGGTACAAAATTGGCTGATTATAATTCAATATTCAACATGTAATTACAGACCATCGACAGTTAAAAAAATTTTTTTTTTTTCAAGAACAAAAATATTGCTAAACAATGCTAACTTCCGATGCTGCCTTTTAGAAAGGCTACTTAACAAAGGCGACTGATTAGTTTTTTCTTTTTTTTTTTTTTTTAATGAAGAAGATTCACACAAACTGTTGTCGGACAGGTCTATACGTCAAATTAAGCGTATATATAGTAGCGGAGAGATAAGAACTCGCCTATATTCATAGCTGTGGAGTGTTATGGCTTTCACGCGAAAGGGAACGACGATGGTAGTTCCCGGGCGAGCGCACACGGTGTCCTCATCTCATCTCGACGTTGGGGACCCAGAGACCTGAATAGCCGTAGCCAGGGGGCCCGACGGGGCAGAGTAACGGTCCCCGGATGAAGGTTAGCGCGTTATCCGTAGCCGACTCTCGCCGCGACGACGAGACGAGAAGCCAAGAGAGAGGGAGAGGAATCTGCGGAGGGCGTCGAGATGAGGCGAGGCAAAAAGGGGGCAGCCCCGGATTATTTTATATCGAAAGCTGACGTTTGCTGTTGGATATGAATAGTCACGATTATATTTGTCACTCTCCGCGACCGGACAACCGCGGATAACTTTAAAAGCTTCGCCATTTAAATTCTTTGCATTAATATCGTCAAACGAAATTCCAAAAAAAAAAATTATTTTGCAAATAAAAAAATTAGAAAAATAACAAAAAATTGGATGAACCTTTTTTTTAATACTTCATTTTGGTAACAATAATAATAATAGTAAAAAGTGATTTATGAATTTGTGGAATAAGGTGGAAAAAAAAATTCAATATTTTATTTGCAGACGAAATTATTGATGAATTTAATTAATTAACGTAATAATAATACAGCGTTTTTTAAAATTACGATTATAAATTTTCTATTTTGGGAGTGATTTTGAATAGATCGATAAAAATTATTTTACAAATAATTTTGAATATGTATAAATTTAAGGGAGTGCCAGTTAGGAATTTCCTTCTCTGGTTTATGTGCCTTTTTTTTTTTGGATACTTGTTTGTTCGAATAAGGCTTTTACGCAAGGGCTCGCAGCTGAGATAGAAAAAGGTCGAGATAGCAATAAGCTACAGGACCGAATGCACACAGTGTACATAATGGTGGAGGAAGTAACGAAGGCAGAAACGAGCGGTTTCGCAGGAAAGCCACTTTCCGAGCGAAATTCCTTTCGGATTACTCAGAAATACGAGCCGAGACCCACGAGAAAAATTGAAGAGGGCTGAAGAATGGACATTCGAGGGCTACGAGCTCCCGCAGTCTTCTCAGGTAGAAGAAGAAGAAGATGAAGACGAAGAGCTCCTCCTCGGTATCGACCGATATCCACTTCTCGAGACCCCCTCTCTTCCTATATATATACATGTATACACGCCTTTCCGAAGAAAAATCTCTCGGAGATTTTTCCAGTGAAAAGTTTTACCTCCGTCTCCGAACAAAAAGAGAATGGACCGAGAAAAAAGTGACAAGGCAAGGGCCAAATTATCCAAAGCACCTGAATAGTCTCCAACAAAACTGAAAAAATTTTATAAAAAAAACTATTTCTACATTTCCTCATTGAAAACCCCCACAATCATTTGTCAATAAAAAAATAAAAAAGACAATTAAATTGCAATTAGCAATTAAAATTTTTAAAAATCATCAACGTTGCTATAAAAATAAATTAAAAAAATGATTCGTTTTCATGACATCTTTTCGTAACAATAAATCCAAAAATAACAAAAATCCCGGATCCCTTCAAAATTTATAGTGTATCTAATAAATTTTCAACAAGCCAAAAATGGTTTTAAAAACAAATTGACAAAGTGCGGGCGTTCAATGCCTCACTTTACAGCCTCTTCATCTCCCTTTCGTCTGCCTTGGAGAGTGAGAAGTTTGTCTATTTTATTTCTCCACTTTATCATGACACATGTAGGATTAAAAGCTTTCAGCGCTGCTGTGCTCGTGGTATAAAGGTCCGAATCAGCGTTCCGGAATAATGAAGCGATAGAGACGGAATATATACCGTTTAGAGTAGTCTTCATTTTTTTTCTCTCTCTCTTTCTCCCAATTTTTTTTTTCCATCTCTTTGGTCCTCTCATTCGCGGGTCACGCGCGCGGCTTCATGACCCACTTCCTATATAATACACCTCGAGCATCGACGTGTACGTCGACCGGTAACCCGAACCTTTTTCCGCTTATCTCACGCGCTCATTGTGCATGTCCACGTGGACGAGGAGCCGCATTATATTTGTATTACAGTGCGCACATGGGTATGCATATGAGGTGAGCATACGGGCGTTAAAGCTACGAATAAAAGCTAGAGGCTTCACGGCAAGCATCACTCGATCGATCCTCCGCGTACTGTAATAATCCTTTTGAACTTTCCGAGCCACCGAAGCGCAAACATTTGCTCAACGTTGATGCGAGCGCCCTTTTCAAGGTCCCACTGACACTGGATTACCGCTATCCCGCGCTGTGTGCACTGGAGTCAACGCGTGTGACTTTAGCTAATCCGTTTATCGATTTTCCGATAGCCGCTTCGATGTCAGATTAACTCTGCTCGATATAACGGCGGATTTTGAAAAAAAAAATGTTAGCTGAAAAAAGAGAAGAAGGAAATAAAGTTTTGCTGCATGAGAAAAATGATTGTTATTTTAGCCACTTGAGGTTAATAAATTGATTAAGGTATCGAAATTATTGTGAAAAGAATTTTTTTTTTATTAAAAATGTGTATAAATGTAATTTTTTGTTTTTTTAAATTATTAGAGTAATTATTTCATTTCTGAAAATACTTATAAAATTTTTTTTTTTGTATTTAATTCCGTTATTCAATTGATTTATTACATAAATTTCGTTTATAATTAATTTTCAAGGTTTTAACCGTGAATTTGATTGAATATTAATGTACATTTTTTAATGAAATAAAATAAGGAATTGAAGGTATTAGAAGGTTCGTCAGAGATATTCAAAGAAAATTAGTACAAAAGAATTTCCAGAGTCTGAATAACAAATTGTTGTTGCGGTTATTAGCGATTTGCGGATGATACGATCAGCCAATTTTCGATATTGCGCGTATTATGGAAAATCGTTGATTCACTATTTTTAAATTGTTCGTGTTAACGCTATGTCATTAATGTGCCTTCGCGACTTCCGCGAGTATATCTCGTGTATTTCCTGAGTCACCGATGACGTAGTCATTGAGAAATACGTTATTTGAACGCATTTAAGCCACACGCTCACTGAGTAACATGCCAGGAATTCCTGCTTCTTAAGCCACACTATATAACACTGCATTCCATTACAATATTCTTCAGAATAATGACGGAAATGTACAGTTTTATATACGCTATTCGATAAGACTACCTCTAGGCTTGTAATATTAATATCACGTTTGAAACACGCAAACGGCCGAACTATAGTAAGTCGATAAGCCAACTTGAAGTACGTGAAAAGCAGGGACGAACTTTTTGGCAATGAAACGTCCTATAAAATCAATAATCACGATTCTCTCTTCCTCGTTTAGCATTTTCATAGATTTTAACATCACAAAATGCACATTTTTGCAAGGAATATTAAAGTGCAGTATAATAAAATTTATACAGATAATCAATTAAATATTATAATTTTTTTTTTGATAATTCTTAAAGCAAATATTTTATTTATAATAAACCCCATCTGTAAGATTTAATTGTAATTATATTTCCATAAATTACAAAAATACATTATTTATTACGATTCATTGAATCCTGTTATTATTTGATTTTTAGATAAATTATTTGAGCTAGATAAAAAAATAGTTGGTGAAAAAAATATTTTTTAACAAAGTTGTTAGCATAATAAGCATTAATTTAATTATTTATTAATCGAATTAATTTTTTTTTAATACGAAAAATTTAGAAATGCATCTTTGCTTGATAGTTGCAGTTATTGATTTGACGTTTTAGAAGAGAGAGACTGAGAAAAAGTCATTCTCGGAACGACTCGTGTGTTGCATCAACGTAAATCCATTCGTCTTTCACCGAGACGCCCGAGAGAGGGAAAAAGTGCCGGGAGATGGCAAAAATTAACAAGAGAGGAGGTAATACCGGCGCCAAAGCTAATGCGGCATGCGCCGCGACCAGGAATGCATTCGCTCTGGGGGCCGCGACACGGCGGCTTCGATTCGTGTATGCGCTTATAGTCCTGCACACAAGCAGTTCAATGAGCTGTACGTCCAGCCGTTCGCTCGCAGCATCAAACGCGAAAAATTTCAATAAACCGCACGACCTTTACAGCTATCGATACACAAACTACCAAAACGTGTGGGTTCAAAAAAAAATTATCTTGTACATTTGGAATCCCGCTAATTACCAATTTTTTTAAATTAAAAATAATCGTAACAAAATTGTCCGAATTTTTTTCCCCTCTTTTTTATTGACTATTTCCAAAATGAAACCTATTTTATTATAATTATCATTGTAGATGGTTTTTCTAGAAAACCGGTAAAAAAAATTGTCTTTATCAATATTTTAACCGAACTATTTATTCCAAAGGAAATTAAAAAAAATGTTTAATTTAAAAAATTCAAATAACTTTATTTATATTAATTTATTTTTTATTTTTCGTGAAACTTTAGTGGAAACGTTTATTTACTTTAGACTGTGTAATAATGTAGGTGTTGTAACGAGCGCGTGGATAAATATTTAGTAATATACGCAGTGTTCCTCCCGATGAGTTTGCGTGGAAAGAACGAGGCGATTCGATTCTGAAAAGTTGCTAGCTCGATGAGAGATATCGAGTGGGTGTCGACGTTGCTGCTGCATGGATTATGGTACGGCTGCCATAGTAAAGGCAGCATAAAGAGCGAGACATTAGAGATAAATGTAAAGACAGAGGAGAGAGACCCACGCAAAAGACGCGCAATCGAATTCTTGCCGACCATAACGATGGTTTATGCCTCGAGGACGAGGCACACGACGTTAAAAAAAAAAAAAAAAAAAGGCTAACGAGGAAACAACGTGTGTGACATGAAGAAGCATCGCATCACACGACCCTGAAGGGCTCGATCGTCATCTATGGTTTCACATTCAGCCTACATCGGTTTACAACGTTCTTCGAATCGACTGTGAATCAACTATTAAACGATCGCGACAAGAGATACTATATTTAGGCATTCATATGGAAGAGACCACACACAGGATGCTTTATTAACGTTGAAGAGCTTTTATCTTGTGAAATATACATCCTGCTTATATATCTTAAGAATGATTTTTTTTTTTGCTATATTTTATCAAAGAGGAAGTGATTAATTTTTAGCGAGGTAATGAAAGGGTTAACATTTTGATTTTTGAATTAATTTAAATTCTGATTATGATGATTTTATTAAATTAGTAAATGCTCTTTGTAGCTGTTAATTTATATATTTTTTGATAAATAAAAAATCAGACAAATAAGCTGTTTTTTTTAAATTCTTGGCCTTGTGCCCAACTCTGTGCTCGAAGCACGTGGTTAAAATTAGTGAAACTTTTTATTAGTCAAACAGGATACGCTCGTGCGTAAATAGGATTAATTTTAGCGGGAAAAATAAACGAAGCCGCGTGTTCGGGGGTCGAGGAGCTGAGCCTGCCTCGCGTATTGTCACTGCATGGACGTGGCGACACGAGTGCATCCAACTTCATTCTCTAGTCACCCGAATTACAGAGATCATTCTGAACCCACCCACAGCATCCGGCTTTTTTTTTTTTGGCGGCTTTAAAATAATTATGTCATACTGGCAAAAATGCAAGTAAATTTAATATACAAACTAATATGTTTATGTTTTATTGTCAATTTGCCGGTACAAAATTTTTAAAGCTCGGATTTTTCTTTTTTTTTCGTTGACTTGTGGTTTTGAGCGGACCAACAGCATCTGATTTTTTTGTCCACTTCAAAATAATTGTCCTATTGGCAAAAGGCAAGTAAATAAAAAATACAAACTAATATGTTAATGTTTTATTGTCAATTTGACGGTACAAAAATTTTAAAGCTCGGATTTTTCTTTTTTTTTCGTTGACTTGTGGTTTTGAGCGGACCAACAGCATCCGGTTTTTTTGTACTCGTGACGCGTGCCAGCTGCGATGTTACGCAGTACTACGTACATACTATTGGGAGTAGTACGTGCGTGGCGTGCCTTCTCTTTGAGTCCACCCTCGCTCGTTCTCAAGACCGCTCGGCTTTCCTCGCCCCAGGCTCGACGATATGAATTTCTCTCTCATTTCTCGTTATTATTTCACTGTCGAAGATATATATACCATCAAGTCGTGCTCTGTCACGACTAATTGTCATCCTCTCGACGATAGCCTCGTTAGAATTGCTGCCGGCAACCAGGAAATAATAAAAAAGCAATCGATAATATTTTACTTTTGGCTTTCTGCCTCCAATAGAATAACACCGCACAATCTAAATAACCTTTTCCAATATTTGTTTAAAAAAATAATAATCGAAACGCCGTCGAAACAAAAAATAGGCCCATTAAATGATAAACAAATTATTAAATTTTATCGTTAAATCGAAACCATAAACAAGTAAACATTCGTAACTCAATGACAATTAAATAAGAAATAAAACCCACAAATTTTATCAAAACATTGAATCATTAAAAAAAAACAATTTACCCAAATTCAAATATCATGAAAAAAATTATTTAAAAATCACTAAGAAAAATAATAAATGCCCAAAGGCCATAATAACAAATAAATTCATGCTTATCAAGGGAATGAGGGGGGAAAAAAATGTTTGTTAGACGTCGGATAATGAAATGAAATCGAGCCGAAACGTCCAAGTCGATAGTCTGAAAAAGGCGTGCAGCCGGTGAAAGGTGAAGGAATTTCACTGCTCGTGGATAGCGTCGGATCGTCTCGAGACTTCGAGACATCTTTCTCCTCTACTTTGCTTCGCTGGTGCTGCTCATCTCAGTGAAGCCTCTCGTACAATTTCGCACTCTCCATTAAGATCGAGGGGCGTCTCTCTCTCTCTGGATCGTCGCATTATATCCACAGGAGCATTTGGTCTCGTGCAGCTGCATCAGAGAAACTCTTTGGCTCGTGGTTTCGCGGCAACAACGATGAGCCGGGTCGCACGACTGGTTTAGCTTCACTTTTTAATCGAGTTCGCATTTTCTCGATAGCGACGCTCGAGCCTCGCCGGCGAAGAGCAACCGAGTAGCGTTTACAACTGCATCGCAGTGCCACCCGTGGAATCTAGGTTTCTGGAGCTAAACACGCCGTCCATGGGCAATCGTGGAAAGCGTGGAAATCATTCGATCTATAAACGCAAAAGTCCAAATAACATTTACAAATATAGCCACTCATTATCCACTCTGCGGCTGATTGGTCAAAATTGAAAGCCAGTGAAAACGAAACCTACTGTCCTTTCCATTGTGGTTTAATTTTTTTTTTCTTTTTTTTTTTCTTGCAATTGATAATAGGCAAAAATGATTCTAAGATAAGTAGGATTATATTTTGTTATTTGTTGAATTTAGTGTACAAAAAATATTTTTTCTGTGATGATATTAAAATGTGGAATTTAATAATAATCAACTGTTCATTGAATTTTTGAGAAATTTTTCATAAGTACCCGGCAAAGCTCGTTATCGATTTGGAAATCAAAATCTTGACATTTTGTCTTGTAAAAATGCTCGTTAACCCAAAAGCCAATGTCATCGTTGCGTTCGTTTCCAAGACACAAATTTCGTAAACTCGATCGATCTCCTGCACGAGTGCCCATAAATAATAATAAAAAATTGAGAAAATAATTGATCGTACCAATTCACTGGTCAACCGGTTTGGTATCGAAAAGCAAGAAATGCCAACGAGCAATTGACCTTCTCTCTAAAAGGGCCATTCACTCTCAGGTCCTGAAAGTGTTTCATCAACAATCTCAACCAATGCATTGCCCACATAAACAGAATATATATACATATATATATATATAGCCCAGATGCTCAAAAATGATGGATACTACTCTCGTCCCTCAACTTTCAATTTTCAATCAGACGACTTCTCTTCTCCTGTCGTTGACTGTTTGCTCGAATTGATTGTTGGAGGAAAAAGAAGGGAAAAAAAATGTAAATAGAATGAAGAATGATTGGAAATCCATCAGACAGTCTAATGTAACGTTAGTCGATGAAGCTACGAAAGTATAATGACAGATGATTTTCAATTTATCCTTCTAGGGCCCGGAGTCTTAAGACTAGTAGGATAACGAGGCGTTTTTTTTTTTTTTTACAATCTACAGCGTGAAACATTCAAGCGTTTGATGAGTGAGAGTGGAGAATTACTAAGCGCCACGTGGGTGCAATATGGGCTACTGTCTTTAATGCTAGTCACCTTTAAGGTGGTTATTTCGATACTGGTAAAAAAAAAATTAAAAATCATTTTCATTCAAAACAAAATCTAATTTTTTTTTTCATCCATATGTTGATAACATTTTGGAGAATCAATATTTTCCGCACCTCCGACATGCTCAAATTTTTGTCAGATTTTTATCCCATCGAAAAATCATTTTTATTCGCTCTGAATTTCATATTTAAGGAAAACGTATCGACAGAACTACCTTAAATTAGTATTATTAGATGACTAAAAAATCTGGTTTGTCTACGTGGACGTATATATATACATATATTTATATTTATTTATTTACACACACACACACACACACACGTGATATTTTCTAGATTCTTTCGTGAGTGGCACCCACGTGACCTGACTTAACGTGCGATATCTTCGTGAGAATAATTTCACAGCGAGTATATATTTATACACGGGTGTTTTCCAAGTACGTATAATAATATAATATAATAGATGGCGAGGAAACGGCAATATGGCGCGTGTGGGTATCGAATATACGCGTGGGTGTTAATTGGGACTCGAACTTTGCGCGTTTTGAGAGCCGAGCTATCTCTCGTAGGTAGCAGCTGCTCGGAATCGAGTTAACGCGCGGGCGTGCCTACGATTTGCGCAGGTACGCAGTGAGACAAGTGCGTGGGTATGTTATACGCTGTGCCCCATGTGCGTTCTTGCTTCCCGTTCTTATTCTCGATACTCACTGTGTAATCGTCACTCTCAATCTTTATTACCAGCGTTGACAGGTTAACTCTCTTTGTTATTTTTTATTTATTTTTTTCATTCAATTTGCAAGAGAATTAATTCTCCAATGTTCAAAAAAAAAATTACGCCTATTAATTATTAAACAGTTATTTAAAAAATTATATTTTCACTTTATGCCATCACTCGATTTATTTAAAAAAAAAAAAAAAATTTTGGAGCACATTTCTCTTATAATTATAGTGCTTATCATTATTTCTATACAATTTTTCATATTTTCAATATGAAAAATTTGCCCACTGTCAATTAAAAGCTTGATGACAAAATCAATTTAATACTGAGTCAACAAATTATTTGGATAAATGTATTAAAAATCCCTATAGTCAAAACAAAAAAAAAAAAAAAAGTACACCACAAAATTCTAGACCCTTAAATCCCAACGTTCCTGCCTCAATTGCACAAGAATAAGGCAAATAGATAGTCAAATAAGGCAAATAGCCTTAGAAATCGATCCCGCACGGAAAACGGTATTATGTAAACGTCAGATAGGCACGTCTTGTTTGCCGAAGGCAAGAAGATTGTAACTGCCAGTGAGAATACGAGACCAAGTGGCGAGGGACGTCAAAGTGAAATTAACCGAGCCAATTCGATTTCCGAGGTGCGAGACACCGCCGAGTGTTTCGCTCCACAAAACATACATAGCATATATATATATATACGTGCATAAATACGCATATATATATCCATCCGGTTCGCGGGAGTGCTCGTGTTGTGTTTACGAGCGGAGGAGCACCTTCAGCGCAGCGAGCATAATGCACCGGCAGGAAAGTTGACGGGTGCATGCGCAGCGAGCGTGCGAGAAGGGTTAACGAACACGAAATCGATCGGGCTTTCAGTGTTTCGCTCTTTCCGAGACCCGCGCGCGCGCCTCTCGTCCCGAGGCGTTTCGTAGGAGCGAGCGTCGAGAGGTGTTCGCCAGTCAGTTTCATCGGCACGAGCGAACGTCCGAAGGTATACGAGGAGTGCTGGCTCTCGTACGGAGCGACTCCGATGGTTATTCGTTAGGAAGAAACGGGCGGACGCGGGCGCGAACAAAGCGGAACGGCGCCACGTCTACGAGAGCTCGGGAATAACATCAGCGTGGGCATATCTCCACCTGGGAGAAAAGTGTGCTAACGCAATATTCGGATTCGTTGTCAACGTCGCAATAAACCTGTCGCAATTTAACCGACCTCTGGAAGTTGTCAAAGTTTATTTATTTCCGCTAAACGAGCGAGAATCTCCAATTTAATTGTGAATTTTGAGTAATTTATTATTGGGTAGGGATTTTTTGATACACGAAAAAAGCTATGGAAAAATTGGCCGAGTAGAAAAAAGAAATTTCAGGTAATAAAAAGTTTCCTGAAAAGTGTAACCTTCGTTTACAATTTTTTTTATCCTCATTTGGAGACTTTTGATTAGGGAAAAAAAATTTTGTAGCCAACTTTGATGTTTTGGGATCACAGGAAAAAATTCAGCGGGTAGAAAGTACGGAAGTTTATAGAGAGGTAAAAATAAGAGCGTATTTTTGTGTGAATGAAGGAGATATGAGGTTTGGAGTTTGTGCGGGTGCATTAGCGACTCCAGGACATTACTCTCGTCTGCACCTCTCGGTATATATTCGCCCTACGCCGCGAATATCTCGTAACTCTCCCCGAGAAAAATGGTAATGGCCAGCACGGGTTTAATTGATGTTTTACTTTCAAAACTCTCGCTACCTTTACGTATTTTGTTCCTGCGGCGAGACTCGTGTATTGATTTTTCTTTTTTTTTTTTTTAATGTAATTACCTCATCAGCTATACTCGCATACAACTCGAGCATATATGCGTTATTTCCGCGGTGCTTAACCACTGCACCTTCGTCAACGGTTATATTCCACCGTAAACCTCCAGACTTTAGCTTACCTGCAACACAAATAAAAGAGAAACATTAAAATTTCGTTGTAAAGATTAAAAGGATTGAGAGCGAAAGCAGAGAGAGAGAGAGAGAGAGGGAGGGAGGGAGAAATACAAGCGTGCAACGACAATCCAGGGGGCGAGCTCATAAACGCGAATGTAATATGCTTCTTTAGAGGACAGCGACGGGTTGTGTATTCTGTACATAAAACCAACTCCCCAGAGACACGCATCTTGAAGTCGTAAAACTCGCGAGACTTTTTTTTTTTATTCCCAAAGAAACCACGAAAATCGGAGGCGTGAGTATAGCGGCGAATTCCCCATGGAAATCGTTTCTTCAATTTGATTTCAATAACGATATTCAATACAAAATTTTTGTCAATGGATTCCGAAAATATTTATATATATATTTTCAACATTAACCAACTGATTTATTTCCAAAGGATTCATTTTTTACTCAAATATCATAACAATTTCCACGAAACTTTTTTTTATTGCCGTTAATATCGATACAAATCAATCCCAGAAATAAAAAATAAACCGTTCGATTTTTTTTATTTTTTTTAAATTTCAAGTACATTATCGAAGTAATTTCAATAATCACTGCCAATTAGCCAACCATTAACTACTTAATTTCTGAGCTAATCACAATAACCGTAAAATCTTTGTTATTTATTTTTCTTCAACCTACATTGCTTATCTATACCAGATTTTTATCGCAGCGTTAAGCCCCAGCGCAACATTGCGAGAGAAGGTAGCCGCACTGCGCGCCAAGCTCCGCCCGTGGAGCGGCAGCCTAGATGCGCCGAGTTTTTTTAAAATGCAAAACGTATGCAACCGCACGTAGCGCAGTGAGAGGCCGCAGCTTAGAGACACGCCTAAGCGAACTCGAGTAATCTCTCGAGAGCTCGCGAAGGTTGAGCGCGCGGCTCTTACGCTTTCGTGTCCTACGAACGAAGCCAAGCGTTTTGAGTAAAGCAGCAGCAGCAGCAACATCGACAGCACAACAACAACACCAGCAGCGAGTGACGCCGGCCGGCGCCGCGTCAGTAAACAAGAAAGGGCAAAAAAGTCAGACATTCTCTCTCGCAAGCGCGTTACAATTTAGCCTGACTCGCGCGCCACACGTTATATACCATTTTCCCCTCGTAAAGCCATAGGAATTTAGCTTTGAGCGCGGCGCGCACAACGAAACTGATTGGCAACGCTTTTCCGCAGGATTTCGCATCGGTGACTGTTACTCAACTAATCCCGGGTATTACAGGCGTCGACTAAAGTGTTTGGGCGTGTTTACGCCGGTAAATATAGTCACGCGAAAGTCCGGTGAATATAAAGCGGTGCAAAGCTGAGATTTACGGTATCGGCTCTAAGTAGACATTTTCAAACGATCCCCCGAGTATCGCTCCGAGATACAGGATTATAGTTATAATAATCTGTATACACGCGTTACAGCAACGAGGGAGCATAATTATTGTGATGAGAGGACTTTCTCTCGTTGCTCGGTGCGCGTGTTTTTCTCGGGCCTTCGTCCAAGGATCCCAATACTTCGTGGATATATACTATTTTCCGCATTTCTTTCCGTACCCCCGAATTTCGCGATTTCGCTTTCGCCGATGCAATTTCATCTTTGAGAATGTTATTTTTTCCACCAGGAGACGATGCAAGGGCGTGTCTGGAGTTCTCGATCGTGAGATTGATCGTTAATTTTTATGTATCGCAGAAGTGTATGCACATTGTTGCATCTGCAGCTGTCACGAAAATTCAAGCGTTATTATTATTTTTTTCCGCGAGTTAAAAATATTATTATGTTTTATTTAATTTTTTTTCGAATACATCAGCAGAAAAATGTATACATTTTTAAATGAAAATTGAATTGAGTGTTCCCCTTTAAACTTTCAATTAATTCCACTGATTATAAAGGCATAAAGCGATAGTATATAAGCCGGTGAAATCGATTGGAGAATCTTCGACCCACGTTACCCCGATTCATATAATATCTTCTCGTTTATCGCTCAACGAGCACATATCTCGATGCAAGTACCCATTTCCCTCCGAGCGAGTTGACTTCTCGGTGCACGTGCACACATCGCGCGCAAGTTCCTCCGTACGTTTAACCAGGAAATAATCCACCGGCGAGCAAGCAAACGCGGTTGGGGGTGGGGGACACACCCGTTCCAACGTTTTATTGCATCTCGGAAGGTGTTACTTAGCGAAGGCGGTCTAACAGTACCGAGCCACTCGTGTATATACATAGAGTGACTATGGATCTATATACATATATATATATATATATACGTATTCCACCCTCGATGTTCTCGTGCCTACGCAACTTATACGTTCTACCAGGTGAGACGACCGAGTGCGGGAGGGACTATCGTCGTTGTGTAAGCACATGTACATGTATACATGTATAGTCACTATTATATGTGCGTGTAAGTCGAAAATACTAAAATACGAGGACATGCAACTCAGCACAAACTGGACCGAGTCTTTACTCTCGAGGTGCACATGTATAATGCATTCTCTGCCAATTTAGACTTTTAAAAAATTAATTTTTTAGGTGTAAAATAATGTTATTAATTGCTGCACTGAGTAATTAATAAATTCTTGAGTTTTCTGAAAAATGAAAATATTTAGTTGTTTCTTTAAAATAAATTTTGGCGGAGAAGAAAATGGGAAAAAGTGACTATTTTAGATTTTGAATGCAATTAATTTAAAAAAAATTAATATGCAACTTAGGTTATTGCAATTAAATTTTAAAAAATTATGTGGCACTTGAGTTTTTGAGTATTGAGTATGAGGTGGTGAATTTTTTTAATTATGACAAGAAAAAAAAATTGGTCTTATCTTGCTGCGAACAAAAAAGTGGTTCAATGTGACAGAGAATGCATTATATCGCGAGGTTTGTGGAGAGCAAAGTTGTCTTCCGCGGACGATCGAACGCTCGAGAGTCCGGAGAAAGCTGCGTGCACCGAGAGATGGAAAACGACGAGTACCTCCTCCACCTTCGTCCTTTCCGCCGGTGCTTCTTCTTTCTCCTTTTCTTCGCTCAAGATTCCGCTCGTATATTCGCACGCACGAGCAACGGTAAGAAGATAACTCGGTATATACGAGAGAAAGATAACCGCACGAGCTAGCGCGTTAACTTGACACTGAATGGCCTCCACCCGCGTCGCAGAATCGCGGTGCATCTTAGATGCACATTCAAGTGCATCTAAGATGCACCGCTCGTGCATTTGTAAAGGAGAGTGTTGGGAAACGTGCACACGAAAAATGTACACTCGTGCAAGTGAACGTGTTAAATAGAATCTCTTTATGGCAAACAATATCTCGCGAGCTTTCTTTTTCCATTGAATTCCACCCTGGAACACTTCTTCCGGCTTACAGATGCTGATAAGCTCACCAAGGAAATCATCGTGGCTTACACTTTGTCTCGAAATACCGGAGAACATAAAATCAACATCATAATTCGATGGATTCTCGATTGATAGCATCGCTTATCGAGAATTCCAAAGTGCATTTGATTTCTCAAATATCTTTATCATTTTTTTATTCGAATTTTAATTCTAATTATTGGAAATTAATTTTCCTGTATCAATGTACAAATTATTTCCACTGAAAATAATATTGATATTATTTTTACTAAATATTTTCATGAAAAGTCTATTAATAATTCTTTTTTTCTGAATATTTAAACAATTATTTGTGACTGTAAAATTAAAGTTTGTCTAGTAAATGGATTTAATAGTCACTTTTTTGTTTCCTCGGAAAAATCTGTTCGCCAAGTTAGACAAAGCAAATTCGGCAGCTGACTGTCGGTTTATGTACAGGTGCATTTATGCACGTGTATGAGTAAAGTCCGGTAGCGCATGAACCAGAAGTTATACGACATTGCGTGTTCTCGCTGAGTCCACAGGTTGCCGGTGGCGTGCCTCGCTGTGACTTGGCGACGTTTCGTGTTCTCGCCACATATCCGTACCGGGTTTCGCACGTTCGTACGTGCGGAATGTGCGTGCAACGTGGAAATCGCGATTTTTATGCTGACGTGTGAGCCCCTCCTCCTCGCGCGGCTGCCCGCCGATCTCGCCGCTCCTTTTTCTCCTTTTTATTCCTTCTTTCCCTCGCAGTCTCGTTGCTAAGCCGCGAGGCTTTCAAAATACAAACAAAAAACATCGTATTACGTCTCTACTACCGGTGCGCAATTCCACCGAGTGACACATTTATCCGCAGCGATTGCATAATTTAAAAAATCATCCATCATTTTGTGTATCCCTTTTTTTTTAAATTTATTTATTAAAATATTACCAATATACGAAAGGAAAAAAAAATGTAATTCTACCGATTTTAAGTTGTCCTCGATAAATCTTAATGACAATTAAAATTGAATTTTGCAATTTTGCCAAAATGAATTATTGAGTCGAGAAATAAAATGAATGACCGCTCACTAAATTGTCAGCTCCTTAAATCCAAAGTACAGAAACTTCGCATTATCAAATGAACTTCATTCACTCACCGACGAAATTTCATTTTTTATGTTCCCGTAGTAAACGAGCCCCTTAAATTGTGCAACCTGAAAGTTCCGCCAATTCCTTGAGGTGTTTCGCCGTGTTAAGTAACGAGGCATAAATTTATACTCCGCGAAACAAGCTCACTTGTACATTTACTTGGCCATTTGACCCGGAGTCGTACTGCAACATTTGCAAACCACATCGCCATACATACACACACGCACACATGTACCCATATGCATATATACACAGACTTTTACTGCAGGTATGCCATACGAAGTACTGTGTCCGGTAGTAAGGAAAAAAATTAAAATAAAATAAATAAAAAATAAAGAAAAATAAAAAACTCTCCCGGAGATATAATACCAAATGTCGCACATGGCAACTCGATATATCAATTACAATATCACTGCTCGGTTGATATGCGCGCATAGATTATATATGTCGGTGAAGGTGGTCGAGAGTCAAACGCCCTGACTCTATGTTGTAAATATATATATATATATATATATATATATACATGCCTTCCCATCGATAATGCTCCTGTACTGTTGCTGCTGCTAATACGGCGACGTAACGTAATGTCGTCGACGTTGCCCTTGGGATTCCTGCGGGGCGTGGGTGCCTTTTTCTTTTATTCAGGCCGACCCCGAGAGCCGGGCGTTCGAGCGTGATGAAACTACCTCGTCGCTTTTAACGCGCTCTCTTGGTACCCTACTATCCATACCGTACCATTGTAACTCGCGCATAACTCTATCCGGCTGCTCTAAATAGAGAGACGCGGGTACCGCTTGCGACAGCAATTCCCTCCCGCTATGGTTTTGCCCACAACAGCTGCGACCAGTTGCGCCAAACCTTTCGTTTCGGGTTTCCTCTCCCAATGCAATTTTCTCAACAATTAACCACCGACACTGCAACGCGAATGACACCCGAGTTTATTAATTCGCGAAATAAAATAATTCATCCCGGGGAACGAAAATGTAGGTTTCGAATATGTCACTTTTTATTCATTGGAGATATTGAAAAATTATTTTTGTAAATATTTCATTAATTTTTCTGTCGAAAAAAAAATTTCATATGGAATAATTGCATTTTTCAGAAAAAAAAAAAGTGTTTTGCAGAATTGGACAAAAATTGATATTTTGTTAACGAATAATTAAATGAATTCGCGCCTAATTTTTGACATTTTGATTTTTTTTTTAAATTCATTATATTTTTATTCGTCATAATGTTTAAGTATGTGATGACGTATAAAGGAGGAAATATGAGATCCGTTTCGTGTGATACAGCGGAATATTATTGGCCACATCAACGCACCCGTGCCCATTGTAACACCCATGACCCGTTAGTGTAACGTGCGTGGGTAAAGCTGCGCACCTCCTCGCCTAATAACGTAGAGGAAATTCTCCTCCACCTCTGTATTAAATGCCACTGACCGGAACTGCGTCACTGATTTAGGTGAGACACTGTTGAGACGTGCCACCTCGAGAACACGTGCATTACTTATCGTTAGTCGCGAGCTGAATACTCAACCGTACAAATAATGCTAAACGACGACAGCGATTGTCACTTCAGTTTGCGTTTCGCGTGTTGTCGCCAGTAGAAATGTTATCAGGGTTAATAGATAAACTCGAAATTTTTCATTAAACCCCGAATATTTTCAATACTTTATTTATTAGTTTTTTAAAGACATTTAAATTTGTGTCTCACACAAATATTTGCAATTTTACTTGTATTCTGTTGAATTAATTCGATAAATTTTAATTCTCTTAATTATTTAAAGGCAAAATATAAAATAAAAAAATTGAACATTCTTTTTTTTCTGATGAATATATTACGAAATTATGGATAATAATAAAAAATTAATTTTAAGAACAGGGAAAAGTTAGAAAAAAAAATTGATAACGTGTAAAAATGAAGTGATAATGACAGCGATAACGTGAGAGACATCGCCAACATGTTTATTTCATCGCCAACGTAACAATAATAATATATAACCTGGTATAAACATCTCTTCTAATTCGTTTTGCAGTAATCGCTGTTAATTGCACCTCGGTGCGTTAGATCATAGAAATATACACGAACGCGGTAGTTGAGAATGTGTACCGCGAGCGTTTTCTCTCCTATATAAGCCACTAATGGAGCGCGTTGCAAGGAGTACGAACCGTGGTATATCGTAAATTGATGATCGTGTGCATATCTCTCTATCCGCGAGAAAATTATACCAACCTCTGTGCTATTTGTACAGCCAAGCGACTGATATACTCGATTTCAAATGATTCATCATCGCGCACTTGATGAGCATCCGGAAGTCGAGAGAAAAGTCTCCGATGGACAGTTCGGACACGAAACCTCTAATTGTCATTATTGAATTAAGCGCTCGTTCATTTTGCGTGACGAAAAATAATGACTAGCCATAAATAAACAAAATATATCACTAATCAATAATATTTTCAACAAACTAAAAGAAAAACGGCTTATCTTCATATCCCAAACGAAAAAAAAAAAAAAAAGTATTCCAAAATATCCGTTAAAAATTAGGATCAACCGTAATTATGATTTTTCCAACAATCGAATAAATGATTTTTATAATTCTCCACATTATTTATTAAAATAATTTTTTTTTAATGTCTGGGTCAATGATTTATCATTTTAATGGGCGAACACCCGCGATCGTGTGCCGGAGCATCCGGAAGTCGAGAGAAAAGTGTGCAATGAACGTTTTGCACGAAACTCGCGGAGGCTTTTATACTCGCTGTCAGTATCCTCCACCTCCTCCTTCTCCTTTTCCTCAAGCTCCTCGGGGTACCGTATATTCTCTCTTCTCCTCGTGTTCAACTTTCTTCCGGCCCGACGCGGAGCGCTCTATGCTGTAAGGCACCGGTGTTAATTATGCCTGTAATTATCTCGCGATAATCAATGCCAGTGCGGCTGCCGGTGCAGCTCCTCAGGCTCGGCTCGAGGGACTCCTTTCATTTGACGTGCGGTGCGTCGCAGCGGCAACCTCGTTTAAGTAGGTCGCTCGCCATTCGCCAACGCGATTTTATATCAACTCGTCATCGTTTATTCATTCGTAATACTGTAATACTTCCTCGGGGCCCGATTAATATCTCTTGTTATATTATATTGCATGGCTTTTAAACTCCAACTCCATGTCCACAGATAGAAAATATACCACGACAATCGCCTGGCTCTCTAACAACGCGACAAGGCTACGTTAATAAATAACCATTTTTACGATATTCCAAGTCTCACGTTATTATCCAAGAGAAAAATGTACCTTGAAAAATGGCATTCCTCAGCCACTATCTCAAGTATGCTAATTTTTTTAAATCTTTTATTATGTCAAGATACATCAAAGTCAAGAATGAAGTTATGTTATCATATCGTAAGCTGTTAATTAAAAAAAAAAAATTTTTTTAATTTTTCAGCAGGTTTTGATTAGAAATACATTTACAGCAAAGTAGAGCATGAATCGAGATTTTTATTTCAAAACATTTTTTTAAATGTTAACATAGTGTAATTTTGCTATCTTGTTTTTACATTGTAATTTAGAAGGATCTTCAAGATTTTGAAAAAAAAAAAAAAATTCAATGGTAAAGGGCCGTTAAATTGAGCTGTTAAATTTGGAGGTTTTTCTTTTATTGATCTGAAAATTTAATCGATGTTTAATCGGCGAATCGAGTTTGCGAGGATGGAAAAAAAATGTAACGCTCACGCTTCGCACGCGAAGAGCCACTGACGCATGTATATATAGATATGGAGGCGCATGGGCTTGTCGATGCTGCTCCTGTATCGACGCACTGCTGTTGCTGCTGCTGCTACGTACGCTGCTCGCGTTCCTCATGTTGGCCGACCTTCACCCGGCCGTGCACGCCATTATGCTCGTTACACCGGTCGCTCGTAATTTACGGTTAACCGAACGTACGAACGGAAACCGAAGGAGAGAAAGACTGACGAGCGAGGGGTGCGGGTATATAACGAGAACGCGCGCGACTAAGAAGAATCCTTAACGAAGTACTTGAATATCCTCCTGGTTGTTTCCTCGATAATCCCTCTAACGATGAGGTGAAAGCAACTATAAGCAACTAACGCAGCCAAGTATTAAAAATTGCTTGTAAATCTCCAATTTTTCAATCTATTTCATAAACATCGTGCAACCGGATGCAAAATTATTTTCAATAATTTTTATGTAATTCGGATCTGAATTATCAAAATTTTTTTTGTGAATTCAGATGTCTGAATTTAAATAGTTTAAAAGACTAGAAATTATTTTGTTTTGTGTGTGTATGTGTGTTTTTGTCGTGTTAAAGATTTTAATTAGCATTTTTTCAATGCATATTTTTATTATTATAGAATAATAATGAAGGAAATAATGATGTTATTTATTTACTAATTTATTAGTTTTATTTTATTCTTCGAATTGATGAATTTATAAATACCATTTTGTGGGCTGAGAAATTGTTTTGAATAACTGTGGATTTATTTGAGGAATAACGAAACTGTAGAATTGCGACAAAAAATAAAATAAAATAAAAAAGAGGACAGCAGCCGTGCCAATAAAAATGTTTGGCAGGTCTGAAATTGTTCGATCAACGCTACTAATGATAGGTTAGCGTAACCAATATTTTTCTTGCGCGCACAAGAGTAGGTCAGCTTATCTACAATTAAAATGATTACATATTAACTTGGAGTTACAGCTGTATTTAATTCCACCTCTTCAAAATTAACATCTATCGACTTTTAGGACGCAGACGAAATTCTTTTCAAATCGATTTCACTTCAATTTCTATTTATTCCTCTATTACGTTTAAGCGACTAGCAAAATTGACTCTCTTCACAATCCTTTATAAAATCAGTTCATCAATTTCTTTTTCATAATCACTTTTAAGTCTAATTACAACAATTATCACATTTCTAATTTCCAGCAAACTCCAACTTAAACTCCTTTTCTGCCTTTCACCCAAAAATCAATTTCTAATACCTCACAAAATGCATACATTTTTAATCCATCATTCAAAATTTATTATTCAAATTCCCCCGACTAAAAAAAAAAAACAAATTCTCATCAATTACACGTAATTTATCCTGGCATCTAATACACGAAGATGGCAAAAGCTGCTCTCTTTTGGCCAAAGGATATCGCTCGCAGATCACGACTTGCATGTTGTGTGTATGGACGAGGAAGAGGGAAAATGAGAGGGGGGGGGGGGGGGGAGCGAAGTGCACCAGGAGAAAGGCGTGATGGAAGCGAACAACTGTGCAGCCCAGAGCAAAGTGAGTGAGACGAAAAAGGGTAACAAAAATCTTTCGTACAACAGTGTATGTAGAAGGGAAGGAAGAGAAAACGAGGAGGCATTTCGAGAGTCTGGTCTGGCATGTGTATAGCCGTGGCTGTTGCTGTTATACTGGACTTAAGAGAGAGACTAGAGAGTACAGAGTAGGTATATAGGTGCTACCCAAAGAGCAGGACACACATCGCAAACGAAGCTCGTTCTCCGGAGTTATGAATGGCGACGAGTCGTCGGGTAGACCGTCCAGGGCATATATATATATATATGTGTGTGTGTATGCACGCAAACCAAGCGCTCGAGGGGCTAGCGAATAAGAAATGCAAGCGTTTGTGACTCTCGTGCGGGGATGGCAAATATAAACTGAGAATAATGGACGCGAGAATACGAGTGTACTCAGTGAAATTGGGCTGTGGGCATTTCGTCACGTGTTCATATACCGTTTTGATAAACATCAAGAACAAAACTGAGAAAACATAACATTTTTTTTTTTTTTCAAAGATTGTTTGGAAGGGAATATTATTATTAATATTATTATTATTACGTACATATAGTAGACGATTAAAAAAATGATTTGTTAAAAATACAAATATATCAATAAATAATTATCCGACTATTTTTAGAACACGTGAATGAAAATAACAATTCAGCAAATGATACATAAAAGCGTTTTTATTGAATTAAATGACATAACTTTTTTTTTTTCCGACGATCCCAAGGGGATGAATAATTTTTGAAAATTTCGGAAATTTTTTGGCACTTTTCTATGTTAATAAATTCCTTGGGAAGGACATTTCCGTACGACGGTAACAAGACTGTTGTGTTCTACATGAAAAAAAAAAAAGAGGAAAAGGAGAGGGAAAAAAAAGATTCTCGCTGGCATTTCGCGTTCGTGTTCGCAGCCTCCAGCAACACACCGGAAGTGTGCTTACACGGCTGCACTCTTGGAGCCAAGCCGGAGACTTATGAATGGTGACCTCTCAACAGCGCTTATATATACCGCGTGCCCGCCTGTAAGACGTTGGGCTCATCTGTGTCGCACTCTTTCTATTCGTGGGCGTCTACGGTCCCCGAATAAACTGTGCCTGTACACCGTTCTCGCTATCTTGATTATTACCCTACGTGACCAGGCGTTGACGACGACGACGACGTCGCTGCGCTACAATCTTTTCAACCGAAATGTTTGTGCGTGGAACGCGGAAATATAAAAGCAAAATGAGAGTACGTGCACCGAGAGTTCGGTAACCCGAGAACGAAAATAGAGTCAAGCATTTTTTTTCACGCAGTTATTTTATTTACTTCCAAAAGGAATAATAAAATTTTGTTAAGGTCATTTTAATTGATATCAACACGCAAATATCTAAATTACTTATCGCCACTTATTATTGAAACTATTGATTATTATTGAAATAATTTTTTTTGTCATTCATTAATTAATTGATAAGTTTGGATATATATTATTATACGAAAATAATAAAAATAGGATTGCAATGATTTATATTAATTTCTTATTTTATTTTGAAATTCTGATATTAGTTTGTAATAAAGGTGAATGATTTTTCGAAAATTAATTTAAAGCTCCTTAAGACTTCCTGTTGTCTTGGGAGTGTAAAAAATGAAATAACTGGGAGATAAATCGTCGCGGTATCGCTGGTAGCTTCTTCGTTTATCTCTTCACGGCGATACTATTCGTTTACGAGGGTACGATTACGAATCTACCGGGTCCATAATTCATTGCGAGGTATTCCTTAAGGCACCCAGAAGCAAACACGTTGCCAACTCCGTCCAGTGTGTCTAACGTACGCTAAGACACTGGTTTGCAAAAAAAAAAAAAAAACAAATAGACGAAAAAAAAAAAACGTGGCCGTAGTTAATAACAGTGCACGGCGGGGCTAGCGCAGCTCGTTCACTTCCGGGATACGTATCGAGAGCCCTGAAGTTTCCGCTCCTAGCAGCAGATCCAGTGGCGCGAGTAGAACTCATTGGCAAATAAAACATCGAGAGAATATATCGTGCGCTCTCGCTATATCGCTCGTAATCTCGATCGTTGGATCGCGAAGCCTCCTGGAGTTAAGTGTACCTCGAAGAATTCCTGGCGCCCTTTGCAACTCTGCCATAACCTTATTTATATATTCCTGAACGTCCATTTCGCAATTGTGACAAATTTCTCATAACATTAAAAATTCCAGAGACTTAAACTGAGATCCAACTACATATGGAAAATGGAGAAATTTTTTTTTCCAATTTTACATCTTTTTTTAAACTTCGAATATTTATATGTATTTTTCGAGGATATTTTTTATTTTGCATTTACCTTTGATATTTTCTTGACATTTAAAAAATTTTTATCCGGACATTTTTTTTTTGTTGCTTGCTATTTTGGTAGATTCGACTTAATTGTCGTGAAAAATAACCTCGATTGCGTAACAATCGTTACCGATGCAGTACAGAGTAAGGTGAAAGGTCGATGGAGCTCAGGAGAGAGCTGACGTCGAGATGGGTTGAGGGGGGAAGTTGGCGCGCCACAGGAAAAGGGAGGGTAGAGGAAACTAGATCATTTGAAATCGCAATGATCTATGGGTCACGATCCTGCCGATCGACCTTTCGACCCAGCAGGTCATCCAGCTCCATTGTGTCGGCACGACTTCTATACTCGACTGAGGAATTCGTGCGCTCTGCGCTTCCATTGGTTTCTTTCTCCATGGGAAATAAAACAGCGAAACGTTCGCTTAAACGTTTGCTAATAAATTTATCGAACGTTACTCTCCAAGCATTTAATAAAACCCACATCCGACTCAACCCATAAGCCACAATATTCCAACTAATCTTATTCACCTACCCCATAACTTAATCACAAAAATAACAACAACAAAAATCCACTCCATACCAAAATTCACTTGTAAATTGTGTAATTCCAATTATTAAAATAAAATAAAAAGAATATTTAACAACAAAAATCTATTTTCCAAGTTGCCGAGGAGAAAATAATTCCATCAAAATTAACGTTTGTAAAAAAAAGTCGTTATTCTTCTTTTTTTGTCCGCTGATCGTGACAAGAATTTCGATTTAAAGGGAACGAGTTGAAAAGTGGCGAAGCACGTGCTCCTTCTCGGATTCCGGATCCAGGCCGAGACAAGAATCGCCCGAGCCCAAAGAAAGTATCCAACGACCAACCAACACATACAGATACACACACACACACACACAAATGCACGGATACGAGGAATACGTACACAAAAATCTATCTAGTGTGTACAAACAGCCGGGTGCTCTCTCGGTCCGCGTCCTGCTGCCGCTTCCATGTTTATAAGGACACCATTGTACACACTTTTATTCTCGTCTCTCTCTCTCGCCGGTGGAAGTAGAGCATTGTTATGCTAAGCGAAGAAGCGTGTAGCCGAGAGTCTCGAGGCGAGGTTACCAAAAGGACGTATTTTCGTTGGTGTGAGTGCAGAGACGGGAGAGCTCTTGGGCTTCCTCATCGTTTTCTATTGCCGCGGAATCGTCTGGAGACCGGGCCCGTCGCTTCGGACGTCCAAGTTTCACGGGCAACGAATAAACGAGCCGAACAGCTGGCAACGAAGCGCCTGCGAAGCAGCTGCAAACGCTTTCGTCCTGGCCAGGATGTATCCTCGGCTAAACTCCGGCACTCTTCGGCATCTTGTCCCGAGGAGGACGTGGAAATTTTCTCCGGGAACGACAAAAACCACGACCACCGAATTCCGAGGGTTTCAACCTGAGCGGAATATAAAGAAACGTGCGGGGCGAGACTCGAGAAACGTGAGTTTTTCTTCATGCTCCTCGGGGAAGCTTCAAGGGCTCCGGGGACGTTGTCGTAAATAAGAATGCCGAGGCACGAGATCGTATATGCACAGTTGAGCATATGATAAATCGTTCGAGTTAAAAAGGTTAAGCAGCAATTGTTTTAATAAATTCATTCGTTGAAATGAACGTCGGAACAGTGACCTTGATTTTTGTTTTAAAGGCACATTTTGTTTTAATTCACAGCTGATTCGTTTGTGGGTTTAATTGCAGAAATGGATTACTTTGATCCTGTAAAAAAGTATGAATTTCTTCAGGAATAAATGCAAGACACAGTAGAAATATTAATATCTCAAACAATTATTTATTTTTACGTTTTTTTTTTTTTTCTTGTCCCTCTTCAAGGTGAAGTTGGGTGAAAAAATTGGTATTTGAGTTGTAAATTCAGTGTGACGATGATTCTAATGCTCTTATAAACACAGTTAATGACAAAACGATCGTTCGTGGCCTGGGGCGTGTAATTTTCAATGGATCGTTAGGACGATGAAGAGCGTTGGTAAAAGAACGAGAAAGGTTGAGGTCGGCGAGACCTCGTTTCGTACGGCTACCGTTCGTTCGTCGTGAGAGGAACTCGATGCTGCGTGTCATGTGCTCCTCTCTTGCTACATCATTGCACCAGCAAACGTCGTGTGGTTTTTCTCCTCGTTAGCACTCGGCGAACCCCATCACCGGTATACATATATGCTTGCAGCTAACGTAGCTTAAGCCTGTGTACACGGTACGTACGGTAGCAGCGTGGATCTCGTTTTCCCGTGGAGGTCACCCACGAGTCCCAGAGACTACGACGACGACGACGACGAGAGCGAGCTCGCTAATTGCGCGATGCCGTTACCGTTATTTTCCAGATGGCACCAAGCTCGGCCTATGCCACTGTCTCTTCTATGTCGTGCCGCCCGGTTCCGTCCTATCCAGAGCATTCCGCATTCCCTAAGTCTAATGTATATATATATATATTTTTTTTTTTGGCTTTCTTTTAAATGACAAGAGTTTCGACGAAGAGCCGAAGATAAGGGACCTTATCTCCATGGGTTAACACTTTGCGTACGAAATTTTAGGGGGTTTTATCTTGATTTCTTGAGGCATTTTCTTATGCGCGCATTTTTGGGAGTCCTAAAATGAGGGCATTATGTTTAATTTTTATTTTTGGGGATTTTTTTTTTTTATTATTCGGTAAGAGAATGAAGGTAAAATACGATTTTATTTGGAATTGATTGCGGAGAATAATTAGTATGCGCACTTGATATTTAATGGAATTTCACTTGAACGAACGATTAAAAAGATGATATTAATTTTCAGGTCGATAAGATTTATCTATTTTTAACGATATTCGCTGTGCACAGTATAATTACTAGCAGCGAGGATCTCGAATATGGGAAGTGAAATTGGACAAGGTGTTTATCGAAGCCCTTTATCACTGATCATAAATTCGTTCAATAAAGTCTCTCGAGAGTTCAAAGGGACGAGAAAAAAAGAGAAAAAAAAAATGCCTTCAGCGTGTATCGTTACACGTGTATTATAATTTCATCGGGGACTCTCATCTCGGAGGATCTCGACACCATCGAGAGATTCTTTGGATAAGAAAACCTCGCACCTCGGAGAGAGTCCTTAGTCCCTGTGACTTCCTAGAGCTTCTCGGGGCGGTGTAATAAAGTGTGGCTTTTAAATGCCTCCAACAAATAGTTTTGTCGCTTTATTCCTCGTGCTCGAGACGTAACAGTACCGCGCTAATAGGTAATTGACAATAAAGCTTTTCCCCCGGACACAATCACGAGGAAAAAAAATGTAAAAAAAAAAAAACAACGTATTCTCTCTCGGTATTCTCGCGATAATAACAAGCCCCGAGACTCGGTAGTAATTTTCACAGTCTCGCGGTCGAGATAGCGACGCCATCACGAATTTAGCTTAGCGAGAATATTCATAATATAGTTCTTTGAAATTCTCGCGACAATTGAGCTTTTCACGCCGATTGTTCTACAAATATAAGCGCCTCGCCGCTCTCGTCTCTTGGGAATAGCATTCTCAGCTCGCTGTGGGAGAAAGAAAGAGAGAAAGAGAGGGAGAGAGAGAGGGACTCAAAGTCGTGAGTGTTGTGCTGCGCTATGTGTACCCAAGAGGAAGTCGAGGAACGATCAGATAGCATCATCAACGCCAAGCCGCACAGCTACTATATAATGTTATCTTCCTTTCATCCAGTGTAATAACTTTTTTTTTCTTTCTTTTTTTTTTCTTCTTCCTTTCGACTACCAAACGTAACGGAACACGAAAAATTAGAATCCTGAGAACGGGTGTGTGTATATAGAACTATTTCTCAAGGCCGCGTTTGCCAATAAACGATTTAGATTATTTTATGAATATTTGAGATATAGATTTTGGTGAGTGATAACATTTTTTTTAGAGACTGGAAAAAAGTGGGAACACAGAATTTGACCCGTTTTCTTTCTTCTTCTTTTGATACTATTATTGTTATTATTTGTGGAATAAAAAATGTGTGTGAGATTTATTGGATGTGAATTTTTCTTAAGCATAAATTATTTGTTCCCCAAACGATAATGTTATTTATCGTTTCTATATTGAATTATAATGTCATCTTCAGTGAATTCAGCCATTTTTATCCTTCCTCATGGCAAAATCTAACGGAACCCGAGAATTAGATTCCGGAGAACGTGTATATCAGCATGTGGAACGATAGCTCAAGGCTCTTTTTTCCCCAATAAATAATTCATTCCCCTGATTTATTAACGATTGATTATTCGCACATTGATTTTTTTTTTTTTAATTCGTAAAATCTTTCTATCAGCCGAGGGAAAAAATGTAGGGTATCGTCAGGGTAATGAGCACACATCTCACGTTCTAATTTGTCATTTTATCAATTATTCATCATACTTTTTTTTTTCCATTCCTAAAAAAAAACTTTTCACAATGGGACCAAAATTAATTATTCAGATTTCAAATTTGTGCTTTGTTTTTATAAATCTATTGATCTATTCATGATTTCTCCCCGTGAATATCACTATATTTTATTGTATAATTAAAAAATGTTATTACAAAAAAAAAGTGGTAGCAATTGTAATATATTTAGCATTGTCCACTGGAAAAGGAGAGCGAGTGTCTGAGTTCTTGAATCATCTCGCATTATTTTATCTCTCTTGTCCGAGAAAGATAATATACGTATTTACCTTGAAGGGAGAAGGGGCGGTGGAGGGAGGGGGAGTTGTCTCGCTTCCTTTCAGGCACCCGAAGCGCGATGACCCCGATAGCGGAAGACGCGTTCCCCTCTCGGTCCTGCGAGAGACGCTCGAGAAATTACTTTTACGAATAAGAGTCAATGCTCACACACAGAGCTCCTTGAAATTCTCTTGGCTTCTTTCCTCTTTGCATTCGAATACTTTCATAGCCACCGCGAGAATGGATTATAAGCCTTCCGTGCTCGTTCGCACATTTTTTTCTCTCTCTTCGTTATTATTATTATTATTATTACAGACAGAGAATAATTACGAGACAAGCCACGAGCTGTCACGCTTGATTGTATTTATCCGCGTGCCCAAAAAACGAGGACGAAATTGTAGCAGCGGAAAAAAAATGCAAATTTAAATAACGATGCCATCGAAAATGTGAGATCATTTTATTGGCTTAAGACTTTCGATGAAAAAAAAAATTTACATTCGAAAATTGCACGATTTGTAAGCTTTAGAAAAATGAATTAATCAATATTCCCTAATTACAGCCCGGATTGATTTTTTTTTTTTTTTAAGTTTTAAGGTAAACATAAATAAAAATTTTGTGCAAAAATTGATAAATAGCAAGATAAAGAATAAATCGACTATATTCCATCGATGCATGGAAATATAAAGTCTTTCGTTCTGCGGTGGTACGTTTTTTTTTTCTTCTGGTATCATTACTACGGACAGAATAATTACGATCCGCGCCACGCGCTGTCACGCATGATTGTATTTATCCGCTGGTACGAAGAGACGAGGACGAGGGGTGAGCCGGGGAGAAGAGAGACAAAATGCAAAGCGACAGGAGAATTCCCTCGACACGAAAAAGTCATCGTAGCTTCGTGTTTTTTAATATTCCTCGGTCCGAAGGTCTCACCGACAAAATATTTATCACTTCGGTATCAGTCTCTCGAGTTGCGGGTCCATTTATGCCCACGCGATGCATATTTGGTCCCCGCGATGCCTTTTTCGAAGTCACTTCGGCTCGACGTCATTTCTCGTCTCGTCACATGGAAAACCATAGCGACGTTGACGTTTTCGTATTTATTCCAGTAATAATGTTGCGACTCGGCGTGTCAATTTCCTTGTATTTTTTTTTTTCTACCGAAGACGAAGACGCCGCCGCCGCCGACGATGATGATGATGATGATGATAATGAAGAGGAGGCTCGGTCTCGATCTCATGGCTCGGTGCCGTTATTTATTGGCCCGCACTCTCTGTGAGAACCTGTATTTAAATTGAAACCTCCGAAGCTACTCTACGAGACCCGTTGCTTCGTCGGAGGCCCGAATGAACAACTTTACAGAGCAAATTTCAATGAATGAAAAAAAAAAACACCGAAATTTCATTACAAACACTTGACTGAAAACATCAATAGTTAATTTTTTTTAACCTAAACAATTATTTTTCCATATTTGTGAATCAAATCCACAATAAAAAGTAATAAAAAAAAAGTACAGATTAATTTTTAATTGATAAAATGATTGTTTTAACGTTTGTGCACAACGGCTGACACTTTTAGTGCGAAAACATTTGGTTTTTTCCGGCCAGTTAAATGAAATAACGAGGCAAATGTGTCTGAATTGTGAATATCGAGGGAAATAAATCTCCAAAAAAACTCGAAAGCATGTAGTAAGTCTATAAGGATATAAATACGTGTGGCAAGTGCATACCAGACGCACTCTGAATTCTCCGCCGGCCAAAGGCTATTTTTGACTCACGCTAAACTCTCTCCCTCTCTCTCTCTCCATTTCTCTCCCTTCTAGTTTCTCTCTCTCCGCGCCCTTCGTTTATCACCAGACGCAAAAGCCCAGACACCACAGACTCGAGTTCTCCTGGCGCATCTCCTTCGCACACTTTGTTGATGACAATTGTAACAAAGGCAACAATCGCGTCATGTCCTTTGTTCCGAGAAATTAAATTCTCCGAGAGGATCGAAAATTGGCCATTCATGGATATGCGTAAGCAGCCCACATCCTGTATACACTCACGGAGATACACTAAACGAAAAAAAAAGTGAGAGAATGCGTCGACGTATGCGTCAATGAATAAATCATAGAATGGCTGCGACAAAGTCGTGTCTCAGTCGCCGATATATCGGAATGCGTTGCTCGACGCCCTCTGGCGTTCAATGCAACGCTCTGCACTTGCGTTATTCACTGCACTTTCAATTCAATTCATCCAGAGCGAGCTCTCGCACTCGATGTGCATACTCCGCGCTGCCCGCATTGATAAAATAATGCTTACACTCACGATAATGTGATTGACGTGTCGGGGAGTAACACACGGAAAAAAAAAAAAAAAAACATAAATAAAAGCAGAGAAGTTCGTGGAAACGAATGCGCCGAGGGCTTGAAGTGCAAACACGTGGCTATTTGTTTATCGCAGGGAGTCATAGTTTTTTTTTTAACTATAAAGTAATTTTGTGTGTAAGTTAATTGTAAATTTGAGATACAACATTTTTAGAATATATTTGCTTCTCGATAACACACAAGGTTTAATACCTATGAAAAAAAAACGTATCAATTAGCATAAACCAAAACTATATAAAACCTTGAGGAACCTTATATTTATTTATTTTTTTTTTTCATTGTCTTAAGTACATCATTTAAATGCACCTGAAATGCTTTATGGAACAAAACAGTGTCTCGAAATAAAATTTGTTTCACTTGGGCCAATCCATATTCACATTATAGCCATTGACGTTATGAAAAATATAAAAACGTAAACGAAATTCCTTAATTATGACACGGGCAATGTTGAAGAAATGCAACAAATGCAACAAATGCTGGTGCGCAAGGTATTCTTGGTACCCTGACGACGTGGGTCATATTCACCACTTCTGTATCTATATACATATATATACTCAAACATCGATCGCATAGAAATCATTGCTGACCACGATCGTGAGATTGTTTATTTACGTTTGCGAATGACGCTGAGGGGGCCAGTGTAGCCATAATATTTACCGGTCTGTAGTCCGCGTATTGCTCTTATAGTCCGTGTAGTCGTGACGATAGCGCCTCGAGCGGCAGTACCGATACACTTTAATACTTTTTTCCGTACCGATACACGACGTGTATTCGATTAAAATAATAAAAAAAAAAAAAAAAAATTACAAGAGTTTCGACAGAGAAGGTAAAGAAATAAAGAAATCCAAAAGATTTATACGATTCAATGAAGAAAGAAATGGACAAAGTCGGGAACGTGCTCGCCCGTACACCGAACGATTCACACCGACTCCGCCGACGACGAGACTCCATAGTTCGGCCGTCGGGTCGTTTAGTTCGAGAGAAAGAAAATCCGGTCTCGCCGAGCACGTTTTCCGTGATCTGGGACTGGAGCAATGGATCACGATACCGACCTGCATAACGAATGATAGAACGATCGATATTCTGCGGAGTTTGAAATACGAAAATAGAATTTTTTTTTCGTTGTTGATTGATAAAATTTGTTTTTATCGATACATTGAGTATAAATAGAAAAACAGTTCGCCAGAATTCTCTAAGCATAGATTAAAATGTACTTTATCTGTCGATAAGCAGAAAAAGAAAAGATTACTTTTTTTTTTGCTGACTCGCTTACCGTAAAATTGGTTTGGAGAATATATCGATAATTACATTTTAATGCAATTATTGATATTGTTGAACTGGGGAATCTTGAGTCTCGGTATGGTATTCACTCATCGCAATGATGATAATGAAAACAAATAGTGATATCACGACGCTAATTGCGTAAATCGAAACAATTGTTACCAACGATAATATATTATCGGCTAATTATGACACACTCGCGCTTCTTCATTATTCGTTTCGTCACGATTATATGAATTGTGATGCGTACACCAACGGAGAGACCGAAGTTGGGAGAATATTACGGCGTATTCGGGGAACGAGCGGGACCGGAAATCGCGACCGCGATATTACGCGTTAGGAAATTATCGTCGATACTTCGGAACTCTGTCCGTGACCCTGAGCGATCGGTGACCGCGCGACTTGCCGCATGAAAATTAATTTCAACACGCAAGATCTTTTTTTTTTTTTTACAATCAATACCAAACAATTCTCCCCTCTCGTAGAAAAAATATGTTTACTAAAACTTCCCAATCATTTTCCAATTCCATATACAAAACAAAAAATTAAAAAATTAATTTGACTGTAAACAAACAAAATTTTTCTGTAAACTTGACCCAAAGTCCCAAATATTTTTCTCAAAAGTCTGAAAATTTTCACTTTTCGCTTTTTTTTTCATTATTAAGACACTAACTAATATTAGACAAATATTTGATGCAAAATTCGTGCAATTATGAATCAGGAAAATAATTGGATTTTTTACTAGAAGCAGTAATAAATTATATTCTGAAAATATGAATTGTGAAGCAAAGATTGATTTTTTAACCTGATTTTCGAAACCTCAACCGAAACCTCACGTCCTTGGTCCTAGCGGCTCGATGCACAGAGGTCGTTCTTGTTTTCGACTGTGCACTACTATTCGACGAACCGTTCGGAGAGAGCCCAATCGGAGGTCGTAAAGCCGACGACGACGGCGGAGACGCAGCGCGCGGCGCAAAGTCTCTCGACCTCGATCTCGCGCAGCAGCAGCAGCAGCAGGAGCAGGAGCAGCAAAGCAGCGGGCGCTCGCACCGCAGGCACTTTCTTTCTTCGTTGAAGAATCGCGGGAGAGCCCCCGGCTCTCCTGCCGCGGCGATCACCGTGACCGGGTCTCTCCGATCTTACGTTAGTTTCCACGGTACGCGCCGCGCGGCAGCAGCCGTATTTCCTTCCCGAGGCCCGCGTGTCCCTCGAGCAACGGTTATTTTTTTTTTTTTCATACGGAATTCTAGGATATGCCCACACACGCGGAATCGCTTAATTATGCCGCACCGTTTCAGCAGCTATTCCCGTCGATTATCAAATCGCGATACGCTGCGAGTTGCTAAACCCAATTTGCCTAAAAACGAGGCGCGCACGAGGCCAGCTGTTCTCCTTGACCGAAAATTTTCTGTGCAATTGTTTTCACTGACAATTGTGTCCCAAACGCACAATTTCTTCGGCACTGTCCGAGTGAAATTTTTCTTATTTTTTGGATAATGTGCAGAACATTTTCGTCAATATTTATGCGAGCCGGAAAATTATATTCACTGATTAGTCATTAATTTTTGTTGCATTATTACACTAATATAGGGGGGATAAATGATCTAGCTAAGAAACAAAATTACGGCGTTAAATTGAAACCTACGGATGTTAATTTTAAGTATCGTACTTAGAGAAATCGCCTCTGACGTTCACAACTGTAATTGACAACTATTTGTTATGTTGATTTGTGCAACTGTTTTTATAGCTGCGTTAACTTTAGCCGAGCGTTAAGTATCGTAACTACTAATCGGTTATCGTAACTCCACAGGCAGAGGTGAAAGTTTTTTAAATGCCCTGTTTACCCGCTGTTTATTTATTACTTCACCCACTTTTATTCCGCAGCCGAGTTAAACTCCTCTGCGCGCAATTTCGAGCCCAAACCGAAAAATAAAGTTGAACCTCCACCTCGTCCCTAAATTTCCAAACTTTAAAACCCACAAAAATGACAGCCAATCTTAATCAACAACGATCAATTGTTTACGCAGCTCCCAATTTTCCCAATTTCAACATTTCCCAACAAAAACTCATTCCAACTTCCTTCAATTCAAAAACATAATCTCCATTTTATAAATCCCTTCGGAGAATCATTAAAAAAATGCGGCGAAATTGCGGCCCTGCCAGGGCCCGAAAATTTCCCGACTTCCCGCCAAGTCAACGCCACTAATTTCTCTCTAACATATTTCCGCATGGAAAATCATGAGACCTAGAGACAAAACAACGAAACACGTAGGTTCAATGCACACCGCCTTAATAAACTAAAGTCGCTCGACGACCCGGAAGTCGCCCAGAGCCACGAGTCCGTCGGCATCGGTTAGCGCAGCGACAGAAGCGGCCGCGCCAGGCCGATACTCGACCTCGTGGGGTCAACTCGAGAGCAACTGGCGCAGCATCGAGCTGTGCAACTCGCGAGATCGAGCGCGACTATACGTTGTAAAAAAAGTGTATATTGCCCACGAGTAAAACGATGCGAAGGAAGAGAGAGAGGAGGGACGAAGACACTTGTCTCGAGGATAGCTGAGAGTTTCGTGTATCGAGTGACGTTCTTACCGTGCGAAAGGCTGTTCCTCGACCTCGTAGAGCTCCTCGAGAGTATGTTTTGAAAGAAGCCTCTCCAGTCGCTCGGGCGTGGGAGCGAGATGTCCGGGGATGCTGGTAGTCTCGAAGAGCCGATCAGCAGTCATGTTTCTGTGGCGAAGAGCGTCGTCGTGCGACGCGCGCTTATCACAGATAACAGAAGAATATAATCCCAAAGATCGTGTATAGATGAGCGTCGTGCACACAGTGTCACACAAAGGGTGGCTTTTCTATTCCCCTCGATTTACAATTACAACAAAACCAACAAAAGAAAAAACAACAACGCCCGAAACAATAACACCCGTTGTTGTTGTTATTTTTTTCTCCAATCTTTGCAAGCGAAAGAATTTTCAATTCTTGCTGATATCTCACGAAATCAGCGTAAAAAACTTAGCACCACGTCACGCGCGAAATAACCGGCGGCGTTACACATTATTCCGGAAGTGAAACAAGCGAGTTTCGTATACAAGCATTCGATTTCGTTATCAAAGGACAAACTCGCCCGGAATTTCTTTGTTATACGTTTTAGCGATACTCTCGTTTTTATTGTTATTGCTGTTGTTATATCGCGACGGCATTCGATTCACGCTTCTCACGGAATATCGAACGAGATCGTTTTCTTTCTTGTTTACTTAATCGGGCTACCTTTCGGATCGTGATAACACGCGAACTTTTTTGTCGGCTACTGGCGAAGAGTTGAATTAGCGGATAGCACGCGTTCGCGCGGAGCGATGACACACACGCGACCACTCCCACTGGCGGTTGACCAACAATTGAACGGTGCACCGCTCTTCGCTCGACGAGTCGCGGCCTCCCCCTCCCTGAGCGGAGAGTCCAAGCGGTGGGGGCCGCTCGCTGTGCAGCGCTGCGGCAAACGAGGGGAGAGCGTTCCCCCACCACCGCCAACTGCCGGCGCTCGGCCGAGCGGGCGAACCGCCACGGAGACTCCCGAACGCGCTGCGGACGCCTGTGCCGTGGAATATATACCGCAGAATAGGATCGGTGAAGTATAGTGCGGCCGAACGCTCGCGGTCTGCACACGATGTCACGTCGGGCACGAGAACATCGTTTGGACTTTCGAACTCAATTTTTTTTCTCCTGTTATCTATTGGAGCACGTTTTTTGGGGCCTCGGATTTATGCGGATCTAAATTTTTTTTATTACCGTTTTTTTGGGGGGAATACTTTTGAATGATTTTCTTGGATATTTGATGGTTCGGTTTTGGTTTTCAAGGGGAATCGATTTTTTCTAGTAATTAACGTTTTTTCTTTAGCTCAAATATCGGTGGATGATTTTTTTGATATTCGATGGTTTTTCCTGGTTTTCCAGTGGAGTTCTATATTGGACTTTTTTTTTTTTTGGGTTGATAGATTATGGTTATAATTTGGTAAAATAGGATTGAATACGTAGTAAGGTTTTTAGAGTTTTTTTTATTTTTCTCATTCAGTTTTGTGTGCAGTAAATTGAATTTACTTGTTTTTTATTGTTTTATTGAACAAATGACATGAATTGTTCGACCTGTATATTACAGTGTCGCTTTACATTGATGTAACAATGATGATGAATTAATGTTGATTAAGAAAAATGATAACGTAATAAGATATATTTTAAAGAGAAAAGAGAAATCGGTAATGAATAGAGAATAATGGTGGTAAGTTTTGAGCGTGCACGCGACTAAAGCATACAGAGGCTCACGCAGCGACCGGAAGCAGGAAACTCGCGTTCTTTGAGACAGGCCAGACCCTCCTCTCCGTCTTGATAAAAACACTCGAAAGGAAAACTCGTAAAATGCTCGGTGAAGCATTCGACCGGAAACGAGTGACGATTTTTCAGTGTTTTCAGCTGTTTTACTATCGGACTGTACTGTTTTTTCATTATTATTCTCTTTCTTCGTTAGACGTTGAAAGCGGAAACAATAGAATATCATAGAAACGACTCTTTACAGCGATTAATAAAAAATTCCAATTATCATCCATTATTACTCTAATGCATAACAAAAATCTTTCATTTTTTTCAAAATATAATTCTTCTTCACTCGAATACGTATTTAAAAAATTCGCAAAAAAGTAATGAGCAACAATTGCACACGAAACTGTAATTAATAATAATCAACCAGAGACAAAAATAATAAGTGGTAGTTAAAAAATAAAAGAAAAATTAACAAAAAAAAAAATTAAACATTGCTGCATGAACAAAACGTAATAGTTAACAAGTCCACGACTATTTCTCTGCGTACACAAAGTTCACATACCTTTTCCCATATTTTTTATATTCCGTGACTATTATGTTTTTACTATTTATGCGATAGTAAATTTTATAGGTGTTTCTCGTTTTCCGAGTTAAATCGAATATAACCATTTTTGCGGAACAATTGCACAAAGGCAGAGGAGGAAGTGCGCGGGGCTGGGCTCAGTAGCATCTAGAAATCGTGCTTAGAAATCTGCAATCCGGAACAGATGAAATACGAGAGGAAAGGATGATCCGAGAGGCGTTAAATTTACCATTTTATCGTTTCGGCGAAAGGTGTCGGAAAGCGGAGGGAATCGTTGGAGTGAACGAGAGTAATAGTTGTACACAGAGAGATGCGCGCCCGCTGAGGCTCTGCTACTGCCGTCGGGTCTATAAACGAGTGCTGCGCGAAGAACGCAACACTCGCGCGCTCAGGCTTCGCTTCTCTGCACGCACCGCAAGAGGAGCTTCGTAAACCGTGACACTGGATCTTGTCAACGATCATGCATGATTATGGCGGCGAGGCATGAATAATGCAATGCATAATTCATTGATTTTATACTTGCTTTGCGTGCTGGAGTATATATATATATTAGTATGTAGAGTATGTATATACAGTATTATATATATACATTGCATATGGGAAATTCCGTCGTAATTCACTCGGGTTTAAATTTGGACCCCTTAAGTCTATTTAAATATATTTTTCGCCTGTTTATCTTTTTTTTTTTAATACCTGCGATTTTTATTTAATTTTTATGTGCGAACACTTTTGATTTATGTTGACAAAAATTGAGTAAACAATATTTTTATATCCAGCTGCAAGTGAAATGTAATATCGATGGGAATAAAGTAGGGAATTTGAAATTTCAAAAATGTATTTTTTGCGGGATATTTGAGAAATTACTTTTGTGGGTTTGGGATTTTTTTTTATTGTTCATTTAATTATTGTTATATATTGATAATGGCTGGAAATCATTTTTTGTGGGGTTGTTGATAATAATGCATTGAGCGAGTTGAGGAGGTTCGATTTTGAATCCGTGTGATTCATCGCGAAATGCCCCATATACTTAATCCTGTCCTGTGATGTACGACGAGGATGAGAATGTGCGGAGAGATCTCGCAATTTTCTTGCTCGCGTGGCGATCAACACACGAGACATCCACGTGTGTATATACATATATATATATATACAATTGTGTACATAACAGATTTACTAATAAGTCGGGGCTCTCAATGTCGCGGTGAAATCGAGTAATCTTGATAAGGATGAGGATTATTGTGATAAAATGCTTCGATATGACGGGCCTTATGTGCATTTCTCCCCCACTCAACTATAATTCACCAAGAGGCAAAAGAGAGCCTTAATTTTTTGGTTTGCATGATTCATAGCAGGTTTTGATTGTGAATATCATTGTAAAGTCACAATGGAAAAAGTGAATCTATTTTATGAAAGTAAAAAAGAAATTTACAAAAAAACTCATCAAATTTGTAGTCATATTTACCAAAAATTATAATTGTCGTATTTTTCGAACGTAAAAAAAAAATATTTAGTTTTACTTTTTTTATTATTATTGATTATTTAACGATTCCCATATTTTTCTCAATTTTTTTTGCAAAAAACGTCGGCGAATTTAATGAGAATAAAGAGAAGGAACCCGAAGTGTGCCTAAATTGGAAGCATGGGGTACCATTTAAGTGGTCACCTTCGATAAATTATCGAAAACATCAGCTGGACTTTATACTTGGTAATCTCAACAATCGCTTCGCTGAAGATATCACGTCGAGACGAACGAACGTGTGGATATCGTCGAGGGAACCAAGGCGAGAATTATTAGCGTACGCGACCGAGATTGCGTCGCGTGGTTTCCACTCGAACCGCAAAAGTACCTACATAGTCACATCGTCTCTCGAACTCACCGATTTAGCCTCTTGGTTCTATGACCGAGAGCTCGAAGCGACAGCAGAAATGCACCTGATCATCATGTTGTCCCGGCAACAGCAAAACTAATGTAAAAAAAAAAGAGAAAAAAATTCTTCACTTTAGCCCTCAATTATACATTTTTTTCCACATTTATTTTCATCATTTATTTTTTCAAATGAGCGATCATAAATTTACTTGGTTTTGCCCTCTTAAGAATTTCAATCTAACGCCTCTGATATCGTTGCATTTTTTTCTTCTGAATAGATTTCGATATTTTGAAAAAAAAAAATGAGTTTTTCAAATTTCTACATGTATTCTTTGTGAATTTTTTTTTTAATAAAAAATAAAAATTGCTTTTTAATTATAATACCGTTCGAGAAATTGTTTCCCGAATTTTCAAAAAACCAAACGAAAAATATTGTCTCAACAATTTCGTATTGAAATGTCAAAAAAATATTAAATTTTATTTGTCATTCTGTTCTGGGCTTTGAAAAACGATATTACACTCCTCTCGGTCCCTTTTTATTTTCGTGCAGTTTCACTGGGAACAAAAAAAAAAGGAAAAGTAACAAAGAGGGTGAAAGTGTGGATTCTGGATCACTGAGATCACTGTAGCATAATAGGGGAAGCGTTTGTGTTGTATCGGGGGAGCCGGACGAATCCACTTAAACAATTAACGTCTGGGTCTCGACCGCGGAACCCGTTTGCCCTGATGCTGCTGTTTGCTTGAGGTTCCCTCGTCGAGATTAGGATCTCTCTCGTGCCGAGCTGCCATGCGATGGATCAGCCGAAGGATGCTCCCCGGTTAACGCAGCGGCCGAGCGGAGCCGCGTAGCGGAAAGCATCGCCGAGAGTTTCGTGACTGATGAATCCACTGTCACTCGGCCAAGGATGTGTCCGCCAGAATGCTATGCCCCCGTCGTGTCGAACCCTGATCTTTTTCCACTGCATCCTTCCTTTGTTCTAGTTTCTCCAAGATCAGCTTGTCACGATGTCCTACGGTAAAAAGGACGACCGGTAAACGCTCCTTTGATATTCCAGAAGCCTCGTTGTCAAAGCTAACAACTGTTTCCGCTCATTATTCTCGTCCTTTTGTTTTATACTCGATTTTGTGATTGATTGCTAAAAAGAATTTCCGGACCACCTTCGATTTTTATTATACAATTTACCGGGCTTAATTTACAGGGTTAAGTGTAATATGTATTTTTTTAAGCTAATATAAAGTTTGTTGAGTCGAAAGGTGGTTACGATTTTAATGATTTTCAAATTACGATATTGTGAATCGCAATTTCCAATTTTTTGTACACTTTTTTTCCAATTTTTCATTATCATTTTTTGAATATTAAAAAAAAATTATTTTACTTTTTATCGGTATCCGAAATAAGTAGGAGGTCCAAAATTTTAATTTGATTTCCCGCATACACGAAGAAAGTGGTGATACCTAATTCCGAGCCGCTGCAACGCATGCGAGATAAAAAAAACGCGATATAAGAAAAATCCCGATGTCCAACACCGCAAACGTGACGACACAGTAATCGTCATTTAATTCCCTCGGAAAATCTTTTCCCCTTTTCTTGGTCATCGTCTAAATAAATCGTTGTTACTACGGTGACTTTCGTAATAATATTGCGCGATAACATCTCCGTATTTCCTGAGCTCCCGAAGAATGCCCCGCGCGGAGCGCGAGGGGCGGGGGGGGGGGGGGGGGGGAGAAGGCGAAAGAAAAGTGCGTGTGTGCAGCGAGCGCTGCTGAACGTTATTGGTGACGCGCAATAATGAACTTAATGGGGTCCCTGTTTCTCGAGGAGCTAGCTCACCACTGACGGCGGCAACGGCGGCGGCTCTCGTCTCATGTGATTCACCGCGTCGACCAAAGGAAGTCCGTCCGGCTATCCGGACTCGCGCGGCGTGCGAGCATCATACGGTTTCTAGAATGGCAATCGGAACGTCGCAAGCTTACAGCACACAACGCCGCTCACTCACGATCATCATCCTCTATCTCACGTAACTAACGAAGTGCCACTTCCTTCGTCGCCTGTATACGTATGTGTATATGTGTGTGTATGTGTATATATATATATATATATATAATGGACTAAAGTGTAGTATGCAGTTTTTTGTTTTCCTTTTTTCCCTCGAACTACGTGTCCACACAGACATTTTTATGAGTTCGTAGAAACATGCATTCAACCTGCTCGCGTGAACGTCCGGATGGACATCATCGGCAAAGATGCGACACACACGCGGCGGTAAACTCGTCAACAATGTGTTTTGCCCTTGGGCTGCGGACTCTGCGAATTCTTATTGCTTCTTTACGCGGAGGATATCCGAAATGTTCCGAGGAAACTTTGAATACTTCCTGTAAGAACTTTCTTTATTTTAATTTTTTTATTTGCGCGCGTTTGTATTTATATCCCACGTAACTAAGTGCCTCTTCCTTTGTCGCGTGTATATTTGTGTGTGTGCGTGTGTGTGTGTATTTGTATGCCCTGTGATAATGTCAATTGTTGAAATGTTCTGAGGAAACTTTTAGTTTTAATTTATGTAATTACATTTTTTTGGGGTGTAAATATAACAAAGATAAATTATCGATTGAGTTTAAATCTTTATCGAAAGGCATAATGTATTGTTTCGTATTTTTTGTTTATTTTCGCCCGGAAACTCTTTTCGTATTCTTGTTGCATTTGTTTCTCACAGGATATCCGACGATGAGACTGGACAAACTTCGGAATACGTAAAGAGTTCGGCGAATATTTGGGTATTTTCGTCCCGCGCGCCGCGCGGATAATCGCGGCCCACCATCGAAGGGACTTAGGAACCACGCGAAGGGCTTGGTAAATATCGTTAGGACTCGAGCACGGCCCAGATTGCAGCAGTGCGATAACGGAGACAGGAACTATTTTTGGAATAACCCTCTTCTCGAGATAAACGGTATTTTTCAAACGCTCCTATCAGGAATTTCGTTCACCATTCCCGTGTTATTTATCTGTAAAATGAATTTTCCTTTCAGATTAAATCCATTTCCCTTAAAAAAACATACATTCTTCGAGACTTATAAAGAAATTACATTTTTCTAACCAAAATAAATCACAAATGCACATCAACATTTAATTTAAAAAAAATAAACAAAATAAACAAAATCCTCTTAAAAACCCAAAAATCCAAACACAATTTTTCCATTGAATTTCTCATCGCCTTAATTATTTTCCATTAAAAAAAGGATTAGTTTAAAAATCAGAAACTGCTACAAAAAAACCAATAAAATTTTCCTCTCACATTAAGTAACTTTTCCCATATTTCCTTTTCTCCCATCGACATTACCTCCCCTCTCCCTTATAAACCTCAAGTCCATCGATAAACAGCGTGGAATACAAGAATCCCTTCATATGCAAAGCCCAGTGCGCCAGCAACTTTCCCTCCTACGCAAACGAAACGAAAGAGCGACACGCGAACGGCCTTTCTAATCCACCGTCCACGCAAATGTTTTCGAACCTGTTAGTATCAGCGGTATAGACGTGTTGTTGTCTGTAGAGCGTGCACTGCTGCGCGCTGTGCGCTCTGCTCTGGCTGGTTCGCTGCTGTTGCTGCTAGTAACGGACGCGCGAACGAACGACCGAGCGAACGTTGCCTACCGCACGGGGCAAGGACGGCCGAGGCCGAGCAGAGCACCGCGAACCGAAGGAGAGTCCCGCGTTCCGCTTGCCACTTGGTTGATGTTGCTTCTCTGGATTGCCGCGCGCGCCCGCCGACACGGGAAGTCGATGAGAAAGAACGAACGAAGAGAGACTACGACGACTCCTCGAGCCAACCAACACATCCGCGTTACGTTACTCCTGTATTATTTCCCACTAACACCATCCACGGCTGTGCTTGTACACTCGGATTGGTGATGAAAGTATATAGCTCAACGTTCAGGCACATAGGATGGAAGGTACTACACTGCTACTAACACTAATATCATCGTAGTCGAGGCAACCAACACATTTTTTATTACTTCCCGCCAACACCATCGACAGTTTTGCTTATATTTGGGTTGGTGATGAAAGTATATAGCTCAACGTTGAGGCACATAGGATGGAAGGTACTACACTGCTACTAATGCTAGTCCTGGACTTACTTTACCAGGCCACGGCACATCGACGTCTGCTGACATCGAAATTCGGCCTCCGCTCTTTTGTCCTTCTTCGCGATGTAGGCATTCCAACGCTACATCGCTTTTTAGATTTCTTATATTGATCAACGCTGTTTTTTTTGCATATAAGCCTTAGAAAGTATGCATTTTATTATTGTCAATGTCATAAATACGTACAATTGACGCTAAAAAAAGTTTGAATAAGAAATTACGCCGTAGAAACTCAGTCGAAAGAATGTAAAGCGACTAAAATAATGTTCTCAATAACCAAAAAATTCCATAGTATTATCTCGCTAAAACAATAACACATTTGTTTCGTTACTCCGACTCTCGGTGTCGCAATTTCGCTTTCGGTTGTTGATCTTCGAAGTAAATTCCGTTGTCATACACCCGATGATTCACAACGAGCGTCGACGAATAAGGAACCAATACAATAGCCGCAAGGTCTCGTATCACCAGCGGGATTGTCATGCCAAAGACGTTTTTTTGCACAGTGGCAATATCGCGTGTAGCGTTCGCTTCGAGAGGAAGAAGCCTCTCCTCTCCAGCAGCAAGTGTGCTAGTCGCTTCGAAATTTAAATTTCAAAACACACCAGAGACGAGGAGAGGGACTCGAGTTCTCGCTGAGCAAAGAAACTAGTTTTGCTATCCTTTTTTCCTCCGCCTCACTCGTGTTGTCTTGTGCGCGCGCTGCGCTGTGCGCGCTTTCGCTCCTTGTGCCGTCGCGCATATACCGCGCGCCAATCTCAAAGTCTAATGCAATCATGCACGCGGCCTCATCCTCTCCTCCAGCCACGAGGATATTTTTAGGGAACCAGTTTGCGGAACTTCACGACCGAACGATTTTTACTCCCCCCATCCGCCCCCTTCTCCCCGTACGAAATCGGTTCTCCGGTTTAAGATAAACACGAGCGAACGATGGATCGTCGAGCCAGAAGAAACTTTACCGATCTCGGCGCCAATTTTGGTATGCGCAGCGGCGATCGACCGGCGACCGATACATAAATGCCTCCACTTTTTTTTTACCCACTTTACGTCACATTCCCTTTGACGCAAATGGAATGAAGAGTTCACAACAGTAAACCGTTAACGGGGTTGCACTGTACTTGTTTGTTCTTTACGCTTATCTAGCCTCTTTTTATTTTATTGTCTTGGTAGAAGGAGTTTCACGTCTTTTAAAATTATTCTACGAAATTTTCTATGAAAACACTCAACTAATTCATAAAATAAATTAATAAAATCACCAGGTCCATGTAGAAATAAAAAATGTTATTATCTCTCCTAGCGTAATTAATTTGCTATGGTCGAAAATTAAAAGAAAAAGGGGGAAAACCAACAAATGGTGTTTTTTTTTTCACGAGTATGTCATTGTTATGGGAGTTGCGCGCAGGGAGTTGAAGCCTTTAATGTCGTGACAGGATGAAGCGCGATCCTTGAAGTCCTCGAAGAAAACCCCGTCGAGTTTCCCGTGCTGTTACGTCCCTTTTTATGGTTGGCGAGGAATGCTCGTATTTACTACGAGCTCTCGCGTGTGCACCAGGGGATTTCAATGGGAGATGTGCCACGGGAGTCTCTAGTCCGGGGAAGTGAGCAATGTGCTCGCTGCTCGCAGGGCAACGGGCGCAATCCACCACCACTCGTTTCAGCGAGAGGAGAGAGAGAGAGTCCGGGAGTTGCTGAAGAGAGCACCACCAGCGGCAGAAGAGCAGCGAGCGGGATCTCGTCGCGAAAACATTCGTCGGAGCGGGAACGTCGTCGCTGCGGAGGGAGAAGTCGCCGGGCGACGATGAAGAAGAACTTGAAGACGTAGTGAAGACGACTGAGGAAGAAAAAAAAACGAAAAGGAACGAGAATGAACCAAGTCGGGTAATTTAAGGCTAGTGTAGAATGCCCCGACCCCGGTTCGAGTTACGTCCGTTTAAAGAGGGGGGACTTTTAATAGCCGTGAGCGCAACAGATGGCCAATTCACATCGGGCAATACGCACTAGTTGCCGGGCTATATGTGTAACCGAAGATGCGCACCCCGTACTTTCGAAATAATAACAAGTCTCCGATTTTTTCTCTCAATCCCGGCAAATTGCTCAGTCTCGCTGAGTGTGAAAACAGGAAAACTGCATTTTTTTACTTGTGAATAAGGCCGATTTTATGGGCTTATGAGTTAGGCAGAGGAAGACAAGGGCATAAATTACTAGGTCTGTGGGAAAATCGTATCTTATGACAGTCGTGGAATAATCCTGGATTATGGGGTGCTTTGTTGTTGACCTCGGAATTCCTGTAAATCCTGAAGGATCTTTTTTTTATTATTAATTTTTTTATCGATGGCAAAGGGCGTGGTGAAAATGTTTTGGAGAACGGACCTGGAGTTGACCTTCGCTGTTGAACTGTGCGAAAAAATTACGAATTTCTTTTTTTTTTTCTTGTTGTTGAGATATCGAGTTAACAATTTTGTATATCTTTCGTTGGTCATATTTATTTATCCATTTTACAAATTAAGTACCAATTTTTTTTGTCGACTGGTACCTTATTATCCCAACTTTCGCCCTGTTAGTAAACCGAGGATCACTTTCGCCGTGCACCTTAATTCCTGGGCTACCCCCTGGAGTTTGGGGTCTTCGAAAATTTGAGGAAAGAGCTTATTTCGAAAGGCTGAAGGGCACAGAAGTGCCGAAACCTGCGTGGGGCCCTTGGACCATCTCGGAGGTCCAGGTACTTAAATGCTACCTGCATCGTAAATCACGGCAAGGTAAATAGTTCTGGTAGCACGGTCTCGAATAACCTCCATAAATAATCGCCGATTTATCTTTACAAAGTACAATTGGAATATTAATTTTGCCATGTGTTATCTCACTAAATGGTAATGGATACGAGCACCGGCCATTTTAATGTATCGGCAGATGATTTAGGAGCGGTTGTAACTTGGTCCTTTCTTCATGTTCCATCATCGCCCGGAGCCATGAATTTAATTTCATTTAGCGGAGCTAGTGCGGCGCACGCCTTTTCCATTCTGTCGGCAGCTGAGCTGCCCACACGATTTGGGCTTCCGTTCATTGGGATTCACCCTCATGCTCGAGTAACGGCCTTTCAGCTCGATTGCGTTACAGTTTAATCGCGAATGTCGTTTCTCCCATGGGGATTTATGTGTTTGTCCATGGCGTAATCCAGCAGCACCACATATAGCCCATATGGGATGGCTATGGAAATTTTCCCCATGCGGAAAAGGAAACCGCTCTGCTGAACAGAGAAATTGTACTTGGATTTTGTTTTATTTCCGTCTTCGAAAATAATTTTTTTTACATTGAAAAAAAAAAGAACGTAATTATTTTATTTAACGAAAAATTATGTCTTCACTTTTTGTATCAATCGGGAAATTAAAAAAAAATTCATATGTGTAAAGTTTTTTCTTAGTGGAGAATTTTTTTTATTCGTTTGGTTTTTTTCTTTCTCTAAAGGAGAAAAACTGTCAGAAAAGAGGGTTTGATGGTTTGGGAATGATGATTTTGGGAATGAGTGTTGATCAAATTATTTGAATAACTTAAACTTTTTCACTACATGATTTTGAGTAGATTTTTTTTTGTTCACTTTTTATTTTATTTTCAAAATTTCTCAACAACGACTTTGCCAATCGAGGTGAAATTTGGCGAGATGACAGAGCAGATAGGTTTCTTTCTTTGTGAAAATTGATGCAAATATTGAAGCACCCTCGTTTGAAAAATTGTATATTTCAGCTGGAATGCGTTGAATCGCAACTGCCGTTGCTCCCATGGAGATTTATGGGTTTGTACGTGGCATTATCGAATGGTACAGCACAGTGAACATATGGGATGTCATTGGAAGTTCTGCTCGTGTGGAGAGGAAGATCGTTGCGCTGGATACACAAAGAAAGGGAAATAAGGGAAGCAGAAGGGCCGTTTGGAAACTGTATACCGAAGGACAGGAAAAAGCGATGCGCAATATCAACATTGGGCATGAAAGTGCTTCGTGAATAGTGGCACGTGTCGAAGATAGCATTGGACGAAGTTCCGAAGCGGAAAATGTCCGGCAGAAGGAAGTCCTTTTGGTCATGACCACAAATAGCGTTATTGTCAATCTGGAAGTTATATCCTATCTGCAAATAGCGGAAGCTCGGATCGCTGAAAAGGATTCGTTTCCAGTCGACTTTTTACAGTGTTTCTTCCGTATTGATACGCACGTGACCATGCATGGGCAACGATGGTTACGGTGGATTTACAGAAGTACAGTAAACTCTCACCTAATTGACAACCTTCGCGAGATTCTGGTTTCACGGTGTTGATTAATTATGGAATTTTAATTACACATTTTTTTCACCATGGATTATTGTCATGGAAATATTTGCTGGAAATATAGTGGTTCTTTTTATTCATGGAGAAATACTGGAAAAATATCGATTTTTTTGTTCTGCTGATATATCCTGGAATAACCATGGACATATTATGGGATCCATGTGGAAATGTGCATTTTTGTAGCATGGAGAAACCTTCTGGAAAAAAACATGGAATATTCTGGAAACATGGATTTTAGTGTCACGCACACGTGTCCTGGAAAAATCATGGACATGTCATTGAAATACACACACGTAAGTCTTGAAAAGAGAAATCCTGGAAAAATGATTGACGTCTGGAAATGCCATGGAAATATCTGCTGGAAAAGTATGGATTTTTTTTTTTTTTTTTCAATTCCATAAAATAAGCGAGGGTGCACTGTACTTGGGTTGCCATTTGCTTGGTATCGAGAGTGCACGCGTGCGTATGTTTGGACAACGGGGGGTTAGTGCCACGAGGGAACACGACATATAGGGGCTGCTTACGGTGGTTTCCAACGAAACGATTGTTATATGGCGGTGGAAGCGGTACGAGAGTCACGGAGCCCGAATTACACCCTCCGGAAAGAACACACAAGCGCATAACCGCGTATCTATGGAGCCTGGCAAGCGGACAATTTATGTGTCCGATGAAACGAATCAACTCTTACAAATGCACCAACAGACGAGAATAAATTGCCAACTGCTATAATGGAACGGGAGTGGCTGATGTTGCTCTCCTAAGTGCCAACATTTGCCACGCTGTACATTAAACTTCCTACTTACTGACCTGGAGTTACCCGAAACACTAAATTGATTGAGCAAATTTCATTTCATTTTCTGTCAACATTTTAAAAAAATTTCATACCGAAAAATTATTTTTAAACCAATTATCTTTTAAACAGTTTCTTTTAAAAAAATTACCAAAGTGAGTCAATAGATTTTAGATTTTTTTTACTGGAATTAAATAAAATATAAATAAATAAAAATTTTTGATAAAAATTGTTGATGATGTCACGCTCATTTTTCATAAGCTCTTTTATTGATATTCCCGCATGGCCACGCATTGAATACGTCAATTGCTGAGATGCTTTGAAAAAAAAATTTCAGGGGTTGTTTATACGGCTACGAATTAGCCGATTGTATTGCTCCTTGTGACTCGCATGGATTACTCGCTCGGTGGTTGTTCCCCAATGCGTTTCACATAAGCACTAGTAGCTTGTGCGGCTGAAATCGCTCGACGAAACGTTTTCAAGTCTCCGGGGAGAGAATTGAGAAGGGCGAAAATGTTTCTCAAAGGGGATGAAAGACCGAGGACACAAGACCGCATATGGGCCGTTCTTGACGACGTGATTCTGGGGAGCAAGCCCTTATTTATAGCCCTGCGCTTCCGCGTTGAGTTCACTCACCAAAATTACGTCGCACGCCTTCTTAATCTTCATTTCTTCGCCAATATTACGAATAATGGTCGCTCGCCATTAAGTTTCATGGGCAGGACGAAGAGCGAAGGGATAAAGGGTCTTGAAAAGTCAAGGAAAACATTTTTTAGACCAAGGGCATCTGATTTTTAAAAATATGTATATTCATTGGTTGAAATTTTACTGACTAAAAAAAATTATTAATAATTTATTGCAATTAAATTTTACATTAATTCTTGAAGAATAAAAAAAAAAATGTCTTTAATAATATTTTCATAATGCAAAAAAATGTGTGAAAGATTACAAATTTTAGTCTTCTCAATGAAATTTCATTTGTATAAAAAATATGATTTACCAAAATGGAATAAATGGTGGAAAAGTGCCGTAGAATTTTCTTCTTTGAATTAGCGATAAATGCGAGGGAGTGAGGAAGGGATGAGAAAAGAAAGGGAGTTGTTCGTTTTTTTTTTTGTATGCAACGTGGGACTCGTCATTGTTCACTCGTGCTTTTGACGAGCCTCACGTATATAAATCCGTGTGCCTCGCCCATTTGTTTCTTTCAGCATGGCGTACACCGCGAACTGCTCGGCCGGAAATGGATCTGCAGCACTATCTCCATGTTGAAAAATATCGCTGCTTCTCCGAACGCATACACACAAAAATCCATGCACTTGTGTATGCATATATATTTATGGGGAATTCCATACCAACTCGACCAGCGTTTGACCCTCGACCTCCCAAATTTCATCCCCAATTTTTTACGTTATTCTTCCATCTCTAAAAAGCAACTACAATTTTCATTCGATTTTTTAATTATTAATTATTAAGGGCTCTAATTTTTTTTTAATTCACATTAATCCATTTTTTATTTTCCCTAATCCTTACATATATAAAAATATTTAGAAATATTCAAATAATCACCTGCGACTCAAGAATTTTTACGAATTTTATTTTTTTACAATTTTCGTATTGAAAAATAATAAATAAATATAATTGGATAAATTTTTAAAAAATCTAAGAATCATTGTAGGTGGTCGTAGAGATGGAATAATAATATAAACAAATAGGGGATGAAATTTGAAAGCTCGAGGCTCAGAGCCACGTCGAGTTGGCATGGAATGTCCCTTGTATATACGATGCATGTTGGAGCCTCTGCAACCCCTTTGTTGAGACTACTCTCGCGAAACGTTGGGACAGCTTGCTTCTCGTGGATGGCGAAGCGAAAACGAAACCCCGTCAAAGGCGGAAAAATGCATTTATTCTGGTAGCTCGAAGCTTTCGTTCTATCTTTCGCTCGCGTCAAAGAGTTCCGTGCCAGCGCCTATCAGACCGAGCTTTGCACAAAAGTAAGCACACGTATGTTAATATGTATGTGTTTGAAAATACGTTGAAGGATATCACGTCAAACGCAGAGGTTGTCGATAGACAATTTTAAGCCCCCTATGCATTTTTTATTTTGTCAAATAACATGCAAACAATTTTTTATTAATTAGCGGAAAATTCATTGAATTTTCGATCCATTGTTATCAAAAACAAAAAAAAACATCCCACAATTTTCTATTCAATAAAATATATAAACATTCTTATCCCAACATTGGAAAATATTTTCAAAAAAAATTATATAAAAATTAAATAAAAAAAAATGCCTCGGATGAAAGTAAAATATTTTTGAAAAATCCATAATACTGGAATAAAATAAAATAAGATCCTGGAAATTAATGAAAAGAGACTGAGAACCTTTTATAGTGTCTCGAAACCATGTGTAGAATTTTGCGAGGAGGCGGGGAGGGGGAGGGGTGGTTAAAAAGCCTTTTAAAGGCTTTGCAGTTTGTCTGTTTCGCTTGAAGAATTCTTGAAACGTGCAGACGAGCAGCTCGTGAACACATCGCGTTTGCCGAAGAGCGACAGGCCAAAAATGTTTTCGTAAAAGCACCGAAGCACGCATAAAGCATAACACGCGTCCAAATCCGTTCATCCGGTGTGGTGAGCAAAGAGATTTTCCAGAATCAGGCATGAGTAAGGATATCTCGTTCCTATCCTCGACCATAGAGAATAAGCCATAAGCTTTAATCCACAGCACGTGCGCCTATGGCTGCCGTTCACTCGCGTTAAACAAAACCATGTATATGCAGTGGAATAACGTGTTTTCGGAACGGATTAAGTCTCGAGTATCGTTCGTACCAGATAACGAAAAGCCTGGACCAAAAAACCATGGGTTCCCGAGACACTCAACTGTTATCTATGGGCCACCAGCAAGGGAAACATGAGAACCCACCGTAACACCTAAATAAAACGTTTTGTGGCGTCGGCTGAGTTGAAACGATCGGTTCGTGATAGAAATCGTCTCGTAGGACGGTCACGTGTCTGCGCCGCTTTTTGGAACCGGGAGAAAGGGACTTACAAGGTCAAGGGGAACGACTATGGGACAGCCTCAAAGGTGGGGAAAATGGACCGTTTCGGGGGAATATAATGAATTTGGTACTTAATTTCGGACCCTTCGTCGATTGATTGGTAATCGTTAGTAAATAATGTAATTACCATCATTGAATTTTATTTCGTTTATGGCCCAATTAAAAAATTATTTTTTAAGAATTTTAGTCAAAGTTTATATTTGTTATAAATTTTTTTTAAATCTCAAAAATCGATGAAATTGTAACCGGTGAAAGTTTCGCCCACCCTTAAGACTACTCGTCAATGGCCATGCGCACGCTGCCGATCCTCGAGGCCACATTTTTTTCTAGCATAGATAAGCTCCGAATTTTAAGGACTCCAGCACGTGCGTGAAAAGACCAGAATTAAAGTAGGCACTTGAAGGTTTTATTTCTGGTCTGAGATTGTCCAGGAACATGTTCGGCTTCTGTGAAGGAAGAGGAAAAATCTGTACGTTGGTTTCTTCAGGTGCTGGAAGAGCGTTTCGTAATAACGTGAAAAAATATATAACTGTATTTATTTATTAACAAAAATATCGTCACGAATTTAAATTGTTTTTTTGTGACCTCGTAAATTATGTAATTGAACTATTAATTTTTCATTTTTCATTTGACAAATAGATAATTAAAAAATTGAGTGACGTTTTGTTCGGGAAAAAAATAAGAATTTTGTTAGAAAGTAAATTATTGTCGAGCTTTCTCAAGTCCATGTAAGCTTGCATTCCTATCACTCAGAGGGACCGAAGTGCACCAATGTTTACAAACAAGTAAAACCGGCTTTTGCCAGATCCTTTATCCCGCTGACGCGCGTGATGCGCCGTTGACAAAGAGCCGAGATCGTGTGAGAGACAGAGGCACTGTCCTGGACGTTGCGACATTGCGGGTGTCGCCGCGGGCTTTCTATCACTCCGGGCTTTCCTATTAATTCTGCCGCAGTACACTCTTATACTAGCTGCGTGTCTACAGTGAACAATCGGAGAAGTTGCCATTCATTCTCTCGTTAAAAAATCAGCATAATTTCACATTTTGTATTTCTCCAAAAAATGAAAAAAAGGAAAAATTATTAACGATCCCATTGCAGGAATATTTATTTTTCCAAATCAGAAATTTCCATAAAAATTCATGGATTCAAAAAAAATCGTTGTTAATTAATTTCATTAAAAATACATCTCAGATTTTCAATTTAATTACGAAAAAAAAAATGATTCATACGCAAATCTGCTGAAAAAAAAATCATCTGTTGGGTTAAAAAAAAATTGAACAAATAATTTTTGGAATTGAACTGCACTGGTCGTCTACTGTACTTATAGTCCCCGAAGGAAGTGCAACGCGCACGCCGCACCGCTGAGTCGGATATGCCGTGGCGCCACGGTTCGCCGAGAATATCTCACGTCTGAATCACCCGCGTATGGACTCGGTTAAAAAGCTTTGGTCTTCCGAGGCGAGCGCTATGTGCACATACGGCGTCGTACTCGTTGTTGTTGAAGAGAGTAGAATACGAAGAGTACGTTAAGCGCCTAGCGCACCTCCTTCTTTCTCCTCCTCGTCACTCCTCAGCTTCCTCCTCATGGGAGGAAGACGAGTCTCAGTCTAGCTCCGCCTGAACTGACGCCACATATAAATAAATATATATATATATATATATGAAATTTCACGCAACTACGAGAAGTGCATCCTACTAGCCTCCGGGAATATACAATGCGTCTTCCTATCGAGATATCGGAGTCTGCAACTCTCGCCGCGGCGCCCAACGCTCAGGCAATTCCGGGTCAGATTGGCAAATTAAATCCATTTTTTTCATCGAGTATTGATGAAATAATGTTGATTATAATATTTTCGATATGTAATGTGAAGGAAAAAAAAAATCGCAGGACTTCACGTGACCGAAATTTTGCAGTTTTGCATTATCGAAAAATATTCTTTTCCTATGGCGAATATATTAAAAATTGAATAAAAAATAAAAAAGGCGTATTGTAAATAATCCATAACTCAGCATAAAAAAATGAAAAATCGATGAACGGATAGCAAGTCGATAAAAAAAAATGGTGCAACCCGCGAACGGATATTGCTTGTTATTTTAATGTCTTTTTATTGTAGAAAATAAAAAAATGTTTCTGCACACAGAAAAAAATTGACCCTGCCTTTTCATAGAAAAAAAAAAAATGTAATAAAAATTAAGGATAAATGATTTTTCGGCCCGATCGTAGAATTCGTCGGGCATCTCACCCTGAGGAGCCCCACGTAAAAGATACATCCTTGATATAAAGTTTCATAAAGAAAAATCTAAAAAAGAGAAAAGAGGGAGGGAGGAAAAAGATAAATGCAGACGCACATTGAAGGATGTACCGCGAGGTTCCACGCCTTCCTCGGCTCCAAGACGCGCCGCCATCCTCCTTCTTCAAGTTTCCTTTTAAAACATTCACCAGACGCCAAGATGAGTATTCAGGATTACACTATTAATTCTTATAGTTCCATTTATAAATGGTGAGTCAAGAGGCACATCCCGAGGAATGCGAGCGCGCGCGCGCGCGCCTACCTCCTTCCTCATCATCCTCTTCTCGCACGTATACGCACCAACTGCGCGCTGCACTTGTGCATATGGACGCTCGACTCGCCCTCACATATTCACCGCAACGCACAGAGCAACCTAAATAGGACGTGTCCCAGCTATATCTACCGTTTAAATGACTACTGGACACTCTCATCGTCTAGTTTCACCTAAAATTACGCAACCGCATTTAGCGAGATGATTCAACGAGCCGGGCTATACCAGCGTCATCGCCTCTGGTCGCATCAACCTGGCGACACTCACTGCGCGTTCACCAGATGAGCCACCGTCACACCATCTTTCTCTCGCACTTTCTTGGAACGCGGAATCCCCTGCTGAATATCCCAAAAATATCCGGGCACCCAATATTTTCAAATATTTCAAATGTACGTAAAATGTGACGAAATTTTTTAAGGCAACGAATTTTCAAACGTCCCAGGACAGACAAAAATCTGCAAAAATATTTTTTAAAGTCCCAGGATAGAAAAAAATCGGCAAAAAAATTTTTTCTAATAAACTTCCAATACCGAAAATCTCGCGAAAGTAAACCGACGAAACATTGCACCATAAATTGAGAATCCGCATCCTGGAAGCCTGAAAAATTGGGCGAACTAATTCTCCTCGCCGATTTCTGGAGCTTTCGTCGGTCAGTGAGCGAGTGAGTGAGAGCGAGGTTAATAGCACTTCAAGAATACTTGGCGAGTTATGCGCTCTGCCAAATACTCACGTTAAAATAGCCTCGGGGGCTAGTAGAATGCATCTGAGAGTCCAGAGGCTCGTCTATTCGAAGCGATAGAAAGCTCGCACTCGGTCCAAGATTTCTCGATCTTATAGCGAACGATGCACTTTGGGTCATCCCCAAGAATTCCAATTTCATACGTAGCCTCAAATGGTTCGAAGCGCCGAAAATTTCGCAACGATTTTAGCTTTGCAAAAGTGCTCTTTACTCATGGATTTCGGTACCAGCATCGGCACCAATAGCGTCAGCATCAGCAGCAGCAGCAGCAGGTGGTGCTGATCAGCGAGAGAGGCTTGCTCTCATATAGTATCTCCGCTATAAGTAATCCTCGGTTCATCAAGAGGCTTCTATTAGCGGGCACAAACAGACCGAAGGAACACATCGTTCCCCGTCGCTAGAAATAGAAATAGAACGGTCCCCGCCTCGGCGTGGATCTCGCCGCGCGCGGCATCGCGATGAGCTTGCACCGCGATAGAAGCGTTAGGTCGTGTTTCTCACGTTCCGCGGATGAATCACTCGACAGGGGAGCCTCTCGTCGCCGCGATTCGCGCGCTACGCTCGTGTGGACTCGTTGCAAGTGCAAATGCATCGAGCTTGCAAGCTCACGAGGCCTCGCTGATGTCTCCTCGCCGATAGAGCAGCTGATGCAAGAGATTGCGAAGAGAGACAACAATAAATAAATAAAAGATGGCCAGTCATCGGTATAAAAAGTCTCATTGCACTGAGAAAAAAAAAGTTCGAATGTACAAAAAAAATTTTCGTCGGTGTGACAAATATTTTGGTTATCGCAAATATATTCAAGGCACCCAATAATTATTGTAGAAAAAATGTGAAGAATTATAAAAAATCTTGACCGGTCACTTTTTGTCGGAACATATTGTTTGATAATTAAATTTGTAATAATTATATATAAATTGATAGTTAACGAACATTTTTGTTATATAAGCCAAGGTATTGGCTAAATGATCCATTGGCAGTGGAAAAATTCGTTCCTGTAAACCTACTTTCGCGAGGTACCGAAAAGAGGACAAACGGAGACACGCGCCCAGCCGTTTCCGGTTTCCCCGGTGGTTTCCGGGCGCCATAATAACATTTCTAACACCGATCACGTTCGAGGTTTCCGGTGATCGGGTCCGCGTTGCCCCGGCGTGTCGTCGAACGCGCACATTCGAGCCATGCATCATCTTACCACGCGCTTCACCACGAGAATTATATGAATTTATATAAAACCGGTGAATTAATAATGCACCGATGAGACTGCTTTATCTCCCTTCCAAAATTAATTGATCACCGTATAAATATAAATTATTTCCATTGAATGAGTTCAATAGCTCAGAATAAACAGATGAGTCCTCACGGTCTATAATTGATTGGTAGCATCGAAAACCGATAGTATTGGAGCACACGGCCGATCCGCCCACAAGTTTCCCTCTAGGTCGCGTGCTCTGAATCATCCTTGGCTCGAAAACTTTCGCGCCCTGTCACCGGCCCTAAATTACACTCTCAGTGCTGAAGAGAAATTCCTGAGTGATGTCTTTTAAAAATGTATGCATCGGAGACTCACCGTTACATTCCAAATTACGTTATAATACCGGAGTTCAGGACACGTATAAATATCTTGGGTCTGCAGAGGCTGCGGATGTCGTAACGAGGAAAAGGTTACAGAATCAAAGTCACTGGTGAAAAGGTGACGGGACCAAAAGTCACCGACAAAAAGGGCGACACAACGAAAAGTCACCGCAAAGGTGACGCAATGAGAAGTCACCGAAAATGTGACACCGTGAAAAGTCACCCATAAAAGGTGACATAACGAAAAGTCACCGAGGAAAAAACCAGAAAGGGCTGCATAAAAAGTATTAAAGCGACAACTCCTTCCGGTGACAGTTGAATTCGGGTGACGTTAGGCCAAGGTGATTTTAATCCGAGATTCACGAGCTCGGAGGAGTTATTACGGTGTTAAGGGCAAGTCACCGCGTTCATGGGCACTCTCGAGTACATAGTACGTACTCACTTGTGTAATCCACTTAGAGGCCCCGCGTAACTGGGTAAAGTTCGTAATAATGGGCATTGTCCCTGTGCCCGCCGGCAACGACCAGTCACTACTTTCTCAAAGCACCGGGGAATCCACGACGTGTAACCCGTTTCTCAGCAAACCCGGAGAGCAACGAGCCTCCGTGTGTTTGCTACACGCGCACGCCCATCCCTCTCTCTCTCTACGATTGCGCGTATGTACGCTATTCGGTGAATGATGATGCGTAACGCATCGCGAGCACACTCACGCCCTTGCTAGCTATAGTAATTTTCACGTCTGTCCGCACAGAAGCGTTAACGACCGCGTTTCCTACCGTCCCGAACTCGGTCGCATGCAACCGAGCCGACTATGCGCACCATCACGTTTCAGGCGCGCGCAAAACCCCAAGAATTCACCGAGGCTCGCAACCCGACGAAGGCCACGGAACCATTGCGTGGCCCCGCCGCGTTACCGCGCTCTCCTGATCTTCTACCGCTCTCTCGGACTCTCTCTCTCTCTCTCTCTCTCTGTATGAATGAATGCGGCGAACGCGACCCAGGCCCCGCAGCGGGTTTATATATCGCACGCACGTTGCACAGGTGCAACTTTATTATAAGAACCGTCGTCTCGTCCAGCAGTCCACCGCAGCATCGCGATAATCGTGATACAAAAATGGGGTACAAAAAAAAATTGAAGAAAATGATGGCATTAGTAACTAAGTGACCCTCCCTAGGATTTGATTTTCAAGCACTTAATTTTTTTTCTATCCGCAATTAAAAAGGAATTAAAAAAAATGGTAACTTGAGTTACGAGGAATAACATTTTTTTAATAATGCAATCTTGGATATTAACATGTATGATATTTAATATGAAAAAAAATTGAATGCCAAAGGATTTCATTTTTGAATGAACTGTTGAGATTGTTTTATTATTATTTTCTTCAAATTATCACTAGCCAAGATTTTCAATGGGGAAGGACAAAGTCATTAATGTACAAAACGAAACGTTACTTGACTGCGAATCATGAGGATAGAAAACTTTCTTCGTGACACGAAGACGACGATATCGTGCAGGCTTTTGTGGAGTTCGAGGAGCGAATGACACACGGCGGGACGATTTTCAACGCCAATTTACCGAGACCTCGCACGCGATCACGCATTTACTTACCGAATTTATCAAAAGCCGTTTTAACGAAGGAAAATAAGCCCGAGTTACGTATCTTCCTCTTCTTCCTTGTCCGCTACTAACTTTCGCCAATTATATTCCCATCAGCAATCCAACATGAAGAATCCTCTACTTGTTCGTCATAATCAAAAGCTAAATTTAATGGGAGACTATAATGATTGATATCTCATAGTTCATATGGACTATGAAATTTCTGGTTTCAGGGCTTTTCTCACTCATTTTCCATTCCATCAAAATAATTGAACCCCTCGACGCGGAATCCCTTGATAGAGTAATTACAGAGAGATGGACTGGAAAAAAAAAAAAAAAAAAAACATTCACAGCGAAGCGGACGATTTTTCCCATCGCTTGATTGCACGATGATTGATGTCGACTTTTCCAATAGACGTTATATATATATATATATATATATATACGCGTTTAGCTTAGCCTACCATCAAGAACTGAATATGTAGTGAAGCAGAATGATAGAGACAACGATAGCTCCCGATAAATAGCGCGAGGGCATTGTCAGTTATATCGACAGTGACTGTCGGATGCTCCAGAAGAGAGAGTAGCCCTCGCCTCTTTGCATGTCACCTCGAGGCTCTGTACGATGTGTCCCACGGCGTTGAATCCCATTTCCAGCAAAGCGCGGCGGGAGCACGTTCGTAGCGATCGATTATCGGACGTGGTGGCTGGACAGCAATGTCCAGAGGTAGAACCAGCCACGTCCGATGGTAGCCTCGTGAACGTCTCGCCAATAGTCCACCGGTGGATGTTCCTCCAGTCGACGACCACTGCAGGGTGAATGCACCGGTAAACAAACAACCACCGATGAATGAACACATTTATCACAATTGAAAAAAAAAAATATATATATATATATGTAGATTAATATAAAAATTTATATTTGTCTATTTTTGTGTACAATTAAATGGACACTTTGTGATGTATTTTGTGATTCTTCGGCGACAAAATCTGACATTCAGGTTAAAAAATTCGTGAATCGAATTTCTTATCAAACTCTACAGTATAAATCGTTGAATCCACGAGTTCAACGTCCACAGGGTAGAAAAGTCAATATAATGCCCGTACGGAAGCCGATAGCGAAAGAGTCAATTTCCTGTCATAGGGCGGATTAATATCATAGAGGTACATGTTGACGAGGCATCGCATCATCGTCGTCCCCAAGTGGGACAAGGTTGCCGTGCGCGCCAGTCTCGGCCGCGCAACTGCATCTCGATCGTTCAACCATTGTCATCAGTCCCGTCAACCGTGGCGCAGATCTAACAGTTACATACACGGTGCCGAGCACAGTGATCTATACTCTGGAGTATAGAGTACATGTAACGAGTACATAATCTCCGATAAACAGGCCAACCGTTCTGTTCGAACCGTTTAGTGATTTATCGTCAACATTCAACACAAAACCTGTCACAGTATTTCGAAAATCACCCTCTTTAGAGTCACCCTCTGGAGTCACTAGAATTTGGCGTTAGAATTGACAAATTTACCGAATCAAACAAAAAGAATTGTTTTTTTTTTACTTCCTACACAAAAATCGGGAACAAACCACAAAGTATCTCTTGGCTTTGACTCTATTTAATTAAGACTGTGCAGAATTGTATCAAGGCTCATTTATCGACCTCGTTCTATCTTCAAGTTCTGCCAAGTCGAATTTTATTGTCTCAATTATCATCGAGCCAAGAATTCGTGGGTCATCCTTCATCAATTTGAGCTTTTTCTCAAATTTTATTCAACCGAGTTTCGCTGTGTCAATTTGAAACTTCCGGATGGTCAAATTTTCGTCCCGGTGAATTTGACCCTGTGGATTTTGTGGACTTCATTTCTGCGGACACTTGCACAGGTCAATTTGTTGAGCAGAAACTCATTTATAATTGAAGCAATAAAAAATGCGGTCCCGGTGATGCACATTGCACATTGCACATTGCACATTCCCTGAGACATTGACCTTTACATGAATCCCACAACAATCTCATGTCAGACCCTCCAAGTGCAGTGATCTCCGGATTGAAGCGCAGTCATCCACACTCTCGTGTCCCTCAAGCGTGTAACATCGTTGATTCGACACGCGGCAAATGAATTCTCTCGGACGTGCGTCTGCTTGGCGTTCTCTCAGTGCGCGTTAACGAAACGAAAAGTTACTATTGAATCTCGGGATCGTCGAGAGCGGAGAGATACGTAACCGAGTGGAAGCTGCGAGCGATGCATGAGTTCATCATCGATGGACCAATGGACTGTGAGGCGTCGAGAGCACCGACTTATTTACCACTGCCTCCCGCGAGTTCGCTCGACGAGTATCGTATTGTCAGAAGGATTTCTCGTGCTCTTCAGCATTTGCCGGTGCTTCTGCCGACCCTCATATGCAAGTCATCGCTGTTAATCTCGCCGAGGAGTCGCGATGAAGCTCAAAGTGAGAATCGCCGCTGGCCAAGCGCATACACTACGGGCTATAATCGCTCGTTAAACTCCGAGTGTCGATTATGAGCTCGCCCCATCATTTCTATGGCTGCCAAACGCCGTTATTAGAGGGTGCGCTTGTTGGTCCATGTCATCCGCGTGAAGAGCGCAATCGAGATCTATCACCAGGAAGTTTGATTTTGTGCTTGTGCCGTGCAGAATAAAAACCAAATGCTTAACCCTTTTTTTTTTAATCACTCACGAAGCTGCTAAATTTGTAAACAATTTTTTTAATTCAATATTGCGAAATAATGCGCTCTTCAAATTCCATCATCATTTTCGTCTCTGAGTATTTATTTAAGCGAAATAAAAAGAAAGTGAAAACGAAATTAGATTCAACATTTTGGACAATTTTGTGTCGTTTCGTGATTATCGAATTTTTTTTTAATGGTGTTTGATAATTCGAGCAACTTTTACAAAGTGGTTTTTTTTTTTTATAGAAGTGTAGAACATTAAAAAAAATGTTGGTGCCGATCGATCGATTTCGCTGATTTGCAATCTTGATTACATTGAAAAAAAAAAAAAAATTGTCAATGATGATGATGCATGTGTTCAATTTGGTTCTACTTAAGCACAGACAACCTCGTGTCCACTTCCGCCACAACAAACTCTCGGGTTTTTTTTTTTTCTCAGTGCACAAATCACAGTTGTTATGATTTACGTTCAGAGATTTCTCTCGATCCTTCGAGACTTTAACGACTCTTGATTCTCCTTCCGTATAGTAATATCCACCGCATGTACGCGCCGATGTGCATAATAAGAGCTGGGACTTATCGTACTGACGAGATTTCTCCGATCGCTTGTTCCGCACGCCATCGTCTCTTCCCGATAGTTTATACTTCACGGTTCGTGCTCGAAATCCAACACCTCCAATGGATCCTTCCGGTAGGGCCAACGACACGGCATGGAGAGATCGGCCATTTTTACTATTTATCTAACACGTTTTCAATAGTCGCGTGTATCAGACATTCTCCGTCAGGAAAAAAAGTGTTTTTTTTTTGCATTCCATTTATTTTAGATCCCTTAAACATTTTTCATTCAGTCCTTAATTCTATATTATCTGGAGTAAAATATACAGAACCCATAAAAAAAAATTGGCGGGATGGGCAAAAAAATATTTGCCAGCCAAATAATCTCAAAAATCGGTAATTTTTCTCATTTTTTTTTCCATCACTCCAACACTATATTTTTCCCTCAATTTTTTATCTAATGTACAATTACATGTACAGAAGATATAAAAAAATTCCTAAGGCCGGCGAAAAAAATTTGTAAGGCTTATAAAAAAAAAAATACATTTACAGTGCTGTACTTGGCAGAGAATGCCTCGTATGTACTTAAGTCGTGGACTTTTCTCGGACGTACATGCTGCAGAGTTCGTTGGGCGATATTTTAGTCATTGCATCGGTAACTTCTGAGGCTATGTATTTTCTTACACGGGTTTGTACGATCGCTCGGTGACCGAGCTTAAGACACGGTGACATCGAGCTCGATCGCGTGTCCGTAATGAATCCGATTCCGTTATACCGGTGGACGGAGAAACGAGAGGGAGAGAGGAGAGAAAGATTGTACGCGTCATTCAACGTGACTGCCAGCTGTACTCCACGGAGACTGAGCGTCGTGTCAGTCTTCAGGGTCTGCATGACGACGACGACGACGACGAGGAGGAGGACGAAGACGCGAGTCTCCCGGTGGTGCAGCACATTCTTCCGTGCCGTAGGGGAACAAAACGCGTTCATTCGCTCTCGCTCGCCTGATCGCACGTTACAGCCGCTGCCTCTTCGAGGTCCGCGACCTCGGCCTTCTCCTCGTTGCCCTCTCTCAAACTTATCTACTCGATAATTTGCCTCCACCAAGAATAGCCTTCCATCGCGGGCTTCAACTTCTCACCGCTTCAGCTTCCACGGCATTTTCTCCACGTCAAGCTTTTTCAAATTTTCTCTCTGAAAAATAAAAAAGCAGGAAACACTATTTTTGCTGGAAATAAATTCGGAGTACAGCTAATAATTATTTCTACGATGCAAAATTGCTAAGAATTTTCTCCGAATAAAAAAAGCTGTCGAAAATTCAAATATATTTTTCACTAAAAATTCCTTTCCTTTTAAAAATGTTTTTCAATTATCAATTCATATTTTACATTCATAATCAAAATATTGATTTTCGTCGACGTTTATTGATAACGAAAAAACATTGTAAAAAAAAAAGAGAAAAATGTTAAATGTCAAAAGGTCGTCACGAGAAGACCTTCAGGATTATATTATTTCCCGCGGAGCGAGAGCTGTCGATTCGGAAGTTGAACTTATCGTGTGGTACACGAGAGGAGTAGACAGGTATATGCACTCGGATATGTAATATGTAATGCCGGGTATTGACTGAGCAGCGCCGCTCAGTCTTTTGCCAATAACGGTGAACGTCCTCGCTCCTCGGATAGTCCGCATCGGTCTCTATTCGCAACGCGAGTTCTCTCTTCCCACGCAATTCTGACATTCCTTCTGGCACTTGGCCTATCTGCCGCTGGTGCGGCGAGCGAGTGCAGCTCCGCCGCTTTTCCGATGCACAATCCTGGTGCACTTTGTTAGCTCGGCTGCAGCAGCGCCTCGCTCGTTGCTTCGGCCAATCGCGCCCCCGAATGCATATGCATGCCAATGTTCATTTCGTAAACTCTGACCGGCTACTGTCAGAAATAACGTTCGCCAAGAGTTCCGTACGAGGAACCGCAAAAGCGTTCCGGTGGCGAGCTTCGCCGAGATTCGAATTGATAGCAACGCCTCGCGTAACAGAGATTGACATTCATACCCGAGCTCCAGCGATCCACGCCTTAATCTGCAACTTTAATCGCTCCGAGACCGGACATTTAACATCGGTCACTCGAGGTCAAGTTGACTTCAACTTTTGCCGGAAAGAAAATTAATTTTCTAATTTTTTACACCATTCCATGAATTATTTTGGGTAATTTGGAAATCCAGGAAAAGGTTTTGGCACTTTTGGGGAATTAATATATATATGTATTTTTTTTTGAGAAGAATATTATAAAGTAAATGAATGGAAAATTTTATGGTTTTTTAAATTATATGATAACTAGGCATCAAAATTGTTCCAGTTAATTTGTACCTCATTAAGGAAAATGTCTGTAAATGGAAGATTTTTGTTAAATGTTTATGGTAATTTTGGTTCGTGCATAGAAATTTTTCCTCTCAGCATCACTTGACTGGACACGTAATTCCCGCAACTTGCCGCGGTGCAATCTTCCAGTAAATACTGGAACTTCATTAGCATATTTATAGAATACGTCTCATATTTGAAGTCTCGAGATTTTTTACGTTCTCGATGACACGATTTAATTTCTCTTATGAAGAATCAAACTCCCCGAGGTTAAGATGTATGTATATATATATGTACGTATATGTGTGTGTGTGTGTACCTATGACTGTGTACTCGACACTCCGGGAAGTTCCACTCTGCGTTCATTTACGAGCTCGCATTTGCATTACACGGAATCTACATAATCAGTGCAATCAACGTCGCGTTAAAACTACGTAATTCCATGGCATAAGTAGAACGTGCGTGAGTCTCGCAGGAAGTCCAAGAGATCTTGCGTATAATAGCTCACATTGATTTATCGCAGGCGCGAGTTCTCGCGCCCTTCCTTCCTCACACTTGGGGATGAATATTCCGCATCCATATATAAAGCATTCCCTGTCAATTACGCCATTTTTTTCATCCCAGATCTGTCCCACAAAATTTCTCATATTAAAGTATCGCTAGCAGTATAGAATTTTTTTCGGATTTTTTAATAAAGTATATTTAAAGAATCGGCATTTTTTACCACACTCGGGTACTTGTAATTACAAAAAAAAATTCTGGGCATAAAATGTATAATTTCGAATGGGATATTTTAAATAATTATCACATTTTGGTAAGACTGATTTATTGTCGAAAAAACGGGCGAGTTATTTCCATTCAATGACAATTGCACTTTTAAAAAAATCGGCATTTAAAAAAAAATATTGAATAGGACAAATTTGAAAAAAATACAAAAAAATCAGGGAGTATTTTTTGGTGATACTTTTATGTCATCAATTATGTGGCAAATGTGAGATGACAAAAAAATTGAATTGGCAAAAAACGCTTTATATATATATATGCTTATGTACGACATTTGAAATCCTAGAGTCTGCAATGCGTTGCACCGAAACGGGGCCCGGTGTGCCCACGTCGTCCGGCGGACGAACAAGAGTGAAAATAAATTGCTCGACATAAGAGGGAGTTGGCGAATTAACGTCCAAGTATATATACACAACATGTATACATATATATATATATATATATAAAGTGCGAGAGAATATAACATCTGGACCCTTGAGTTTCGACCGCAAAATTTAATTTGCACCACAAATGCAGTTCTGCGGAGGGATACAGACTATTAAAGTAGAGAAATGTGCACTGCACCGTAGCATACTTGGGTTGCCCTTGCCGATCTGGTCTGCAAAACTCCGGCTGTCTGCCAGTGTTCAAGCCCAGAAATAAACTCTGCGAATTCGCACAGAGGGTAAACACGATTTTTTTTTTTTCTTCAACATGTCAAATGGTATTATTAATTTCTTCATTCAACTCCGTAATTAATTTTTTCTTTAAGATAACTATTTATATGCATATTTATATAAAATATTTTTTTTTTATATGGACTGTATCTTAAAGCGCAGACAGCAGATTTTAATTTCCACCGAAAATACAATTCCGCGAAGAGATACAAATTACAAAGCACGAAAATGTGCACTGTACCGTAACATACTTCGGCTGCCCTTGCCGATATGGTCTGCAAAATTCCGGCTGTGTGCCAGTGGCTAATCCCAAAAATAAACCCTGCGAATTCGTAGATAAAACCAAAGTGAATTTTATATATTTATTTTTTCAACTCAATAAAATAAGTTTCTAAAATTAGCAAGTGACTCAAAAAAAAATTAAAATATCAAAAAAAAATCGACCTGATTGATCCGTTTTTTTTTTTTTGGTAAATTAATAAAAATGCATTGTTGTGAATAAAAATTTAAGCGAAATTTCTACGATTCTAGATATAAGAAAATTTCTGTGAGTCGACTAAAAATTTTTTTTTTCGATCCAAGACAAGATTTGTACGAAGGATCTATAGATCCTAAAGTGGCGACCATAACGTCCGCTTTGTTGTTTCTGGGCTTTTTCCTTGCGCGGTATATCGGTAGGTACAAAATACTGGTGCAACTCGGTACCTCATCGTTCGGTCGCTTCAACTCGCTCTCTACGCGCAGCGGCACTCCTGGAATGTCTCTCGTCGTTTTTTTTTTTTTTTTTTTCGCAGGGCACGAGCAGCACATTGCATGTGACGTCTGGCCTCGCAGGCCGATCATCTTCTCCTCGGCGAGTCTCGCGAGCGGAGCGGAGTCGGTAACCCGGTTCCAATAGCAATGCCCGCGTCTGCTGGACCAGCACGCGCGCCCGCTTAAGACCTCAGAGCCGAGGCCCTCCGCGGAAAGAGGATAAGAGACTCGCGACGTTCCACTCGCGAGTCGATCGCTGCCTGTTGGAGTTGAGAAGCTCCTGGAACTCTGGCGAGCAGCTGAGAGTCCCGAGTCTCTACCTAAGCGCATATCTGTACAAAGAGAGGAGGCTGTGTGCATCTTAGATGCATTGACCTGAGCTAAAAACACCTTATTGAAGACACACGCGACTTTAACGTGACAGTAAAAAAAAATGTTTACCGGTGCATTTAATTTATTTGAATTTTTCCTCAGGTTTTTTTTCATTAAACCAATTATCTGTGCTCATTATCGCACTATTATATCATAATATATCAAAATATCAACTCGCTATCTCGAAATCTCTAAAAATTTTAATCGAAACAATATTTCGTCACACAATGACAAAATTTGTGATGCAACTTTTTGAGTCGACGTGGAGAATCGAATTTCCAGGTTAGCTAGTAGTAATTCCCCTCGCCTATAAATTAATCTATAAGGTTTAATGGGCTTGCGTTTTGCCCCGATACGTATAACGTATACAACGTTTACGTTTTTTATCCTGGAGCCCCTCGGGAGTCTCTTCTCTTGCTCTCCTGCATTTATGTGTCCGCGTTTCTTCCTCGTTTTTTGGTCCCTTCGGAGCATGCAATATAAATCCTCAGGGCCTAGCTGTTAGTACTCGTAAAGTTCGACGTTGTCGCCTGTAAAGCATGCCGAACGGGACGCAAATACGTACGTATCTCTCCTACGATGCGAAATAGCTAGCGCCGCTCGTACTTACCGTGTGGCTGCGCTTGAACGCTGGAGCCGAGCGTACGTCATCGAGGCGTGGGTACGATCGGCAGCGAGCGCCGCAAGAGATGCACCTACACGTACTGGACGCTAATTACGCCCCGTAGCACACGGGGATACAGTCAGTTAAGGTCTCGTGGGTTCGATGCCGGTCGTTGATTTTTTTCTTTTTTTTTTTTTGCAGCTTTGACTCCTGTCTTCATGGGAACTTCGAGGCATTCCATGATTTTGTAAAAAACCGCAGTAAACCCATGGATTTTCTTGGTGGAACGAATTACGTGAATTTGGACAGAGGGATTAATGGGATTTTTAATAATTGTTATTAATTTTTGTTTTTTTTTTTTGGAGGAGGAATAATTGATTGTTATTTGGTAATAATGACACGAAGGAATTGTAGAATTGTATTTTAGTTTGACACACAAAAGTGGTGAAATTATTTTGATGAATGTCCCCGTGACATTAAAACGGTGGATTGTTTATTTTGTTTTTTGTTTTTTGTTTTTTTAAATTTTATTATTGCCACATATCGTGAAGATCTACCAATTAAAATGCGCATTTGGGCTAATTACCTTGGCTGAATGTGCCTCTAGGAATGTCGACGGAGGTTCTTGCGGATTAATTGGCTGATGGAGATTTAAGGTGGTACGAGCGCATGATAGGTCATTGCGGTACTTTAGTGAGAAATTACAAATACACACGCGTTAGGAGGTTGAAGCAACGCCTCCGTTGACCTGGCCCAAGAGTTGCCTACCATGATGTGTCGAGGTCCCGGCTCCGGAGAGAACCGCACCTTGAACGAGCTGACAATTGCTTGGTTATATACGCAGATGAGTTCAGGCGCTGTACTTTGCACTGTCGTGCACACATTGACACAAAGGATCATTTACATTATTGGCTTGATGAAATTATATGATAAATGTAAAAACCAAAGCTTACCAAATTTCTATGTAATTTATTTTTTAATACAGGCTCATATAAAGTTAGCTTTTTAAAAATTTTAGGGCGACCCAAAAAAAAATTCATTATCAATTCTGGTTCGAGTGTTAGAATGTCGGAAAACGTTGAAAATTAAAAAATAATGAGAAATCAGTAGAAATTTAAAAAAAAATTATATTCGCAACAAGAGAAAAGAAAATCATTGTCAATTCTAGTTGGAGCGTTGGAAAATTTGAAAACGTGTTTATGTCGTCTGTCAAGGAAAAAAGGGCTACGATTTTATGGTCTGACATAACACATAAAAACGTACAGGCTTGTATAACACGTTATTTTTTTTTTCCTGCGACCCAATGCAATCGGAGGCTTCTTCAGGGTCGTTGGTTTTAACGTCGGTGCAGTGGCAGCCCATTGCTCCGATGATATTTTCGAGCGATAGTTACAACCGACCCAGGGATGGTTGTCACGTGGATGCTCATAAAAACGTCGCCCTTCATGACACTTCCAGACAAATTACTCGAAAGCTCGCGGGTCCTCGTCTCTCCTTCTTCGAGGCTGCGCTCTCGGCTCTCTATATCGAGTCAGACGCCGATGGGCTATATTTAGAAATTTTTAAGGGGACGCCAGTTTAAAGATAGACAGTCCAAATAAAAAGATTCATGAGTCCCAAGGGGCAACTCAGTGTCGCGTTTGATATCAGCATCTTGAGGGATGATAGTTGCGGAAGATGGCGTTTCGAAATCGTCAACAAGTAATTAAGAGTAATTAAGAGGACGTTGGTTCGAGTGGCTGTGATAAAAGAGACGATAAATTCAATGTGATAGCTAAATCAGAAACAGTTACGTCGACTCGGTCGATTCCAATTTGTACGACACAGTGCAATCATTTTCAAGTCATTAATCAAATTACGAAACTCTAATTATATTTAAAGAAAATATGAAAATCGATAAAAGCTCCAAAAAATCACGCCAATTTATTCGATTTCAATATTCCCACTGAAATAATAACATTATTTTTCATTATTCTACTCCAATTAAAACCAATTTTCGATTTTACGTTACTTCGATTTAGGCAACAACAAAAAATTAATTTCACGCTATCAATAACAATACATTTATTGTTAAAAATCTTCATTCCAATTGCCAAAAAAAAATCCATATTTTGCAGGGCCACAAAACTCGTGATATTTAACGTATGGAAGGAAAAATTGGCGGTGCGCGAGTCGAGTAGGAACTCATTGATCGTTCGTACCATTTTCCCCCGCAAAAATATTGCCCAATTGCTGTCGCGACGATCGTCCTTTACCGGACGTCCACTGGAAGCCACATAACTTTGATATACCTGAATACATAATCCAACGTGTATTATGTATCGTTACTATATTATTATGACGAAATGGACGTTGTAAAAAGAAGAGAAACATAGGTGCTCACTCGAGTGAAAGATATACATACGTATAGACACGCGTGTGTACACGTGGGCCTCTCCCACGCGGCCCACGTGGACCGCGCGGGATAAATCGCCATCGGAAGGAGTTGGGAACCGCATTCCTCGTGGCGTCTGGCGCCAAAAGCGGTTCTCAGGCCGTTCGGTGCGGCGTCGCGGCGCCCGTCGCGGATGCACGTGTGACGGATACCCGAGCGAAACGTTTGCACGGCTGAGGCACGTCCAGGGAGACGGAGAACCGCGCTTCGCTTCTCTGGCTCACGAACTACGCCCGCGGAATAACGATTCCCTGAAGCTGGACTATCATGTATATATATATACATATATAATATGGGGGCAGTATTGAATATATGTGTGTGTCATTGTAGATGCTGCTGCTGCTGCACTCGCCTGTCGATTCTTTTTCTATCTGCAAATGTGTCTTTCATATCGGAGCTTTCATTCCTGACATTGTAACTCAGGATGAAAACGGTGATTTTTATTTTTTTCGTTGGAATCAGGCCCAAATTCAGGTGGAATAACGTTGGAATTTGATAAGACAATGTAGCTGGAATCTGGAGTAATTTTTTCGTGTATGTATATGATTACTATCCAAGGCCCGACCGGGATCTGATCCGGCTGTGCTGAGGCCAGGCTAGAACCCGACCAGGATGTGATGAGGCCCATTTTCGGAGGCCCGATATGGTTTTCATCGGGACACGGAAAATGTCTCTGAGGGCGGAATCTAACCTGGGCCTTATTTGGGCCTCACGTAATCCTACAATCTTAAAAAAATCTCGTGTATTTTTGTGTCTCTGGTGATGAAATTTCGTTCGCACGATTTTTCATGAAAATGTGGCCCATCCTCGGGTGCGAATGGGAAGCATGAGAACGTCCGAGAACTCAACGAGCTTCTTGCGTTCTCGTTGGTCAGCGTTCGCAAGGCCCGTTATAGTAGAAGTGTCCAAACTGTTAGGTAACGGGGACGTTAGGCTAGAGGGAGACCGCGCGAGGGTTCATAGGGTATAATAATAAGGCGCAAAAGCCGGTATACCCGAGGTCTCGACGCAGTAGCGTGGGATCGCAATCTTTTCAGGCTCACCCGCGCCCATCGTGTCCGTATCGCGTACTCGTTGTCGCTTCAACTGACTCGTAAAAAGACCCTCCGGCCTCTCGTTGTGGATATACATGGTGCAAGGAGTTTCCTCCCTTCCTCTTTCACTCTGTACCTATATATATATATGTACATATATACCAATAAATAATAGATGTTCATCGTCGTCTCCTCTACAACGTTGCTGGTGCTGCTGGTGCTGCTGTACAGACTTGCGCCCTGGAGCAATCGATAGTAACTAACTCATGGACCGACAAGCGGTGTATACCTAAAGCATGGTAATGAATAAATGATCTCCCTCTCTTTCCATTCTTTCTCCTTTCTCTCTGTCCCTCATTGCCCCTTTAATCTCGGTGTACGTATTCAGTATATCGGTTTTCCTCACGATATCGACTGGGCAGAATTCTCTTCAGGGTCGAACGTAGGTACATGGAAAATGGAAATGATATTCGCTCGTACTGTTCGTGTAGCCTCCGGACGAGGACAAATAACGCTTATTATTTATCGGATAATGCTCGTTTATCAAAGGCAATCGAGATTCAGTATCGCGGTATGCAACGTGTGCGAAACGTTTATTCCGTTTGGTTTTTTGTCATTTTTGTTCTTTTTATGAGTTTGCTTTTTCCTTTTTTCTTTTCTTTTATTTTTTTTTTGTTTTTTTGTTTTTTGATCCGAAGAGCCAATTGCCTCGCAGCGAAGATCGGAGGAGGAATTATGGTATGGGCTGCTTGTACTACACACGTTTCTCGTGATCCTAGCGTGCTTCCCGGCATTCACCGACTTCAGGATCCTTGTATCAAGGACGAGCCGAGCTATTCATTTGCAAGTGCTACTATATGGACGCTGACGCTTCGTGAAGTACACCCTGAGGACGTGGATTAACGAAGATTCCATCGCGCTCGAAGTATTGCTACTGCGGGTTGCCGAGCGAGATTTCAAGAACTTGATTTGGATTCCGTTGGCTCGTTGGGTTTACGTTTTTTCGACATTGCCGTTGGCGAACTGGTACCATTTGTAGGAGGATGTTGCGACCTTACAACTAATTTGAAGGTTCCACAACATTAATGCTAATTAGTATATCATCGGAACTTCGTAATTATAATTTATGTAATTGCTGAAGATTGGTTTTCCGATATGTCATTGCGATTGGCGAACTGGTACCGTTTTTACGACCTTATAACAAATTTGAAGGTTCAATGGTAATTAGTATACCATCGAAATTTCGTAATTATAATTTATGTAATTGCCGAAGAATTTTTTTTCAATATGCCAATCACCGATCAATAAGTATTCCATCCATTATGCCCATTTTCCGTCACGTTCGACACTCACTCTCGATTCCAGTTTCATTTTCTCGGCTATTACATAAATTAAATGAAAACGATGTGGTGATTAGCCCAGTTGGACAATAAATGGAAAATCTTGGAGTGAGAAAATGCGGGATAAGTGCAAGGATGTAAGGTAACATCCTTACATCCTCGCTTCCATTTATATGGATAATGTTTCCGTTCTTAAACCATCATTAGCTCATTAGCATAACTCATGGTGTTGAACGCGACGAGGAAACTGGATTCACGTCCACATGTCGTATTTCCCTTGGTTGTTTCCTCGTTCACCGCTTCACGGAAAATAATGAGCTCCTCAGACCGGAAGATCCAGTCTTATTAATGTAGTCTTTGTGTATTGCAGACACCATGAGGACATCTCGCCTCTCTTTCAACCGGATTTCCATGCCTTTTTGCTAACGAGCCACGTTTTTTCGTCATAACGAAATGTCCGCAGGTCCCGACTGTATTATAACTGTAACTCGTCTAATGAAACGAGCCTCCAGGCCTAAACAAATGTTTATTGCAGGTGTTTCCAGCACTTCTGGTCTCTCCGAGATTAATGCTTCGGGCACTTTTACAGATCATTAATCATTTCACAGGGGAAATTGTGCCACCGCTTCCTGATTTTCGAATGTCCATATAACATTTTTTTCCTCTCCATCCAATCTTCAATTTCGACTGATCCAATTTATTTTCTGATATTTTCCTTCTAGCGAATAATCGATTGGAATAATCTTTAATTTTTTTGATGTATCTCGAATTTTTTCGAGATGGACAAAAATTGTTCCCGTTGAAAAAAATGACAAAATTTTTTTCAATACGTGTTTGAGTGCATCTTTGCAGCGTCGCATAGAAATAATCGCGAAGGAGCTTCAGACGAGGGCATAAAATATCGATATACCTGTTACACTGCAGTGTAAATGCTTAGGATAGGTATACGTTGGGCGGAGAGGAGCCTGGCGGGTTGAACACGGATGCTTAGTGGAGGAATGTCGTCTTACGGCGCGAGCGGTATATACTCGAGGCTATATTCCCTTATCATCGTCGCTCTGGAGCGCGGTGTGTCGCCCGAAGCCACGGTTAAAGCCGCGCTGCCGCAACAGAACCGACGTGCACCACTTCCATAACTGCAAATGTTGCCGGGGGGGCTGCAAAGATCGCGAAAGACTTGACTGGCCGTGTGCACGTTGCACTTCGATCGTCACCGTCGCCGGGTGCATTTGAAGCGGCGCGATCCAACAGCAGCACCAGCAGTAGGAGCAGGAGCAGGAGCAGGATCAGCCGGCTCTTGGTGTCGAGAGACGAACACGACATCGGCATTTGCGAGTTCTTTCAACTCTCTAACAAAGTCCAGCGATAGTCTGCACACCCATTCTCGACCTTATCCTTACATCCTCAATGAGCACGTGTAAACGTTGCTTTATTCATATTCTTTGAGCAACGTGATTTAATTTCTGTACTGGTTTTGTTGTTGTTGTAGTTTTCACTGTTAGTTACATATAAGATTACGTCTACGCAATTGAATGGAGGTATTTATGTCGAAGTTTAAATTTTTTTGGTAAAATGTTCAGCGGTGCTAAGGTGTGCCAAGGTGTGCTAGGCTGTGCTAGGCTGTGCTAAGCTGTGCTAGGTTGTGCTAAGCTGTGCTAAGCTGTGCTAGGCTGTGCTAGGTTGTGCTAAGCTGTGCTAAGCTGTGCTAGGCTGTGCTAAGCGGTGCTAGACGGTGCTAGGCGGTGCTGAGCGGTGCTACGCGGTGCTGAGTGGTGCTATGTTGTCCTATACTGTCCTAAGCTATTATTAACCAGTAAATTACATTAGATCAACAGATTCATTAACCCAACGGCTAATTTTATGGTAGAAACATCGTTCACTCATGTCTACCAAGTAATTGAAGTATCTATTTCATCAAATACCAACGAATCCAATTGATAATTTTTCTCCGTGGGGGGTCATTGCCCGTAGTATATACGCGAAAGCCATACGACATTCGTGTAGACACGATGTACGAAAGGTACACGTACATATGTATGTTCAGATGTACAGATGCCCTATACTAGGGAATAATTACTGTGTATATCCACGTCGGCCCGACCAGACACATTAGTAAGTCATGCGAGTCGCGCGACTTCGCGACGCTATGTATATTTGCATTATGTGTATACCTATACGTAAGCACAAACGAATGCTTCCCAGGTGTGCATACTATTCTGCTCTAACGAGCGTCTCGCACCGAGTCTCAGGATCGTGGTAACAACTGTGACGTCATTTACCGGTCACGTACCTCGGTCATGGCCGAGGTCAACGTGTTAATAGTTTCGGTCAAAGGTAATTCTTAGTGCCGCGAGAAATTTTCGTGGAACACAATGACATGACAAGGGAGAAAAATGCATGCATGTCATTACAATATGTCATATATCTTGTATACGTGCTTGGATATTTTCTAAATGACACGTTTGCACATATCTTATTACAATTTGGACCGACGGATCTTGATTGCATATAATTATAGAGTCCCCGTAATAGACATACGTATACGTATGGGCCTCCTCATGCGAGGTCAACCTGACCATGATCTTTGTATTCTTCAATTTTATGATATTTCTATTCGGCAATGCATGACCGCAGATTTGTTTTAACAAGACCTATTTCCTACAAAACCTTGGATTTAATACTTCGATAAGTAAAAAAAAAATTGTTTTTTATGTGATAGATTTCCATCTTTGCAGTCTCGAGGCAATCATAAGCACGAAGTTGGTTTTCAACGATTCAGTTCCTTACCTCGGCAAGCTCTGCATAGATCGGTAAGTTTATATTCCTCGCAAGGACCTCGCGCAAGCAAAGGACACCGTATAAACGAGAGTGATAAAGTTGAAGTAATAATCCTTACGTTACTGATCAACTTAGTTAGGTAAAAAAAAATGTTTCTCTTCAATTTTGCAATTAAAAAAATATTAATAAAAAAGGCATACGCTTTTTGATATATTTCCATCATTGCAGTGTCAGAATCTCAAGGCAATCATAACCGCGGCTGGTTCAACGATTCAATTCCTTAACTCGGCAGGCTGTGCATGTATCGGTAGGCTCGTATACCTCGGAAGGACCTCGCGCGAGCGAAGGACTCTCACCGTGAAAACGAGAGTGATAAAGTTGAAGTAAGAATCCTTACGTTACTGATCAACTTAGTTAGGTAAAAAAAAATGTTTCTCTTCAATTTTGCAATTAAAAAAATATTAATAAAAAAAGGCATACGCTTTTCGATATATTTCCATGATTGCAGTGTCAGAATCTCAAGGCAATCATAACCGCGGCTGGTTCAACGATTCAATTCCTTAACTCGGCTGGATGTGCATGTGTCGGTAGGCTCGTATTCCTCGAAAGGACCTCGCGCGAGCGAAGGACTCTCACCGTGAAAACGAGAGTGATAAAGTTGAAGTAAGAATCCTTCTCGCGTTACTGATTTATCAGTTGTACACCGACGAGAGCTTATCCAGCAGAGCGTGACGCCTGTTTTACGGGGTTCCCCGTGGTAAATCGTCACCGCGTGTGGCTTAAACGTTAAAACGAAGAGAAGCGCGCGCTAGCGGAATACGACTCGAGAGGAGAAAGGGACCTCCTCGTTCAAGAATTTACGTACATCGTCGGGACTATTTATTAACAGCCGCGTGAGCTTGCCAACCAAGAGACAAGCGAAGAGCTACCGGTATTGAAAATTGATCTTCGGCATCGGTGGCGCTCCTCTCTCTCTCTCTCTCTCTCTCTCTTTCTATCCGTTGCTCCGGCCGCGAACACGGGGAAATCATTCCCAGAGGCTTTTTATCCTTTCTCCCTCTTTCGCTCTAACCTTCACTGTCTATATATATATAGAGCTTCACCTCTATCGCCACCGGGATCTTAATAGTTGGTAGCAGCAAGATAACGACACTCCGCACGGTGCGCGATCCTGTGAAAGATCCGTTCCCGTTTCGCTTCTCGAAATCCGACTGTGCGACTCGGCATTCCGTAATTGTCGCGGTTCAAGGAGCAATATCGCTCTAATGAAATATGGGGATACCAGAAACGCGAGGTAAAATGGAATTCCTAACGATTTTTTTGGTTCTCACGATATTTTATATGACATAACCGACAGAATTTATCGAAATACTCAGTAGAGAGAAAAAAGTATATTTTGAGGCATGAGAAAATTTTTTATATCATTTATAAGATATAGTTACTATTTTTTACTACGATTTTTACCCCTCTTCATGCATTTTTTTTTAATTTTAATTTCCAGATTGCAAATTAATTTGAAAAATAAAAAAAAAAAAATGTAATGTAATTTTAGTTTACCGAAGGAGAAGGTCTCCTGTAATAAACTGCTTTCTTACATCCGATATATTATGTGTCTGGTGAAGTTCTAGGTGTACAATTTACTCACTGGCTGGATCATTTGCGCCTCCGGTAAATAGATACCGCGGAGTTGGCTCAACGGTTGAATATTAAGGTGTACGATATGATATGCACGCTCCGAGCTAATACGAGGTAGCCACTCGGTGGATTAGTTGAATTCGTAAGGAATGTAAGTAATAGTTTTCAGCAAGTGTATAAACGTAAACGTTTTTCCCATTGCTTCTGGAGGAGAGCTGTCTCGACTGGAGTTGCGTGCATCCTGCATATCCTTCCACTTCTCGCGTTACGCAATATACTTCGTTACATACCTATATATATATATATGTATAAATAAGCTCTCGATATGCATACCTAAGTACACGAATGCATATTGAGAGTTTAACGCACCGTCGACGAGGTGCACGCGAGATTCCAGACAGATACTCCGCATAAATAATCCTTCACAATTTTCTTCCACCGATTTAGAATTAAGAGGGAGAGTCGAAGAAAGTCGACACGCTGAGAATATCAATTTCCTTAATCACAATACATTTTTTTTTTTCGTGATGAAAAAAATTACACACTCGAAACAGGTGTAATTTTTGCTGATACGAGCTAAGGTTTCATATAAATAAATAAACAATTAATTGATTAATTATTCTCGGCTAATTATAATGGCCAATATTCTGTAGAACAGCCAATACATGTTGCAAATGTCGCTTTAAAATTTCCCACAATAATTCTTGAGACATTAAAAAAGTAAAATAACCTTATTAAAAAAATTGAATGGACAGGCCCTTTAATTTTTTTACAGCGACTCGCTTGGATTACCGATTTCGGACCAAATACGAAATGAGGCAACGAGTACTTTCCTATATGGAAATCACGGTGCGAGTCCTTAATAAGTAACTCAACTATATTTTATAAAAAAAAAAAAATTCGCATCACGTCTGCCGAGGCGTTAGTGAGACTGACTCTCGAGCGTCCTCGAGCACGAGACTATTATTACTCCGCAGCTCCTTTTGTCGAGCGAGTTCACGATGCGAGAATCCTTGCGATCGAAACGCGAAACTAGTTTATCGAGAATAGAATGGGAAAATTGGCAGTGAGACTCAGACATCGGCGGGGAAGCGGGCGACGCGTATCTACGGTCTTGTCTCTCGTCTCGTACAAAATTAGCATCGATTGTCGTTCCATTCGAGGGGAGTTTTGTCGGTCAGGCGAACCGCCTTTTCATCCCACCCCAAACTTAGTGCAACAATGATCCCACGTGCCTCGCAGATCCACGTGACATTAATCATTTTGATGAGCCATGAATAGCGCGTTCATCGCATTGTGTACGATAATAATGCATCACCAAATCGGTAACGTCGAGATCGAAATTTCACTCGCCAAGAATTCAGCCGAATTTTCCACTGGCCAAGTCGAACTCCCTGCGAAAAGAACCGGAATAACCACATTGGGCCCGGGTAAGGTGGTTTCTCAAGGATGTCGTCCTGTCCATTGCCCTTTCGCAACACCGACCGATCGATGTTCACCACAGGAATTCGATTTAACGGTTTGTCTTCAGGGATTTCTTTAAAGGGGCCTCAGTGGAAAATTTTCCTGTGCCAATTGGGAAGGCTGAAAAATGTTTCAGGGTCTTCGAGTGATCTACACCTAAGTGGGGACTTGGGAAAAGTCGTGTCCAAGTGAGATCTCAAATCTAATCAAGATTTACTTGCTAAGCTTGAAATGATCGAGACTAGAAAGAGGGAATTTTGAATAATTAGGGCCTTAATTTGCTTAGGACAGTCAGCCTGCAAGTCGGCGACTCAAAATAGTCAAGTTCTAAAGGAAGGACTTGAAATGATCGGATTCCGAATGGAGGACTCAAAGTAATCAACTTACAATTTCCAGCCTCCGAATGGACCAATTAGAATATTCTCGTACTCGAAGAAGCCCACCCAGTGAAAAATCATCGAATCGCTCTCTGATTTGCATTAAATTGAGCAACTGAATTGAAGTGCCAGTAATTTCTTGATCTCAACCGACAAATGACTACTCAGCCTTGCGCGGTATGCACACGACTTGCATTTCCGAGTCTGGTAGCCGATGCTGATCTTCGGCATGACTGCCGATGTCGCGTCGACGTGAAACGCGTAATCTCTCGCCCTCAATTAACAAGCTAAACTATATCTGGCTCTTAAGCCAGTGGCGAGAGATAAAATGAGACAGAGGAAGGTAAACATGTGTGTTTATACATTCTTCGCATGCCGTGAGTTCCCTCACGAACGCCGTGCTCCACGTTCAATGTGACGACGTCGCACACGAACAATCATTGCACTGGAAGTGGTGGGGTCACCATGGAAATTTATCATAATCTTTGATCTGACTCCAACGACACACACGGTACCCCTGACGGCATATGGAGCATTGATCCATTCCAGTTGCACTCGCAATGCACATCTGGCATGACTCTCCACTTCAGGTGCACCCAACTTAACTGTACACAGCTTATATCCCTCGCCGATACTTTATATCCATCTAAAAGTCCCTTTATTGCCGGAGAGTCGCGACTGAGACACACGCGGTCTCCGACATCTCGAGCAGGCGTATATGTGGCATTCTCCCTCAGAACTTTAACCTGAATTCTTCAGGTACTTCTCATGGTAAATCCGATTTTTTCTGTAGAGAATACATTTTGTGATGCGATTTCAGATTTAAAAAAGAAAATTGTGTGAGTTGTTTATGTGAAACTATTTAAAGGTGATACAATATTTTTTTATTGTTTTTTTTTTTTTAATACAGAAAATAATGAAAAACGTAGAATATTTCAAAAAAATATGAAGGAGGTGAATATATTTTTTTTAATAATTGAAAGGATTTTTAATTAGCCCTGGAATTCAGCTGATTACAAGTACCTTTGAGAGACGTATAAGAAGAAATTGTAGGAAAAAAAAATGCAAATTGACAGAGAATGGTATATATTCAGATCTCGAAGTGGTTATCTGGTTACATGGACAGGAGAGGTTTATCAACGTCCCTCGACATCACCGGCAAGTCGCATTGTCAACCCACATCTACTCAATACATGTATACGTACACATAAAGTGCGCAAGCCGCTGAATGCCTTTCCCGTGCTTACAAACCGTATATGTGTACGTACACGCGTATATCAGAATGGGAATAGTACATAAACGTTCAGGAACGGCAGGTCGATAGCCAACGACAGATATGCAGGTATTGCCACCCCAAGAACACATGTTACGTGTTACGCGAACGACCTGAATAAATTCACGATACAGGAGAACGAGAGGCGAATGGGGAACGAGAGAAAAAAAAAAAGAAAGACAGCAAAACGTGCATACCGAACGTTAGTCATTCAACGAGATCGAGCGGTTGCCATTGCATTCTGGATCCGAAGTATTGCTAACTCAAATCTGCATATACAGGCAGCATCAAAACGCAGTCACGAACGTTTAAAAGCTCGGCAATCTCGTAGATATCGTTTGAAGTTACGTGCCTGCATCGATGCAGGCAGAATATCCACTGGGTTCACGTGACGACGTGGTACCGATACCTGCCTAATCATCGAGGCTGTGCAATACTCTCGATCTCTCGCAACACTGGCCCCCTCGCCAGTATTTTCTTGTAGAACTCGATGAGTAAAGAGTTTCGCGATATAGAAGAAGAAAAAAAAAAGACAATTACCTTATTTACCATATCTCCGATAATGGGATTGCGGTGTCTAGTGGAGAGATATACGGTGCTTTATATTCCGAAGGGAATGGATTAAGTGAGTAAGACGAATTTTTTTTATTCTATGCAAAAGATTTTCAAGCAGAGAAAATAATTTACTTTCTCTCGCGAAGATTACGTGATACCTCGGTATTACACACGACAGCACGGAAAGCAGTAATGGAATGCACAATATGTGTCAATGCATAATACATTTTGCATTTCATTCAATTGCAGTTTTGTACGAATCACTTATACCGCTGGAAATGCTCGGATTAAAAAAAAAAGGGGGAAGAACAAAATTCATTTTCAAACAAACATTGCTCTAGGTGACATCAACCAATTAACTATTTTTCAAAACCAACTGACCAGTTATAACGACCAATTGAATAAACAAAAACCAACTGATGAGCGACCAATTGAATTTTCAAGAATAACCAACTGACGAGTTACAACAATCAACTCCGTTATAATAACCAACTTATTAGTTGAAGCAATTTGATCGATCGTGGCAGAGATCGATTTTCCATCGTGAAGTATTTATTTTAAAAAAATCAATGACACCCACATTTTAGCCATTGAATATTTCTCCAACTACGTATTATTTTTCACCATGGCTTATCCTGGGTTGCCGTTACAGTTCCACGGGTGCAGGAATCTCGAGCATGAAGCAAGTCTCCCGGCGGGTGAACGAGCTCCTGAACGCAGGGAATATTGTGACACGGTCAGACAGTCGAGTGGTTCACGAACGCGGAACAAAACCCGACCTTTTCCACAGAGTGCACGCAGAACTCGAAGTATGCGCCTCGAGGAAAATGTGCGCGCAGCGAGTGCACGCCTTTTCAGCGGTGCATTGCAGCGAGACTGCTCCAGGCGACGACGTTTGCAACGCGCGCCGCCGCGAATTCCTCGGGCGATCGAGGAAAATATATTTCCTTCAGGAATCGAGGAAACGCACGTCCAGAAAATAATGACAGTCCCGCACTTGTTCGACGACTGATATTCCACCGCGAGCTCAGATACTCGACGTTAATCGGGCATGCAACTGCGACCCAATTACTACATGCACACGCTCTCTGCAATTGTGCAACAATCTCCTCTCGTGACCGCACGGCCACGAAGAAAATCCGGGAAAGACACCACCGCGGGTTATGGATTTAAAAACGTCACTCGCCCCATTCATTCGTACCCACGGAATTGTATAATCCATCTACCTTCGGGTATTACCGAGAGGAAAAGAACTATTACATTTATATACGTCGAGAATATATCCTGCGGTTCCCCGCAGAGTTTCAATCAACTCAGCTAACCCATTAATGACTTGTGTATATATATATATATATTTGTGGAAAACTATTTTATAACCGAATGTGTGTTTATTTTTTTTTTATTTATTTTTTTTGAAATATAAATAATTGGCAATCTGGAAATTAACGTCAGTTACGAGACGGTGCAATTTAAGATTTTCTTGAAATTCAAATAAATTCTATTAGACAGGCCACTAATGACGTTTTACAAAATTAAATATATGTGCAAAAAATATTTTCATTAAATTTCCATTCGATTCAAACGTTTCTAATGCGTGACATATTTCTTTGGTTACGAGAATTGCAAATACGGTCTCAGTGTCAATCGTCACTGTTTGCTGTCTTACTAAAAATTACGATTATCAATGAGAGATAAGCACCTCGATAATCGCGAGCGCGGGACTCGCTGGCATTTTCTTCGATGCACCATCGAGTTTATTTTAAATCAGACGTGAAATGTACACATGAGAAATAAAAAATAAGAAATACGACGTCGTACGTCATCGTAATTACAGCACTCACACAATTGAACAATTGTGTGTAGAAGTTGTGAAATATTCTCGGGTACTGATAATACAGATAGCGTTGGTTGCATGGGCTTAAGGGTGAGGCTCGAGAGATAGCGAGTGATAAGAGTCGGTTATTCCCCATAATGTTACGGGGGAACCTAATTTCTCATTCCTAGTGACGCATTATCTTTGCATTTTGAAATTGCATTCTAGACTTTGATACCACTTATCGTCGCGTGAATTGAATCGCCGCGAATAATGACCGATGTCCTCGTTGTCGCAATGCTCATGTCCAACTTTTAAGAGGATCTCAAGAGTGCAAGTGGAAAGGCGGACAACGTCGCAGTACAGTGTTTATCGTGTCACTCGCTTGTTGTCATAAACCCGGGGGACATACCAGTGCATACGATGATAAAGTAAACCAGCTGTCCGGACTTGTCGCCAAGTTATTAATGCTTAATAACCTCCGAGCCCGGAGATACCACACGACACTTTTATAATATCTGGTGTTGATTGAAGCCCCAACATACAACGTATACGAGCACGGGCAGAAAGCAAGCTCTTTCTTCCACTCGTTCATCAACATCATCACGGGCTTCCCGGAGTTCGACGGCATTTTGTAATTCAATTTTTTTTTCTGCAGCCTGTCAGTACAGGGAATTTATTTACTCGAAGGAAACCTGGTCAAGTGAGGGTATTTTTTCGATTAAAATTTTTTTTTAGTAATTAATAAAAAATTAGTAATCAGTAAAAAGACTTTCCAAATCGATTTCACAGTTTCAACAATAAAAAATACCTCAACTACGTCATCTCCTTCATTTCACCTCTTCCGAAAATACAAAAACCCTGAAAAAAAATCAAAAAAATTAATTTTCAGATCCAAAAGAAACTGTAAAGATTTTTTTTTTAATAATGCTTTCAAGTACATTTTAATGTTGCTTCAATGAAAACCAAGACTTCCATGAAGGATCGTCACGTTTCGCGTACATTTTATTACCCGACGTTTCCAACTTCGATATCGCAACCGGCCGCAAATTACGCGCCTCGTCCTTTTAACGAACGCATTTAATTCCGCTCGGATTGATGCGTTCCCGAGGGACTCGTTCTTCAAGGATGATTATGGCGAACCTCGCGCAGAACGGTGAGCCTTCCTTCACCGCTGGGGCTCTTGACGTCGGAGAATAGCAACGAGGAAATAAGGCTATGCGCACGTTTCCGTCTGATCGGTTAGGTCGCTTTCCACTGTGGGTTCTCTTCGTTTGCAACGAAGAAGAGACCCGAGGATATCTCGGTGGGCTGCCACTGTTCCAAGAGACGCAGTGCCACGACTCGTTTTGCTTTGGTTTCAATGGCCGAAGCCGCGCGATTCCTTCTCTTCTTAACCTCGTGTGTGATTCAATGAGTCTCATGGGGTTTGTGTATCAACATCAGCCCTCCTCTCTTCCTTCCTGGACGCACTCTTCTCTCCACGATTTACACAAGTCTTTGCGTAACGCGTGCACCACAAAAACCCGAAGACCACCACTTTTTGCCCTTAACCCATGTTGCCTTACATGCCGGATTATTACGTCTGACGTCGGGAAGGTTTAAGACCGTTCGCTGGATAAACGATCCTGCCTTCGTAGTTGAAGTAGTAACTCGCGGTTGTAACTACTCGACAGCGAATGACAGACTCGATAGCCAATAAAAAGGGCTAAAAGGTACGCCGATTATTTGTCCTGTTGGAATTATGATTGGGGGGATTTTTTCTCGTCGAAAAAAATTAATGGTCTACCGATGGTCAATGGTCATCGACTCTGCAACATTGAAATGCGGAAATTGAGAATGCGCGATGTCGATCGTTTTTTGTGATTTCTCGATTTTGGTTCCATTTTTATTGAATTGAAGAAATAAAGGGTTTAATGAATATATCTGGTTTTTTATGTTTTCTGTTTGGTTGTCGTTTTTTTTCTAGGTTATTCTCAATTTTGCAGAAGGGGATTTAAACGCGAGTCTCTTCAGGGTAAAATAGTGAGTCACTTCAACAATGTTTGAGTGTTGAAGGGTCTTTTTCAGTGAGTCGGGGATTCGAGGTGGTCGTCGCGGTGCCACTCGTTCTCCTAGACCACCATAGCCGTGACCAAAGAGACACGAACATCGCCGCAGACGTTGATGATGAATAATCCACCGGAACCGGTAACGCTTTATTCCGGAAACGTCTGTTGGCATCCGCCAGGGAAGTTATTGTTATGCAACCGCATTGCCTTGACTCGGAATGATATATTCTTCGTTTGTTCATCTCCGGTTCATTTTATTATTGTCAAACCGCATTGTGCCCATTAACTTCAGAGGATAATGTCCACAACAAAATGACCTTGCCATTTTTAAATGAAAAAAAAAAATCTAATCGACAAAATCTTCTAAATTACAAAATAAATTTGATCTCTAGCGCAAAATGTCTATCAGTTTTCGAGATACTGGCAATATTCCCTTTCATTTTTGATATTCTTCAGGTTCTTCTTCAGCTTCTTCTCTTCCTTGTACTTCAAGATTTTTTAAGAATGACGAAAAAAATTATTCTGTTATCCATTGTCATTTTTATGGTTTGGGATATTTTGGTCACAAATTATTTTGTTATGGCTTCATGAATCTTCGAATGAAGAGAGGTCTTCAGGGTCTACGAAGTAAGATGCGTTGGACTTCCCTTCGTGAATGACTCTCACTTTCTTTATTCTTTAACCGAAGCTACGCTTAGGAACGAAAGCAATTATCGATGGTGTCATGGAGAAATGGAGTTCATTGCTACTGGACATTTTGGTTGTGTAAGATGCGTAACACGGAGGAAATTATTCTTGAGTGAGAGGATAATGCGCTCGTGACCTTCGGAGACCAAGGATCCTAATGCTGCTCGAGAGCTGCTCCAACCGAGCCACTGTTTCCTCTCACCAAGTGCACCAGCGAGCACCTTCATCACGTCGGTGAACGCGAAGTGTACAAGCCATTAGATCATACCGTTTTTGCCCTTGTTCTCCACTTCCAACTAACGCATACCATCGGTGAAAGTGACGAGATCTTTTTTTCAACTATCGTCTCACTTTGTGATGCACTTATCCGGTCGCAGCACTTTTCGATGAAGACAGATGCTGTAAAAAGTCCATTTTTAGTACCCTTTAGAAAATGATGTAATTACCTTGCATCCAAGACTTTTTTGTTCGTTTTTGCTTTAATGTGTCAAGGTCAGTGATCCAAGTGACATTCTCCAGAGGATAGAATGGACACAAACGACATTTGTCGCTTTGGTATCCAAAAAAATGGACACAAACGAGAAATGGTTTCACAATTTGAAAAAACAAATGTATGATAAAACTTAAATTTTTTACTTGTGAAAAACCCATTTATTCATAAATTTGTCAATACATAAATTGTTATTGAAAAGCAATTAGAAAAGGGTCATTCGATTTTACGCATTAAAAATGGTCACGAAAATTAAAAAAACGTTTTTTCGGTGGGCAAACTTTTTTTTTTATTCCAGAGAAGCAAATGTCAATGTATTTTCTAAGTTCTGTTGCTCTTTTGTCCAAAAATTATGCCTTATTTTTTCAAAACGGCTTCAGTAATTCAGTAATAAAATTTAAAAAAAATTCCAAGGTCGCTAAAAAAAATTTGCCTACTTAATGCATGTAATAATACATTTTTCAGAGTATTGATGCTATTAAGTCTCTTTACCGTTGCGTTGCTGACAGTATTGAGAGAATACAAGTCGGAGAGAGTCCCGCGCCATTCTTTTTATTTTTCATGACTATGACGGATGAGTTGTTTCACGGATATTCCGCAGCAACGCAAGACGCACTGCCGGGAAAGGAGTAACGAACGTTATTCCCGTCTCAAGGACGTCGAACCGTTTTCAGAATATCGTTGGTACTCGCGTAATACTCGTGAACATTATCCCTACTTCAGCAACTGTATTTATGTCTGTTTCGTATTAAAAAATGTGTCAGAAAAAAAGAGAGAAAAAAAAAACAAAAATTGTTAAAAATATTAACAACATAAGAAGTGACATTTATTAAATTTTTCCTGTTAAAAATTCATAATTTTTATCACAGGAAAAATTATGAACAATCTTTGACAAAAGTGGAATTGCAGAAAAAATTGCACTTTTTAAATTTTCATGTGAAAATTCAATTCAATTTTAGCGTAAACTGTTTTAATTAAATTTTCATTGTTTATCAAATCTCCTTTTTTCATTTTGGCTTTCCCATGATTATTATTCAAAACCAATTTGTTGCACATCATCGATGACGTTGATTGGGGTTCAATATTTCCTCTTGTCGCAAAGTACCCAATATTATTAATAGTTATAATTCATATTAATATCCAATCGTATATGTAATTGAGATGTTTTGTGCAATATGTCCTTGAACTGTTCTTTATTCTCCAAGACATTGTACCTTATATTGCACACATGTGAAAAAACCATGAAGAAAAGCGCCGCGGGGCTGCGCGTAAGATCGTGTAATTTCATATAAATCATTATCCTGTACATAGTAAAGACTGAAAGCCCGCCCAGTATTTCCATGGAAGTCAGAAAGTTGCGTATCGACGTCGGTAATTCAGCCCGTATAATTTACCAGTCTCATCATCATTTTTACGGTCATGTTCTTCAGCATCATCATCAACAATGTATATATATATATACGTATATACATAAACTTGGAAGATAAAAAAAAAAAAAAATAGCAGACACAACAAAATCAAACGAATTTATGGTAGGATGCGATAGATTATCGATCGCGGTTCAATCAATTACCTATTGATCAATAATAATATCGCAATCCGTGCCGCGCGGCTTTGAAGCGAGAAGCGGCATAGAATCGCCTATACATTCGCGTAATCCGCAGCCTTTGGCCCGAGGCTCCGATATCGAATGGTTTTCTTATTTTATCGTTTAATAGTGCGGTATTATTCTGTTTCCCGTGGATGATCTCGTCTATGCATGGATCGGCGAATGATCGAGAGCACAGATCTGACCTCGGGGCACGGATGCGGCCCCGGCACTGATCCTTTTCCCTTGGCGAGCTTTCCGCTGACACCCAATTATCCTCCCAGCTCGACTGGAAAATCGAGAGCGATATCCAATTACTCTGTCGCCCGTGATTGGGAAAAATAGTGCTAGTCGTTCGAGCTGAATATCATTATTATTGTCGTGCACACATAATCAAAGATATCTCGGCATTGGATCGGTACATCAGTGATAATAAAACTGTTGTTGAGTGCAATTGGATCGCCGAGCAGTCTGCACGTTAAGATATGACCATTATTTCCCTTTGTATCATTTCCATCGATGAATCCTCATTTTTTTCCTACAGAATAAACTGAAAAAAAAAATAAATAAAATTGGCAAAGTTGAACGATAAATTAATGTAATCGATAATCAATTGTTAAATTAGAAAACATAAATCGACTTGGATTTTCGGAAAATTGATTATTACCTCGTTATTTCATCGTGGGAATGTAATTAAAATTTTAATTAAATTGTAACTAGTTCAAGGAATTGAGTTTCATTTTAATTGCAATTAAAATGAAGACTGTTACGAAAGGCAATTTGTTTTTTTTTTTATTGTATGAATCTATTAGGTAAGTCAGCTTAACAAGATCAACAATAAAGCATTGGCTGAAGTTGTTGATGAAACTGCGCAGCAGAGATACGTCAAGATTTTTCTGAAGCCGCGCGACAAGGGTGACATTATTTGCATGCTGAAGAACTTTGTCACCTCCGATAGCCTCTGGCGCGTGTGGAGTCCCATCGTGTACCACGCGGCAGACAGCGTGGCATCATCTTCCAATATTATACGTACGATCGGAGTACGTGCACCAATCGTAAATTCCTACTGACGCAATCGCCGCTCAATTACAAACAGTTTCATATATTACTTGATTCCCAGTGTGGCCTGTTTGACCCCCTCGTGCAAAGCCCAGCTGTCGTCAACTCTCTTGTCACACAATTTATGGTTCTTGCTCTATTTTGCATTCCTACCACCCGAGAATCGGTATGATACCCAGTAAACGGAATGTTATTTGATAATAAATTAATTAGACGGGGGAGCAGATGCGCGACCCTTTGTTTTTCGTTCCTCGCCACGTCGACAATTGTTTTCCTCTTCGTGTTCAGTCCAGAAACAATCTTCCAGAATTTTCCTCTTCCTCATAGCCGACATTACAGTTTTTCGGTAAATTTATCACCATTTTTCCACTTTTCAAAATGAATGCTAAATTACGCTGTTTTTCCATGGGTGACACGGTCACCGGGTGACTTTACATTCGGTGACAATTTTTCTCATGGTGACTTTGGAAAACCCGTGGCCACCGGTGACTTTCTCGGGTGATTCACTTCCACTTTAGATCACCTTTCTTCGGTGATCTTTTTTCCGGACAATCTCAATTTTCCGTCACCTTTTTTTCGGTGACATTTATCCTGGGTAATTGTTTTTTTTTTTTGTTTCTCCGAGTGCCTTACATCCGGTGACTTTTCGGATACAAAGTCACCACCCCTCGTATATGGGGCGTTTCGTGCAAATTCCGTCACCGCGCACTTCCGAATCCCGCGTCTCCTTCTCGCAAGCTACAAAATGGCTGCCTCTACGGATTGCTGAAATGGCTTCCGCGGTCTCATATCACCAGGAGCCGACGTGAAGTATCGGTACACGAGTCCACAGAAACAAACGCTCGTATGAATTAGCATCTGATAACCGGTACCCAAGCCACAGGTGTGAAATGTAGCGGTGCAGAGCATACAACAATGGACCAAGCCGCTCGTGACTTATAGCAACGCGAACATTTTACCTTTCAACGTTGCGTGCACCGATACACGGGAATGCTGAATTCAGTGTGTGCATATGTACGCGTACACGTGTCTTAGGAAGCCAAGGGATCCGTAAGGATCTCCTCCACACGAAGCATCGCTCGCTATTTTCTCTATGAAATAACTGGAGAACGCACGTGGGCAGCTCTCGCGCGATTATATTGCGATCGCGAGTCTCGATTGCGAAAAGATATTATGAGCAAACGTGTGCACCAACAGAACGTTCTCGCACAAGTGTGTGACCCCTTTTCATATGGCGTCTATCCTGTTAGTGAGATATGTTGAATTTGCAAGTTCCTCCAGTGCAACGTATGTGCAAGTGAGAGGTGGACGAAATTTAGAATGGCATCTGGCGAAGGAGAATTTCAAGCCTCCTTCAATTTTCAGAGTTAGATAAAATGTTTTTTAGTGTGTAAAATTATGTGTTTAATTAAAATAATAATTAATAAAATAGTAGATATTTTTGTTATATTTCACGATAATTTTGTTATGTTTTTATGTATGCAGAAAATAATTTTTGCAAAAATGTTATTTATTTTGGTGTGAGTAATCTTTATTTTGTATTTTATCAGAGCGGTGATAAAAATTCTGTAAATCATTATTGGAATGCTCGATTGGATATTGTTTACGTATTTGTCCAGAGGAGACTTGGGACTTACGAGTTATCAGCTGATTTTCATACTTTCGATGCAGCCAATGTTCAATGATACGGAGTTCACATTGTTCTTACTTTCTTATCGTGTAATTAGACTGTAAATACAAGTTTTAAGTGATCTTAATTTTTTTGAAACGCCAAAAATTGCAATAATTTCGGGCAAAAATTGTGAATTGAAGTAAAAATGAAAAAAAAAAAATGGAAAATGATAGATTATCAAAAGTTTTAAATTTATTCCATAAATTCCGTTTTATATAATTTCAAATTTATGACAATGCGAAATAAGATGAGAAAGTTGATTTTTTGAGAACGTCATTAACAACTTTTTTAAAGCTAATATTGGAAGAGATTTGGTGATTATTTTGGATCCCTTTATTCTGTGCGGTTCGTTAATCGGTTTTATTTTGTTGGCCTTTAACAGGAAGTAAAAAATAATCGAGGAAAAAAAAGGAATAAAAGGTAAATTGTAGCAGTCGCCGAGTATCCTCGAAACATTCCTTCGCGATTCGCAGCCTCGGGATCAGAAATTCTGATCCCCTTAAACTCTTTTTGCCTTGAAAATAGTTAATCGAACCCGAATGCGGGAGAAATTGGATGCTGCAGTCGAACAAAGGAGCCTCTTCAGCATTTATCTACAGTGAAAGAAATCTTGCCCGTGTAATTTGAACGACTAAAGTCAGCACAAAAAAACAGTATGTTGATTAATAGCTTCTTCATAGAGAAAGCTTTGAAAAGAATAAAAAAGCCCATAAACTAAAAAAATATCAATGAAATATTAACAGAACCTCAAAGATAAAAAAATATTTCATAAACAAATCGCACTATTCAAATTAAAATATACATGTTATTCCCCGCCGACAGCTTATAATCCACACAACAACAATTATCAACAATATCAATTAACATCAACCGCTCAGCTCATTTACTAATTATCCTATTGTTAATTTTAGCAAATTTTTCTTTTTGTTAATAAAATATTGTTGAAAAAAATTCTCTTTTAAGGGATAAAAACATGTTCCCCAAAAACATTGATACAAAGAATGGAGGGGGGAAAGAGGGGAAGAAGAACGTGAACCAGAGGACAAGATGCTCTTTGGACGAGTGGAGAGAAAGACCGGTGCGTATATAACCGAAAGAGAATCAAAAGAAAAAGAAGCGAAGATTGAGCTTGTGAAGAGTGGAGGGGAGAGGTGAGAGACGAGAAGAAGAAGAAGCAGAAGAAGAAGAAGAAGAGAACATTAGAGACGGCCTTGGAAAGAGCCTTGCAAGGCCGTCACGGTTACCTGTGGACTCGGTGCAGCGCCTTCGTCTCAGCCCGCTGCACCAGATCTCACTCGACTCTCGCGAGTTCACCGGCAGCAGCACAAGAATATGAGACACGAATTGATATGCAGAAAGCCACGCGTCATCAGACAGTCTGATACATAGCTAAAACGCATTCTACCGTGTACTGCATGTTGTTACTCCTATATATCGATATATATTTATATAAATGATGTGTCCATGATATATGTCACATATCAAGCATTCCCTGTCAATTCAGTCCTACCCTTTCAGTCCCTACCATCGCAGGACTGGATAATTAATCTTGATATCATGAAAATAAAAATATGTACTGTACGCGATTTTTTTTACATTTTTTAATTAAAAAAAACAATTTTATTCAAGAAAAAAAAAACGATAGTGAAATTAAAAGTTTCCACATGAAAGTTGCGATTTTTTGTGAGCTTTTCAATGTGATATTTTTTTAAAAATTTTACATTATGGAAGAAAATTATGTAGAGTGCTTTTTGGGGTACTTTGATATTACTAAATATTGGGCAGATCTGAGATGGTCGAAAAATAAAATCGGTGAGTTGACAGAGAATGCTGTATATGTGTATATGATGTGCTCATGATATCTCGCTGTTGTCGAGGGATCAATTTCAGTATCGACATAGAACAACCTTCGTGAAGGCTGAATCACCGAGTTCTTCCACCTCAGCCGGAACGGCCTTGTCGATCTTGAGAACATTTGACACGAGATGCAGAATCATTTTCAATGATCCGACAGTGATTGAGAGGAATTTATATATGGACTGTAAGCTCGGGATGAAATAATAAAAAATTGGCTTATATTTATAGCAAGTATCGAGAATATCATTTGAAGATTAGGCAAAAGGAAAAAATTGTATCAGTGACTGTACAAAAAAAGTCGTAACAACTAATTTAAAAAAAAATAGTTCTGAACATAAACGACTGTCATTATATAGTATATTTAATTAGAATAAAAAAATTATATATGGGATAATTATTTCCATAATGATAATTTCATAATTCGATAATATTAATTTCCATAATAATAATTGAATAATATTAATGTTATTGTAATATTAATATATTATAAATAACGAGTTCATAATGATAGTTTAATATTTTAATGATATTGACATAAATAAATGCTGGCACAATGGATTTTATTACAGCATTGAGTTTTGGAAAAAAAATGTCTGTTTGTGCGCAGCGTTGAATGAAAATGATAAACTGGCCCTGGCAACTATTGATCTCAAAGTATGTTATACGCATTAGCAATATAACCTTGCCAAGGTTATCAATAATCCGCTTATCACGAGAGATTAGAAATAGAATGAGACTCAAGATTCCACGCGCTTCTTCAACAGCCATTTTTGTACCTGTATGTCTTTGGGATTTTTATGACGACGACAACAGGAAGGCGCAATTACACATTTGTGGGCACAGGTGGTAATGTTACCAAAAAATAAACGACCATTTTCGGTACTCTGCAATCGGAGCGACGTATATTTAGTATTATAATGAGAAACAATTTTCTCGATATACAGTACGTTGCATAAATTCAATTTTTTTTTTTTTTTTCGTGAAATTTTTGTTGTTATCACTTTGATCTTTTGAACATAAATTTCGTCAGATAGAATTTTGATTATACGTATTTTGGTTCTTGATAGAAAAAAAAAATTATAGGAGAAATAAATTGACTATTTTGATCTTATAAATCCAAAAAATATTTTTTTCCATCAAAATCATATTTTAGCACTTTGAATTTTTTTTACAAATAGTGCGTAACCGGATGTGTTTGTATATGCGTGCAACGCTTGAATAATTAAATTCTCCATAAGTTAATAATAGGCTTATCAGTCATCACAAATATGGCGGGCAATTAAGGCAATTACGCTATCCTGTTTATTAAAATCTACGCGTTAATTGGAACACCTGTTCAGATTATGAGAAACTTAAAATGCAAATTTCAATAAGTCAAAGATATTCAGTATTAAATTCAATTGAATGATTGCAAAATGGGAAAAATATTTTCCCACGTTTATGAATTCGTGATAAATAAAATAAAATAGAAACTAAAATTCGTACCTGGTATTCTCAAAATTAATCGTCCAAAAAAATCATCAATTATTTCCAAATCGACAGCAATTGATTAGAAACTCACGAAGCACGTGATCAGATATCGATTACAAATATCGATCTCCTTGAAACCCTTTGATTTTATCGATTGAGTAATGAGTATCCCTGACCTCTTTTAATATATATTACAAATATATTACATATACATAATTTATTGTAATAGTGTCAACAATGGGCATGAAAAAAATTATCATCCTATTCATTATCCAGTCTTTCCAGACTGGATAATAAAGCATCGCTTACCTGAGCACTCAATAAAAATTATTCCGCAACAAATTCATTTGTTTTCATGCGCATATTTAAACCAACTTATGAATAACACTGTACATCGTGAAATTCTTGTCCCCGTGTCGCTGTCCTTGCCGTGACAATTCCAGTGAATTTCCTGTCGAGCTTTGTGTATCATCACAACGCCACGTATATTATTTATTACCATCGCGCTCTCATATTGTTGTCCGGGCGACTAAACGTCGTGGAATGCGACGATTATGCTCTTTTCTCAAGAAATTCCAAGCGACAATAGTTCAACTGCGGAGACTGAATATATATGTAAGAAAAAAAAAAAAAAAAAAGTGCACGACACGTGCCAGTAAAGATGTTCATATTTACCTTATATATTCCAATGGTGTTGCGTGTAAACCTGTTTGAATCCATGAACGGAAAGAACTATATATTTTTTCTTTTTTTTTTTTTTTATAAAAAAAAGAAAAATGTTCAGAATAATTTTTCGATTGAACGTCCGGTGGGTCCTTATTTGGGACTTATGGAGGGCCTTTTGTTGGCCGTCGACGGTGGTCCGATGCAAGAGATAGCGACCGTTCTATTGTGCCTACGTGGAAAGTTATGCAGCGACTCGAGAGATGTGCCTATCCCACATCGAATCCCGTGAACCTTTATTTATCATTTTTCTTTGACAACCGACGTGTCTTATTCTTCTCATTTTCACCGAAAAACATCTTGATTAATTTGATGAAAAATCAAATTGCATACAACGTTGGAATTTCAGGGAAGAAAATGTCGAAAGTTGAATTTGTTGAAACTGACATTTTTAGACAAATTAATGACAAATCTCATTGAACTTTTTTTTTTTACAAATGAGAGACTTTATCAAATTTAAAAAATAGATTTGATGAAATTTGCGAATTAATTAAAATCGTACATTTTAATTTTGCCGAAGGGAAACAAATAATGAGTTTAAACAACTTTGTTCTTTTTAAATAGGAAATTCACTCGTTTTTCAGTGATTTCTCTACGTTCAAGCATGAACCTCTTAATACACCCGAATTTCCGGAGCATCTCGAAACTCAATTGCATCTGAGAAAAAGATTTATTAATATTCCACGCCTCACAAATTTCGATAAAAATGCAATAAATCTACAGCTCGAGTTGACGAGGTACATACCAGTCACTGCGACATTTTCCGTCTCGCACTGTTGAAGCATTAATTCAATTTTTATCGTACATCATTTATTTCCGACATCATATTTCAACGTTCGATATACGTACGTCCAGTTTTCTGTCACTGTTCTCGAAAATAACGTTCCAAATTCCAACCGTACTTCCGTTATCGACGTTCCATAAAAGCCATTTTTTATATCTTATTTATTCAACAAATACCGAAAATATTTTACACCTATTCCACAACAAAATAATTTTCAATACCTTAACCAATCTTCAAATAAAAAAAATAAAAAATATAAATTTTTTCAGATATTTAAATTGCAACCCTCAATATTTTCCCCATAAATAATCATAACTATCCAAATTACTCACAAAAAATTTCATAAAAATTGTCGTTGCTTTTCAGAGTTGGAAGAATGACACAAAAAATCGGGGATGAAATCCAAGAGGCCCCAGGCCCAAGGGACCCTGCTCCAGCTGGCATGGAACGCCCCATATATAAATAACCGTAGCACGAGTCACGTAACGTGTTCGCTGCGGTACCTGGAAACCATCTGGTGTACCAGTTACCCAGGTGTCTTCCGTACTTTGAAATCCTCTGGTAGACGTATATATATATATATATATCTTGTTCGGTGTACTTAGTGTATATAGCAATGCAAGACTCTTGTACGCACTAACATCTAACAAAGCGTTACGCATACACGTCGAAGCTACGAGGGAGACGTATCACGTTTTCCTTATCGGAGTGTGACGTCCGCAAGGTCGTCAAACGCCCTCGTCGATAAATCCTCTTCCTCCCCTCCCTCCCCCTCCTCCTCTTCATGGTCTCCATTTTTCTGGGTTTTTATCATTTTATCAATTCTGGTGCAATTGTCATTTTTTATTTTTATTATTGTTCTCAGCAATCGGTGAAAAAGGAGTTTCTGAAAAAAAAAAAAACGTAATCCTGGGACGATGATGAAGAGGATGATGAGGATGATGATGGTGGTGGTGGTGGTGGGGTGATGCTTCGTCACTGCGCTGCGTAGAGGTCGATGATCAGGAGGAGGCGGAGTTGTCGGACCGCTTGGAACACTTCCTGGTGATCGAGTATCTAGACACTCGTTGAAAGCTGCGAGCTCTCGCATCACGTTCCTTATTATTTATGGTAATCATGTTACCGTTTCCGATTTCGAAAAAGTTCGTAGTTGGATGGAATGGAAAGCTTGTATCAATTTTCGAAATTAGACTTGAAATGGCCTTTCAATTGTTAATCATGCGAGCGTAATTGAGAAAAAAAATAAAGAGCTGATTAGAGAATTTTTTAATCATTAATTTTTACAAGGATAATTGAAAAACAAAATTAATTATTTTTTTCAGTGCACTTTTGTGATAAGAAATCTACGATATTCTCTTGTAATCTGTTTTATTGTATTTGTAGATTTCATGAGCAGTGGAGAAAATTGTTTAATTGACATTTTTATACGATACGCGTAATCGAAGTTGCGAAATTCATTTCCGTATATACGCCGATAATCAATCGGTCACAGTTATAAATAAAATGAGAAGAAATAGGAGGTAAAAAAAAGGATTCCATGGACGAATGCGTGGAATCGTACATGGCGCCAATGTGACGGTATCGCCCTTAGGTCTGCTTGCTGCACTCGTCTGTTTAATTGGATTTTCTTGCGCCAAGTCCGTGAGACGAGTGCGGGCTATTAACGTCAGTGGAATCGGCGCCTGTCGTGTGTCAATCTAATTCATATCCAATAGACGATCCTCGCTAAGTGTTGTAGTACATCACATACACTATAAAATGGCCCCTATCCACATTATACGAGGCATTCCCCGTCACTACTCCCCCTTTTTCTTCGTAATCATTTTTTTCTCAATTAACCACATTTTCTATTTCACTGTAAATTTTATATAACCTTTATCTATATATAACAAAACCATTAAAAAAATTAGCAGACTCAAAAATTTGTATTCCAGGGAGAAAAAAATGTTCGAAATTTTTTTTGTTCATTTATTTTGCTCGAAATTTTATATTACATTGGGTTATTTCAAGGAATTTTTTTTTCTAAAGCTCTAAGCACTTTTTAAATTATTTTATTCTTTTGTTCAGTCAATTTTTATTTATTTTTCTTCATTTTTAATATTTAGGCCTTCAACAGTACCTTTTTTTTTTAATGGTCGATAAATTGACGTAGAATGGCTCATATATTTCTTATACAAAACGCATAAATACATACTAATATTATACACACGCGGAGGACTATTTTTAGTATTGGTTAGAGCAAAGCAGTGGAGCAGCATGAAACGTTCGCGTTCCCATCGGATGCAGGGAATGACGATTACAAGGATAGAACGCGAGAGCTAGACGAGCGCATAGAAGGAATGGCACACGCGTTGAACTCTCCTAGCTGGAATAAAACTGTTGCTATACGAGTTCTCGGCTTCTGCGGCACGTTAATAGTCGCCCGTCTCTATAATACCTACAATTCCGCGCTGAACTGTGCTGCACCACGTAACAGCGTGTCTTCTCTCGGGCGCGCGTCAGCTTACACACGGTGTCTCGTTCTCGTGCTCGCCTACTTTTTACAATGCGCTTTTGCTGTGTGTAATCCATTCCAGGAACCGATTCAAAGCCGGGTTACATTCTTTACGCTCTAAGAGTTGCGAACGCTTCCATATCGTATATTTATAAGGTTAACAAATGAGGAGCACGAGGTAAAATGGTCCACCGAAAAATATTTGAAAGTCCAAAAAAAATTTTGTCGAGCTTTTTTTTTTATTCTCACATTTACACCTCATCAAGTACATATCAAGCATAATAAGCCTGCAATTTTGGCACAATTTTGGTTAAAAGTCAAACTTTTGGGCCAAAATGGTTAACAAATTTTATTGTTCGATGGCTTATTTTTTAAATAATGTAAAAATAATCGGTACTTAAGAAAAAAAATATACAATGTCCAATGTGGGTGTAGTTTCAAAAAATTTCGAAAAGTCGCGAAGAATTTTTTCAAATTATTCAAATTTTCACCTTAAGGCCAATACTATTTAAAAAAAATTTTTTATTATTGAGTGACAAGTCCAAAAAATCATTTGCTGAGGGGTGGCCCATATATGTATAGTGAACACACAGACGTTCATGCACAACATTTTCTTCTCTCGAATAAAGCGGGTAGCAGTATTATCGCAATTTCTCTGCGTGAGGTGATAATCGAAGCCCCGTAACCAGTCGCGCAGCGAACGTTCGCACCATTTGTGTAGCGGTGTGAGCTATCGGAAGACGCCGTACGGTATAGGAAATATTCTTTGGAGTTGCAACTAAAAGCCAGACTGCAACAGTGCTTGCAAACACAAACACCACAAGAGGTCTCGAGATTTCCATAACTAGTACCCCGGCCGGTGCATCGGCTCGCACTGTCCGCACTTCAGTGGACAGTGCATCGAGCTACCGCAATTTCTTTGCGTCTTGTAATACCTTACTTCGTATTGTACATCTGCTGTACATACGATGCGGTCGTTGTACTTGTATCCTGCTGCCCAACGCTTTACTTGTATTATAAGATTCACGTGCATCTTCGGTATTCGTTAGCAAAGTAGCTGAGCTGATACATGAGCATATTTTATTATTATTATTATTGAAGGAAACTTTTTATTTTTTAATTCAATTAATTTAATTAATGCGAAAAGTCGCATTCTTTTCCGAAAAAATATAAGCCTCCTTTTTATTTCTAAAACAGATAAAGTCTTATAAAATCAAAATTTCCTCAAGAACAATAAAAATATTTCGGCAAATGTGAAAAAAAAAATTATCTTATAGAGTTAGCAGTATTATCACTGCGGTGATATGTTAATATTTAGAATTTCTTCGTCGGGTAACATGGTCGTCGAGTTCGAAGCCCGGCTGCAGATGCAGTGTCACTAGTTATGCAAGTTTTCCGTAGCCTGACGTCGACGACCAGTTATTCGTCGGTGAGTTGGCTGCTGGTTTATCCGCATCGGCTTTATGCCGCCGCCGGTGGTGCTGCTCGTTGTTGGTTGGTCGCCCGGTTGGTCCCCAGCGCCTCCGGTCGACGCGCTCTCGTGCGAGTACATGTATACATACGTATAGTCTCTTATACACATTATATACATACACACATCGCGTTCTTCCCTTTCCCTCTCCCTTCCCCTCGACGCAGCGTCTCGCAGGGCCCCACAAACTTATGCGAGAGCGCGAAGACAGTCCCTGCGCGGGCCGTGAGTCCCCGCGCGTGCAGCGCAACCGAGCGCGCGCGCTCAGAGCGAAGTAAGAGAACGTCCTTGCAAGGCCACGACGTCGTCGGGCGCCGACGCCCAAGCAGCGTCAGCGGCGGCAGCAGCAGCAGCAGCGGCAACATCGAAGTCAACTCGGTATAGCCCGTGCAACTCTTTTCTCCCTCTTCTTCATGGACACTCTCATGTATCTTCCTTCCTTTCGCAGTCTTTCCCCCTCTCTCTCGCCCATTGGCTCATACTTCGAGCGATTCCGTTTCTTTCTCTCGCTGGCATTAGCACCGGTCTCTTCCTCTTTCCTCTCCTTTCCGCTCGACGTCTCTCCGAGACTCGCTCCTTCTCGATTATTTGTCTTGGCATTTGTCTTCGTTTCGTCCGAACACTTCCCCTTCGTTGTAGTCCGAGCGATTCTATTACTTTCTCTGGATTGTACTGGGAATCGCCTTGCCTTTCTCTCCTTCATGTCCTTTTTTTGGTTCTTTTGCTCTTCTTCAGGTACTGATGGAAGATTTTCTTTGGACACTCCCATTTTTTTCCCTTCGATTTCGTAGCCTTTTCTCTTCATCTTTTTTTCCCTCTTCTCGATTTCCTTTGCCCTCTTCCATCATCTCTCCTCCTCGTCGTCTCCTTTCCTCTTTCCCTCTCTCTTCGACATTCTCCTGTCCTGTTCTCCTCTTTGGTACGCTCTCCATCCTCTTCTTCAGTGAAATTTCCATCTTCCCTTCTCTCTTCTTGCCTTCCGCCTCTTCTTCTTCTTCGCCACTCCAGCTTATCCTTCCCTTTCCTCGCTGTTTCTTGGCCAGCACCGCACTGCCGGTTTACATGGCGTAACGACCTGCCATTTCGCTCGGTCGCTCCCTCGACCGCCTCAACAAACTGTCATATCATCTATCCCGGTATATAGAAGACGAGGACGAGGATGAGGACCGAGCTCTGCATTCCAAGAGGCGCTCTCCCTCCGCACGACGAGGACTCTTCAGGGCCCGTCGTATAACCGAGAGAGCCGCGCTCATCGCGACCGCCCACCTGCCCCGCTTCGCTCTTTGTCCGCTCTGAAGATATCCTCCTAGAATGCAGGCCCACTCTCGCTCCCAAGCTGTAAACTCGCCGGGTTCACTCTTTCCACTGGAAACCTCTTCTCCCCCAACCTCCTCCCACCCTTTACCCGTTGCTTCCTCCTTCTTTCCTCACCGGTACCGCGACTCCACTCGACTCGTTCCTCGGCACCCTTGTAAAAGTGCGATTGGCACGCTGGAAGACGTTACTCCCGTGAAGATTTTATCTCGTGGGTAGTTCGCCACGGTCCCGTGACGTTGCACAATCCTACTCTCGCCCCGAGAGCCACAAGCAACTCGTTCCCTGTGGATGACGCGCTCCATACTCTGTCTCTTGGTGTGTATATGTGTATGTACGTATGTATGTATGTATGTATGGATGTATGTATGTATGTGTATGCATGTATATGGGCAATCGTCTCGTTTTACAGGAAGCGAGTTTGTTCAGGGGATCCGTGTGTAAATACGAGGATGCGGTGATCGTGGAATGTAAGAGGATAATAAAACGATCGATGATATAATATGGGGTATATTCTTGGGTTTTGTGATTTTTTTTTTTCATTTTTTTATTTGTTCTTGCAGGTAATAGGGATTAAAATTTCGACAAAATTTTGTAGGTTTGTTTGCGATTATGTAGGATTTGCAGGTTATTTTCGAATTGAGCTTAAGTTTCCGTAGCTGGAGAATTTTTTTTTTTTTTTTTTTTTTTTTTTTCGTGCAATACTTTCTCTCTTTACGTTGAAACATTTTATCGTTGTTATGGACGAGTTATGAACATTTCCTACCGTGATTTCGCCGAGTTCATGATATGAGAAAATCCATGCGAAGTTGTTCCCAGATCAGTGATTATGTTTCGCTCCACCGTGATGAGGTTTATTATGTAAAATCCGGTTTTCCTGGATTCCTGGAGAACGAATGAAAATTCCAGGTACTTTTACACCTGACATTACCAAAATGGCGTGTTCGTTAATTTTGTAAAAAAAGAACGCAAAAATATTTATATCATTATTATCTGTAAATATATATTTTTTTTAATTAAATTTTTCCAATATTCCTATGATTTTCAAATCAATTACAATTCAATTATCATGCCGAATTTTCTTGTCGCCCAATCAATTAATTCCCATTGTAATTAAATCACAGTCCCATTTCTTTTTCACTTAAAAAAAAATGTTTTACCTGTGCAGAAAATCCAATGAAAATTGACGAATGAAAGTCTCGCGTATTTCCGGAGTCGCTTTTTTTTTCTTGTATTTGAAGAATGACGTATTTTTTTTAATTGCATCTTTCCACTGTTTCTCAGGTTTTCAAGTCAATTACATTTTTAATTGCCAGATTTCTTGTCTAATTAATTGAATTCACTGAATTTCCGCTCGAATAATTATAGTACATATTTATTTGTGAAAAAAAAAAAAAAACAAAAACGAAATTGGTTTTTCCTTCACAGGATGTCAATGCCATAGAATGCATCCGGAATCGTTGCTGAAGAGCTGTCCGTGTCGAGAATTTATTCTCGGTGATGTTATACTGTGGTCAGATTGTCGATGTCCTCTTGATTCTCGCGAGTGCTCCGCAAGAGGATGCTCTTGTATCGAAGGAACGCGTTCTCGCATTTTCTCAAGACGCGCGCGCGCGCGCGCGCTCGTCTCCCTCGCTTCGAATGACAAGTTTGCGAGACGCTCGGCATTTATCTCACAAGGCGCGCGAGTCTGGGCAGAGCGCGGCGTGAGACGAGCTGCACTATGCGCACAAGTGAGATTCGCTCTGATATTAGTCAGCGCCAATCGAATTGACGCACACCCCGCTGCGAGTGCATTGCATCTTACGGACGTTTGAATTTTAGCGATGCAGCCTACGATCGACTAGCTTTATCCTACTGACGTCTCTGATCGCTGTGTTCCGCGAGGTAAACGTGGGAACGAGATCTCGGGGAAGGCTTCGCAACGTCGTTTTCTATATCCGAGCACAGCTTCGGGCGATATTTACTGGACGACAGATGCAATGCACCATCGGACTTCGGATACCAAGAATTTTCATTTTTACTCATTTCGAGATGGCGTTAATTTAAAGCACTGAAATTTTTTTAAAAATTCCCCGCTTACAGGAAGAAGCCAAAAAAATGTTTAAGTTATATTTTCGAAGATCCTTGTCTTAGATGCCGAAATTATTATGAAATTTATAATAATTATAAAAATCAGAATTATTATGAAATTCAAAATTATTATTAATATTATTATTATCCTTTTTTTCCCGATAAATCGGAGATATTTGTTTCAATTAAATAAAAACACATAAAAATCATCCAAATTATTATATTGTTACTTAAATTAAAATAAAATATAAATATATAAATACGATATTAAAATGGGGAGCCAGCCCCAAAGATAAATAAATACTCGCCGTAATCTCGTGCATTCCTTTTAAAGATGCAATGGAACGAATATACGGTGAGTGAGTGGCAGTGGCGAGTGAAAGAGAAAGAGCAGCGCGTGTATGCAAGAAGCAAAATAAAAAGCGTCTATCTCGGACAAATGCGAACACGACGCAATGCAGTCGGCCCACTTGCTGAGACGTGCCCCCGCGATTGCAGCGGAGAACAGCAGCAGCGGCAGCAGCAGCAGTGCAGCCGGTTGACTGCACTGCGTGGCGAACGACGCGGCGTGCAATACTCGCGCAAGTGGCAGTGTCTTTGCGCTCAGGTTTTAGCCCATAGCGCATTGAGAGACTCTCGTTGCCCCGTGTGGGCGCTGGGCTCAATCACTCGAGCTGCCGGGTGCCTTTTCCTGCTGCCACTTCCACGTTTGTTACAGCAGCCCATTTCGCTGCATCCAGCAGCGCGATTCATTCAAATCGCAACGGGGTTATAAATAGGCAAACTGGTATTTAACGCGAGGGATTAATATTTCATGGGTTACCAAGCGAGACAGCCACTTCGACTATTGCCACCGGCTCGAGCTGCCGTTTTCCGATCCTGCTCCACCGCCTCTCGTCCACCTCTGCCAAACGCAACGAAAGTCCTTCGTGGGTTGGTCAAAGCGAAAGCTCTCCCCGCTTCCTGTAATATCCTATCCATCGCGCAATATACACGATTTGTTTCACCGCTGTTGAGTTGAGGAATGACGATACGAACATCAGTTGACATTTGGAATTATTTTTTATTGGAATAGTTTTTTTTTTGGTTGAGCGGTTTTTACTTTGATTTAAAATGTTGAAGAGTAATATCGTATTTTTTCAAATTGAACACGTACAATGAAAATATCGGATTTCATTTTTTTTTTTTTTTCATTTTTTGTACATTACTGTGCAAAGATTCAATTTTTAATGACATTGCCATGATTTCAAAGATCGCATAATTATTAATAATCCATGCACTTAAATTTCAATATTCCCCAAAAAAAAACTTACATACCAGTCGACCACCAATAAATATGCAGCAAGTTGAACAATCTCACGAAATAATATACTATACGATTCATACTCTTCGCCCATGAATGAATTACTCAATTCCACGCTAGAATAACACGCACGTTCTGAATGGTCCCGTTTGATAGTCACTCCACTATAGAAACGATCTCACACGTCTAGGGCCATTGAAGACCCCACAAATTTCTTGCATTAATTACCGGCAAATTGTGCAATGCGATTAACAAAATTCATTCACGATTGTGCAAAAGAATTTACGAGTGTTAGACGAAGAAAAGTCCGAGCACTAACACAGCATCCGACACAGTGTCGAGATTTATCAATGGCCTTCCAAGGGAGTATTTGTGACGGCGAGTGTCTGTGTCTAAAATAAAGAAAAAAAATAAAAAACATACCTGAGAAACTGAGCCAAGAGGCTTCGACCAAGTTGGAGGTTGCGCCTTCATCGCTTATAAGGTCTGGTCGCAACATCTCGAGACTGTTGTTTTATGCGAGCTTCACTCCAATGACTGGTACACAGTGAGGAGAGGCTCTCGCTCTTAGTATGAAAGAAAGCCGGTGGGAGGAGGGAGGGGGGGGGAGAAAAATAAAAAGGGTTTTTATTGGACTCGATGTTTATGTAGGATTCCTCTGAAAATTTACGACTGTGGACGCGCCCACGCTGACCGAGTGGCGTGCGCGGGAAACTTGGTTGCAATAACGCACCATTCCCGTATGGTTTGAGAGTTACGGAGTGGCTCTAAATTACCCGAGGGATACCAGGATGGTTTATTTATTGCGGCACGACGTTGAGAAGGTTCATTGCGCGCGGCAACATATTTGTTTCTGTGTCGCGTGTTGAAGACGAGGATCGGATGGTTGTTGCACGGATCGTCCAGGTGATTCTTAAGGTGAACAACTTTTTTGAGCAGCCACGGGATCACCGATGGCAAAAGCAATCGGGCGCGACAGGTATGCGGTCTGCAGGAGGCAGCGCTACCGTCCGCGGCTGAAATTTCTGAATAAGTTCAGTGAATGGGTTCCGTTACATCGCTCGCCGCTGTCACCCAGAAATCTTGGGCTGTGTTCGAACCGTTGTGAGCGTAATTGTTTTCGGGGCTCGAAATATCCTAGCGAATACGGCGAATACGCTTGCGGTATGTTGTGTCACGATGTACGCAGACACTGGAGGCTGACAGTGGAACTTCAAGGTGGAAGATAAGTGGAGTTTCGTGTCGTCGTTCGGCGAACGCAGGTGTCGCGAGATGTGGACTTGGAATACCAGCGCAGAGTCGAAACTGTTACTGGGACTTGGATTCCGGTTGATGGAATTGTCATTTTCGGTTCAACGAATAATACGTTGAAATCGGATTTTTTAAATTAAACATTGATCATTTGAAAGTTAGGAGACTTGAATGTTAGGAGATTCGGGCATTAAGAGACTTGTTCGTTAAGGCACTTGGACATTAGGAGACTTGGACATTTGGAGACTTGGATATTTGGAGACTTGGATATTTGGAGACTTGGACATTTGGTGACTTGGACATTTGGAGACTTGGACATTTGGAGATTTGGATATTTGGAGACTCGGATATTTGGAGATTTGGATATTTGGAGACTTGGATATTTGGAGACTTGGATATTTGGAGATTTGGATATTTGGAGACTCGGATATTTGGAGACTTGGATATTTGGAGACTTGGATATTTGGAGACTTGGACATTTGGTGACTTGGACATTTGGAGACTTGGACATTTGGAGATTTGGATATTTGGAGACTCGGATATTTGGAGATTTGGATATTTGGAGACTTGGATATTTGGAGACTTGGATATTTGGAGATTTGGATATTTGGAGACTCGGATATTTGGAGATTTGGATATTTGGAGACTTGGATATTTGGAGACTTGGATATTTGGAGACTTCGCATTTGCGACACAACCCTTCCGCAGGGTCAACGATCTCCCCATTTCCCACTACCGTAAGAACCTCAGGTGATTCTCAGAATAGAGATTCCCCCGTAGAAACAACTAAATCTCCTAACGGCTTGCGTCCTATCTGCCTTCAGAATTTCCTCTTAACTATGGGCAGCTCTTATCGTTTTGCTTAGAATCTTGACATTGATAGCCTCCTCACTCATTACTCGACACTCTCTCGCTTCAACACTCGGATATAAAACCAAGACACCGAGTGTCGAAAACAGCTTAAACCACCATCTCATTTTCTTCAACCTATAATACCACTGGAATAACCGACTGTGCATTCTCCACTACCAACCACTACCACCTATTGGCTCTAGGCCTCTCAAACCTCCAAACACATACACACACACACACACGTGCTGGCTACTGCTGCAAATATTTTCATGACTCGGCAACCGGCCAGCGCGCGGTCACTGATCGAACCGAGCGCACTGCGTGCAGCCACCTGAACGCTTTAACTTTTACGGTTTAATAAACGAGCTCCCTGGCACTTAGCTGTGTATTCATACATCCTATATGCTATCGGTAAGCTCGAGCCCCAAGCAAATCGACTGTCTACGTTTCCCACGATCTCTCTCTGTTGCCTGTTTAATTGTTCACTGTATCCAATCGATAGTATCGATTCTCTCGCTTTCGCCGAACGATACCTGCCCTCCCGTGCAATGACTTAGCTTTTATATTTTCTGCTACCGCTGAGCGCACTATTGCAAACGGCATTCACACAGGTGGGCTATCGATACATGTCACGAGCCTCTTGGCTACTTTATACACGCTCAAACGTATGCACAGTGACTTATACAGGCAAAAGGCGATACATCGGTAATAGCTGAAGGAGAGATTACGGCGGGTTAATGTGACGCAATCGCGATCGCGCGAGTCTCGAGGGAAAATCTCAGTATCATTTGCAACTCGCTACACGATTATAATACGATTACTCAACCATAACCGTCGATCGGTTGGGCCGATCTTGGGTTGAAATTTTCAGGACCTATCGACATTCGGTTCGGCACAATTTTTCAAATAGACTTCCGGGAATGTTTCGGAAGAATCGGATTTTTTAATCACGTGATATGTGACTTCCGAATTGAGGAAATGTGGTATTGTAATCACGTGACTTGTGACTTCCGAATTGAAGAAATGTGGTATTTTAATCACGTGATATGACTTCCGAATTGAAGAAAGGTGGTATTTTAATCACGTGATGTGTGACTTCCGAATTGAAGAAAGGCGGTATTTTAATCACGTGATTTGTGACTTCCGAATTGAAGAAAGGCGGTATTTTAATCACGTGATTTGTGACTTCCGTATTGAAGAAATGTGTGTGTTTTTTTTTCTTCACCGGTTAGCGACTGGAAAAGCTCGTCCGAGCATTGATTTTTTATTCTTCCGGAAATTGAATTCACGGATAAACCGAACTTAACCATCGTTACGGCGAATTAACGTGATGTAATAAATCGCAATGGTAAATCTGAGCAAACGTTGCGTGGTGTAATTCGCTACTCACCGTACGATTATAATACGATTACTCAACCAAAACCGCGATTGGCCGATCGGCTAAGCCGATCCGATGTTGAGCTCGTGAATGGATTGTAACGTTCGGTTTGGCCAAATTTTCCAGCTGCACTTTCCTCGGCTGATTTCTCTCGGCAATTGCTGGGTGCGCGGATTTATCGCCAGCGGAAAATGAGAGTCCGGCCCAAGTGTGACATCGCTCATAATCGAATTGCGTAAGTCGTGTCCAGCGCCGGTGCAGCGAAATTCTCCTCTCTGTTCGCCGTAGGATACACACCAGTGTTCTTGGACTGGAGAGAGAGAGAGAGAGAGAGAGAGAGAGAGAGAGAGAGAGAGAGAGAGAGAGAGAGAGAGAGATAGAGCTTTCTTCCTGCTCTGATAACCTCCGTGATCCGGATTACGTGGCGAACACCGCGGAGAACGGTTAGGACTGAAAGGGGAATTGCGTGTCTAATAGAATTGTATAGATTCGTGGCTTGAATTCGTACGTGCTCCCGCAGAATCGAGAGTGTACCTGCGGAGAAAATGATCAGTTACATAGTCGCTCATACTTTTTATCGAGTAGATCAAATTAATGCTTCTTTTCCACTTCATTGTGGTATCGGCAAAATCTCGTCGGAAATTTGAACCCTATGACAAATATTCCGAATTTCTATAATAATCGTAATAATTTTTTTTAGATAAAAATTTTTCAAATACAATTTTCTTCAGATTTAGATAGTAATTTTTATTTTTTTGGCTGAATGGCCCGAATATAAGAAATGACACAATAAACTTTTAATATTTCTCATTATACACATTTCATATTATTAATATCAATTTTTTAAAATATTACCAATTTAAAAAAAATTTTATTGTTATTTTTTCATCTGATTAGGAAACTGCTTTCGATTTGTTATCGATGATTCGGTAAATTTGGAGTAAAAACCACACGAAAAAAATTTCTCAATTGAGTATATCAAAGTGGCATTTTAACCATGTGTGTACATATGCCGGATCTGTTATGTGTGACGTAAAGAACTCGACTCGATACAGTTTGTCTTCGTTAGAATTGAGTCTTGTGTAGCTGTACTACAATAGGAGAGAGGGACTGTGTAACAGGAGAGAGAAAAGCGTTTTCGTTCAGTCGATTCAATATAATTGACCATTTATGGTGCGCACCCAATAAATAACGATCTCGCTAAAAGCAATTACGAGGCGTTCGCGTAGCGCCGCAACTATATCGCGCCTCTCTAACTACATACTATCGAAGGACATTATTACCAGCAACTAAATTGATTTACGTGAATCGCAGCTCACCCGCGTCGATTCTAATAATTCCCGGAGCACATATGTAACACGTGTGTGTTGCGGAAATGACTGCACGAGCTACTGTGGCCAGTCCTCTCGCTATCGTCCCTCCCTCCGCCGGTGCAGTAACACAAATAGACTGTAAATTATCGTTTAAGATGTGCGAGCATTAATGTGATGCGAAATCGCAGCATATTGCTTTGGAATAAAGTGCGAAACTGTTATCGCCGATAAATTAGCAATTGTTGTTAATAATTTTCCGCACCAGCTCCACGATTCAATTTTCTAATTAGGTGAATTAAATTATTACTGCAGTTAATTATGCTAATCGTCCGCTTGAATGTTAATCATGAAAATTATTTCGATCTCGAGATATTTCATTAATAATTGAAAGTCGATCGAATTTTATAGATTATTTTTTTCATCGATCAACGAAAACAACGCAATTTCAGAGGTGCATTTGTATACGCATGTCTCATCCTTAATTTTACATCTGAAAATGGTCATACAAAAATTTTTGATACATTTAATTGTGACTATTATTTTAATACTGTGTGATTACGGAAAAATCTAAAATTAAACGAAATAGTTAATAAATTAATGAAACCAAAATGACAAAAATGTTGAATGAAGCATTTTTTAAACATTTCAATTGTTTTCAATTTATCTCCCCCTGTCTCTCAATATTCCATTGCATCACATTAAGCTCTTATTTAATTTAAACAATTACTTTCATTAAAAAAATTCTCAGTAATTCTACTGCCGAGAAAAAAAAACCCTTTGACTCATTTTCGAAAAAAAAATTATTACTCAGTTGATTGACGAAATAAAAAAAGCCAAACTATTTAAAAAGCTCCGGGGAACTCCCAAGACGTTGGGATCTCGTACATTTGAGATTCAACGATAAGATCATCCGACGACATATTCGAAAAAGCGCTCGCGGAGGATCTAGAATAAGTGCCGCATAGAGAGAGAGAGAGAGAGAGAGAGAGAGAGAGAGAGAGAGAGAGAGAGAGAGAGTGCGTCCTCTTATACGTCGGACATATACGATGCGGTGAATCTCAAATTTCATGATGCAAATCTGAGCGCGGTGACACACGCGCGAAGTGGTGTCGTGCGCTGATCGCGAGAGGCCCTCTATATATCCGTTAACGTGCGGCGAACAAGGACGGTGTCGGGCTGAGATCTCTTCGCGAGATCTCTGTCGGGGAATCTATAATTAAGATCGTTGGATGATCCGCGAGCGAGCGAGCGGGTGGCTCGCCCGGAGACAGCGAGCTTACACGACGACGAGTCAAGAGACGAGAGGACGACCGCGTTGTTGCATGGATCTTGTGACGGTCGCGCGTGTGCGGTCTCGCGGCTCTCTCCGCGCGCGCTCAACTTTGTGGATCTTCGATCGATCGTTTGGATCGTATTTCTCGAGCGCGGCCCCGCGTACCCGCTGTTCCTGTATGCTGCAAATTATCCCACTCCATTGTTCATTATTATATGCACAATCATAATTAAGTCATCGACAATTTTTTAGCAATTGGTCGATAGGTCGTAATTTTTTAATAAATTTTTCGATATTGAGAATTTAATTTGATTTGAAAAAAAAATGATTTTTTTTTGAGAGATGTTAGAATTGTTTTTACTGAGTTTCGCAGCTTGAAGAAATAAAAAAAAACATTTACCAAATTTCTCATCTTGTGGATCTGAAGAAATGATTTTTTGAGAAATCAACGGATCTCGATATTGATCGATTGCAAATAAAATAGTCGTTCGCCGAAATGGCGATGGTACTATTTTTCAAAACAATTGCGGAGACGAAACATCAATTTCGACTGAATTTTTTTTTGCCAAAATGGCCAAGAACTCATACAATTTTGCTTCCTCGAGAAAAAATGTTTGTTTAAAAAAGAAGTTAACCCAATTTGCCCACCAACAAAAATGTGAAAAATCCAAAAGTCCCAAAGCCCATAAGCGAAACGTAAATCAGAGTGAAAAGCGGAGGTTAAATAATGCAGCGAGGGGCATTGAATGGCGAGTGCGGTCATCGTCAATAAGATCGCTATCACTGTCATTGAATCAACGCGAGCTCTGTGAGGGTGATGACCGTTAAGTAGATTTCGAAATGCTTAGGTACGTTCTCGAGCTCGTGGAGCGCGATCCGCGGCTTTCCTCGAGAAAGACGCTCGGCACAAAGAGTCGAGAGAAGAGCGGCGACTCTGCACGATCCTGAAGACGAGAGGAACTTCTGACCTCGAGCTCCGAATCGTGATACCTGAAAGGGGAGACCACGGAGCACACGATTAACGACGAGCGTTGCTGCTGAGCGCGCACCATGCGGGCTCTTTACGTCCACCTCCGAAGCTCAATTTCTCCTAACGTCTCTTTCTCTCTTTCTCTGTCGTCACAACAACAAAGCCTTCCTCTCTCTCCCTCTCGAGAGCGCGGCATCCGAGCTCTTATACAAGACTCCTCATACCTATTTGATTCGTGGATCGACGATCCATTAAGCTCTCACGCAATCGGAGTACTACTACGTCGTATCTTAACGTCCGAAGAACAGCAACGTTTGATCCCACTTCTCGGACTACTTAGAGATGCTCTCTTAGACACGCTCTCCGGATGAAACCTCATTGGCAAACCTCTTGGAATTTATTGACGTGCTCTATTGAACGTTTAATACGATTTTCATCGTTAAAAGTGATTATTATTGTTATAATAAGGGAAGATTGTAATTTTTTATTTTTTTTTTATCAAGACACGGGTATTTATTAGATGATCAGGAATTATTTTGGGTTTTCCCTGAAGAGATTAAGAGAAATTCAAGCTGATATTGTAGAATGTAGTGCTCAAATATTTTTGGAAAATTTTTAATTACAGGTTATTCGTTTTGTTTATTATTTTTTGTTGAATTTATTGAATTTGTTAGGGCTAATTAGGGGTGAGATTTTTGTGGATTATGAAAAAGAATATTTTGCATATTTAATTTAGTAATTTTTTATGATATTGTTGCTGCGTTTTTTGATTGGTTGAACTAGGTTATTGTCCTTCAATATTAGCGATGAATTTATTATGTGAATATTGCATCCTGTTGTACACCGTGTTGTAGCACTATATTGTATCTTTTGTACCGTAAGATAATATGAGAGCCCGACCTACATTCTATTTCTCTCGCGGCTGCTACGCTGTTACGGTTTTTCCATTGTTCCGCGACGGAATGAAGTCGCCTGCAGAACGCGATCATATACACTCATCAATTTGCCATATGGCAGAGGCTATCACGTGAACTATATACATATAAGTATGTGGTGACTATGGACCGTCAATGGCACCCATTAATCAAATCATCTTTCGCCCTTCCAGGCCCTTGTCGATCCCTTGAAAAAAATTAACACAGACGTGCACTTGAGAAATCGTTTTTTTTTAAATTACAAATAATTTTTACAAAAAAATTAAAATTTATTTAAAGGATTAGCGCAACTTTTGTTGAATAATTTTGTTATGTTTCTGATTCTAGAATTCATTGTTCGGAATTTCTTAAATAATTTTTCTCTGCAAAAAGACAATCAATTGAAACCGATATTTAATTTTTCAAAATTTCCAATCCTACTTTGTCCGTCCACCGATTTGCGTACCAAATCGATTGGCATTTCCTCTGTCATACCGTAATTAAATTCCGATAGCCGCTTTATTCCCCACCGGCCAATTACCGCGGCTTCATCGCGCGGCAAACTGCCAATCGAAGCTCTACAATTACGGAAATTTTTTTTTCCCGCACATTTTTCCAGACTCCAAGCGCGAGTACTGGAAAAGGAAACGCAGAGCTGGCCATTCAAGAATAATGATAAGAAAAAAATATAAAAAAATGAAAAAACAATTATACGTCAAGACTGGAAGCCACAATAACGATTCATGAGTACATATCTTCGTTATTGGTAGAAAACCGAGAAGATGAGGAGATGAGGAGATGAGGAGATTGCGGGAGAAGAGCCGTAACGAGAAAACGGCGAAAAAAGAAAGGGAACGTAGATCGGAACGTCGGGATCGACGGAAGGTACAGCAAAGGCGCAAAGGGATCTTCCCGAGCGAAGGTCGAATCAATTAATCCGCTTGCGAGTTCCCACATCGACAGCCCGGGTAATTGCACACGGGGTGCTTCGGACTCCTGCGTATTTCCAAGAGTCTTTCTATCTCGGCTCGCCGTCCGCTCGCACACCCAGTACAGCCAGTTTCCGCCGATATTTCCTGCCGCTCTTCTTGCCACTCTCATTAGCGTCGTTTTGTTTTTCACGCGTTCCCGTGAAATATTGCTCGTACGAGGGGCCGCCGCATCGCGGAATAAAACCCCATAGGATTGCAGTGGGTAAAAGGAAGCGCTGAGGAAAAACGTCGTTTCTACAGAATCTAAAAAAGTGACGAAGAAAAAAAATTATATCTGCTCAAAAGGAACGAGGCAGTAAAAAAATATATAATTTTTTTTGGTATCGGGGCAAAGCCCACTTTCAGAAATTTTTTTTTTTTAATTGCTTCCCTTCGGATGAACTCGAGGGAATTTTTTCGAAACCACTTTCACGAATTTGCCCATTTCCATCAAAATTCTCATAAAAAAAGGACATCAACTGAACCACAAATTACTGCGTTGCAAAAAAAGGCTAGACATTTTCATTCGCAAACGCGTAAATTAAATTGAATGTACAATTTTTATATAAAATTGAAATACTTTGAAAAAAAATTATTAAAATTATTCTGCTAAAAATAAATTGGAGATCGCACTTGTGCTGTAAATTTAATTTATAAATAAAAAGTACAAGTAAATTTCACTGCATGTACATGAAAATTTAATATAGATTTTTTTTTTTTTTAATTATTACAGTATGTACAACATGATTTAGGAGTAAAAAAATTTTGTCCACGAGACACTCCGCAAATGTGACAAGGCCAAGTTGTCCGGTGAGACAAGATACGAGACGTGCACACACCGGAAGGAGGAAAAGGCGGAAGACAAAGCCGCCGCTGTTGGAAACCGCGAGCCAAAGCCACCGAGAGTAAATCAGCTGGAACACAGCATCGTGTAAGTGCGAGCGTGCGCCCTTACATGAATAAGAACAGACACGTACAGCAGGATCATCTGCATGCCCACCAGAGGGTCCGCTCTTTGACGGCACGCGCGCAGAAACCGTTGCCTTCGTTATCATCAACGCCACGCTGCGACCGCTTGTTCGCCGAGATAAAAACCGAGGGAGTCTTTCATCTACCGACGGGAATCTCCTTTCCCCCGTTTTCTTTTTTTTTCTCAGTCCCTTTCCTCCACGTCTTCCTGGATCTACTCCACAACGTCGGCTAGTCAAATAAAGTTTTCTTACCGACCGAGCAACGAGAATCCGACGCGTTATTCGCGCAGTTAAACAGCATGATTGAGGAAACTCCTTGTCGCTCGGAATCTCTTCGCAACAATTGTGATTCATCGTTATATCTTTGATTGCGGAGAAGCTAGTTTATAATTTTCTGGTATTCAAGCTTTTTTACGGACAAGTTCATCGAAATTGAAGTCGGTTATGACTTTGTGGAATATTAGTTTATTTTTTACTTATTTTTTTATGACAAGTTCAGCGAAATTGTTGGGACGTCAAAGAGAGGCTGGAATTTTTTCACCGGAGAAAATTTGGGTACCTAATCATCATCATTTTGATCACGTTGATGGTACTGAATATTGAGAATGGTTGGTAAAAAGTACAATAATAAAATGCAGCCCTTGAGCACCATTTCATCTCTAGATCCTTTCATAAATCCATAAATAAAATAAATAAAGACCTCCAGAATCATTACACGAATTTATGTCACGTCTTGTCTCATGCAATCCATCGCAGCCAGAATGATCACGTGTCAAGTTACCATTAAAAAAAAATCTGTTTTCCTCAGCAACTGCACGATTTATGATGTTTTGGGTTACAAAACGAACTCACTTCACCCAACACATAAGCATGGCAATTCCTCCTCACGCAGCGATTCTGCAAAACATATGAAAATTGCCGATCTGATATCGTTTCAATTAGCTCTTGACTTCGCCGCAATTGTCAGCGTCCAACTTCAAGGAGACTATTCATAACGATCGCTTTGCAACGCATTCAATGCAACGAGACGTGGAAATGGAAATCACTCACAATTTGCCTTTCCACGAAGGGCCCATTACCTCATCTTGATTACTGCTAATACATGTCCAGATGAACCTCGGCCTCGCCAATAAGTACCAACGATACATTAGCTACAAACTAGCGAAATTTCTACGTGCTGATCAAATGCCTGTCCGCATTAAACCTTGCGTTGATTGAGCTGTTGTCCGAAGGTCGATTGCGTGGAATTGCAATCATGACTTCACGAAGGTTTATGTACCATAAGATCCAGAGTCTTCATCTCGTCGGATCTTCGCAGATCTTTTGCTTCGTCGTTAAGATTCACATTCGATGAAACGGTCTTCAGCTTCATTCCGCACATCGTTGACTTGATATTGACGTTACTCTGTTGAATGGATTTTTTTAGATATTTTTTTTCCTGGTCTCCTATTTCTTCGTCGTCCCTTTCTCAAAAGTTGGCCAATGTTTCGCAGCATATTTTGCATTCAGTTCGCACAAAAACAGTCTAATGGACCTCTTCGCTCGCAGTAAACGATTTGTAATATCCAGGTATTCGCTCGAGCGCTTTGCAATTAATGGCAATAACGTGGCATTACGCAGGTCGCGGTCGTGTCGCCTCTGCTGCATGCTATCGGCTTCTTCATCTCTCGTTTTCCGTGAAAGTCATGCGGACGGAAAAAACGGCAAATTAATGTAGTTGAGAGTCGGATTGCCCCGAGCGAATGGAAAGATCGAGAGATTAAAAGTGCGCGTGGCACGATGGAAAAATTGATTGTTCGGCATTTGTGCTTCTCGTTTCATTCCATTCTCAATCAAAATTTCACTTGTACCCGTAAAAATCTGAAAAAATTTGTGGAATATCAATGACTCAAGAATATATAAAATTTTGACAATTCTGACATTTCAGAGTTCCAAAGTAAAAAAACCAAAATTTTGATTTTCGCTAACTTTAAAAAAACGTATCGGACAGGATATTTCCCGTTGATAACAAAGCCATCAATTTCCGGATCGCGAATCAAAAATTTCCAACCGGAAACGTCGAAAAACTGATTTTTTCGCATTTCCTCCGTTTCCTTATTCGTTGACTCGTTTCCCTTAGAAAAAAAATCTCTCGTTTCGTCGCATGAAATCGAAGGATTTGTCAGTGTGTTTCGAAAAAAGGTTTGGAATTAGCGAAAAGGGTGATTCATTGATGCTTTCACCGCGTTGCGATTGTCGGGGGAAGGCGAGTGAGCGCAAGGCTCGACTTTTCGTCTCGGCAAATCTCGGCACACGTGCACTCGCCACCGTAAACTGGCTCCTCGTGATGCTGGGTGCAGAACGCGGAGTACACGTTCTCGTTAAGGTGATTACGGCCAACGGGTATCGCGTTCGCTCTCCCTCGTGACTTTGTCGCATAAAATTAATTTAATACGCGCGGCGGTGGCGGGATTATATATATATAACAACAGCATTCGAGGAGCTGAGTACGAGAAGGAAGTAAAGAAGGGAGAGGAGATAATAGGTTGCGAAACGATCTCGGATTGTTACGTACGTTACAGAATATATATATATATATATATTTATTTATTTATATATATATACATATGTATAGTATAGCTAGTGTGTCGAAGTCAAGAATAAATAAATGGCGAGACAGCGTCGAAGAGGTTCGTTCGTTGATCGCGAGGGCGATCGATAGGATCGTATCGATATCGATCGACGTATATTCATGTAATTGGACTGGCGTGATGCCCGCGACTTAATGAGCACCGGAGCGTTTAGATGCCGTGATTGTATTACGATAGATTATATTTCAAACACCTCCGAGCAATTGTAAGCAAAGTCAGACCGCATAATTGATAATGGAACGATTTTATACCAAGAACGTGAAATAATTGGATGTACACTGAAAGCTCCTCGGAAATTTTGCGGGATTAATTTGCACGATAAGAAAAAAAAAAGATCGTCAGTTAAGATTTTTTATTTATTTTTTTCAGGATAATACGATTTTTTTTTTTTTTTTCAAGTTTTGGCTAGGGTTATAATTAATTTTATTGTTTAAAATGTAATGTGCAATAAAATATTTTTCACTGTCGAATATACACATTTTTATTCAATTTCGTGATAATAATTTGATGACGCCATTCAGGAATTAATTGATTGGACAATAGTTTTTTCGATAATTAACTTTCGATTGATGAATAAATCGGTTTGTTTGAATCCAGTTATTTTTTTTTTCTCCATGTGCAATAGATCTTAACAAAGATCAATGAAAGCCACGTGGAATGAATGAGATAAACTGATGTATATAAGCATCTGGGCTCGCAATGTGTCTAGCATAAATATTTATTGCGATTGCGCCCACACGTTAAATAGCGCACGATATTCTCTCGCATCGAGAACTCAGCGACGGATGGAGAACGAGCTCGTGGACAGCGCCACTTAATTTCGACGTCGAGCATTAAATCTTTCCCTTCACGGGCGCACACACTACAATATTATATTATATTACACACTGTGTATATTTATATTTACACTGCTATATTTTATATATTATATACGAAAGGTGGGCGAAACTTGGGAAACGGGACGTGCCGATCGGCATTGCCGATCTTTTACAACTCGACGGTGATCAAATCGCTCGTATAACGTCTAATTAATTTCGATAACCATCGTTACGAAGATTTGCTGACGATCGCGGACTCACTTTACTTCTAACCGAATCACTACATATATCTAACATTTTTCTAGCTCCAAATATCTCGAAAATCTCGCGGCCATCGTCATTTTTTTATTCGCGCTATGATTGGCTAGGCATTTAAATTTTTTGTTTATGTAAAATGTCAAAACTCATGAAATAGAACCAAATTTAATAATTAAAATGAAGTTCCATAATTCTGATACAAAAATTGGCAATTATTGAAATAGAACATTTTTTTTGTAAATAAAATAAACTAAAAATTTCTGGTTATTATTTTTTTTTGAACATAGATTAACTTAACGTAATTCTAATATAATTTTAAAAAATTATTTGGGTCGACTTTTAAAAAATTGAAGCGTCTGGATTGATGTGGAATGCGTTATAGGTTACCTATATTTATGTACGTACGAGAAAGATACCTGAATGGTGCAATTGGCGTGCGAACATCGGTAGGCTTGGCCCATTCCTTTACCTGCAACTATATTCCACTGCTCGAGTTCCATAAACATACATTTATGTGACCATGTAAGTGAACGAGGAAGCGACGCTGCGGGAGTCTCTCTGGGGTACCACTATCTTTCTACTTCACTGTATCAAAGCATCGGATCTCTACCGGTTCTCCCTCAGCGTCGGAGCTTCTTTCGTGGAGCACCCGAGTCCGAAAGTAGCGCGTGCGAAGCTGATCTGCCTAGAGCGAAGGACAAGGAAGAGCAGCAACGGCAACACGATGCGGTCCCGGAGGCTGGGCGCCCTCTTCGAACAACCATCAATATTAATTAGTCGCGAATCGTGGGATACAAGCCGATTTAGAATAATCGGTAGTAGCGGATAAACAGAGTAAAAAGGAAAATACGATTATAGGGTAAATCTGGGTGAGATGGCCATTGCCATCATTTGGTAAGTCTCACCGCAATTTAACCTGTTGAAATACCGATCTTTTACGATACCGGTTACAATTGTACTCCGAAAAATCTGAAAAAACTTTTTCGAACATTGGTACATTGGGGTTATCGATATTAATTGGTCGCGAATCGTGGAATACAAGCCGATTTCGAAAAATCGGTAGTTGCGGATAAACAGAGTAAAAAGGAAAACACGAATGTAGGGTAAATCTGGGTGAGATGGCCATTACCATCATTTGGTAAGTCTCACCGCAATTTAAACTGTTGAACTACCGATCTTTAACGATATCGGTTACAATTGTACTCCGAAAAATCTGAAAAAATTTATCGAGCACTTTTCCATTGAAACTATCGTTATCGATTAGTCGCGAGTCGTGAAATATCAAGAATAATAATAAAAACTGAAAACCGTGATCGGTAAGGAACACCAAACCGGCGGGCATCTCGACCTGAGGTGCCTTACTATCGATTCCCATTTATAATATCCACTATTAATACCCGTGCACGATCCATGTTTCAGATCACGAGAAAACAATGGGAATCTGTTACGAAGAGGTCACGAGTCACGATACGTTGAGCTGAAATGAAAAATCATCGATCTCTGTCCGATTTCAAAGGGAATTAAGCGCGGGCGTGTAGAATCATTTGTAGCATGTGGATAAAAGCTTCGTATATGAGATGCACGTATATGCAGAGATATTGCAACGTATAATACGCGCAAAGGCTGATGCACAGCGCAAACTGTGTACTGTACACATACTCCGGCTTACCGTCCGAGACGTCGTTTAATTTGACGTGCAATTATCTCGGGATAGGCGGGGCCGTGCATAATCGCGTGCGAATACGATCGAAAGAGAGTCTCCTATGGTCGAGAGCGCTTGGCTTAGAGTGGCCTTAGGGGCCCTTGCACAGAGAACTTGCGCGCAGCATCCACGAGGAGCTAGCAACCTCCAACATTTCCGCATTCGCGCGATAATCCGCCGTCGGTTACGCCTGCATGCTCAAACCGAAGCCTCCGCTCGCCGCTGGGATCCCCCGACGTCGTTGAGGGCTCAAGCCAATCAACGAAGATCCCCCGCATCAAGACCCTTTTATATTTATATTTTTATTTTTCATTTAAAAACAAAAACTGCGAAAATCATGAAAATTCAAGTGCCTGCTATTGCTATGAAATATTTCACTATTTTTCAATATCTGCAAGAGGTAAAGGGTTAAACATTTTTTTAATTGTAATTTTTGTCGTTGTTGCAATTATTATTATCGTTACATTGCGGTTCAGTAGATTTTTAATAATGACACTTTTTGCTGATATTTTAATTAGTGCAAATGTATTTAAAAAAATATTTTCCATATTGGCCAATGGGACTCAAATTTAATATAAATATTATATGAACTCCACAAGTGAAAAATCGAGTGAATTATTTTCAACGTCAAATTTTCCTACAAAAAAAATAACCTCTTATGAAAATGTCCCCAAAACTCCTCGACATGCCTTCAAAAATAGTTTCAGCAGTGATAAAGTAACTGCAAAAAAAATACACAGAATTTATGAAAAAATGAGTACCGCGAAATTATGCCCAATTATCGTTGTAATTCAATGAGTTATTGTTATTCCCACATCCCAATTTAGTGCCGATTTTCCGTATTCTCGCACTCGTTCCCAGCTACGCGAGAGTAATTTCTCAGTTACAAAGTTGACGTGACCCAGAACTTGGCAACGGGACTCGCGTTTTATTTCTAATCATTGCAGCACCTGTTGTGGCTGCAATCAGAGGAAGGAGGCTCCGTGATGTTCGCTAACCCAAACATTTTTATTTTTTCCTGGTGGCGTGTTCACGAGTGTTGGCTGCTTTATGCTTACTTAACTAAAAATTGGAGATAGTACGGTTAGGCGGAACCGAAGTACTGCAATATCCTTCGAGACATAACTCTCAGGCGAACTCATGGTTTTGCATATAGTGCGTACCGAAGCGCGAGCACGGGGTTGCTCCACGTAATGCCCACTAATGACCAGGGCCCTCGTCGCATATATATATATATATCCACCCAAGAGATATGCGCTACGTGCAGGCCACACCAACGCCATCAGGAAGTGTCCGGAGAATCGCTCGCTGCTCCTTTCGCACGAGAGCGATTGCATTGTTGGTGCGGTTAATGCCTTCAGCTCCAAACATTACCGCACTCCTCTTACATAGTGCATGAGATAAGAGCGAACGGTCAGAAATCATTGTTGAATTATTTCTGATGTCATTACACTTAATTAACTGTCAAATCTACCTTCTGAGCTGAGTTCACTGATTTTTCCCATCGGAGCAATTTATTTTGTGATTTTTTTCCAACGTCACTCGAAGATTATGGAAAATTTTGACAGATTGTGGAATTGCTTTATTTATTTATTTTTTATTATGTGAAAAACGGTGACACATTTTTTAGTGTTTAAAAGAAATATGGAATTTTAACAGTTTCTTTGTTGAGATTTTTAATTTTAGGAAAAATGAAAAGGTTTTACAGTAAAAATTGGAAAGATTTATTTTAAAAATTTTCTTTAACGTCGGTAAAATATTATGGGGAATTTTGATAGATTGTGGAATTGCTTTTTCGATTTTATTTGATTTTTGGAAAAAACGGTGGCAGATTTTTGAATGTTGAAAAAAAAAGGAATTTTTTAGAATTGAAATTTCTGATTTTATGAAAAACGAAAAGGGTTTGGATTTGGAATTGTTGAAAGGGAGTTTTGGTATTTTCTGCACTGGCTAAAGTTCTGGAAAAAAAGGGAAAATGAAATGCTGTATTTCAGGTTTCATATTCATTGTAGTCATGCATTACGGTATTTGTACCATCATCTCTATGTACAATTCAAGATTGTAAGATGGATACGCTATCTTGAGTTTGCAGAAACGCGGCGATCGTCTTATCGTGTCCGACACGGATTCGCAATCCAAAGAGTAACTAGCATTATCTAATCACCGACTAAGCCTCTTCACTTTGTGTCAATAAAAAAATTAACTATCTACATTACATCAGTGACGGTTACGAATGCCTTGAGGAAACGTTTAATTGTTGGTGAAAACGAGTCTGGATTCCGTACGAACGAATGACTCACCTTGAAGAGGCATGAGATGTCGAGGGCGTCGGCACAGAATAACGGATTGTAGAATTAGAAACGAGTGGAATTGTGCAGCACGGTGAAATTATTTACATACGTGTCATTCTCCTTCAGTTAAGCAACAATTTTTAAAAAATTCTATTCATTTCATTCATTCATATTTTTTTTAATTATTCAGGACCTACCTTTCCCAATTTTTTTGTTTACTTATTTGGCCATTTTTAATCTCACTCGAAATTTAATATATCATTTTAATATATCGCTATAATACAGAAGCTACAAAAAAAATCGAGAGATACAAAAAGTTCACAAAATTTACACCTTTATACTTTCTTTTCTTCCGAACGGATATTTATTATTTTTCTTTCCATTATTTTTCCATCTTGTGATATAGAAATATTAGTAGGCGAAAAAAATGAACGTGGATTAAAAATGTTGATTTTTTTTTTCCCGATGAAAACTGACAGTGAATGGCTCGTATATTCGTGCCGCTATATTCACAGCGCAGAATACGACAACACAAAGAGCAAACTTCAGAAAAGACAAGTCCGGGTTCATAAAAGTATATAGTACTTTACACACGGCTTGATTACTCAAAGTGACTGTGTGTCTCGCGACCCAGTAGCGTTTTCCGATGGTAGCTATTTAAGTGTATTGTATATCCTCCGACCGCGGAGTCGGACCGTTGTGTGTAACTTTTGTGACGGTAGGACTCGAGAAGTGCTTCACCGTTCTTCTCGCGGAGCCCCGTTAATCAGTGTGCATACTTATTCTTTCAAGTTCTCTCGGACAGTTAGAATGTTTTTTTTTTTTTAGAAAAGATCCGGAAGATCGTTATGATTGCGGGAACGGCGACAGCTGCACGGCCTTGCCACACTAACGTCACTTTGCCGCCAATCCTTTCATTAAGTCTCTAATTATTATCTTTTCTCAACGGACTAAGTGACTATCTTCTAAGGAATTTTATCATTGTCAATTTTTTTTTTTTTTCAAGTGATTTTATAAGACACTTAAACTGTAAAATTGTTCCTGGTTGCAAGGGTTAAATCATGTCCCGGGGAAAATGGAAAAAATCAAATAAACAGGGAATTGGTAATTAAAAGTTGATTCTTTAAATGTTATTTATTTGTCAATTTTACCTGCGAAACGTAAATGAAATTCTATCCGCAAATATTTTGACATTTTTTCAAAAAAAAAAATGAAGGCAATAGAATGTAATTTTTCATACGAGTTATTTTTTTTTTCCGAGATATTTTTGCTGATAGAGCTCATTCAGTGTCAAATAGATAATAATAAATACACTGTCAAAAAAATTGAAATTCAGTACAGGAATTTTTTTTTGAGTTACTAAAATGTTGGTATAGATTTTTGGGTGACCAAAGTCTGAGGGAAATTTTTGTATGTGTGTGGGGGGTGAAATTTCGTCTGGATTTGATATAAGATACATGGGGGTGTGTAATGGTTGGATTCAACGATGGTACACCATCGCAAACTCTCCCGGAACCGCTTTGTCCGTGACCAACGGTACTTCGGGCGTTCCTGAGAGTCTCTTCTCTGTGAACATGAATTTCCCGTGCACAGATTAGGCGTCGTGTTGCAGAAACCATAGCCTATATGTTGCACGGTATATTTCACATGGCCTTTTGGCTTAAAAAATAAAAATCCCCTTTTTATCGTCATCTCAGGATGAATTTTCGAAACGTATGCAAAAAAGTGTGTTCTTACGAATATTTATGAAAAATCATAATTATGCAATAAAATTAAGTGGAGTGTTTTGCTCCCGATGCTGTCCATTTTATTATGGGTAATTTCAGAATATTAGATGCTGCTTCTCCTCTGAGCAATAAAAGACATTGTTATTGCTATTTGTTCTTTTGTAATACCTTTAGAAAGTGAAGACACTTCAGGAAAATAACAGATAATCCTATGAGTCATTATCATTAAGGTAAAATATTTTTCAAATGCACCTGTATATTTTTTTGACATATTCAGATCGCTCGAATTACTTAACAATCATTTTATTAAAGCAGAGAATAATATTGCCCTAAATTCGAATTTATTCATAGCGAATAAACAATTTTAAAAAAATTAGAATAATCATTTTTACATTGGAAAACAAATAAGAAAATTAATTCCATTTTTTTTTTCAATCAATTATTCCCATCAAATAGTCAGAAAAAAAAGTCGTGTTCGCTATTAATTTCTCAATGGATCGAACCCCAAATACATTGATTTTAAAATTAATCTGACAGCCTATCAGACTATTGGTCGGTTGCGAATAAAACGAGGAAGACATGACCCGAGATTAATTTTGGCCTCATTGATCTATCGCTATAAAAATGTCAATATGAGTTTGATGAGATTCGAAATCGTTCACAGGGATGAAGAGCAGCCTGAGGCTCAATGATGTTGCATAACGGGACCCGGAGAACAGTGTGAACTCTGGACGAGACGCTCTTGTCCTACAATAATAAATCATTCGGTAAATACGGGCCAATCGTGAACAGTAGCCAGAGCATGAACCCAACAGGCTCCTCGTGGTAATATATAATTATTATCCTAGCTATGATGCTGGCAACTTGGCAGACAGAACTCGTCGGTTATTATAAAGCACGTGATCGAGGCCACAACGTAACTGCACCACGCACAACCGACTGCAGGAGGTGCGATATGTTACGAAATTCGAATAGAGCCTCGTTCGTCACTTGGACGAGCGTTGATCGACATACACGATATAGTATATAGCATATAGCATATGACTATGGTGCATACAAATATATATATATATGTACAGTCAAGTGGTAGGTAATTTGTACATACAACGTTAATTAGCATTTTTCCAATGCCTACGCGATATTATTTTTATTAAATTCAACTTGCGGCGCCAGTCTCGGTGACTATCGTAAACGTCGTCGCCAACGAGTGTGAATATTTATGATTTATCGAGTATCCATGCAGAAATTATTGCGGAACCGTCAATCAAACGGAACATTGTCGCCACCGGTTCCAGATTTCAGTTAGGAAAATCATGATTAATTTTTTTTTTAATTTTCGCTTTCAAAAAAAAATCCAAAGTATTACTGGAACGATGAGATTTTTTTTTTTTTTTTTTTTTTTTTTTTTTTTTTCAAACTGGAAAAAAAATATCAATCGTCAAGACCTTAATTTTTTATTCGCCTGTGCATATATTCAGAATATTAACAATTTTAATTAATTTTTTTAATATATTGACATTAGAAAAAAATGTTTGAAGTGGAATTTCCACTTTGCTTATTTAATAAGAATTTTTTAAATTTCTACAAAATTTCATTTAGGAGTCCAAAATTAATATACATACTTTCTCATTTGGTTAAAATATTCAATCCTTGTAAAAAGTGAAAAATTTATTTTTATTTCTACAATATAATTGTTTTTTGCAGTGATACGATCAAAATGACGCGAAGACCAAAATAATCGGAGGTGATCGTTTTACCCCAGATTAATTGGCAACTTGTGACGAAACTATAGTCTGATACATTGTAAGATTGATAGAGAAAGAGCAAACAACGACAGTCACGTCAGTTTCGCGAACTCGCTAATATATTGCGGCGCGTTGCACTATCGACGAAAATATCCGCACGCGACGCGAGCGGAGAGTCGAAGCGCTGCAGAAATAATGGACACTAATAATAGCATCCACCGACGCTGAGCGACGACAACCACTGCATTGTACGATCCTTTACAGGCCATCAATAACCCTTTCCTCTCGTGAGACGCGAAGCAAATTCGTGCTTAGAGGAGACCGGGGCTTTTTGCCTCACTGAAACTTCGATATCGTGATCACCGTCCAAAGATATACAAAGTAGCACACAACACAACGCAAATATGCAACATTGTGCAAATTGCTGTGAAGATATTTCAAATTTTCAAAAAGCCTCCTTAAAATTTGACAATTGCTACAATCCTTTTTTACCAATAATAACAAAAATGTCGCTTTTCGAGTTTCCGGTTGAATTTGATGATTAATTTTACCATCTGGCTGATAAAATCAAATTTGTATTTCAGAATTTCGAGTGGTCGAAATATTGTCACTAGATTTCATTGAAAGTGTAATTAAAAAAATTCGCAGAAAATAAATTCTTGAAATTTCATTGAATAAAAACAATATTAAAAGATCTTGCTATGAAATCTCACTGAAAAGTGACAAAAAAAAATCGTATATGCCAAATTAATCCGACCAGGCACGACGTATTTCAAGTTGCAAATTGGCCAATTAAAATTCGCTAACTAATTGAATAATTGTAGCGCACCGAGGATTTATAAACTCGTTACGAGACGGCTCGGCGTCTCGTTGCAATTAAAGCTGTACCACTAAAATTATAAGGACTCGAGGTTCGCGAAAGGGGAACAATGGAGGAGTACACAAATCTGCGAGACAATAAAGGAGAAGTACAGTAAGACAGCGCGCGGGTCTCTTTGGATACGCGAGCGCGAGGGCGAAAGAGAAAAAAATTAATGGCCTTACGAAGATACAGCGACAAAACATGTCGTTCCTTTATTCTCGTATACACACAAGCAGCAGCAGGAGCAGGAGTGTTACTATAAAAGCCAACAGTAAAAGTAACAGTAGCAGTACATTCAGAGAAAAGTGTGGTCATTATTTATTTTACAACCGTGCTAATTTATTTCCTACAAAAAAATTATTTTTCTCTAACCCAAATTCCATTTCCATATTTTTTTTATTGAAAAAAATTTATTTATAAAATAGCGACTGAGTGAATCAAATATTATAATAATTCAATATAATCATATGAAGTGATTGTCATATTAAATTGTTAATTTGTGAGACTTTAAAGGGTTTAAGGCGTCCAAAAAATATTTTTAACCCTTTCCCTTACTCCCACTTTCCTATGGGTTGCGTAATCGATGTTGGAAGAGCCTAGATTTTCTCTATGGAGTCCAATGGCGATAGCTGTCGGATAGATAGTGGATCGCACAATTTTTAAACGTCTGAACGAGACGTGAGTGGTTGAAACCCGAGAGTGTGAAAAGTTTGCGGCTATCATAATATACCCTCGGGGCGATCGAGCGCGAGAGTCTGGAGCGCGTTGTGTCTCCTCGCATGTGGGTCAAATTCGCACACTGTGAGTCTCGACGCGCGACGCCCACACCTGGGCTCCACTTCAGGGTGTACGTCCAGTGCGTACGTCGGGCACCTTTCTCGGGCTGGGCGAATGCAAGTAAAATCATTAACTGGGTCAAATTCGTAACACCGCAAAATAACCATAACCCCATAATGAATTTAAAACCATATATATAGCAAATAATTATTACATTGTCGGTCAATTTTATTTATTTTCTTCACCGAGAGAATTTTTTTTTATGGACACCTATGAAGTATTAATTATTTAATAATTATTATTTGTAGTGATGATAATGAAAATATATTATATCCTAATTAAAATAATTGCACACACTAAAAGAAAAAAATTGTGGGAACTGTTATTTATAATTTCTCAATTCGAATGATAAATTGATTATGCACATTTTTTTCGGGTATTGTAATTTGTTTTTTTGTTATGGAGTTTTTGATTCTGCTTTTTGTATTTATTTTTCATGACGTTTTGTTATACGGATGCCACATTCAACATTGGATGACCGGATGAACGTAAGACCACAAAGCGGAAAGAATATTTCTCTCTGTCCATTAAGAATTCCTTCTCTGGTCTCCGGTTGGCGAGCTCTCGACATCAGGATCAGAACGTCAGAAGGTGAAATATGTGCACACGTGCACGCACGTGTCTCGGAGTTGGGTTCGCGGGCGAGAAACAAAGCGCGCAAGGAAACATTGCCGATGCGCATGTTGCAGTGGGTCGGGGGCGTGGGGTACATCGCGGCGTACCTCACGAAGAGGCGAAGAAGAAGAAGAAGAAGAAGACGTAGAAGTAAGGCATTGAGGCTACGACCCAGAAAGGGCCTCGCTAAAGCCAAGTCCCGCTTCAGGGCTCTTACCAATGCACCAGGCCTACTTTGTGTGGAAACATTGCTCAAGGCCTACTATTTCTTACAACCTACAACCACTACTATTGATTCCCATTTTTTCAAAATACATTCAAACAAAAAATTGAAGGCCTGACAATTATAATGTCTAAATAAAACAATTGACAAAAATTGACAAATAAAACAAAATAAATAAAATAAATAAAATAAATAAAATAAAGAATAAATAAAATTGCTCTAAGCTGCTATTGAAGAGCAGATACTTAATACGCATCGCTGGTAATGGCCACAGCCCGTATCATGCGTGAACACGAGAGCAAGCGAATTCACGGTCAGTGCGTCAAGGTTCGATTCGATCATCGTCCAGAGCCGACGTTGAGAATAGGACCAGACCGAGTCCAATCACAGCGATAACTTAACGGGCCAGTCAATACCGGTTTGACACGTCGCTGCACAAACCATGAAGAGACTCGAGGAGGTTTATATTCTACTGATTGCGGATCACCGATGAACTAGACGTTTTTATTTAAGGGAAGGAGAAACACGGCCCAACATAAACGCCCGCGAGACGCTCGATGACGAAGACCAGTTTCAAACTACCTTTTTTTTTTCTTCTTCTTTCAACTGTACAGCTCAACGTCTCGATCTCTTTCTCATACTTCAGAAACTCTCCCGTTGCAAGGCCAGCTCAAATATGTTACACCCGCATATGGGACACGGATCTCGTGTTACACGTCGGTGGTGGTGTGCCGGTACCGCAAGGTCAGCGTTAGATACGATCTATCGGGCAAGAACGCGAGCGCGTGGTCTGACATCAGGCGCCCGCCTTCACCAGACGCTACACTATTTTCATTATTATTATTATTATTATTATTAAATGAATCTCAAAGAGTCTCGGGTGCTCGTCGTTCTGTTCCAGATTCCTTGGTCATTCGCCGGAGAAGAGACGACACGATGAATGATCCATTATTTCAAACGAGCCAGATGGATCACCTTGGATTTTGTGATGCTGGGTGATTTTTCTTTTTTTAATGTGAAAATATTTTTTCAATGATTTTAAGTGACCTCGGAAAATGTAAGGGCCATTTTCGAAAAATTTTTAGAATCATTTAAATGGGGAGTGCAATGTGATTTTTCAAATTTCATTGTAAAACGTGATTTTCCGACGTGTGAAAATAAACGTGGAAAGTCAGAAATATTTCAGCTTCGAAAAGAAGGTCATTGAAATGGAGAAATAACATTTTTTTTAACCACACGCACATAATGTCCAACTTTACGCATTTGAAGGGGATGATCGCACTAGTGCGGAAAAGTCACCTTCTCGCACACTTTCGCGACAGGCGCAAAAGGCCCGAGTTTTTGGTGGCAATTGGTTGAAAAAGTTGTTAGAAATATTCGATCATGTAGGATTTTCCTTCGCATTGTCATTCGACTCGGTGCAGAAAAGTCACCTTCTCGCACACTTTCGCGACAGGCGCAAAAGGCCCGAGTTTTTGGTGGCAATTGGTTGAAAAAGTTGTTAGAAATATTCGATCATGCAGGATTTTCATTCGCATTGTCATTCGACTCGGTGCACGTCTTTATTATACCAACTAACATTTGACATATGGCGTAATGCAATCGTTTAGCGAAAGTATATCGCTGCGCGGATGATATCCTTTGAATTTTCCCGACGTCGGTGTTCCGCCTCGGAGGCTGAGCACATTAAGCTCGTTGTCGGTTCCTATAGGCATAAAACCGGCCTCATTCGTCCTGCACTCACACGCACACACACGCACATACTCACATACTCATACCCGTAGAATCCACAAACGCTTCGACTAGAACTGCCGCACGACTAGCTAACCGACGACGCTACGAGGGATCGCAAGCCCTCGCTACCCTACTTTAAACATTCATTAATCATTCGATTAATCGCACCGAGTGCGCGAATCGAGCGAAGGCCCTACTATACACACACCCGGAGCATTGATATCCCGCGCCGCTGGAGTACGAATTAACGCTCGTTCGAGCGAAAACTTTCCATCGACTTTGATTGCGGGCGTGCGCACAAATCGAATGATTTAATGGCATCAGTCGATCCATCAAGTTCGCGCGGCATCCATTGATCTGAGCCCAGAGAGCCTCTGGAGTTGTCCTCCTTCATTGGAAGCACCTTTGCCTCCTCCTCTTCTTCATCTTCTTCTTTCTTTTTTTTTTATTGCTTTATTTTTGGGCTCTTCCTCTTCTGCATGCCCTTCTGGTATACCTTGGGGAGGTGTCCTTCATCTTCTTCTTTTCCTTTTTTGTTTCTTTATTTTTGAGCTCCTCCTCTTCTTCATCCCCTTTGAGTATACCTTGCGGAGTTGTCCTTCTTCATTGGAAACACCTTTGTCTCCTTCTCTTCTTTTTTTTTTGCCTTCCTCTTCTTCATCCCCTTTGAGTATACCTTGCGGAGTTGTCCTTCTTCATTGGAAACACCTTTGCCTCCTTCACTTCTTCTTTTTTTTTGCCCTTCCTCTTCTTCATCCCCTTCTAGTATATATCTTACCGGTCGCGAAGAGTGTGCGCATAATGAAAATAAGAAGAAAGAGGAAAATACGAGGACGAGGGAAGGACTATGATGGGAACGAGTAGCTCTTATCATGACGTATGGTAAGTCCTTCCCATGCGCGCCATAAGAGAAGATCCTTCGAGGCTGAACAGCAGCCCCGAGGCGAGAAACGGATCGAGCGAGCGATGGCCTCTGGCAGAGACGCATTACCTGCCGCCTTACGACGACGGCATCTACCATCTAGAGGGTTGCCCTGACACGACAATGAGATTAGAACGCCCGCAGTCGCCAAGAGCCAACAGTCTACCGACCCGAGTAACCATAGATTATCCAATTTCGTTATTTTATGGCGAAGGTGAAAAGTCGAGCTGCGGCATATCTCTTCTGGTTCTTCGTAAACAACCCGGGAATTTCAGTAAATTCTCCATACCAGGTAAAAGTTGCGCTCCAATCAAAATTATAATAAAACCATTTTTTTTTATCGATGCTATTTAGTTTTTTGTTCATTGATCATTTGTCTGACTATTAAAATTTGCTTGAATATTTTATAAATAATAATTAGGAATAATGGGAAACAGGTCTTCTGGTTTGTCAATTTATTGGAATCGCTCGAAATTTATGTTAATTTTTGGGAAAAATGAAAAATAAAAAAAAATTTCGACGTACGAAAAATAATGAAGTCTAATTTGCATTTTAACAAATATTTTCTGTGGCATTGAACCACTGACAAAATTTTCCATGATACAAAACAGCCCAAATCCTTGTTTTCTATAAAATCCACAAAATGCTCCGGTTCCGCGTTCCAAAAATAGCGCGACAAAATCGTTTCCAGCAAACTGTGAGTCAGAGGATCAGCCTCCTTTTTTCCAGCAAAGTTCGTGTCTCTTTTAGCGGACTTTGGTGAAGTACAACGCGGCGTCTGGATTCCGCGGCGTTCTCATCAATCTCTCGTGAAATTTGCGATTAAAAAGTGTTAAGGGGAGAGGCGAGGGAAGAGGCTGTTTTACAACACTTGCGAGGCTCTGGACCACCTCAATAAGTAACAATGTCACACGTGGTAACTTAACGCGTCGCGCCGCGCGCCGTTCGTCCGTTCGCCAGTTTGTACACTGGTTCGAACAACACCTACAAATACGGGGCCGGTTCTTTCTCCTGGAGGACTGAACGAGTCGGCGGTCCCCGTTGTGTTCGCTACTTTACGACTACCAGCATCGGAGCCAGAAGCGACAGGATTGCGGCTCGCCGTCTGCTTCGAGAAGCAAGACATTACTGCCGAACCATTAGGTCTTACGCACGCGGCGCTCGTTTCTCTCTCTCTCTCTCTTCGCCAGACCATATCGTCCCAGTTCGGATAGAGTTACCGGACCCATTTTCGGACCCAAGACCCCATCTTCGTTCGGCGTTACCTTAAATCGACGTTCGTGTTCAAATGCGTGAGATGATCATGGAAAAAGCAGTCGATTCCTTCCTTGATTTGGAATCTATTATGAGGCTGAAAAGTATTCGTAGTAGGAATTGTCTATGTACTTGTGAAATTTCTGATGAGCGGGATTTTTTTGCAAAATTATTAGGATAATTTTTGCAATTTTATTTTTTGGTTTTTATGGGAAAAATGCTGCAAATGCAAAGATAAATCATAATTATTGTGCAAAATATTAATTAGTACAAAAAATCTTTGCATTTTTATTCACTTTTTGCAGCAATTTATTACAGATTATTAATTAACTTCGCATAAATTTGCTCATGATGTTTGTAATTTTTTAATTTTATTTGTTTGCAACGTTTACTGCTATCGTCATCAGCCGAAAATCATTATGTTTTGATATTGATTAAAAACCACTCAGAAAACCCATTTCCCATGCCTCTCGTGCAAAGCACGAGAGGTGAACGATCATCGATGACTGGAAATCCGACAAAGTCGGATTTCCGAGTCGTCCTCACGCTCAAGGAAAAGGGTTATCTCTCCTCATCGTGGCCGCATCGACTCCACTTTAGAGTAGAGAAAATTCGAAGATATACTACAGAAATGATCCTGTGAAGTATGATCTTAATTAATCCCGGTTATGGGCTGGGTATATATGCACTGGCGGGAGTCACGCTGCTTGCGAGAAGCTCTCAGCATATTGGCCACCTCGCGGCAACGCTTGGTACTAAACTTGTCGCAGACGCCGGACGAACAGCTCACGGAATCATCAAACGATGCGCTCACGTCTCCTGGCCAAAGACCTTAAAATAAACAAAAAAAGTATAATACTTTGGCATCGAGCCAAAACCAAGATCGATAATTCGATAAAAAAATGACTTCGTCGAGATGAAACGCCACTGACCTCGAATCATGTTGAAATTCAATTAAAAAAATGATACAAATTTTCCAAGTAATTTTTAAAAATAACAAAAAATGATTACCTTCAAAACCAAAAAGTATACACATTTTTTAAACCATTAATTTTATATATTTATCTAAAAAAGATATTAATGTGAAATCATTTATGAGATGAATGATTGAATTATGGTCCAATCCAAAGTCTCGCATAACGGCGCATGATTTATCGCATCGACGATTGAGTAATTGCGTTACATTACCGTAAAAAAAAACGAGTATCGGTACCTCATAAAGTTACGAACAGTTGACACAAATTGTCTTCCTCCACAAAAACTGTGTGCGCACCGACGCAATGCCAATTTGCGACAGAAAAATGGCAAAGTGTCGGAAGTAACAGCAAGTGAGAAAAAGCTAAAAGTATATTAAGATAAATGGAGGCAAAGTCGTGATCGGAAATCGGTTAATGAAGTGTAACGCAGAACTGAGCCACAATGTAATATGGATTTCCTCACGATTCGAGTACTTTGCTTTTTTTTTTTTTGTCAACGAAGAAGCGTTTCAGGCTTCAAGATAAACCACAGATTGTGACCACGGAATTTATCGCAAAAACCTCGAAGAATAAGTATCTCGAGGTGTGTAACGCGGCTGAGTACCGATTCAGATTGCGGATAGGTACAAGCATCATTACTAGGTGAGGAGATTTGTCGAGATTTGCCTTGCGCCTCGCGTCCGGATACACCAAATTGTCGATCTATCCGCGAACGTGTGGTCGACAAAGCGAACTATCGCAGGATACATGAGCGTGACTATCGTTAATCAAGCGGCAACCTGGCGCAATTGGATCGAATCAGACCTCCTCCTCCTTCACCTCCTTTTTCCACCGTCTCCTCATTCTCCTCTTTCGAAATTCCACTGTGCAGTGACGCATAACACGTGCGCTGCTCGAACAATTTGCATATTTGAAAGTAAGAGTCCGACTCTCCGAGCACAAACTACCGGCACAATAACGAAATTTCTATACCGCGACTAGCGTCAGGACAAATGTCTCTAATGACGAGTCCTTAAGGGGCACCGAGTAACCTGAAAAAGGTCACTTAAAAATCTTCCGTCTGCCAATGAGACGGTTTTTTCAAAAAATCTTAAACCTGATTGAAAATAATTTTGTGCATCGCAAAAATGGTTATTTGTTGATTTTTTTTGTTTGCGATTTGGTTTTTAATTATTATTGCGCAAAACGTTTGAATAAACCTGATTTTTTTGGTTTTTTAATTTGTGAATAGGTACAAAAATGTTGTTTCTCGATTTTAGTTTTGTTTCTTTTTGAGTATTAAGATTTTTATTAAAATGATTGCATATTGGCAATCATCGGAATAAAGTTGACATATTTTCCGGGAAATTATGGTCTTCTGTTGTGTAAATTTAGAAGCAGCTGCACTTCAACAATTCCTGGGTATCGAATAAAATAGAGCCTATGCAATTTTCTGCAATGAATTTATTTTTTTTTCAAAGGTGTCTCGATGTCTGCACAAGAGCGCATACCAAAGGTCCGACTTCTAGGTACAGCGACTTTGGATCAAGGTAACGTGAGAGGCCACCAACATTGTGGATCGTCTCGGGTTTCGAATTTGTCCAAAGTAATTAAAACCCTCCGCGAGAAACGTGGACATGCCACACGCTAAGCACATCGACTAACTTACTACAAACTTTCAGCAATTCCACACCCAATATCTTCACATGGACACGCTGAGTACATAGACAAAAAAATAGTACATCCGTATTGGCGATTTAAAAGTTACTCAAAAATAAAAAAATAAAAAAAATAAAATATTTTATTGCAAATAATTTGTTCCTCATTTTTCATATTTATAATTTAAATTAAATACGAAGCAAAATAATGAAAAATAATCTGAGCTTCTTAAAAAATTTTAATACGATGAGAAATTAAAATGATTCGAAAAATAATTAGAAATTTCGAGATTCCAACGAAATATGGAAAATGTAAGATGTAAAAAAAAATTAAATTCCAAGAAAGTTATGAAATTGTTTATATGTTTAATACGCAGATACGATGCTGTGGAAATTGGCGCAATTTGCGTCGAGATAAATACTGCTCAGTCGTGGAAGAGGAGAAGGAGTGAGAAATGGTAATGGATATGAAGGAATAGGGTAGGGTTATCACGGATCGCGGACAATTTCACGCGTGTTGCGCTCGCGCTCGCTTACGGAGGGCTCCAACGCTTTCGACTGTGCGGAGAGCTAGCATCGCACGGTAATTAGCATATCTTCTCACAATAAACCGAATGCTCTCTCGTCTGGGCAGCATGCGTTAGCACTGTGTCTTATGGAGCTTTCTCAAATCGCAAAGCGATTCACTATACGACGCATTCCTCGTCGGTTCATCAGCTGAAAATTTCGAAAAACCTCTTTTTCCTCCTCCAAATTTTAAAAATAGCTTTAAAGTAGCAGATACCCCAATTGATTACATCAAATTGAGAGCAGAATAAAAAGCATCGAATATGAGAAAAAAAAATGGCAAAAAAAATTGATGATTGCTAAAAAAAAATTTGCCCCGAATATTTTTTTTCTTCACCAATTTTTCTATATAATTTTTATACGTTATTGCAATTTATTCGAAATTAATAGCGATAAAAAAAGTGTCCAAATAATTTTTTTTTTCAATATTGCAAAAAAGTAGATTTTGAATAAAAAATGTGTAGCTCTTTAAATATTTTCTTTTCAGGCAAAAAATTTTTTTTATATCTCCTGTGTCCTATGTTGAATGTCATAAAAAATGTTCGTCAATATCAGTGGCGCTAAAATAGGATTTTATTTTTTATAATAGTTAAAATAATAAAGTGACTGTTCTGACGGAAAATGACTCGTATGCGAGTGCAACGGTCTCGTGGCAAGATGTTTGCATCATCGCACCAACCGCAGTCCGTCCATCGTACAGTTATATTCCGTCTGCATAGATATACAATACCACGGAGGTTCTGTTCTATTATTTTCCGAAGAATAGAGTGCACGAAATGAGGTATAATCGAAAACGACGAGTGCTTTAGTGCATACAGTGCGCACCTGGCTAAGTAAACAATGTCTTGTGGGTTCACATGTGTGTTTGCACTGCCGGGACAAAGGGACGAAATCCTGGACGACCAGGAACATGGTATGGGCCATTCCGTGCCAACCTGCCCCGAAAATATTGTCAAATTTATTCTATTTTTTTTTTTTCCCAACTCCATTCGATTGTAATTGTAATGTGTTCAATTTCAATTGTAAAAAACTCTTTCTGTAAATCTTCGAAAATTATCCGCTGTTCTAACATAAATAATAATGATTTTGTTGTCAAAATAATTCGTAAAAAGAATAAAATCTAAAATGAAGATTTTTTTGATTACGGTTTGTTTTATTTTCTATAAATAATTGTAAGAATGTAAAATGTGTGTGTTTTTTTTTTAATAGAAAATATAGTGAAAATTGTGGTTCATTTTTAGAGATGAAATGATAAGGAGAGAAAAATTGGGGATGAAATATGAAAGACCTGATCTCGAGGGCCACGTCGAGTTGACGTGGGACGCCCCGTATGTCATTAGAGTGGCCACCTGTTGGGCCATGTTTGGATATTCAGGTGGGGCACGTGATGTCATATACGTGCGGGATCGAACTGTTACACGTTGCGTGAATTGTATGCAGAGGAGGATTGTCTCCGTATCGAGCCCTTGCTCGCGCTCGCTTGGTCCGCTCGAATGCATGCTCGTGCGGCTGCACGTGATTTTCTATCGACTCCGAGGGAATAAACAGTCCCCGGTAATTTTCCTCACCGTGAGTACCGTTTCGTTTTTTTCAATCGGCTGCATACGTGTTCTTTTATTTAATTCTATTTTCATCACGTCGTACGTGCTCTGTGCATTTAAATTTCGAGCCTACGATTTAAATCGACCGTGAAAAAAAAAAAAATTTTAAATAAAAATTACTATAAATTCAGTGCATTCATTAAAATTATCGAAAATTAAATTTTATATATACAATAACGCCAATAAAATATTAATGTGGAAATATTGTTTATGAAAATTGATTAAAAAATTGAGGTACAATTTTTAAAAAATTATTATTACTATTAAAATTAATTATAATTAATTCAGTGCGTTAAATTTGATAAGAATACAATTTTTTTTTTTAATTGGCCTTCAAGATAATTCAGTCTAGACTCAAAGTACGCACTTTGGCGAGACAATTTTTTAACGGCCTTACAATAATGAAACTTTAGTGCTCGATGGTGGCCTCGGTACATGAGAATTCCACTCGTCATCATCATTGAGTTGGTGAATTACGTTCATTCACTTCACTCTCCGTCCGATCTGCGTGATCCGCTCAGTGGATGCGTGTGCATCGCTTTCGGTGCATCGTCCGGCAACGCGATTCGTAGAAAATCCTCTCGCAGGAGATCGGAGCGTGCCGCGCTTATATTGCTGCGTTTAAGTGGCTTTAATTACTGGTAAGTGGAGTGTGGCGTCGTCGCCGAGCATCACCGTGTGATTACTCGGTTGCGATCGGACCTCGAACCGGGATGTTAGTCACCGATGGACATCCGGTGTGGCAATGTAATATACATTACATTATATACATTGCGAATTCTCTGTCAAATTATCAATATTATTTTTGGCCGACGATTGACCAAATAATATCATTTATCATCATTAAAAAGCACCGATTTTTAAACAAAATAAAAAAAAAACCACCGATTTTAAGGGATGTTAATGCATTTTGAGAGTTAAGTTAACTGAAAATAAAATGTGACTACATAAAAATAGTTGTCTATTAATATTCGAAGGAAATATTAAAAATATTTTTCACGTTTTGATAATATTGATTACCGGCGAATTATAATTTTTTTTAATTAAAAAAATGGAGAATAATTTTTTTTTGGGTGAGAAAATGACAGAATATTTCTGCGTGATTGAAGATGACGCTAAAAATAGGCAGGATTTATTTAATTTTTTTTTTTCTCGCACTTGACGGAGAATGCTTCATATTCGAGCGAAAGACTATCGGAATAATGTGACAGCGAAAAATGTGGATATTTTGTCGTAGATGGAAATCAGTAGTGCGACAATTAGTCACGTGTATTTTATTATCAGTGTTATCTTGACTGAGACATAAATGGGAAGAATAAAGTAATGCGGTAATTAATATCTGGGGGCAGATCGGGTAAGCGATCGGCGGATACAAGCGATGCATCTGCCCATTTAGTGCATCATACACAACGAATATACTCGACATTCCTATAACCGAGTGCATTTTAAGTTATCATTAGGAAGGGAGCGAGTTAATAGCCAGAACTCCGGTGGTGAAGTAGTTAAAAATAATTAGGCATGTAGCTCTGATTCTGAGTATGTACTAAATGAGGTTTAAATGTAAGATTTTTTCAAAAACAAGCCTATCCCCCACAGATTTTTTTTTCCTATCACTTTTTTCAGGTGACTCGTCCCTCTTAAAAAAATCATTTCATCGAATCAAGAAAACTGTTCCTTTATTATACACTCATCAAGCAAATATATATTTTACAGGCAACAAAACATTTCCTATGAAATTGCAATCAATGACATTTCATTTTTACAAATAATAACATTATTTTTTTTGAAATTCGAATGCAACATTTGAAAAAAAAAAAAAACGAAAAATAAAAATTAATCCACTTATTTCTTTGGAATCAGTAAAATCATTTTTCCCAGTGTAAAATGAAATAAAAATTTTTACACTCGATAAAATATTTTATTTACAAAAAAATTCAAATACAACATTTCATTGCACTCAAAGAAATGTTTCGTTGGAGTGATTAAAAAAATGAATCCACCAATTTCTTTGGAGTGAATAAAATGTTTTCTCTCAGTGTGAGCCTCGGACTTACGAGGGTGTCCACACATCGTGTGCGCTTATCTCTCGGCGCTTCTACGGTCTTCGGTACGGCTCTCTCGAAATGATGGCGATTCGCATGCAGCACTAAGTGGCCGCTCGCGCGCTCTTCAATATAGATTCGTTTCGCATTCAAGTTCATAAATTTATGTACTCGGAACAATTACCATAATTGCCATCGCCACGAGGACTGACTCTCTCGCACTTGCGCGGTGTAATTGCGGCAATAGGAAGCTACATGGAATGTCAAGGTTCTCGTTGCCCTGTAAGCCGATGCAGCGGCAATATTTCTCTCGTCTCGGTTGCACATAATACTAACGGAATATTTAGTTGATCGGGTACGTTGCGCCTCGGCGATACTTCTAAATCACGTATTTAAAAGCCTCCCGTCATATTCCGTTTATCCTCGGTTAATAAAAGTTCATTTGCTCGTGTTACAATTATTTAACTCCGCAAAATGTGTTCGCGCTCGAAAATTAGCGGCTCAAACGATCGGTAAATTAATTTTCATACCGTCGGTAAACGTAAAACGGGTTTTAAGGTAAACTGGAGCAAATCCACCATAAATTATGTCACGTTATTCTATGGCAAAAGATTTTGGTGTTAATCTATTATTAGATCAATTCTTCAGGGTCATTGGTTTTTTAGGCACTTTGTCCAGATTTACTTTCCAGATTGTCCAATTTTGTTTAGATCTCCAATTTTGCCAAATTCATTTTTTTTCCAGACTTCCAATCTTCCAGATCCTAAAATTTTTCCAAATTTTTGTTTTTCCATATCTTCAATTTTCCTAGATTCCAAAATTTTTCACCTCGATCACTTTCCCAGCTTTGTCAGCCCGACCAATTTGCCACGTTGCTCATCGAAGGCTCGGCAGTTTATCCAATACCGCCAAGCGATTGGCAAGTCTTAACAGTCCGTCAATTTCGTTCGCTGTCGGGGAATCATTATAATTCATCAGGTTCTTTTGTCTTCATTCGCAGGAATACAAGACAGGAATAATGTTATTTATGGCATTAGCAATTCGCCTTTGTACGTCGGTGGCGGAAAAGGAAAGAAAAAAAAAACGAAAATGAGTGGTGAATGGATCAGTCGACGCATCGCTCTCGCGGGGACGATGTGAGTTCTTTGCGACGATGGGCTCTCTCTCTGTGGGTTGATTAAAAATCCCCGAGGAGCCAGCGGCACGTCCGTTGTCGCGTTGCACTCTTCCACAAGTATATGTACGTGGATGCGAGCGGCTTCGCGCCCCCCTAATGATGACAAATGACTGCGTTAATCAGATGACAGTGGGGGCGACGTTGTCCGTGCGATCAACATAAGCTCCGCGGTCTCTGGACTCCGGGACCTCCAGCCACAACCTAACGCCGCCGAGAGCAACGACAATCTTTTCACATTATCCCCTCAAAGCTGGTTTTGTTGTCGGAACAATGTTGCGGTAAGGATGTTTCTTGTGTGGATTACATTCCGGTTACTCCAGCTCATCATTTTTGTCTTCCTCTTCTTCTTTCCTTCCAGCCAAACCCTTTTACAGCTGATTACCTCTTGGTTCTCCATTTTGTCATTGTGTTACTATTGAAATCATCCAAAAACCATTTGTTCATGTCATCGAAACCATAACAGATAGAACATATTTTGTTGTACAAGATAATCAGCGTCGTAATGTCCAATTTGCAACAATAACAAATCCAAAAAGCGCGTATCTGTAGACAAGGTTCAGAAAAGTTGGAATTCTTGTTCCTGAGAATGTTCGTTTCCACTGAACGTGAAAGCGAAGAAATCGCTGGTCCCGGTACCAAGACCTCTTTCAAGATCCACTTCCGGAGTGCCTCGACATCCCAGGCTCTTTTCCCTCCCCCGTTCCGGCCTGTTTCCCGCTTTTGTCTCGGGTAAACGTGCAATTACGCAATTAGCGACGACACGTTGTTGGGTCAGGCTCGAGTTCAAGCTCGGTCAATGGTTGATTGTCAATTGGACCACAATTACAGCGAGGTGAACCATCGAGTGAGAGCCAAGGGCCGTATCGTGCAGGATGTTGACCTTGATTGAAACGTGTGATTTGGTATCCGGAAAAATTGATGTCTTCCCTGTCACTTGGTCGAGAGTCTTGAATGGGAGCCAATCTTGCGGACAGTTGGTACCGCGGCATTGATCGATCCTTCAACGGTTAAGATTTACGAGAACCGAGAAGGTCAATGACCATGCGTGACTTTGGCCATTTTTAACGATGTCAGCGAGGCAATCGAGGCAAAAACGGCTGAGGGACGAGCTTGTGACCCTTCGGGGGGTCGCGACACTTGGCATCTTCAAGTTTGGCCTGGGGCATGGTTACGTACATGCTCGCGGTACGAGAGTTGGCCCTTGATCGAGGGAGTCTGGTTATAGTCTTCAGCTTCGCCGAGCCGAACCCGAAGAACGTGTGCGAACTGTGCGTGTAAATGGAAGGTTTGACGGACGTGCGTATGCCAAGATCGTCAGACAAGTGCGTACACACACCCACGCACCCATTGTCGTGTGTGCGAAAGGGCCGCATACATAAAGCATCCAAGGGGCGGCAGGAACTCGAGGTTTACTCTCGCGCGCGCGTCGGCGGGTCCGTGACAGTGCCTTTGTCTCGTTCCCCCGTGGAAAGGCACCGGGCACAAGAGTCCTAATGCTCAAGGGAAGGGAGATGGGAACCAGACACGATCACTACTCGCGTCAAAGACCTTCGTCCTCCTCCTCTTCTCCTTCTTCTTCTTCTTCTTCTCTTTGGCCATTCCGACCTCCTCTTCACACCTTCCTTCCTATACCTTCCTTTCTTTCACACCCCCTATCACGATCCTTCGTTCCACTGCCCATGGGCAGTTTCACGTCAAAACAAACTCAACATCGTCACGTTCCTAAAGTTCTCCACCATTTTGAGGAACCCTGAAGATGTTGGATTGAAGGTTAATTTGCGGTGTAAACTTTGGACTAGATTCTTCATCTTCACTAGTGTGAAAAGGGAGAAAGACAAATTGTATGCGACATTGTATGGCTTTTGTGTTCCACAAGGGAGATGAACTCGAAGACGTTGTTTCAGTGATTCTGGGTAATATGTACGACGCAAATAATGAACCAGACGAAGACAACCTGGTCCATTCAACGCAGATTGTCCTCAACATCCATATTTATCCTGCCCATTACTCGGAACACATATTCACACCGTGTACACACGTAGACACTGGACATTCGTAGGTTAACGTGCACCAGAGGCGTAGGTGGATTGTTCGAGGAGAGGGACTTCAGGGTCTATCGGCGAGTCATCGGATGAAGATGTCACGGTTTGACGGGACCGACAATGGAGTATAAATTACTGGTGGCACAAGTGCACGGGGTGTATCGTAGCTCGGCATCTACGTGCGGCTCACCCGAGTCTCCGTCTCTCACTCTCTTCAGCATGAGGACGAGGACGAAGAGACGCGGTGGTGGAAGAAGAGGCTCAGACGAGAGGACCGAAGAGGCGATCAGTTGAGGCTGTACCGAGGAGTACACACCATGATCGAGCTATAAGGGAAAAGGAAAAGCACGAGGTTCACGAAGAGGACAACGACGACAACCATGAAGAGGGGCCCCAAAGACGACGCGACGCGCGGCCTTCGCTCGCGCTCAGGATCGCCGATAGTAGAGCTTCCTTTTTATTCCTATCCTTCAGACTTTTGTCGCTCTTTTATTCTTGTTGTTGTTCACTTGCATGCACCTCGCTGCATCAGGAGGCCGAGATGAGGCTGGAAAGGTGGAGGAAGAAGAAGAGGCCGATTTGCCGGAGCGAACGCCGCGGGATTCCTGGAACGCCTACGGGGCACTTGACCCTTCTCTTCTTCGCTCCGATCCGCTTGTGCATCAAGTCGTGAGCGAGGGCAGAGGACCTAGGAGGTTCACCAAGCCCACTATAATCGACCTTCGTCGCGACCTTAGACGACGAGCAGGGAACGGGGCTCTTCCTTCCTTCTGGACTTTTTTTTTTTTTTTTTTTTAATGTGTTAGCCGTTCCAGAGTCTCCTTCCTCTTCTTCAGCATCCAAACGCGTTGTTCTTATCTTTCGTTTCTAGTTCTTGGGCAGATTTTCAAGGGCTGAAAAGGGCTGAGAAGTTTTTAATAGTACATCAATAAATTTATTTAAAAAACAATACACGCCAAATTTGTTCAAACAAAAAAAAATCAGCAAAAAAATCTGTTTATTCAAATATGAATACATCGAGGCAAAAAAGTCGCAGGATTAAATCGTGTTAATGAAAAAAAAAAAAACCCTCCGAGCAGAGATTATTTTGCGAGTGCGCCATCCTTCAATGCAAATTCGAGCCGCGCGTGAATATGAGAGAGGACAAAAAATGAGAGTGTCTCTTCGGTGTACAGTGTAGCAATATAAAGCAAAGAAACGTCACAGTCTTGGAGAACTGTCCAATGTTTATTATGCGAGGGATTCACGAGTACCAACGACGGCGTGGGCCGTCCTGATGTCGCAACATATCTTGCAGATCGTCCTTACGTCCCACCGAGTTTTAAAAGAAAATCCCCCTCCCTCCCCCTGCCCTCCGCCATTCGGACATTGCAATTAATTAACGCGCATTACATAAAGCTTCTCCAATCTGCATAATTGAAGCGAGCTTGGCCGGAGTGCATTCATCATTTGGACAGAATCCCACCGATTATACTACGTATATATTATATACTGCGCTTAAGTGCAGTATACCCTCAAGGTATTTTAATTGCCTCGGCGTGCGGCAAGGATGAGCCCTGCAAAGGTCGCGATATACCTTCGCTCTGCGATGGCCCTTTACGCGGACTAGAATCGCCCTCTCCTTTTCTCTTCTTTATGGCCAAAGCAGGTTACTCGAATTTTCCACAAATTTTCCCAAGGACATGATTTTACATTTTTCGGAAATTTATTACGTCACTGGATTTCATTTGAAAATTTTTCTACGAATTTCACGAGATATTCTTGAGCACTCGGTCATTAGGAAATTCTACAATAATATAATATAGTTTTTTTTATTATTTCTTAAAAATAAAATTCAACTTGTCAACCACATGCACGTAAATTAAAAAATTGGGGTTTAAAAAAATTCATAGTAAATTAGAAATAAAATGTTTTACTGTTCAAGATATTTCTCAAAAAATTCTACAAAAAATGTGACATAGAATAAAGGCGTCATAAAAAAAATCAAACATGGAAACTCAACGACGATTTTTAATTTAAATAAAAAACGAACGCACGCCAAGTAGTGACACGATAACGCAACGGTCAATTACCGCGCGTGGTGAACTAAATCCACCTTAAACTGCCCCGAACGACAGACGGAAAGAAAGGCATCAACTGATAATAACGGTACAGTGCAAAGTGCATAACGTGCGGTGTATAAGGAAACGTAGAATTTTTCCAGTCTCCTGCGGTGTACGTATATGCACTGACAATAAGTTTCCTCGAGGAGCAGGGGGGGGGGGGGGGGCACGTACACGAGGGGGTGAGACTGCCGATCGAACTAGTCGATTTTAGCTCAATCTACAATGTGCCGTTCCGTGCAATGCGGCTGGAATATTGCCGCACTGCTGACTATCCTCCTCCCCACCCCCTCCTCCTCCTCCTCCTCGTCGGCTTCGACTCATTGGAGAGAGGTAAGCACATATACACGCGACTCGATTGCGCAATTCTATCGACTCGACGGAAAATATACACGCTCGTTCGGACGCGTGGACACTTCTATGCTTCGAGCTCGGGTTCGACAAGCGCGTTTGTGGCGGCGTATTGCATAAGAAAAACGCGATTGCGAATGTATCACGTCTCTCTCGGTCGATGCCATAGTTGGTTCCCCGAGCCACGAGTGCGATTGTGACTTTGTGTGAGACTACACTCGCCGAACGACACTATTATACCTGCCATATAATACAAACATATATAGATATATGTTTGTATATATATATGTATATATTAGAAGTATATTACGATGTATATCAGGTCGACATTTCAGTCTCACGTTTAATAGTAATATGTATTTTGCGATCTATGGGGTAACGCGAAGAAATCACGATTTACAAGCTGAGGAATGCGTACCATGAGCCGCTCTTCGTGGTTAGATAACGATTTAATTATCTCATCGGTAAGATCCACTCTAGCGGGATGAGCGCAACCTTCCGGAGGTCACGGTGAGGTAACTCACGGGCGAACTGCTCGAAGGTCAATGACGCCCACCGGGAGTCGCCCCTTTCCGTAAGGGCCCAAGGGAGGGGGGTTTTTTTTCACTTCTCTGCCTCTTCTTCTTCTTCTGCTGAGTGGATTTGGAGTCGGGGGGGTTGGTTAACTCTGCGAGGGGATCAATGAGGTTGAGGTTTGCACTGTAGTTGGGGGGGGGGGGGGAGAGGTGGAAATAATGGGATTGGATAAATGTGCATTGATATATCGAGCTATATATTTTTTATATTTCGTGTATTTCATTTCAATGAATTTTTCATCATAACTTATTTAACTTTCAACTTTTAACCCATTCCTTCGAATCTCTTGTTTATCTCTTGGCTTCCCTCAACCGCAATTTCAATTAATGAATTATTAATTGGCACACGAATGGCATTGAAATGAATACGCATGCACTGGTGTCGTGTTCGGATTGGATTGTGTGTACTTTGGTGGAATAATAATGTTTTCATGCGCACATCCGTTTCCTCTGAATCCACTGCACAAGATCGTTTCCAGTAAATACTCTCATTAGAGAATACTTTGTAGTCCATTAATTTAACTTCAAGTTTATGAACGGCGTGTGTACTCTACATATATTATCGTAAAATAGGGTTTATACCTCGGGGTTTTGTATGTGCGGAATTCGCAATGAAACGATTTTATTGACGAGAGGAGATATGATGCAAAGCGCGTTTTAGCGCCTCCCTCGGAGGGATTAAGTGGCTGGAGCGTTGGAGCGAGAGCTCGGCGAGAGAGCGCGACACGGAATTCCGTGAAGAAAATCAGGCGTCGAGGATCTAGTCTTCGGGGAAAGGCCGACGAGGCAAAAGACCGAGAAGCTCGGCGCGCTTGTGCAGAGTCGACGGCGGTGCCCCGTTCACGTTAAACCTCGGCGCGACATGCACGAGCGGAAGCCCAGCTCGTTGCCAAGTGAAACACAGAGAGAAAGGAAGCGCCCCGCGATACCGACGAAGAAATCCCTTCTGCGGTTTTCCCGAGAATTCATCGTCGACGCCTGAGCCTCCCTCGTTTTTTTCTTTTTTTTTTTTTTTCTTTCTTTCTCTTACTTATCGGGAAATAAATTTCTCAAAAGAAATCATGATTTTTCTTCATCGTCCTCTTCTTATTCGCTTAGCGGATTTTGTTTTCTTCCTCGACTTTTTGTTCGTATAGGCAGCGAAATATACCGTCAGAGATTTTGCGCGTGTCCGTTGACACTTGTCGACTGTAATATTAAATAAATAAATAAAAATTGTCTTGTGTAAAAGTGTACAAGCATTCCGTAAAAATTAATTGCGTAGACATTTTTTTCTGCTTGTATGGTTGACATTGATAGCACCAATTAATTTATTGGCAAATCAAATTGGTGATTGATGAGTCAACTAACTCATTTTTAAATTGACCAACTGATTTTTAAAGCAACCAACTGAACAATTGAACAACCATTGATCAATAAAAGAATCAATTGGTCCGCAAAAACAACCAATTGATTCATTGAATGCCCAATTAGTTGGTGGGTCACTCAGCTGGTCGAAAAGACAACCAACTGACGGTAAAGTAAACCAAGAAATTTCATAATCGAGCTTGTGTATGTATTAATTTTCCGAATGACAGAAAGTGAATTGAATTTGAGGAAAAAACTGTTTTTCCCATTTGAATAGTGACCCGTAAACTTTCTTAATAATTCTCTGTCGAGAGTTAAAGCGAGTTCAAAGAATCACTTAGATAGTCACGAATAATCGAGCGAAAGGACTCGCTAGCCCGGAAGCGACAGCATCGTTCAACTGACGTTAAAGACGTTGGAGTTATTGCAGAACGTGACAGGAGCATTTAGATTCGGTAGGAATGCCTGTTGGTCCAGCGGAATACACCGCGTATTATGAAGAATAACGAGTGCGCGGCTATGAGGTATAAGGTGTCCAACCGCTGCTGCCGGTATCTCGTTACACCTCGCTTCTCGGCATACGTTTGCGAAGAGAACCTTAGGAATTCGGTCTGCAAACTTTCGCCAACGTCGCGCTCGAAATGAAACAGAAGAAAACAAAAATTGAATCTCGAAAGGAGGCTGCACCTTGAACTTCGTTTATTCCGACGTGTACACTTATTACACGCGGATCTATTTGCTGGGACGAATTTCAGTAGTCACGAACGTAATTGACGGGCTGACGTAAAAAAAAAAAAAAAAAACTCTCAGCAAACAACACCGATACATCGTTGAATTTTTTTTTCGAAGTGGCTCGTGGTATTTATCGCGCGTGGCGAATTTCGTGGCCTCACTATTTTTTTTTTTTTCTTTTTTTTTAAATACTTGAACGAAAAGTATGTTGTAACGGGAGATAAATAATTTTTTTGTTCGCACCACTTAATTAAAATTCTTCGTGGTAATTTGCGACAAGATTTATTCCTCGAAAGTACATGAACTTATATTTTTCATTTTTACGGTGTAGTTTTTTAAGGAAATGAAAATTTCATATAAATTAATTTACAAGGTGGTACGATTTATTTTATTTTATTTTTTTGACAAAAATTATGTCTATTTGTCCGAAATTCTTAATACTTTCGTTAAGCTTGAGGCTTTCGTCGTTTCGTCCATCAATATTCGTCTCGGGTTTGTGTGGGTGGACGTGCAGGACAAAACGATGGTTACCATGAATTATATCACGGTTATTTGGTGGTGAGAAAAAATTTGCGAATGAATAGGTCACATCGAATGGCGTGTGGATCATATGCGCAACGCGTCGTCTCACTTCCTGGTGACAGATTTTGCACGGTGTCAGGCAAGCGCAGATTCAGGATCCGTGTCATATACATGTGTATATATATATATATATATATATGTATTGTGTTCGAGATGCTGTTGGCCCCGAGGATCGGTGCGGGTGACTCGAGGGGTCCCAGCGTATATACACAGAGTGTCCTGTTTCGTGCCCGCGGTGCCCCGGTCCGGCCCCTCTATTATTGTGACTATTTCCCTTCTGGCGAGCCTCGATAGAGAGAGCGCTTGACAGCGAGAACGACAATCCGCTATACAAGAGACTCTCCGTAAATGTTAGTGGAGCAACCTCTCGGTTAACTGTGTCGTGATGGGCGGCAACCAGCGGACTCTCGATCGCTGCCGATAAACCCAACCGCAGAGTGCATTGTGCAAGACAATATATATAAGTGAGCGAGTGTATATATGGTCTCGTAGCAATGGGTATACACGCGGGGCCATGGCACTCAAATGGGAATCACCGGCAATGGGAGACAGCTGCGCGAATTGGGAATGGAGTTATGTATGTGTATGCAGTTGTTATATTTGTATGAATGTGTGGCGTGTACGTGAAAGGAAAATGGCGGACGTCACATGGTTTGGTCAAGGCTGATAGGGTTCGAAGCCCTTTGTGGGGTAGGTTGTGCTGTGCTGTGCTGTGCTGTGCGGTGTTGTGCGGTGCGGTGCGGTGCTGTGCGGTGCTGTGCGGTGTGGTGCGGTGCGGTGCTGTGCGGTGCTGTGCGGTGCGGTGCAGTGCTGTGCGGTGCTGTGCTGTGCGGTGCGGTGCTGTGCGGTGCGGTGCTGTGCTGTGCGGTGCTGTGCTGTGCGGTGCGGTGCTGTGCTGTGCGGTGCTGTGCTGTGCGGTGCTGTGCTGTGCGGTGCTATGCGGTGCTATGCGGTGCTATGCTCGAAATCAACTCGTATAATCATCGCAGCTTTCATTTAGTTTCATCAACCACTTATTCTCCGCGCATCCCATCCTAGATAGTCAATGGATCGGGAGAGATCGATGTGATATCACTGTGTTGATTCGTACAATAGCATTTAGGAAAATAAGCAGACCATATGGCGGCGAATCGACTTAAGATCAGCCCTTCGTTACTTTCCGTAACAAAGCGTTAGTTGAACCGTTTATAACAGTCTACTACAACTACGAGATAAGTCGCTTCGATGGTATAATTCCAAGAGGAATAGGAGACAATTTACCGGACAGCCTCTCGTGTGCTTTGTTTATTCAGATATTACAAACGATTACAAAATACAGTTTAGATCTAGTGCACAAAGAACAAAGTACATAAAGATCCTTGGCGGCACACTAGCCAGCTATTAATAAACGGTAGGCGAGCGCGCCGGCGTTGTATATCGCGCCGTTCCGGCATAATTAATCGGCGTAATAATTAAAGGCTCCCCCGACAATATAACGATAGAGAGAACACGCTCGGTGCCGCGCGGCGTCTGTAGGTGCGGCTATGACGCCGGAGATCCCTGCAGAGAGAATAAGAGACAGAAAGAGAGAGAGAGGGAGTAAAAGAGAAAAGTCCAAGCCTGTATTCAGAGCACAGTGAACAGCCCCTCTGTCCGAGGTTTACCGAGGGAGCTTTGTTTCTCCTTATTCTTTCACTCTGCGATCTCTTCAGCTCTTCACTATTACACGCCCTTCGTCGAGTTGTCCGGCTACAGTGTTTCATGGAGCACCAGAAAGTCCAGACTATAGCGTTGACACTACATTAAAAATTAAATATTAATTTACGTATATTTTAAATATAAAAACCCCATGCTTTTGAAAGTTCCATTTTACTGATTGTAAAAAAAATTAAAAATAAAATGTTGAAAAAATCGCTGTCAATTATTTAAAAAAAAATAAACTGTTATTGTTATCCGATGATTTCTATGAACCGAAATTTTGCAATGCCCACTCAAAATACCATTTACTTTCGGCCATAAATATGTAAAAATATGTTAATCGACAAAACATGTTCCAGTGAGACGCGTTTAAAAAAACGTGCACATACTTTATCAATCGAAAGTGTTTTACATTCACTTGGAAATGTTACCGGAGATTTTGCATTTAAGGAAATTCAGGAGCGTGAGAGCGACACACCCTTCGGTCCAAAGTTGTGCCTATAAAAATACGGGCACATCACGAATCCGAGTGGGCTACACGAATATTGCGATCAAACCGCGACGCCAAAGGCGCCGATCTTCGTTACAAAAGAGACAAATTGCGCATTAGCTAAATGTCAGGTCAGGGAGCCGCCGCGTAGTCGAGGCTGCGATGAAATACGAAAGGCTGGCGCCTCATATGAGGCCCCATAAGTGTTCCTAACTGTCGGTTCTATTCGCCTTCCACTATTATTTACTTACTTGCTTCAGTGAGAATGTTATTCCGGGGAGCCGAAATATTTATCGCTGAGCCGTGTTCATGATCCTCGCTTATAATTTTTATTTTTTATTTTTATTTTTATTTTTTTTTCGTCCGCGCATCCTTGTGTATAATATTGCGCTTGACCTCGTGTCACCCGGCGTGAATATTCTCGCCACTGTGGACCAGCCAATGGCCTATCGTATCCTACATCTTGTCACGTGTCGTAATTCCCAACTTTATTTATTCTTTCTTTGGTTATTCCCTCGTTATTTAAGCTCGATAGGACGCCGTGACTGGGACATTTAGATCCCTCCGCGAGCCACGCTGCGCTCGCTTGCAATTTGCGACACGAAGTCCACGCTGTACATACGCTATTTACCGCGAAGGCATTTCACATCAAACAGGATCATGTCCCCACTCATATCAATGATGATATTGCAAAGAAAATTGTTAATAACAATATAGAAAAAAAAAAAAAAATTGACCGAGCATGTAAAATTTATTTAAATACATGAAATCACTGATTTCTCTCGAATTACGAGGGTATTTTTATATTTAGCAATTGTTCTCCCGATTTAGTGGGAATTTTCATTGACATTTGTAATCGTCGTAAAAAAAAATTCGAATAAATAAAATAATATGTGATTTATATGTTATACTTTCTTGGGAAAATTCGAATTTTTTAAGTAAATTATTAGTTTCGAATGTTCTTATTGTTCGTTGGTAGGATTCGATAATGAAAAATAAAAAAAAAATCTGAATCGATTGGTATAATTTGCGGTAATTTCACCGAGTGATTTGACGTGAAATTACCCAATGGACACTTTGACGTGCACGAGTGTCTACAGTCGCATGGTTTCCCTCTCGCTTGGCTCTCGCAACGCGCGGACGAAGCTCGTAATGCCGCGTGACGAGAACATTTAGATTTCGCGGTGCGACAAATCGCGCCCCGCAAGCTAGAGCTTCGCGATATCTGGAGCCACAGCTGCTAGCTATGCGTCCAGCGCGCTCGCTAAGAAACACTTAGATGCAGATGCATCGGCGAAGGTGCGAGAGGACTGTAACATACGGCCGCATGCCAATTGCCAGAGAACATCGGGAAATGTGTGCAGTTACAGTAGCGAGGAAAATATGAGTGTCGAAGTACAGCTTCTGCAGTAGCAATAGTCACTGGCAAGTGGTGTCTGTCCATCTAAACCGGATGGACATAATGACACGGGTCTCATCGTCAGACGTAGTGCAATCAACCATTGATAGTAATTGCCTTCGCACCGGAATTAATATATTTTAGATTTTATAAGCTTCGAAGATAGGGAATCTTGCAACAATTTATGAAGGAACTTGCGTCATTGGCCAATTTGCATCGCGAGTACCACTCAAAATAGCCCATAAAAACAGCAATCACAGCATAAAATGGCATAGTATAACATTGAATCGACTAGAATACACAACAGCACAGCTTTGCACAGCTTCGCACAGCTTGGCACAGTTTTGCACAGCGTAGCACAGCTTTGCAAAGCATAGCACAGCTTTGCACAACTTTGCACAGCTTTGCACAGCTTTGCACAGCGTGGCACAGCATAGCACAGCTTTACACAGCTTTGCACTGCGTGGCACAGTTTTGCACACCATAGCACAGCTTTGCACATCATAGCACAGCTTTGCACAGCTTTGCACAGCGTAGCACAGCTTTGCACAGCGTAGCACAGCATGTTATATAATAGCACAACTTATCATAAACCAATTCGCAAGTCACGTAGTTACAAGCGTATGTAAAACCGCTGGCATACTAATCGCAATATAGTCTTGCCTATTAAAACTCAAAGAGACGTACGTTACGGCATAACAGCAGTGCTATTTGCTAGCAGTATACCAACGAACAAAGGTTCTGGATCGAGTTTTGCGTTTCGCAGTCTCTCGTATCGTTTAGTCCTTACACACGTTTTTCTTCGTCCGCTTCTACACTCTATATAATACCGTGCGCGCAATACACTATAAAACGGCGGATTTTAATTCGAGACTACGGCTATTCACTTCTTCGCAAGAGCACCTCTCATTAATTACGCTAATTGTAGGGGTAGAAAGAGCAGAGACGAGCGAAAGGTGAGGAGCTACAGAGAAAGGAGGAAAATAGGTATTGCCGGCGCAGAACCGCGCGAGCAGACTCTACAGCGATTACATCTTTTCGGCGTTCCTCGACGCGCCCGTTTTACAAACTTGGCTGTACGTTGAAGAACGCGCTTGTTTAATGTGTACACGGCTATGCTGTACACACAAAGAGCTTAACCATACGTCCATACACTCTCTGCAAAGGCGATTCTTTTGTTTACCGAATCCGCACTTCTATCGCCATTCCGAGCCAAGCAATAGAGTATACATTAAGAGTGCCTACGGTGAAGTACTTACTACACCATAGCCAAAGAAACGAAGCTCTTGGCGCGCGCAAACGTATGAATAGGACTTTCAGCTGTGCATCCAACAACACAGCGAGAATAACAACATTTATATACAACCCGAGGAACTATTAGCTATTCCTGGTATGGAGCGGGTGTAAGACGTGTTGCATAGATCATGACACACACACACCGTGTTAACTATTAATTACGCGAGAGCCCCGAGAAAATACCGCTACGGGAGATCAGCACCGATCATTTCGTGAGCAAACTACCGAGTTTACTCTTTATTCTTATTCGTAACGTGTGTGTTTAACATGTCCAAAGTGCACATCGTTAGGGTAAGTCCAGGAGAGATTCAGCATCGACATTTGCTGAAAATTATGGTGGACTATTATTTGGATAATAATGAACAATAGTTTGGCTTGGGAGAGCAGCACCAATCATTTCGTCAGCAAATTACCGAGTTTATTGTTTATTCTAATTCGTAACGTGTGTATTTAACATGTCCAAAGTGCACATCGGCAGGGCAAATCCAGGAGAGATGGGCATTAAAAAGAATTTTTGGAAATTATGATGGACTATTATTTGCCTCGTTAATAATGCTCAAAAATTTATTGCCAAATAATTAGTTGCTTGGAGAATTGATATTTAAAAATCAATTTAGTGATATCTGTTGCTACGAATTTTTTGGAATATTTTTTTAACAATTATATTTTGATCCAAGACAATTAATCGAATATATTAAATTGCCTCAGCCCATTGGCCATTTACGCGTTTCAGTAGATTGTTCGATCTCCATGAATTTTTTTTTTGTGGTGTAGTTACTCACGCCAACCTCTCGTGGCTTTGCTTACTTCGTTGGGATACCTCGTAATGAAGGTGGAGATGGGAGCAGGGAAAGAATGAGAAAGATCGAAATATAGCGGCGGCGCCTGACTCGACGCATACTCTCGCTTATACATATGTATGTATATGTATAAGCAGAAGTAACTCGTATAATGCCCATGGTGCAGTGCATACGCAATATAAGAGCACGAGCGCGGGCGCGGGACAAACGCGTCTGCAAAAATGCCGATGCCATTGGAGATAGAAGTTGTGCTAGAGCGGATTCGCCACGGCGTGTGCGCCCGGCATCGCGGCGCGTCGTCTCGCGGAGCTTTATGGCCCGACGCTCCGGAGATCGGAGCTCTCTCGCCCGCGAGAGAGACTTCAGCTCCGGTGCCGGTGCAACTGAGACCTCGCGCAGCCTTCGCCAATTTTTTTTTCCGAAAAAAAAACGCCTCGGGTAGCAAGTACCCTTGGAAAATTGGAAATTCTTGCAGGAAGTTTGAAAAATTCCGTGGCTAAATTTTAATCTCACCCAAAAACGTATGATACCATTTTACGATTGGAAATATTGGAAAAATTTTTTCGTCATTCCATTTATTCGATACTTAAATTTTCAATTTCATGCGGAATTCATCGGTAAAAACATTTTCCCGCGTATGCCGAATTTTCCGTAGATCCAATTTTCTCAATTTTCGTTGTTTCCACTTTTTTAAATGTCCACTAATGTGAAATTCAACCTTGAAAATATTCCCCGGGGCTTGTACTTGACCCACATTTATTTTCCCCAGAATAACAAACCCGATTCCGTAAATCCACAAAAGTGCATTGAAAAAAAAAAAAAAAAAAAAAAAAATGTAAAATGATAAATGTGTTTGGCCGGATTGTTCGGTGAGCAGCTGCTTCTTCAGGTGGATAGTTTCCGTCCCGTGGATCGGGCCCAGAGATCGTTCTCTGCCCCGGATCTCGGGTCAGCTGCCGTTCGCCACATTCGCTCCGATGTAAATGCACACGCTGCCGTTTCACCTGCCTCAACATCGAGCCCAGTAAAAAAAAAAAAAAAAAGCCAAAACAAACGAGCCCAAAAAGTTTCGAAGCTCCTTCTGTAATCCGATCCATGGACCCATTCAATCTTAATAACGTCCTTCAATCCCGGCGATGGTAATGGCCGGAATAATCACGAGGATCGGAAAGCCACGAGAAAGGAAGAGTGAAGAAGAAGGAGAAAGATCGGTTGCCGTTATTGAGATTCGATCGATCATTAAATGTTATGGATTCCACGAAAGATCAATCAGGAAGCAGTGAACATAACATTGCAGTCCTCCTGATAGAGGATCCATTGAAAAATTGTGCAAGCTACCAAGATTGAAGTCGGGAGTTAAGACCCCTGCCGATACTTACAATGTATTAATATGCCTCATCATAAGATATTCCGCAATGCCACAGAGACTTTAACCTGCGGATGACTAGGACGTTGCGTGATTTGAATAATACTCGGTAGACTCGATCTTCCATCCAATGAGCAAAATGCACAGCCGCTCGGTGCGCTCGCGATGCACGATAGAATCTCAACATTTGCGAGGTGCAGATTCCCGATGGCAGATGGTCGAAGAGACACGGCGAAGCAGAAGCAGAAGCACCGGCAGAAAAGAGAGAGAGAGAGGAGAGGGCAAAGCACGAACATCAGGAACGTCGGTCGAGGAGCTATCCTTCGTGGCGGACACGCGCCACTGGCCGCCTCGGGTCAGTATAATCAAGACGCCATAAACCTGCTCTCTTATTGCTCCTTGTTCTTCAGATACAATCATTGCCCCGCGCGCCGTAAAAGAGAGAGAGAGGAGAAAGAGTGAAATGGAGAATGGAGATTCCGTGGGCTATTTTGTTATTGGATTCCGGTTGGCGAATCATGGGGCAAACCATGAAATGAAAAAATAAATAAATAAATAAATAAACAAGAAGAAGGCGAAGCACTTCAGTGAAGATTTTTTGGCTTTTTACGAAAAATTTTTGTAAATAAAACGTTACTAATTTACGCAGAAAATCATGCCGGTCACGTGATCGGTTATATGACGGAAAAGCTCCGAACAAGAAGAGGAGAAAAAGTGAAAGTGAGAACAAATCACGGGAGCAACTATGAAAAAAAAAAAACCCCCATTTGTCCAAGAATATTCTCCTTATGGGAAAATGGATCACAGGCTAAAAAAGAACCACCATAAAAATAAAAATAAAAAACTACAGAAAAATGTCATTACAAGAACCTCGCTGCTAATTACCCGTGCGAAGAATTAATAACAACGTCCCTTGTTTTCCCGTAGCGAAAAAAAAAATCTATGCTAAAACTACGCTATCCATAATCTATACTAAAATAGAAAGAGGAACTAAAAAAAAATAAAAAAAATAAAAAAAAAGTGGCAGAAGAAACGTGCTCGATCGCTAGATCCCGACGATCGATCCCCGGCTTTAACACGAGCATAACGGTAAGCATAAACTCGACCGTGAGAAAACGGTGATGCGCTCGGTAAATCGCGGATGGGCCTTAACCATACAGCACACCCTTTATACAGTGTGTTCCTTTGTATGGAGGCTCAACATACAAGCCTTCTATCGTACAACTACACACACACACACATATATGCTATATATGCTGTTATTTCGATATACACACAAATCCATGTATAGGTATGTACATAATATTATATACAGTAACCATAGATACAATTTTAGATTACCTATATACAGCAGAGCCTCTCCTTCGCTTGTGGCATTAGCCCAATTCGTGAGATCCGTGGAAATTTTCTCTCCTTCGCTTCTTCTCTTTCTCCTTTCTTCTCTTTTTCTTCGTAGTGAGGTTATCGGTTATCGAGATGGAGGCCACGAAGACATTCATCAAGAGGCACGTTGAGTCTGGTGCCAACTCAATTAACGCCACGGCGTAATTCAGGCTGTGCTGGTAGCACGCGCTCCGTCGGTTCATGGGACTGTGACGATGAATGGCTGAGCACACTCCACTTCGTTGTGCGTGGCAATAATTCCGAAGAGGCTAACGTGGATGAGAAGATGAAGAGGCGAAGGAAGTGCCACTAGCCGCGAATTACTTCGGCCAGTCATCAGCTTCGAAGAGTTCAATGAATGTGTACTGATGAACGGGAAGGCCTTTCCGGCTTTGCGTGGGGAATTGGAGCGCAGACTTTTGTGACGCGATCCACGTTGCTGATGTACACAACCAACGACTGATTTTTTTTTATGATTCAGGGAGTTTTTCTGTATTTATTATTGGTCTTTGGGAACCTTGAAATATTTTTGGAATATTTTTAGGCCTGAGGAAACCCTGAAGAAGGGAATTAGATAACAATGTGAATGACTGAAGAGTGGAATCTTGATGAAATTTTCTATAGACTAGAATTTGTTGCATATTGGCGCCGGTGAATTAAAATGCAGATTTTTGTAACGAATATTCTATGTGTTTATTTATATTTTTTAATAATACAGACAGTTTTTCTGTAATTTTTATCGGTGCCTGGCGGACATGGGAGAATTTGGGCCCTGCGGAAATCCTGAAGAGGCGAAGACCCGGGATATCCGAGCCTGGGAAAGGGTTGAATAAAGCGCCGCGAGATGGTTTAATAATATAAAGAGATAACAATATAAATAACTGAAGTATGCAATCTTGATGGAATTTCCTACAGACAAAGTTTGTTGCATCTTGGCGCCAGTTAATTAATCGTTGCAGAACTGTGTGTATGGTAATATGGACGCGTGGTCCAGCGACTCTCTCACAGCAATTATGGTGAGGATGGTGTAAAGGATGAGATATGAGTCGGGGCGTCTGCCGTTGCTGCAGACACTCGCACTCACTCACTCTCTCTCTCTCTCTCTCTGACTCTCTCTTCATGCCAAGATTGCTTACATTCTCTCTTCGTGCATAATGCCACTGGAATAAAAATTTTTGACGCGAAATATGTCCGATCTTGGACAAGGATGAGTTAAACGCCCGCTTCGGTATAACTTTGTACTGCTGCAACCTTGAAGAGTTTTCTCATCTCACACCTCCGCAGAAATTTTGGTATAATACTGTGGCAACACCTTGGAAACTTTCCTCATCTTCCAAACTAAAAATCCCTTTTCCTTCGCACCAAATTTAGCTTCCCTGAAATTTTTTGTAACCTCGAAGAGTTTCCTCACCTTCCAAACTTTAGATCCCTTTTCCTTCGCACCAAATTTAGCTTTACTGATATTTTTTTGCGGCCTTGAAGAGTTTCCTCATCTTTCAAACCATAGATCCCTTTTCCTTCGCACCAAATTCAGCTTTGCTGATATTTTTTTGTGACCTTGAAGAGTTTCCTCATCATTCAAACCATAGATCCCTTTTCCAACGCACCAAATTCAGCTTTGCTGATATTTCTTTTTGTGACCTTAAAAAGTTTCCTCATCTTCCAAGCTATAGATCCCTTTTTTCTCGCCCCAAATTGATCTTCCCCGAAATGTCGGTGACCTTGAAGAGGTTCCTCGTCTTCCAAACTACAAATCCCATTTGCTTCGCACCAATTTTCGCTTCGCAGAATTTTTCCTACAAGATTTCAGTATCGCGACGATAAATCTTGCGATGTAACCACAAACTTGCATAAATGGCGTCATTAAACGAACAAGGGTGGTGACATGTTTTACGGTAAGAAAGTCAACGACTCGGCGATGCTTTCATTCTCCACATCCACTGGCTGCATTTCACTCGCTGAGCTAAATATAGAACCGACAAACGCTAAGTTTATCTTTATTGAGGTTTATGCACCAGGGTTCAAACGTGGCTCACAATGCATTCGCGGATCCCTTGTCGCTCTTTACGACACGAATGATCGTCGCGTACACACGCTCGTTTATAGCGAGCATACGAGACGAAGACGACGATAGCGACTATTGCGGATCATCGTCTTCGTCGTCAACGACCAAGACGACGACGACGACGTCCATACAACGTGGCGTATGTACCCTTTCTGCAACAAGAGAACAGATTACGATTGTTCGCCAGGTCGTCCCTCCGGCGTTTTGCTTTTACGCTTCCAACCATACGTTCCATTTCATAGGTACGCTAACAATTTTTTTCTGAATCCGTAATATCACGGTGCATTGTACAATAAGCCGCTAAATCATGTTAGTACACGGACACACTTGACTGTGACTCGAAGAACAACGGAAAAGAGGAGAGTATTGCATTTATGTGCAAATCCTCGTGCGTAAAAAGTGAAATTAAGTTTGCAGAGTGAAATACAACGTGTAAGAGTATTTTCAATTAAAAAAAATTTTTTGTCAATTGGTACCGTGTGGATTAAATTATTCAAGATTAATCAAACAGTTGATAATTAAAAAATAATTGCAGGTTATCTGAAATTCGGGACTCGTTCTTAGCACGAGACAAAATCGATACCAAGAACGTTGAATCACGACAACACGTTTGGAGAAAGTTTCATTTTGACGTCTTGAATTTAATGCAAAGTGGTCCATTTCTTCCTTTTTTTCTTTTGAAAAAAATTGTACCCATAGAATTTCAGCTCGGCCCCTTAATCTCTGCTACGATTGGGCAACGTACAATTTTTTCTGGAACCACTTAATTTTTTTGGGTGTTACACACAATTTTAATTACCTTGATACGAAAATAACGAAATACTAATAACTCTAATCAAATTTTTATTTTATTTCTTTTCAAATATCAATGATTATTGCACCCGAGGAAAATTAAAAACAAAACAAATTTTTAATAAATCCCATTCCGGAGAACTTAAAAAAGTATGTATACTAAATTATACACAAAATACAAAATTGGAAAGCAATAAAGACAATTGAAAAAATCGCCACTCACTTTCGCATTGTTCTGTGCACGTCTCACGCTCGGCTGAAGGTGCAATAACACACATGTATTTACAATAAATTACCGCATCATCGTATGTACATCGTCCGAACACCTGGTTTCACTCTCGGAAAGATTTAATTTTTTTTCCCCTTGATATTCCCTGCCGCTTGGTTAGCTCGCTCGAAGCTAATACTCGACGATGTCCCGTCACTTTCTATGCTTCTTATACCACTATCCTATACACCTCGTGTACACAAGCCAAAGTCATGCAAGTACCGCGTGTGTTGATGTTGGGGAACGCACGGAGAGTTATAATTTGCCGCTCGAGGATGAGGGAATAGATTCGCTATCGAGATTATTAATCTACGGGGCACCGAGCTCGGCGACGGGGAGAGTAAACGTTCTTCAAACTCATCTCGAGTCAACGTGAACCAGATTGCTTCGAGAACAGCACTTGGATCGAATTTTCTTTTTTTTACTCCCAGGCGCCACATTTTTTATTTCAACATCTTGAGCCTGCGAGCAAAAAAAGTGATCTTTACAAGAGCCATAGTCTCCATAATTCCGAATCTTTACCTTTACATGCTTTTTACACTTTTACAATTTTTTCAAATTTTTTCCTCATTTTGATTAGTCACAATTAAATTTTTAATGACTTTCGGGAAAAAAAATCTAACGTATATGGAAAATTATAATCTGCCAATTACTTTCTCATTCGTTCTGAAAATGGAAGAAATAAAATTTTGCATTGTATCAAATATTCAGATCCTTCATACTTCATTCGAATTTTTTTGACGATTCAAATTTAAAAAAAAAGCATTATCTTCATAGAATAATTAATTTAGTTGATTATCAAAAGTGTATAAAACAACGGAGCGAAATAATTTGGAAATTAATGTTTCTTTTGTTCTAATTATTTTCAGACTGTTTGGAGTGCAATAAAAAGTGAGGCCTGGAAACAAAGCTTTCTCTTTGAAGCAGCATAAAGCAAATCAGAACAAAGGACAATCAAAACAGTATTTCCATGTGTTTTTGTTTCCCATTCGCGCGATTAGCGGTAATAAAAATAACAAAAAGGCGAGTCCTTCAACGAGCTGAGGGTTATAATTGTCGTTCAATATTTGTTTCGAGTGCACGTATTATCCTCACGTGTAATTGCAGGCATGTATATGCAAATATGAGCCAAAGACATCGCGCTAATAAATGGAATATGTGAGTTATTTCGAGATGACGATGCTTCGCTAAGTCCCGGGGAATATATATACACCCGGTGAAATTCCCGACCTTGAAGACCGCCGCATGTTCACGTGCGAACGAACGAGCCCGCCTCATCTCGAACAGAAGACCCTAAGTGACGCGTCGAGTGACGTTTCATTAACACTCGTGTGCACTGCTGCTGCCGCTAGACGATCGTTCGTCCACGATTCACGATATATATATACCCTCACTTCAACCCCATTTTGCAGTGGATAACCCGAGTGCTGCTATGAGAACGTGTGTACCAGCGCACGTATTTTCAACGGGCATGCGTCGAAGGAATTCAGGGAGACACGGGGCAAAACGGACACCTCGACTAAAAACAATTAAAGCGAGCAAAACGACGTTTTTTTCATTCGATGGAAATTTAGTACTCGAGGAATACTTGGATGACGGCTTTAATTGATTTTACCACAAATTTTGTAGAACATTTTTTTCACTTCGAGTTTGTCGAATGATTTTTTTTTTTATTATTATTAGAAATTTTTTTGAGAAAATTTATCGATTCCCAATATTTTCCGCACATTTTTTATGTACAGAACGTAAAAAGCTGAGACGAGAGTTCAATTACTATTTTCATTCGGTGTGCCATTTTGCCCCACCGTTCTTGCACCTATAGTCACAAAGAAACGAAGGGAACTCACTCTCTCTCTCTGCTCTCCGCACCAACAAAGTTGACTGGACAGGGTAAGGACGTGCTCAATGAGTCCGAAAGGAGTGATGGCTCAAGGGGCCAATGTTCCCCCTCAGCGTCATGCAGTCTCACGGTAAAAATGCGCGAAATTCCCAACCGCACATGCACCATAACTGCAACAAAAATTTTCACCAACAATAAATCCCATTCCATGCATCATGCGCTATATGCTCTCCTTGTTGTACCAAATTACATAATTTTACGCCTTACCTCAAAATATTCCCACAATTGTCCCACAGAATTTTTCAGACACACCCAAAACAAAAGCATAACCTCAGAAAAAACAACTTCCAATCCCACAGAATTTTTCGGCTCCGACGAAAACAAAAACATAACCTCCAAAATGCCAACTGTAGCCATAGCCATAACAAAATGCCATAGCGCACCGCTTGCTACTCAAGCCCTCGACTATGTCCCCGACGTAAACGACCCGATAATCAATGCCTCCCAATAAAAGGAGATTTACAACTTAACATAAAAGAACATACCCAAGTTGCACTTGGTTGGAAAATGTGTGACTGACGTGCCGCACGGCGCACACCACGAGTTGCGCGAGCGACGGCGCATGTGCAGTTGATCGCGACGAGTCTATTAAATCGGCAGCAGCGCACGACGGAATATCCGCACCTTCTCTTCCTCATCCTCATCCTCATCCACCTTCTTCCTCTTCTTCCTGACTATATTACCAAGGTGCGTCGTAAGTTATCTCCAGTGACAGACCATGTGCATAGAAGTGTCTCTATCCTGGATATCTCCTGACTTCCACTGACCAGCACTTCGTCTATTCCTTGGTAAAAAAAATGTTTTTTCTTTCTTTCCTCCTCAGCACGTAGGTTGTATATACATAGAGGGAAGTATTTCCTGAGGCGAGAAGAGCCTCAGTGACGGGAAGCTCGTCTATGATTTTTTTTTTATCCTCGTCGGTTCGAAAGAGTCCAAAGAGGAAGCGCAAGAAGTAGCAAGCTGTTAATGAGACCGGTAGATCGACGAGGCCAAGCGCTCTCCTGAGGTCCCAAGTGTCCATGGATGCCCGGAGGCCGACGACGTTTTTAAAGAAACGTATTTACGCAAACTGTCCATAGTCGGTTTTACGCCCTCTGAGCTAGAACACTAATTAACATATATGGACTCTGCGGTGCTTACACGTCGGGCAAAAAAGACACTACTCCTTTTTCGAACACTTGTACAGGGAGACTCGGTTTAGGTATCGTTAAGATCACCGTGGAAAATGGCGTTTAACCCTTTAAATGACGGGATCCTCCGCGAGAATGGTAATGGCGGCTGATGGCAATTTTTGTTGAGTGAAATTGCTACGAGAATTTTTTTTTCTCTTCATTTTTGTTGAAGTTTTTATTTTATTTTTTTATGTTAAAATTTTTTGTTTTTAATATGGCTACTTTGAGATAGATCATTTTTTATGATGGTAATTAAATGTTGTTAATTGAAAATAAATCAAAAGATAAATTGTCGAAAATGCATATCTTTTATCGCGACTTATAGATGGTGCATATGGGACATTCCGACAATTCTTCGGCTTAACGATAATTAGACGATCGCAAATCGAGCGAATATTCACGCGCAAATCGATCGTGCTTTCGTAAACGATCGATTGCCGATATTACTTATCTACTTTTGGTCTCGTGTTCGAGATTATTGTCCATGATCATTCGTTTATTCATTCATACGGACTTTTGAAAGCAAATTAACACGAACCGATGAAATACAGCTTACGACGAAACTCGATTTATCCGACTACAGATCATCATCTATATATATATACATATAGTCGAGACTATACTTCATTCTGTATACAGGAATACTATAAGAATCAATTACTCGGAGAGCGAGAGCTTCCTTAACGATCGTCGAAGCACCTTCCGCGAATCCGTGGGCTAAGATAAATAGTCCGAGTGGCGCAAATAGGTGAGTAGCCCAGTGTTGCAACTTGTATACAGAAGTTGGAAGTATCGGGGCGCGCGCGGCGACTCGCGTATTCAGAAGCCACAGCGGGACGTTAATGAGAATGCAACTGCCGCCCCTTAACTCCACCCGGGATCAGCAGAAACGGATGCACGCTCTCGAGTTCGCGCGAGCCTCGTTTTGTTTTTTTTATTTTTCATTTTTTCCTAATTAAGATGTAGACGCTTGTCCATTACGTAAAATCCCATCTTGATTTACAGTCAACAGTCAATGGAATAGCTGTATTATAATAGGTTAATCAATTTCCGACTTTTCGTGTCTTCGAGGGTTCGAAATTTCGGAAAATACGCGTGAAAAATTAAATACAAGGGGCATTCCACGCCAACTCGACCTCGCAGATTTTTTCAGATTTTTTCAAAGCGCTATTTTAATATACATAAATTTCAAATATTTAAAAATCTACTTAAACATTCTACTTTGCATCCTTGATTTTCATAGTTAGTAAAATAAATGAATCTCAGCAAAATTTTGGTGAATAAAAAATATCGAAAAATGAGAATTCATATAAAAATTCATATATAATCTCGGTAATTAATTTTTTGCAAAAGTTCACGCGACAAAGATAATTTTTCGAAAATTTCTAAACTCCATGGAAATGTAGATTTGAAAAAAAATTAATAAATAAATAAAAAGGAGTGAGCAATCGGTTGATCCTCGGGGCACCATGGAATCGCGTGTGGATACATAGAAAATGTCCTCGGGATCGTCTAATTATCGTTAAGACGAAGTGCTTTCGTTTCGCTACTAATATAAATTATAGAGACGATGAAAATATTTTATTCTGATCCCAGAGCGATGGCTTCCCGGGGGCTCGAATTCCCAATGACTTCTAAGCCCCAGAGACTTAACGCGATTATTTCTCTGGCGCTGCTGGCGCGCTGGTTTGCCCATGCAACCCATGCACCGACGACTCACTCTATGCGCGCACATGCAGCACCAGGCATCATACCCTCGGTGACATAATTAATGCCTCTGCATCCTCGTAATTGCAGCTGGCCCGCGTTCGCAGAAAATTGATGATCTCTAACGCTCTCGCTCACAGATTCCTCACTCATATATGCATATATATATTCATATATAAACATATGTGTATATATATAGTATGGCTACAGTATTATGGTACTAACCATGCTCCCTGGCCCGTTAATTGCCCAACGATTTACTCCTGTATTCCGGCAGCTTTATTACCGAAGTTTTCTCTCCGCCTTAATTATTTTTTTCTTTTTTTTTCTTGTGTCTTGAGTTCGTGGGAGAATAAGCGGACGTTATGGCTTGACCAAAAAATTACAGGCAAGAGAAAAGTGACGACGTTTCATCTGAAAGACAAGAATTTTTTTTTGTAGATTATGGACTTTCAAAAAAATTGTGTCTTGAAATCGTTAAGTATATTTCGAGCATTTAATTCTGCAATTTTTTTTTTTTTTGAGATACAGAGTGCATCAAAATGGTGTGAGATGATGAATAAAATTATAGTAGGATATGGTGATAATTTTGTTTTTTTTATGACGTTAATAATTTTTTTAAGGCGATTTTTGCATATATATGGATGTACCATGTTCCTACCTCGTTAATTGCCCTACGATTTATTCCTTCATTCACGCAGCTTTATTATCGAAGATTTTCCTGCGTCGTGTCCCTCTTAAGCATGTGGAAGAAGAGGCGAATGGACATAATATCCTGAAAGAAAAAACAAAAAATCACATGCCAGGTACACGTGCTGATGTTTCATCCGAGATATTATTAAGGTGTGTGTGTAAGCACAAACATTAAGGATGGTAAGTGGTCAGAGACGAATGGCTAATATCTTAAGTGAAACGATAAGAATATCGAAGTATAGATTCATGCGCTACCATCCGCTCATAAAATAGTTCGACTCACATGAAATTGCCCATACTTCGCTTGCGTTGCTTCTTTTTAATTGAAAACGCCGCATGAATCGGGAATGCGGTTGATCGCACGTCGATCATTTTCCGTCGTCTATGTAATTATATCGCTTCACGTTACGTGAAGTTGGAAGCGCGCTGTAATACGCGAACATTATAAGAGAGTAGAAAGTGCGTGGATACGCAATTAGCGGGGATTTAAAAAAAAATTATATTCATTTATCGCGGAGTTTCACTAGCTTTCAATAATTCATAGAGCCGGTGTCATTGATTATGCAAATGTAAATTGTCCGTATAATAAATAAAATCGAAACCCAACATTAGTAACTACAAATTCCCTCGAAGGAAATAAAAACATTAATATTCAATATCAATTTTATCAATAATCAATTACAAATCTTCCACCTTTAAAATTATCTCTCCATATGAGATCATCAATTTTGTTTTTTCATTTCCCCAAAATTAATAAATTTTGTTTTCATACTTAATTATGCATAATTGCACAGTTTTGAATCCTAGCTTTGATAAAATGCAAAAAGAAAAAAATTACGCAAAGGCTAACCCGAGTTATTGCGAATTAAAGATTCCGGTCGCGTCTCGGGGGGCGGTCGGTAAGGTAGGAATCCGAAAAAATTCGCCTTTAGAAGCTCGCGGGACTGTTGATTAAGGCTTTCGGGACGCGTGTTCCGAAATGTCATGTTGCTTTTCTTCGGCTCTGTTGCAGCGTGCGGAATGCATGCGAAATTCGAGGATCACGTGGGGGTCAACAGGCTTATGAGGAGGACCAAGCGAAGCACGTTGCATCGCTTGACCGGAGTCAGCGAGAGCAGAGGCAAATACCTCGCGGTATTATATCGTCGAAACGTGTGCAGATTGCGGCTCACATAACTTCATGCAACATGCAATCGTTTATCTCGATTCACTTTTTATCTCCCGTGTGCATACATTTATACATAGGTGGTACCCTACGTGCTGAATCGCGCGAGAAAATCGAAAGTCTCTGCGTTCTCCACGAGACTCGGTCAGTCCAATGAGCGCAACAACGTCATGCACGTGCGAAGTAAGAAACGCATAAGAGAGATTTATCGTTTGGCCGATTACTCAAATCGCTAGATCGGCTAGAGGATTGCCTAGTGTCGTCGTCCTGAAAACAAAATTAAGGGGACCAAGTTGCAGAAAAAAAAAATTCGGTAAATTTAATAAATTCGAACCTCATTAAGTACATAACAATAATTATAATTCTGTAATTTATTAAAAACGCACAGTGCACCAAAATGGCGTATAAAAAGTGCAATTTTCAAATGTAAGATTTTTTAAAAAACTTACACAATTTTTTAAAAAATCCAAATATTAATTCCCAGGAAAAAAAATTGACTTCTAGATCAATTTCGATGCAAGTGTCTGTTTTCATTCTTCTTATCAGTCCAAACTTTCTAGTGCAGCGTTATTAAATTTTAATAAATTTAATAGTGCAGCGTTATTAAATTTTTTATCATTCTTAATTAAATCACTTCCTTTAACGTCAGTGTCGATTATTTTTCCCGAAAAAATTGTGGCTCTCAGAGAATTTGATACGCGCAGTAATGTCTCGACGTACCTCGAGTACAGATTTATATTACGTTAGGTCAGTGACGTGAATGATTACGTAGGCGATTGCCGAAAACAAGAGCCCCGTATACTATGTTGTATATGCCAGTCGGTTTTTCGAGCGGGAATTCTTCGCGATCGAAAAACCTCTCACTCCAACTTTCTCGCACCTTTCTCAACCCGAGGAGCTCAACAACAAGTTACGATGAAACTCTTCGACAGGAGAACGAGAGAAAGAGGAGAGGAGAGCGACGGGAGATCTTAGGCGAGTTTCGCACTCGCGTTCTTACGACTCCTTCGAGCGTATCCTGCTTCCTCGCTGATTTGTAGGGCACGTCCCATCGCAGCCTCCGTACGCAGTGTACTTTCGATGCTCGCGCTATACTTTCCTTTCGATCCGTCATGCCCGGATGCTTCGGCACGCACGTAGCTCCCAGTGTTTGTGCGTGATGCGTTGCGTAACACTGCAGAAGCTGCGGAGGAAAGGGAAGCTAAGAAACGTTGTAAATATAAAAAAAAAGTAATGATAAACCCGTTACGATGTTATTTACAAGCATGTAAGTTATATTTTCATGGCTCTCTCGTTGATCCTGTCGTAAAAGTGTGAACTAAAATATCGAATACACGATTTCCCATGCAAATTTAATATGCTTCGCATGCGGAAATTATGCAAATTGTCAGCGGAAATAAAATTTTTTCAAAAATATTCGTCGGGACAAAAATACCCGAAAAAAAAAATCGTAACGGTAAAGTCGAGTAACTGTAGTCCATAAAAATAAACAATTTTTGCGAGATAAAAATGAACAGTCATTATTTTATAACCACTAGCATAATTATTTCTGAATAATAAAAAAAAAATCAAAAAACTATTTTTATTTATTTTTTGTATCAACTTCCGGTCACTAGAGTCGTTTTTAAATTTTAACCACGCCAGAAAAGAGTGGATATTTCAATGTTACTATTTTAAAAATTGATAAATCTAAAATTTACGGAAGTAGAAGAAGAAAAAAATGATTTGGAATGCTGAAGAGTTGGTGGAGTTTGGACCTTCGGGATATTAACCTTAGGAATGGAAGGGCGAGTTGATGGAAAAAAATAAATGCTCTCGTATTTGGTCGCCTTATCCTAAACTCACGAATCCATTTCTGTAGCTCGACTCGAGTAAACGGAACTCGAAATCGCAGCGGAGGGCCTCGAGCGCTTCCTGGTATCAAAGCGAAAAGGTACTTTACGGTGCCTCGAGCTCTCCGCCGTAAACCGGATAAGTGAGTGAGCCGAGAATAAAGAAGAGGACGTGGACGACGATGTCGAACGTTGGCAAAGCACACGCAGAAGGGCAGAGCTCGTGCTCGCCGTACGGTTTTACCATAAAATCGACGAGCGGCATTATGCTCTCGACTACAGTGCGATACCTATTTCACCACGACATATATTTTACGAGAGAGGCTCTCTCGTCGATCGGAGGAAGCCCGTCGATCGACGCACTGTGGGATACTGACCCAGGTCCAGTACTGTACGTTTCACTTCCGCCAGCTGCCGCAACCACCGAAGGACATTTCTATTCTACTACAACAACGTAAACAAAAGATTTTCTTCTGAATCTTCTAATTTTTTTTTTTTGATTATTTAAGCGAAAATTTGTTAAAAAATTGGCTACCGCATGAAAAAATCATTTGGCAATGAAAAAATATGCTGAAATATAATAAATATTTTTGTGGCTTAAGCGGGTAATTTTTTAGTTTTCTTTATTTTTTATTTTTACATTGGGCAATTGGCAATTTTTTATTTATTTTATAATTATTTTAGGAATAATTGTAAAGTTAATGACGAAGGTAAAGAAAATTAGTTTAGTTATAATTATCAAAGGACGTTTCTAAGTGATTGCCACGTAAATAATTTCGCAGTGGCTGCAATTAAGTGAAAATGAAAAATCCCATGAAGTACAATGGAGTAAATTTAAGCAACGAGTTCTCAGGATGAGTCGCCAGCAACAAATTCACCGGAGAGGAGGACGCTGATATTTTCTCGATGTAACGACGAGATATCTCGCCACTGGCGAAGAGGAATTAGTCTGAGGAGCGTTGAAAAATAACGCCGAGACGATCGCCGTTAGCCGAGGGCGTTTGGGCGCCTCGTTTGACCATGAAGAACGTCCACGCGTTTATGGCTCTCGATATATCACCCAGAATTTTCGACTGTCAATGATAGCGACGATATTTCTCGACTGCTACCGATTCTCATGCTGGGAGATTAATTGTACCAATAATCACTCGCGCCTAAAATGTAATGCACCGTAAGATGCATTTTCAAGCTCAATAAAAAAAAAATGTCAGATTAAAAGTGTCCGGTTTAATATTTCCAACGTTAACACGAAAAATTCGTGAGACGCGAGAGAAAATGGGAGCAAGTTTATCGGTCCTGAAATCGGTGGTGTAAAAAGTGACCTTAAAAAAATTAATGTCATGATAACTAGAAGGCGGCGGTTTGAACTAATTGCAGGACATTAAAGGGGAGAGAAAAATAAAGTCGGGGCATTCATGGACAAAGTGCAATTCCGGCGTAATATCGCATTTTTATTTATTTTTTTGACATCTCTACTGACGTTTTTTGAGGGCCACCGAAGTTAGCACTGAAAACAGATGGTGACCTTGACCGCTCGGCTCTTGTTTCCTCCGCAGGATCATAAAATAAAAATATATCGCCGATGGTCGTGACAGCCGCTCACTCATAACCGCCCGGGCGTCGTCAACATGAAATATTTTAGTCAAAATTCACGTGATTAGGTAAACGGGGCAGAATGAGATGAAGGACAACATGACGATGTCCGACGGAACGATGGGCTGCGAAAATCAATTCGCGGACGGGGCCAACGCTTGTCTCCAACGACTGCAACATGAGGTGAGGTACACCAATGTGACAGATACCATTTTTTTGAATATTAAGTACGTTCACTTGATCCGCGATTTTCTAATTAACGAATCAAAATTTATTGGCTAATTTTCGTAATTTTAACAAATGTAACTTCATCAATGAATTATGTATTATTGTTTTATTTTTATGAACTGTTATTTTTTTTTTTTTTTTGACAAGTAAACAATTAGCGAGGAATATATTTTTCGAGACTGACTATAAAAATCGTAACGTTCGATGCACAATTCTGATTTCTAATGCACAATTTCTATTTCTGTTGCATCATTCTAATGTCCGTCGCGTCGATCGATAGGCGCTCAGCTGCCTCGATGCATTTCCGGGCAAAGTCATAGAACTCAACGGTCTCATGGAGAACTTCATGCCGGAATCGATAAAAACGTCGCCGGAAAGCATCGCCGCATTGGACACGACAAGTCGTATGCCAAGATCGCGATCAATGTCTTCGACTATCCGGGAATACGAAATTATTTCTAATTCGGACACCGATGGTAATAATCATTAATTTCCTAAAGTATTTTTCTTATCAAAACCCCATGAATAAACCCCCTAAATAAAATTTAAAAAAAAGTAAATTATCGAAGGTTTCTAACATAAAATATGTTTTTATGACATTTTTATGATAAAAAATTAATTTTCAAGTTATAGTTATTATTATTTATCATTTTATTTTATATAATAATAGAAAAAACCCTTTTTCATTAGAAGGAATTTTATTTGGGATTATTAAATTGGTAGAAAATGACTATTATTAAATTGCTCGCAGATAGATACACGCGCTGTCAAATTGACTTGGGCTCGGTCACGAGTTACTATTCGCTTGCATCTTACGACCGCACCCGCACACGTCACGGTATCTGCAAGCGAAAATACTATCGATTGCGGGGACTAAAAGGGTCAACGATACGCCGAAGGCCCGGACCACTGGGTCAACTCCTCGTATTCATAGCCAGCAAATTGGCGGTTTGCACGAGAGCCATGGTTCTAGCTCCGTCCTGGTACATCATTGATCGAATAATCGCAATGTTTTTCTGCAGGTGAAGCCTTTCGAATGATTAAATTGCTTCCTGAGAACGTGTTCCATTTATGCGATAAAGAAAAACATATATATATAATTAAGCAATTAATTAAATCGATTGCCCAATACTTTTTTCTTTTTTTTAAATATAAATAGTATTATTTATTTATAAAAAAAAACTTGTGATCTGCCTAGATTTAATTATTTTTTTCTTCTTCTCAGAAAAAAAATTTGCTGTCGTGACATTTTTTTTTTTTTTTAAGATTTTCGTGTCATAAATATATCACAATATTCGAATATTATTTCAATGTAGACGAGAGCTTAAAAATGCCTTGTGTGGTCCATCCGCGAATTGGAGCGGTTCCGTGTCGGGTTACGTAACGCACGTCAAGGAAGATGACACGAGGGTCGGCAGCTTCATCAGTGCGATGCGACCCGCCGCGGTGCAACTCATCGCTGACACGACGACGGTAAGCTCGTGCTTTCAGATACGCAAGCATATAAAATTAATTTCGTTGAATCCTGGAAATTTTTGCCAATTAAATATCCTTGATTTTCCTAACTATCTTTTTTTTTCAATGTTTTCAAAATCAATAAAAACTATTAGTATCAATAAAACATTTATTTATCATATGCTCGTCAAATAAATAATTTCTTTGAAATTAAATTGCAACAATAAATTTTTTTTAAATGAATGAAAAAAAAAAAAACAATCTATTGACTTGGAATCGATGAATTTTTTACTCCAAGTTTATACCCTGTAAATTGTTTATAAATTATTGATATCTATAGGGTCCAGTTTAATACCGAATGAGAAAGGTGGGAGTGCGAGATGACGAGTGATAAAAATTGGAATAGTTGTTGAAACTTGTTTTCCCGCAGCTCACCTCGAAAAGCTCATGTGTACAGCTCCGCGTACTTACACGTTTGTCGCGAAGCGAGTCGAAGCGGATCGGGCGTATCAAATAACGAATATAATAACGGGTATAACGAGAGAAGGCTCGTCATTGGTCGTTGGGTTCTTTACAGATGAAACGATGGCTCCAAGCAGTCGCCCTGACCGCCAAGCCGCCGTCCCCGGAGCTCGTCAGCGCCACTCGAACCACCGAGACCATCGATTCCTGGGCGTACGAGCTCTTCTTTCATCTCAAGTATCTCCAGGTCAACCGCGCACGGACTGTCGACAAAGTAAAAACGAGCATACATTCGTATTGGCCGAAATTAAAAAATCTTTGGCTGCCACAACCAGCTGACGAAAAGCAACCAGATTTTCTAAACCAACTACAGAAATTGAGTTAAAAAATTGATTGATTCAAACAACCAATTGATGGAATTTTCGGCCATATTCTTCATTGTATCGATTACACTTTTTTTTTGCTCAGTGGGAGCCAAATCAATATTGGCCGGAATTAAAAAATTGTTTTGACTAAATTGGTTGTTTCAGGAAAAGATTAGTAGTTTTAAAATAAATTGGTTGCTTCAGTCAAATTGGTTATCTCGAGTAAATTGGTTGCTTCAGTAAAATTGGCTTTTATTTCATTTCTCTTCTTACTTCGATTATTCGGTTGTCGTGAGCAACTCGATACATTTATTTATTTTTTCTTCGCTCTGCAATGATGAAATAGAAAGCGTCAACGAAAAAAAAAAAAAAAAAATTGCATCGACTTGCAACAGTCACGAATAATGATAAAAATTATTTTCAAAGGTGGCGACCGCCGAAGGCTCCTCCGGAATCGACAACGAAATGACCCATATCAATCTGTGGCATCGTCTGGTCCAGCTTCGCGACAACTATATCATTCTCTACGAGACGCTCTACGACGAGCCCAAGATCCACGAGACGATGCCACCGAAATAAATAATCCCTAATCGAATACGTTCGATACACGATAATTCATCGAAAATTTTATCGATCGTATCTCTATCGCCGCCAGTTCGTATTTATCGATACTATCAGCCTCGTACTGCAATAAAGGAATCGAACTTTAGATCGTCTAGCTGTATATACTTATTTATATATCTGTATATATCTGTATATATATCAATATATACATATATATGTATATATCAATGGAGCCAAGAAATCACGTTCGTTCCTTTGCTTTCTACGGTCGCTGTTGGCATTCTGCAACCAGAAAAACCTTCGGTTACTTTCTTATCTTTATACGTAGAGACTTAACTCACGGAACCGAGCGAAATCCCAAGGAACTTTTAAGGCCCAACGCGCGGGAGGAGGTCCGTCAGCTTAATCTCCCGCCGCTCGACAATCCAGATATTTCGACACGACCTAGCCAACAGACAACTCCAACTCCAACTCGAACTGACATGGCGCACGCTATTGTTGACTATATAACATTTATAAGTCAGGGCAATCGTGACGGTGAAGGTAAATGCAGCAACAGCGGGAGGGCATTTAACAGACCACCCCACTACACTTTTTTCCCTCGGCGGGATTATGTCATGGACCTCTCTACCATCCATCATCATCAGACCAAGTAAATGAAGCTCCTTCTTCAGACTCGTGCACCTATTACGTTTTTTTTTGTTTAAAAATAATAATTATTATTATAATTTGCAGTGGAAAGAGGTTTTCGAATTTTTGGAGCAAAGAAATTTTTTTGAAATGTCATGAGAGAAAAGGGAATATGCAATTTAATTTTCAATGCATTGAACAGATTTTTTTTTTCAATTTTTAATTTTTTTTCGTGAAAATGGTGGCATTTTTTATATTGTGAGGATTTTATTGGTCAAATAATTGATATTATTTTTAGAAATTGGATGATTGGATAAGTAATGGTTAAGGATTGTGATATCGATGAACTTTTTGAATATTAATATATGGGATTAAGTGAGTTACTTATGGTATAATATATTGCGAATACAAATGTCTCACTCCTTGTTAAAGCTCACGATTGAAATATTACTATTGCGCCGATGGCTTAGGTACTAGAAACCTCTGAATGACGGCATGGTTCTCTAACGTCCTTCGCCATTAACGCAAAGGTAAATTACACCTTTGGCTCTGTGACCTTCCGGCGCTAAATCGATGCGTGCAATATAACAATCTATAATTTTCTACCGATAGGCATCAATTTTCTTACAGCATTATCTAATGATAAATTATTCAATTCTGCAAAACAACGGCAATAAATTAGTGGCATCATTAACAAAATCAGTAACTCTATCTACACAATACTATTCTTAATAGATGCAATCAAATGGCTCATTAGCCCTAATTTTTATAGCCTGAAAAAAAAGTAATTGATTAAGTACTGGCCTGCGCCTCAGCATTTGGTCACTCTCACTTTTTTTTTCAAACTTCCTCTTCATGAAAAAAAATCTTTTTATTGCAAAATCGAAATTATCCCTTTTTTACCATCAGGAAAAAAAATAAAAATGTATTCCTCATTAATTCTCATTACTCCATTCTATACATATATATATATATTTCTTTTCCATCAATTTCCCATGGAATTACAAAAACCAAAAACAGAATAAAAATCTCAATTTTCAGGGATTACAAATTTAATAACAAATTTGAAATCGTACGATTGTCTCAAGCTTCCTGGATGTTTGAATCCTAATAGTCTTAGGTAACGTAACTGTGGTAAAATCGAGAGACGTCTTGGACCATTTCCTTCACGAGTCTTCCACACCCACGATTATGGCGAAGCTCGCTTTCGCGAGAGTCAGGGTGGCTCTCATGCACGCGCCCGAAGGTTCGTCACGACGAGACCGTAAGCAGCAGCAACAACTGGAAGTACCTATACGGTGGCTTGTACAGTAGTGGCCCTCTCTCGCTCAGGACAATATATACCAAACCATGAGAAAGTCAATGTTACCTTTGCAACGGAACTACGATGACTATGACTGTGTACACGACTATGAGGACGAGAACGACGTCGAACTATGAGGGCCCACACACGACGACATAATCGGCGAACGTGTATAATGTACCAACGGCAATCCATTACATCCGAGTTTCATTGTCATAGCGAGAAGTCGCGAGGCTCCGGCTCACGACGTAATACCATAATAATCCCATGCAAACGACACTCTGTCATGATATTATTATACTTACTCGTTTCTTCCAAGTTTTCACCCAATTGCATGTCTCCACTTATTTGCAAAACAAGCGGTTAACAATAGCAGACAGAATTGATTTGGCGCCTTAATACGCCTCAGATCATTTTCGTTTTGAACCACAAAAAGTTTGGTTTCAATATTCTGTAAAGAAAATTGTAGTAATGGTAGAATTGTTTATTTTCTTAGCATCGCAGTCTCCAAAAATCCAGAATTTCTTACTGGAGATATTTTTTTTATTCTTTTTTTTTTAGTTTTGCGAGACAATTATGAAAATCTGCAAAATGGTCCTTAAAAACATATTTTTTTCAGGTTGCTAAAAATAAAAAAAAAGAATCGATTACAAAAATTGCCATATTTATGTTATCTTTACAAATATGTAAAATGATAGCCAACGTCCGGTATTCTCCAATGTTCTCGTATTTCAATCTCGATATCATATAATCATACAGCGATTATGGTTGGTACATCTCATGACAATGAATTCCAGAGTTAATTGAATAACATCGATATCGTCGATGAGGAAGTTCAATCGACACCCGAGCTCCGATCCTCGCCAAAGGCTCACGGGCAGCACGGGCGTGAAACGGTCACGCTTTCCGGCAAGAGTTGCTCAAAGGTGCTTTGCTTTGAACCTGTATGTGCAGTTAAATAGACGGAGCCATAGGTTGTGGTGCAGTGTGATGTCGAGGCAGAGGTATAAGAGCGTTAAACGAGTCCTGACCCCAACTAACCTACGATCTTTGTTGATAGTTAATCGCACGTTGAGAGAAAGAGGGAGAAAGGAGATACCCTATGTTTGTCGATATAAACACACAGCACATGCACACGCGCCTTTTTTTCCACTCACTCGACCCCCCAATGAAATCTCGTCTCCCTTGCAGCTCCGTTGTACGAAAGAACGGTAGTCACGACTCTGATTACCGAGGCGAAGCCTCAATCGATATTAAAAAATCGATGCATTGCGTCTGAATGGTCGTCCCACTGTCCAGAGTGAGGATCGTCTGAAAAAACAATTTTTTAAAACATTTATCACTGATTTTCAGAGGTATTGGCACTTTTCCGCTCCACCTCGAAACTTTAAAACCAATTTTTTTCTCAACTACGCGGCAGACGAGGCTCAAATTTTGAGAGAATGTGTGGAAACATGGCACAAATGAGATGTGCTACTCGCTTCCCGAAACTCAGAGCCGTTTGCTTGGGAGAACCGAAAAACGAAAAGAAGTCAGGTTAGGAGGGAGAGACAGGCCTACAGGCCTTTGTCTCACCTCGAATCTTTAAAATCTATTTATTCCTAAACTACTCGACAGATAGAGCTCAAATTTTGAGAGAATATGCCGGGGGATGGCACAAATGGGATATTCTTCGGGCTCCTCGAAATTCGAAGCCCAATGATAGATATCAAAATATATTGTTACGCAGGCTGCCATATAGTTATACAATCAGCTTCACTGAAGACACTTAATCATTGAGTTTATGAAACAATACTTGGCGCGTTCGAAATTCTGTATCGAAACCCCATGACACACATTCGATATTGAGGCGATGGTATTATTTTACCGGTGTGAAGTATTGTATACAAGTCCTGATAGATACGGTGTGCATAATAGATGTGGGCGTCGTCGATGTTGTAGCGATAAAAATAAAAGCGATGCCTTCGAGATATATACCGTGTTTATGCCTACGGTACAGCTGCTGCTGTTGAGGCTGTGCGTGTCGAGCAGAGCGTGGGCCGATGACGAAAGCGTAATCGTGTCTTACCTCTGCAGGTACCACGTTGTAATCTAACAGCTACAGCCACCGACCTTGACTGGAACCTCAGCCAAACTACTTTTCCTCGTTGAATGCTCGGCGACAACGCAGTTATGCTTTCGCGTTCAGCTCGTACTTCAGAAATAGAGTAGAAATTGATAGCTCAAATAAAAAAAAACAAAGTCGCACTAGCAATTTTGAAAATCCGGTCTTGGTAAATACGCAGGCAATTAATATTTGATTGATCTCATAATTGGAACACCATTTCATTTACCCTCTAACTGAAGAGCATGTATATTTAATGTCGTTCTAGAAATTTTCAAAAACGAAGTTTCTAATTTGAATTTTGTTTTAACCAAATTTATTGTAATGTTTTTTATTAAAAATTCAATTTTCATTACGTTGTGATTTTTTTTATTTTCGCTTTAAAAATTCTGGAAAAAATGTGGAACTTTAATAAAAATATTAACATCAAGAAAAATCGATACGGTGAAGTAGAACTGCAATAAAATTTTTTAGAGTAATGCAAATTTTCTTATTTATTCAGAGGTCACATTCAGACAAAGTTCAAACGCCCCCGCGTCCATTATGTTGTTTTTTTAGGAGATACAAGGTTGGAGATACACTGAAGGCTCGGACATAAAATTTTTTAACGATTTTTTCACAACATATATTCATTTTTTAAATAAATAAATAAAAACCCAAGACTTTTATTATTACACGTCAACGAAAGTGTACGAAAACCATTTTTTAACATTCCAATGTCGTATTCCCTTAATGGAAATTCCTGTATAATGTTGTAAAAATGAAGAATTATTGTAATTGAATGCACAAGTAATAAAAATGTCATAAAAATAACAGAAAATTATATTTCCATTTTCGGTATAACAAAAAATAATAATCCGTAGTGAGGATTTAATTTATTGAAGGAGTAGCGTAAATCGACTTCCAGCCGCATAAATATATACACAAACCTACTGGACGAGCCTTCGCGGTTCACTTGTCAGAGTTCACCTGACGCACGTGAGGAACTCTCGCCTCGCACGCTCGGCCACAGCGCTGCGATTGCATTCTTGGATTTACGACTGAAAAATTATGTTAAACGAAATAAAAGAAGCCAAACTCTCGTATATTATTGCAATGTACTTGCGAAAGGATTCGAGCGAGAGCCAAGAACAAATTGAAGACGAGTCGAAGATAAATCTCTACTCGATTTCACGCCAGAGGCGGCAACGCCCCGAACGACGATGGACGTCCTTCGCCTTGGAGATATTTTCTCGTCTCGTCCTTCGAACTTTCCTCGGTTCGAGTCACTCCCGAGAGCTTCTCGCCTCGATATACCCAATCGTACCTAGCAATACGAGAATATCATTGAGAAAAAGAAAAAAAAAAACAAAAAAATGAATTGCGAGCAATTGGCCCTTCAAACTTTCCTCCAGTAACTTGAAAGTGCGTTTCTCCCTATATTCCAATTTGCGCGTACGAAAAATTATTAAAAAAACAACAACAAAATCCGCCCCCGCTTTACAAAGTTCCAAGGGTTGGCCCTTCAAAGTTCTCTCATTCATATCGCCCTTCAAAAGCTTTTCTCCTCAAAAGTACCTAATTCATACCTAGCAACAAAATAAAACATAGTACATTTTTTTTTAAATTAACTGTGGCGCATAAGATTGGCCCTTCAAACTTTCCTACGCCCGAGTAACTCACGAGAGATCCTGTTTTCGATGTACATCCGATTCGTACCTAGCAATACGAGAAAATCATTGTAAATTAAATAAAAAAAATCTCGTTGTTACTGCTGCGGCGGTGCAAACGCCCAGGGTTTGTATGAGAGACCCATCAGCTCAGTTATGTATCCAATCTCTCGAGCTATACATATATATATATATATCTGTGCTTCTGGTGAGTATATATATGTATATATCCAATCGACTACTCTGTTGCATGGTCTCTGGTGTATATCGCTATAAGAGATCTCGAGAATACGAGACGACGACGATCCTCGAAGCCCAGCAGACGCTGAATGATAATCACAAAGTATCGAAGAAGAATCTCGGTGCTCGGTAATTTCAGCATAAATCAAGCGAACACCTCGCGAGTTCAAGGATTACTTCGTGAGTGAAGAATAGATATTTCCTGTGGTGTATTTGCTCTCGTGTCAACCTCAACCTTCAGGACATCCGTTGGTACTGCTGAGGAAAAACCTCTAGCCCGGCGATGTGTACTATGCATTAGTACGAACAATCGGACCGAAATGGCACTTAAAAAATACAGGCCAGGGTCTAAAAACATTGTCAGAAGCGTCGCATTGAAACTAGTTTCGAAATCACCGAGATTGCGATGGCCAAGTTGTTTCCCTACGGACGACCACCATTTTTGGGCCTCTGCTAAAGGGAAACACCGCTTTGACTTAGCCGAGCCACTAAAAATTTTATATATCAACGATATCTGATTTTTTAAAATTATTTCTGTCGATATATAATTTTAATTAAATTATTTTGTTTTTTAATTCACCAATCTTCTTAAATGCAAAATTAATAAATTAGTTTCTCACTTATAATAAATAAAGGAAAAACAATTATGCATTGCAAAAACTAAATCAAAGAGATGTGAACCAGAATGAGTGTGTATATGTGCTCGATATATAATATTCACCATATTATAATATACCACCTCATCGGTTATCAGAAGGCGGATATCTCTAAGGCGGTCAGAGAGTCGGAGGTGGTGCAATGCAACAATGGGTCGAAAGATCGCGCTAGGTTCTCTCGCACGGAGCTGGCCACTTTGCCGCCCGCCCTCTGGCGGATTTTTTCTCTAACTCCGTATTATATGCGGCTGGTCACTGGAAAGGATAATATAATAATTTAATAATAATCGCCGCCTGGTACATAAACACCAGCAAGGCCTTCGCGGTTCACCATGTGGAGCAAACGAGAACACGACCATCGAGTGTACACAATATGGGTGTGCTGTTGAATCTAAGAGCCGAACGACTAAGCGACCCTGGGAGTTCAGCGTGCCCCCGGGAACAATGTGACATTATGGCGAACGATTGCGCGCACTAGCTCTGGACGGGGGCCATTGTCGTAGAACGTGTGTCCCGATAAAGCGGCCACTTGATCGTTACACGGTCTTCTCAAGTCGTGCTGACGTCTCTCACGACGAGGAGAGTGATTATTTTTTTTTTTTTCGCGACTAAAGTCACACTGAAAAAATGTTCCGTCATTTTGTTTGTTCACAATCAAACAGGTATTGACAACGATAAATATACGGACCATTCAACATTAATTTCACCGGAGTCCGGCCCTCGAACTTGCGGTGATTTTTTTTTTTTTGTTCCAACTGCAAAAAGAAGGGAGAGATTTTTTTATTTTATGTAATAAGATAGAAATTATGTGAAGTATTTATTCGAATATTAAAATGGATGGTTTGAAAGAGGATATATTTTTGACACAGTGATTTTTATTTGCGCCGTCAATAGAATTTACTCTTAAAAGGCTTAACACACTTTCGTAGTGTGGAAGCAATGCTGGTTATGACGCACAGCATTAATAAGTCCAGTGGCTCAACTTCATTACTTTTTTACGTTCGATCCTTTCCAGCTGTGTCAAAAAGAAATTCTTTTGTAGCTCACTATATTACCGTACATGTGTCCCTCGGTTTGAGCCACGAAAACTATAAAAGAAACGTCTTAATGCAAACGATTTGCACGAGACGCTTTTTACGAGCGACTCGGCTGGCTTTGTAGCCTCGAATAAGCGTGATCAAGGATCCCCGGCGTGTCGCGCCAGTTACCCTCCACCCCATACACGTATATACGTCGGAAATAGATTTTTATTACGCCAAACATTGACTGGCGCAACCGTCGTGGCAATGCGCATATATTCACTGCATATTTTCTTCCATCTGTCTCTTATACATTCATATTCTTTACCCGCAGTATTATACAAGTTGATTCACAATAGTGTATTTATTTCGAGGCCAAGTGAAAGCTGATCGTCCACTGAATAAAGTTGCTTTAACGTTTTATTTTAATTCGCAATAGTTCATTAATTATAAGAATTATAAACTCGCGCAATTGGACCAATCAGCGTGACCCGGCTCGCCACGCCCAAGCGCCGGTGGAGGGGACGCGTCAGCCAATGACGCGGCCACACTCCCCTCCCAACTCCCGACGCGGCAAAATGAGTCGCGCTTATTGGTACACTTATATTCAAACTTCTAACGCTTATAATTGAATAACGGTGAGGATTTTTGGAAAACCGCTCGGTAACTTTGTTCAGGGCATAACAAACTATCATGCCCGCTTGAAAAATGTATCAAATATTCTGAATAAGCCTGTATATACTCACCACGTTACGACGCGAGCGTCTTTCGCGAGAAAATAACGTCTAAGAGGTATAAATATTCTTTGAGTCTCGGAAGGGGCGAGTTTCGTGGAATCGGTTTGCGGGTAGTTATTCCTTTGTCGTAAATCAAGAATCCCACGGGCGTTTTAACATTTTAAGCCTTTCTCTTGAGACGCGCGTGACTCTGCGCTGCTATTGCTGGCATATCGACGAAACACTGCGGAAGGGAGAATGAGAGTCGGGAATATTTACAAACCAGATTTATATGTATAGCGAAGCGTGAATGAGACGAAAAAAAAAAGTCGCATATTGCATCTCGGATTCGCAAGTCGTCGAGTCGGCAAACGATTTACGTAAAATTTAAGGTCTTCCAGGTGACACTGCGCGTTGACCTGACGATTTCTACGCTTGTCCGTAGAAGCCCCGTGTGAAATATCAATAAATATATACCTGCGTTTATATCCACGGATGTCAGTCGCTTATTCACCGGGTGATTTAATGTATTGCGCGAATCTCCGAGTCTACCTTATACGCCTACGGGTTGACAATCGTGAAACTCTCTCGCGAGAGTATATTACGTCCTTCGTATTCGAAAATAGCGTCCTCAAAACTCGCACTATGGACAACGACCGTCGAAGGCTTCTCCCGTGAAACAATACTCGCTATATATATGGGCATCTCCACGCCAAATCGACCATCCCCCTGAACCCTTCCGATTTCCCAAATATTTTTCTACATTATCATGCAAATTTCCGAAGGGTTCCAATTATTTTTAGCTTTTCTACAAAAATTCATAAAAATAAAAATGTCCAGACATAAAAAAAAAGGAACAAAAAACCAATTTGTTTATTGGTGTAGAAATAATTATAAAAAATACCAAGACTCGAATATTTAATGTTGGCTTCTTCAGTTATTGACTTTCATCGCTCGTTTGAAAATATGTGAGTTTATTCACGACTTCCCTTGCCTACAAATTATCCTGGCTACATCATTCAATTAATTATTATAATTAATGCTTTGGCGTATTTGCCCTTTCGAGATGCTATGAAATTAGCGGCGAAAAAAATGTTGCAGTTATAATGCGGCGGGAATCTCATTGCATCTTGGATTATATCAGTGCATAGGCAGATAAGGAGGAAACGGGGAGTAGTATAGTGGCGAGTCTAGTGGTCACGGAATGGACGCGGTCAGCCGCAGCGGCTCGCGACGTCCGCCGTTGCGCTAAAACCCGCAGCCGCACTTTACCATCGAATAAACGCGACCGGTACACGTGTGATGCAACGAGTGTCTCCAGTCCCCGTATCAGGAAGCGTATTACACTCGATTGCACGATAGAGTTGCAATAATAATTCGTCAATAAATGGCAAACTCCATACGAACTTTACCGCATAAAAGAAAAAGGTAGCAAATTAATTTCGCAATAACAAGCGAAACGCGGTGGCTGATAAAAATGTCTCTTATCTTCACCCTACATTCTTATCAACCCTATATTCTTATCCGAATGGTCCATCTTACACGAACAATAACATTAAATTTATCAATAAATTTTTTAGCCAGAAAAACTTAATCCAGTTAATTAATCGATCGTGCCAATTAATCAGTTGGTATGTTACAACCGATCAATAGATTTTTACCAATCATTCGATGACTCGACGACCGATCAATATAATGATTCAGCTAATGAAATGTTTCATCCTGTCAATTAATTTTTAATCAACTAATAACTCGTTACCCCGACCAATTTGTTGATTATCTCAGACTAAATTTGTTTTAAACACGACTGCGGCGGGTATTTATCATTTTTTACGATGCAACAGCACTATTTACCACTGCTAAATGCAGACACGCGGTATCGACATATAAAGTCAGGCTACTTCCATACACGCAACGGATGCTCCGTTCCGGAGCCTGGAAAATTTCTGTCTAATAGCCGTAGACGTCGATGAAATTTACGTAAATCATGCAACACTTTGCGCGTCCATCCGTGAACCGGCGAGAGTGCCGAGGAGCGCGGGTTACACGTCCGGAAGCCGTATACACGTAACGATCGAGGCGTTCATTGGCATCGCTCACTTGCACCTCGAGCGCCGCGTCATCGCGCAGCAGATTCGCTCTCTAGGTGCAAAGAGCTACGTCGTGATGACGAGTTAATCGCTGCCCGGCGACCCGAATCGTCTTAATACTTATCGATACCACGTAACGACTATCGAACTAAACGATCAGCTTTCACGATCCTATATGCAGGTGTATATATGTATATATATATATATGTGACGCGGGTTTCAGGTTGAAAACATTGTCAATATCACTTCCTCCCCATCGATTCACGCCTCAACTTTACGACGTCGATAAACGCCGAGGAATTTCTACTCACTCGCCGATCGCTCCTTCCTGATATATTATTCTTCTACCTTTTCATAATCCGCGTGTGTAACCCAATATATCACTTTAAATAATATATTTATTCGGTTCTCGTAGACACAATTGTGGAATTACGAACGAATTTCACGGGCTGAAGATTTATCGGAGGTTCGATGCGATAAATAACTTTCGAATATCATTGTTTAATTGATATTGGACATTTTTTATTTATGTAATTATTCAAGTTCGAGTTTTTAATTTGACAGACGATTTGTTTGGAGAAATATAAATATAATATTTGACACTTGAGTTGATCGAAAAAATTATTTAGTTTTTCAATAATAATTTGAATTTCTACTCGTGGGCAGGTGGAAAAAATTTTCTAATATTATTTTATCCGTCGATAATTCTCCTGCTGTGTGTATCTTTGCATACACAAGCTCATATCTATATCTCGGTAGTAAATATAATAAACCGAAGAAAGCTCTTTATGGGATGCATACATAATGATTTCCCCAAGTGCTACCACTCGGTGGCAACGGGATCGCGAAAACGGGTTCCAGAGGCTTTCCTTAAGGTAGTCGTTCTGCTAAGCGATGGTCGAATTAGTGAAATTTTTTTTTTTTTTAATTTTTCCTGATATTTCCAAAAATGTCCAGTAGAGTGTCTTTTTTAAATCCAATTTAATATTTAAAAAAAAAAAGCAAATCGTGAAATTAATCTACGCGATTACATTTATATGTTAATGACTACACGTTTCAGAAATCAATTTTTAGAACATTCGATAAAAATTATGAAAAATTGTAAAAATGCAATAAATAATTTAGCTCGTAGAATAATTATCACCTTAAACTTTCGCGACTTGTAATTTCTTTTTTTTTTTTTTTCGTCGCAGCATCGCTCTGTAAGTAAATACATTGTGTGCAATACTTCGTGACTTTCTATACGTATCACCGGATCCTCCTTCGCTCGGTCGTGCTTGAAAACACGTATAATAGTGACACACGCGTGTGTTACGAAATGCAAATCGTCGTCGTAGTCGCGAGCACGCGTTACGTAAGTAACACGACGCTTTTATAAACGCTACAACACGAATTCGTCACCTTGGCAATACGGCGAAAGTGAAGTGGACCATACGGACCACTATATATATCACATAAACCCGTTCCATCAGAAGAGAGTCCTCGCCCCACGAGTCTTTAGTGTCATTGTAGTCACGTTCCTTGCATTATAATAAGACGATCCTTACAATATAAAATAATAATAATAACAAAACGCTCTGTAGTATAATAATAATAATAATAGTAATATTATTATTATTAGTATTATTGTCATCATCATCATCATTATTGTTGTTATTATTATAGTTATATGGACAATCACAGACCGAGGTATATGTTTCAATATATGGGCCATTTCATTCCTAATTTTTTAAACAATTTTTTCGCCTCCAAAAAGCACTCGAAATTTTTATTAATTTTTTTAAATTGATTTATCAATAGATATCAATTTTTTTCAGGTTAGATTTGAATTATCCCGGAACTCGGTTCTATTTTTTTGCATATATTTTTTTTTAAGTGGAATTGAGAAAAAAATAATAATTGATTTTTAAAAATGTAATGAAGATTGTGGTTGAAAAATGACATAAAAAATGGGAGATGAAATCCGAGAGGTCGAGTTGGCACGGAACGCCCCATACATCTACGCCGTAGACACAATCGTGAAGTAATAATATAATCTACAGCTGCTTATGACTCTCCCGGCTTTCTCCACATCTACGGATGTAATACAGGGACATTCAGAATTAAGGCATTTCTCCGTCTTAATGAATGAGATTTCGACACAAGATTGACACTGTTTGTTGAATATATATTCCGAAGGAGATGAGAAATACATTTTTAACCAACCCAACAAAATTTAATATACCGACGATTCTCAAAAAAAAAATAAAATACTCCTCTGATTAACCATTTATTTCACACCCACAATTCCTTGCATAAAAAATTACAAATACTTTCAAATAAAATAATTCAATTTAAAAAAAATTACCAATCATAATCACAACTAATTATGCCCCTACAAATAACAAAAAATAACAAAAAAAGACAATACACCCAAAAATGTATTTTAATTTTGAATGACTCTGTATAAATGCAATATTAAATGCCTACGTATGCAAGTTAGGGAAAAGTGTGTACGTCCGAATATTTAAATTCTATCGGGCCATACATTTTCAATGTAATTGGAGAAAGCCGCGGGTGCAAGTCTTAGGTGTTTATGCTTTTGTCTATAATAAATGGGGGGCTATGTGATAATTAATACCATGTACTTTATTGCAAGCCCGTGCGCTGACCTGTTGGGCTTACCTCTAATTACCAATAATAATCGATAATTAATGGGGCGTATATCGAATACCGCGAACAATGCGGAAGCGCGGCATGGTTATGGAATTTTCGCAAAGCTCACATCGCACGGTCGGACTTAAGATAACCTTCGGTCCTTCGGGCCCTTCGAGAGCTTCCGACTCTCCACCATTCGTAATGAACCCTAACTAATGACTCGAGATTCCGCACCATTTAATGCTATGCTATGAAATGCTCGGTTGCTATGAAAGCCCACAGCAAGAGATGCTGACACATAAGAGGAAGGAAAATAGAGAAAACGCTTAGGTTTGTGTCCCTCGACGTTTACGCGCCAAGGTGTAACCCAGGGACGTGTTTACATGTAAGCTCAGGGGATTACAAGGTGAAAATGTTATTTTTTCTAATCAATATATTCCAATGCATTTTTCATCGACGAATACAATGGCAATTTTTTAAAATCACTATCGTAGAAATAATTTTTCAATATTCACAAATTTAATATTAAATTATATTAACACGGAATATTTTGACATAGGACCCCAAATTTTCACTTTTTTTTTTTTTGCACTCCCTTAAAAAAATGTCCGAATTACAGTGCATGTGTAAATACTAATGTTAAAAAGGAAATTTGAAAAATCCCAGGGCTCCGCGGACATTTTGTCCGCCCCTGAGGGTACCGCACTTCGACCCCCGTTCACATTTCGCTCGCGAAGAGAGGTGCACCAACTCAGTGGTACTCAGAATTAATTTAATCCCGGAACTAACTTCCTCCGCGGTAATATTCAATGGGACGCGCGAGGCCCAAAAGCGAGCACCGCTGCTAGTTCATAAACGGGGATTTATGCAGAGGAAGCCCGCACAGCGCTTCGAGTTTCACACAGTGGTTTTCTCTCCCCGTAGTTTCTCGTGGGTAGCGCGCAATTGCCCCGAGAATTCGCAACAGTGTAAGCATCCTTTCCCCGCTAAGAGTACCCACTCGGCGAAGCTGGCACTGTAAAACGTAAAGAGCACAATAAATAGCACTGGTTACCACGCAATTGCGAATGTTCTGCCTCGGCGTGTGCTCGGAAACGCGGCAATCGCAGCGGGCGCGCAAATGTAAACATTCGCTGCGACTGAGGGACGCAACCGCGTTGCATCTCAGGGGACATTCCGCGCCGAGCTGTGTGTCCCTTGAATTTAATAACAATTTAGGAGTCACGAAGTTGGGCGATTCAGGGAGTGGAAAATGCGCGCTGCTATTGGTGCGTCGCCGCTGTGATATTATCGGCACTTTATGAGTTGCTGTGTTAATCGAGAGGCACTTGCAACAGCCCACCTGAAAATAGCGAGGAAAAGTATTGAAAAATAGTCAATGCGGGAACATAAAGCAGGCGGAATAGTTTCTCGCTTGGATTTCTAGTGTGGAATGGCATTTTCGAATAAACACGCAGTTTGGGTTTTTTTTTCTTTTTTTTTTCTTGCCGGTTTTACTGGCACTCGACACGGAATGACCCATATTTATTAGCCTTACATTGTCTGAAATGAGAAGGGGTGAGTTGTGCTTCGCTGAAATACTCGCGGATTAAATTGGCTTGCCAATCACGAGATGCGCTGACCAAAGTTGTTCCATTTTCCATCTTCTTGGTTATGTTAATATTAATTCGCGTTATCGCCTTGGCGATTAATGAGAATTTCAAGATGCAGGGAATTTTTGAAAAATCTTTGACACTGTCAATCTGTAGATGACATTTTTTTTTTTTTTTTTATAAGTAATATAATATAAATGAAAAATGGAGGACCAATTACTGGCCGGATTTTTTTTTATTAATTGAGATTGAAGATTTATTTTCTCTGCATTTAATCAAAAGTTTATTTACCGCTTATCAGATTACTTTATTTTTCCTTCACTCTCATCATTAAAAATAATGAATACCATAATAAGTCGAGTCCTGCGGAATGACATTTAAATAAATTTTCACGTACGTTTTTTACGTCTACCGATTATTAATTTATAAACTAATAATAAAAATATTAATAACCGAATCGCGGGATCCGTAACTTCAGCGCAACTTTAATAGCCGTCTATCTCCACTAATCATCACGAATAATTGTCTCTTCCACATATCTGCCAAATCCAACTCACAGATGCCCATTTTTCATTCCGCCATTTGCGGAATTAATTATTTTTAACTGCGATCTCTCGAGAATCCGATTCAGAAACGGCGTTGACCAAATAAAGTCCGGGGTATCGCGAAATATATTATCCCGTCGGACTAGAGTGTCTCTCAAAATTGGAAAGAGCCTCGGAGCTCGGCGCAGATACGAAGTAATTGACACCGGTCAAATGGTCAAACGCCATTTAACGATCCACCTAGTTACGTGATTCCTGAAGCTGCGGGGAATGGAATTCTGCGCTTGGACCTCACACAAACCGTGTACTCGGCGTATTTAACGCTCGGACTCTAGGTACGAAGGAGTTGGGGCAAGTGGCGCAGTGATTGGCCGTGGTGAAACCGTCGAAAGTCGTGTTATTGTCCTGTGGATTTTGCTACAGTAAAAGCTCACACTTTGTGGATCAACGGCACGCGGCTTATGACTACAACGTCAACCTCAACGTTATACGATCCCGTAATCGAGCAAACGGCAGGTATAGCACGCGCCCTCTTCTGGTACACAACGCAACCGCGTGACAAGGTTTCCCCTTCGCATGGATATTACACTCCGAGATCGTACTTGCTTTTACTGTTGTTCTGCGTGGGAGGCACTCCGGTCTAAGGATCTCGATACCAATAATGAAAATACCAATAACTGCACGGCGCCACGGCGACGCCGTAAATGGACGGTACAGTGGAACCTCGGTTTTGCCTCACTGTGCGTAAATACTGGATAAGTGTACACGGTTTTTTTGTACAAAGAAGAAATCGGAGGTTTTGATTCTACAGCTTCGGATCTAAAAAAGGGAGGCTTATTATTTTTCGATGTTACATATTTTCATAATTTGTTATAAATGCAGGTAGACGATTTTGTTTTAATTCAACTCGGCTGTAATAAAAAAGGCGGTTCGGGATTTATAAAGTTTGGAACTTCTTGAAAAATGTTGGATCGTTGGATTAAATTATGCAAAACATGAAATAGCGAATCGAATTTTTGTAAATCTGAATGATATTCAGAGAAGTTAGAAAGATGATTTAGTAAAAATAGAATAGTTTGTAGCGTGTGGAAATTTGTATTTTTCTTTTATGTCTCTTGACGACGGAAATTTGTGTAGTTTTTGTTTTAAAAAACATTGTTTTATGCGACGCTGTGTGTCGAGATCGAAAATAATGTGTCTTCTTGTTCGTCCACCGAAGAAATAGTGGCGTAAGAAAATCGAGGCTCGACTGTACGTAAAGTCGAGCGCGACTAGTTCAATATACCCGATCGTTGCGTGGGTTACGATCCGAAGTGTCGCCTTTTCTAATTAAGCGCACCCGAGAAGAATTTATCTTTTATGCCCTCGGGAGTTCACGCCGTGTTTTGCGAAATCAACTATTTCGTAGGTAAACGTACAAACTTCTTTTTTTTTTTTTTGCTGCACTAGTGTATAATGATTACAAGGGTCTGACCGGTACACCACGTTTCTTCGTACACCACACAGTTGTTGAACGATCATCCAGATTATCGAAGATTGAAGTGTACCTCTCGGTACTCGGGACTCGGTCAGCAACATCGGAGTTCCATCGGAGTTCCTCTCGCCCTCGGATCTCTTGTACACGTTCGCTCATTTCCTGCGAGTATATTTTCTACATCCAACATTACGACTCTCGTCACATCATCATCCGATAATAATCGAATGCCGATATCTTATAACATCCTGGTGGAAATTGAATTCTCTACTTATTCCGTATTTCAATGTTTTGTCCGAGTGTCTTGCGCCAGCAATCAGCATTCAGTATTACATACAGTGCTTTACATAAGTCAGCTATGTGTTCCGGACACGAATTACCGTGAATTGTCATTTCAGTACGAAACGTGTTAAAGTTACACGGATTTCCGTGAAGTGATCAGGAACAGACATCGAGTGTCCCTTGTTCTCAGATATTGATGCGCAATACTCGAATTTTTTAATGAGTAATGTATAATAGTAGTAAAAACAAGGGTACCGCAAGAAATTTCAATCAAATCGGTTGAGAATTTATCGAGATAACCCCTAAAAACGACTTTAGCTTCCCGCGCCGATAACTTTCTTCAGGGCGATCCGATTGGATCGTGGCCTATATATTTTTTCTCCTTTGATTTTTCGAAATCGGTAGTATTTTCGCTGAAACAGAGAGAAAACCATTTTCGACCAAAATTGGGACTTTGGGGTGAAACGAGGTGACGACTTCCGGCCAACTGGAAAAGCACTGCGCACCAGGTACCGAGTGAGTTGGTAGGTATAGGCTGTAGGATGAAATCGTGGGCACTTTGGTGAAGAGGACATTGGCAGCAATGAGAAGTAAGGATGTATCCGCGAGATACGATGGAGAAGTGAGAAGAATCTGGAAGAAGAGGAAAAGGTATCCATAGACGAGGTGATGCTGCTTCTGCTGAAGCTTCTGCTGCTGTTGGTGTTGCTGTTGGAGTCTCGCGGCTCGGAGGGCAATGCACCGCTTCTCTCGGATCCACACAAGCACCGCGATCCAAGAATGAGATTTCATCTCTCGTGCTGCCTATATACGTCTGTACATAAAGAGTTGTACATGACTATGTAGTGTATATATATATATATCCATACATACACCTATTCTGAGGTCGAGGCATATATATATAAACGAAGAACGCGTTAAGATTCGCGCCCGCTTGTTGCACTCACTATCATTGTAACCCGATGTATAATTTGCCCCGATGCCGACGCACCCTCGGTGCAATAATTCAATAAAGGAGAAGCGCGGTTACCGGCCCGTTATCGAACTTGTATTACACAGCAGATGGGCAGATGAACGAACGGCCAGAAACCTCTTCGAGATACTCAAAGAAAACATAGAGACTAAATAAACGTGTAGAGAATGAGAAAAGATGTAGAATCGCACGCTCAGGAATGAGCGTTATCCGAATAAAAAACCTTTTTTATATAAACCTTGTAGACTTAATGGTCATGAATTCTACACTGCTTCACTTCGACTCTAGATCGGCACAAATCCTACTCCGCACATGTAATTTCAAAACAATTACGTCGTAACACGATTATGTATAATTGCGGAGGAAAAAAGACGCCGAAATGTGTAGAGTTGAACTTCAGTAAGAATTAAAATACGAGGTGCCTCATTTTTGTAGGATTGAACTGCGGATGATCGAATTTTTTTGTAGAACTGAATTTTTTCTTCGCGTGATTGAAATGTGTAAATATCAGTATCGTGTAGGATTGAAAAAATGTAGGACTGATATTGTGTAGGGTAGCAATCTCTCTATCGCGTATCATGGAAATGTGCGTATACAAAGTTGGATAAACCAGAGCTTGCGGTGAAAAAAGCTCGTATAGAATACGTGGCAGTGTAGGACTGAAATATACGGAAATACGATTTCCTCCCGAGGAGGAAGCTGTAAAGAAGAGTGAGAATATAATAAATCGACTGGGAAAAGGACATTTCTGCGCACAACTCGACGAAGGGAGTCCATAGACTCCCACTATCTCCATAATACACTCCATAGAGGTATATCGCTGACCCTGACCATGCGTGACCTTTCTCCTCGAGACCCATCCTACTTGGTAGACACAGCTCGAGGCTCTCTCTACGTGTTCCCCGGCAACGTGTGTCGAGATGACAAAAATTTGCTCACATATATTTATTTAACACGTGGGTATTACGCGGTATATATAATGGTTCATACGCCACATGCATATGGGGCATTCCGTGTCAAGACATTTTTTTCAATCCACTGTGCCAAAAAAATCCAAAAAAATTCCCCAAAATTCTGACATATCAAAAATCCTAAACCAACTGAAAAGCAAAGATTTTTGCACATCCAACATTTTTTATTAAAATTTTCCAAAAAAAAAAAAAAATTCCGAAAAAAATATAATCGAGGTTCGTGAACCTTAAGCTTAAAAATATTAAATTCTGATACGGAATTTCTCCAATTTTCGAATTCTCGCCCTCGTTATAAATTCATACAAGTACATAAATTGTTTTGAAAAAAATCTGATAAAAATTGTGCTTGTCGATTGGAGCCAGAATAATGACATAAAAAATCGGGGATGCAATTCGGAAGTTTCAGGGTCACATCCACGTCCATTTGGTAGGAAATGCCCGGTGTATAGATTTTCCTGGACCATGTGTTGTACGACCATACGCAGTAGATACGTATTCCATGACTTTCTTTCTCGTATTGAGCATGGAACATGTACTACCTGACTGCCGATGTACGCAGCAATATTTTCTATTGCGATTCTCAATGCATTTATATCCAATACGCCTATTACCTATACTATATTATAAGTGAGTACTACGAGTACGCGCGCGCGCGAGCGGAGCTTATGCAGCATTCGTGTATCTCTTTATCTATGCACGAATCGACGTTCCGGTATGTTGAACATCGAGAAGAAGCATCACGAGCCCTCTGAGATCGGGAATAAATGTGAACGGCCCCGCGAGCGCGGCGCGCTCTTCAGAGATGGAGATTCTCTTTCTCTCTCTCTCTCTCGCTCTCTCTCTCTCTCTCCAGAAGCGACAAGCAACAGCAGCAAACCACTTGTTCGAGTTCAAGGACGTTTATATCGAGACCCTGGATAGTTGTAGATATTATGGATCGTTTCGAGTAGCGTAATTAAAAAGGTGCTACCGCGAAACGATTAGAGACCTTCATTCCTGGCAGGGCTTTTTGTTACCCTCGGAAATAGGCCTACCGTGATACTTCTTGATGGGGGGCTCATTTTCTTTGAGCACTTTGCGAAACGTGTTATTGGATTTGCGACCTTTCGGTCAATACAATGATGCTCGAGAGTGGTACCCTACAGTTTTTTGTCGGCGGTAACTCGCGAAGGTAAAAACACCTTGAATAATAGGTGAAGACGACGAAACCTTTGGATGTGCCGCCTGGAAACGGCCGGGTAAAATAGTTGCTGAAGAAGCTCTTCGAAAATGGGAGAAAAGTCATTTAATGTTTTTTGTTCATTGCATAATTTTTCTCCATTTTTTTTTAAGCTCAATTACACATTTATTTTTTTCTAATTAATCAAAAGCTCTGTTATATAATAGTCATTGTATCATTTTTAAGACGTCGATTTTATTTGGATTAATTTTATAGCTAAGATTTCAAGCTGACGTGAAATGGATTTTTTATTTTTATACCGATCACGCTTGGACTGAAGATCGGTATGGTTTCGTCAAAGTATGTGCCTCGAGGCTTCGTTAAAAAATCTCCAAGAGACACGTGCGCGTTCTCTCTGAAACCCTTGAATAATTCTCCACCGATGAGTACAAAAATGGTCGAGCAAGTACGTCAAAAAAATCGCTCATTCGCTCGACGATCCAAAGAGGCACACCTGCGCGAAACACCTGGCTCGAATTCTCGATTATTAAACTCGTGCACTCTCGATCAACTCGATCGAATTTCGGCACACGGAAACCGTACAACATATTTTCACGAATGTAAATCGAGTTTTCAATTTTTCCATTGCCCTGGAAAAAAACAGAGACTTTTTGTTGTTGTTAATGCCTTAAGTGGTAATATATTGGAGTGACATTGTGTAGGATTGAAAATGTAGGACTGAACCCATAGAATCGACATGATGTAGGATTGAACACGCAGAATTGCCACGATGTATGTCGGAAAATGTAGGATTGACGTGGTGTAGGATTGAAAAAAGCGCGAGATTGCCATAGTGTAGGACTGAAAAATGTATATAATTGGCGCCGTGTAGGATTGAATATTTTAGATTGACATCGTGTATTTCGCGCTCGGAACTAACGAATTCGCGATAAACAGGATGAAAGTTCTGCACAAGGAGAGCCTGCGAGGTATTTTAACGGACGCGAAACGAGTTTTGAAATTCCGATAACGACGAAAGCTCTCGAGGCATGAAAGCAACTACGTTGCATATTAAGAGAGAGAGAACTTCTTGTTCTTATCGTCTTAAGTGGTAAGTGTAGTCTTCTAGACACTCTGTGGGTACCGTGCATAAGCATTGATATAAATCGTCAGACTTTGTTTCTTCGTCTCGTCGCGAAGTAAAAAAATTAATGAAAAAAAAAAAAACAAAAATGCATACGTCGGACACTCTAGTAACCCTTCCGGGGGATAAGATCTTACCAACGTGGAATTCAATGCATGGTACTATATAATAGATAGGCGTAATAGAGGCGTGGGTGCTCGGAGGGATGTACATGGGTTTGACCAAGTTGCAAAATGACGCGTCGAGCATCTGCTCAGGCTGCTGCTGCTGCTTTTCCGTCTGGTTTGATATCCAGTCGTACGTCTTGGCGCCAGAAGCAGGAGCAACACCTTCGTACCGAGATTCCTCAACGTACCGTCATAGCTGAAGAATTCTTTCGACCTCACGTTGCTACTAATACGTGAAATAAATATTAATAAGCAATTTTTTTTTCCAATTCACTCACAACTCATTTCGTTTTAAGCGAAACCAATTTTTGCACTATTTCCAAATAAATAGTGTAATTTTTTTTTTAATTCTCCATTTTCTCCAAACTGTTCGAAAATATGAGACGGAGAATAATGATTTTTTTTTATTTACATTTTTCATGCAATATATTATTAACGATCTTACGTTTTTTTTGTTTTTTTTTCCGTATATTGACTTTTATATAATGCAGAAAAAAATAGAGAGAAAGTAGTAAAACATACAAATTAGACAAAGAAGAAGAAATATTCCGGAAATAGATAAATAAAACAATTTGAAAATTCTTGAAAAATTAGGCAAAGTTAGAAATTTTTTTTTTTTAAACGAACCTTTTTTGTTTATGTTAAAAAAAATTAATAACAACGTTTACAGAGGATCGTCCGTTGTCAAGGTGCAAAAGATTGTACCTGGGGATATACAGGCCTGCATCACGGAGACTCGAAGCGACTCCGTGGTATGAAGCGCCGATACACGCCTGCTATGGGTTAAGGTTTTATACGAGCGTACGGGTGAGAGGAACTTAGCGGGGCTTCCTGCTGCGATATACCACTAATAATAGTCCTTGCTATCTTTATCTATCCGGCGAGAGTCTCGCGGAGCTCGCGAGACTCCTTCCGATGCCACCACGCCGAAGAATAAGAGACAGCCGTGATACACGTCTACGCCCTGCGCGCCAAGCGCCTTTCGAGACACCCGAGAAAAATAAAGAAAGCCCACCCGAAGGAGTTATGAAAAAATATGTGATAAAAGATCGCGCCGAGAAGGAAGAAACGAGCGGAGACGTCACGGCGAGCGCCAGATGAACGATATCCACGAATTGATGAGCACGATAGAGCGGTCACAGCTTCGTGACCACTCTCTCGCTTTCGCTGCTCCTGGAACCCCTGGAATCCGCCTTAACCCTTCATCATTTATTACTTAACCTCTCAGCTGACCATTTAGCATATTTCCTGCGCTAAGCGAATTTTCTAAATACATTTTCTCATTTAAATAAAAAAAAATGTTTAAATGGACTTTTTTATTTTCGAGCGGAAAAACGCATTTATTTTTAAAAAAATTCATCTTTTCTATTCAGAGAAGTATGCGACATTTGATTTTTTTTCTCTGGAATTGTTTTTTGTAAATAAATTTTTATAAATCACGAAATATCTTGTAAAAAATTTAAAAAAATCGTATAGAAAAAAAAATTGAATTAAAATCAATATAGAACACGATATTAATTTCATCCCTTAAAAAAAAAAAAAGAAAATTGTGCGACAAAATGAAAGCCAATATTCGACACGCATGTACTAAATTTGAATTAAATATTTCATTTGATTTCTTCTTAGCCTCGCCTCGCCGAGTACATAGTCGATGCAATTCTCCATTGGGCAGCAAAAACCATGGCAAGTGGTGCTACTGGGTGTAACCTCAATTGGTAGCATACATATTTCTGCGGTTTCCGTTTAGTACGTGAGAGAATATACGCATACAATTTTACAATGTACATTTATCGATTATCGATGCCGTGTTCGATGTTCGTATCTTGTTGAACGTCAGTTCACCCTTTTTTCTTCAATTCTATGTACATATATTCATATATACATATATATATATCTATATATACACTACAATGTGTTTCTTCTTCACTCTTTTCTTGCTGCTATTTTCTCTCTCTCTCTCTCTTCTCACCCCAACATTCCTATCGATAATTTACTGAAAGAGGAGGTAACAGCGAGTCTAACCAAGAAGAATTACCCGTTCGGTTGAACGAGTATAGGACAGAAGGTATCGAAGGAAGACACCGGAGCGGAGAGGAGCTCCGCAGCTTCTGCTTCGTGCTGATGGGCTCAACGTATTGGAATGCGAATGGGGCTGGCCGAGCCATGAAAATCTCTGTAAAGGGTGTATTATTCCTAAAGCCATAATGGCAAACGGGGCAACCGCAGAGCACTTTCGCGTAACGAAGAAAGAAAGAAAAAAGAAAAAAATACACATAAGCCATTTCCGAGCACTTCAGCAACCCTAATTTACAAACACTGCAATAACTTCGAAAATAATGAATGGGGTACAAAGGCGGCAACCGTTTATCGCGGGATTATCAAGAAAGCAACGACTTTACTCCCTTTTTACACATTTAACAAAAAAATACATGGCAACATTGTACGTTTTTTTTTCTCAATTGAGAAGATAACGCGGATTCAATTAATAAATTTTCTTTTGTACCTATACTAAATTACAGTCGGCACAAAAAAAAACACATTTAAAAATACGTTTCAATTATTTCCTAAAAACAAACAGCAATAAAAAATCTCCACCAACTTTTCCAAAACAAGTACAAAGTTCTCCAAAATTCAGTTCCTGAATATTTTACAAAAATTGTCTATCACCTAACAAATTTTTTTAATAAAGATTACAATTACACGGGCTATCAAAGAAACATTGCAGGTTGAATAAAAACAAAGGTTTACAACCCCGCGACGTCCTGACAGCGGATCTCCGAACGCGGAAGCTCAAGCACGAAGCGGGGGAGTGCACTTGGCCATCGCTATGTATATATATATATATACTCACCTGATTTGATGGTATTGGTGTAATAGTGCAGCCTCACACACAATAGAGTGCATACACCTGTGTGTTTCACGACCGCGGATCGGAGAGCCGGTCGTCCCCCCTTAAGAAGGTCGTGCCGGGGCCATTCACCCCTTACCCTTTTCCTGCACCTCCGCCATCTCGCCACTCGACTTTATCCTACGAGAGAGCATATATATATATACATATATATATAAGTAGTAGAGGATATATACATATACACACGTACATATGTATATTCAGTATATATATATACTCTATCCGGCTTCATCGCACCGGGAATGCGCTCCTCTTCTCGCGTTACCGCCAACCCGACCACCAGGTCCCGGCGTGCAATGGGCGATTTTATTATAATACCGAGTCTCGTGAATGTTTCCTTTCTCGCTCGCAACCTCTCCATTCGAGAGAGAGAGAGAGAGAGAGGGCTTTTCTTCTCGAGGCTCAGCTCGTACTCGAGAGCAAAAGAGGATTATGCAGTCCATCCATATTTCTCATATGCATGCACACGATATTCCACGCGCCTATATCTATTCTTTTGCCCGTATCTTCTTTAGCTAAGATATGATACAGAATAATAGATTCTCTCTTATAAGATATTTAGATTATAAACTATAAACTGTTGAATTTACTCATGGATTCACCATGTGCCGCTTCTCGGGACATAAATAATACATGCGGCTATCACGAACTCATTAATTATATAAAGAGGTATGAAGATGTTTGTTGAGGCATAACCCTGAACGAAAATTTGACGTTTATTATAGAATTTTGTGTTTTTTTTTTTAGTTTTGAAGTCATTTTGTGTATAAGGAAGAGGGGCCTTTTTTTGGAAAACCTGTTTTCTCGAACACTTTCAGCGTTTTGTCCCTGAATTCAATACGCTTATGCTTATTGCTTATTATGCTCGTCAATTCTAACTCGGATCTATGGAGCGCAAATCGTGGATCCCATTTCCATGTAAGAAGTCGAGGCGAATAGCTTCTCCGCGTGCATTCGATGTGCTATTCTCTCCCCGTGACCTCGAGAATTTCTCCTTTCCGATCACGAGAATCACGAATGCAACATCCTCTCCTACGTCCTCTTCTGTCTCTGTGTCGTCAGCCGATACTATTAGGATCGAAGTGCCGAATATGACCCAGTGCGCGAATGGATCACAATGGATCCATAAAAACATCAACTTTTTACTTAATCGCGTTTTATTATATAATGCAATAATTTTTATAAAAATGTATTAATCATAATTGTGAAATTAAACAAAAATTTCACGTCATTCTCTTCGTTCAACATTTTTTTCTTCAAATTTTTCGAGAAATTCTGAATAATGGATGGATGGAATTTCTTTTAAATCGAAAGTCAAAATGAAGAACTTTGGTTTCATCGTCATTAAAATTCCACAGTAAACCATATTCACCACCTTAAGTATATACCTTAACGATCGTGATTTATACGTGGCGCACGGCGCACGGTCGTTCGTGTCGCCGCCATTTTGTGCACAACTATTCGTGGCCTAACAGCGAGAAAGTGAGAGTTTATATAATTTTTATAAATGATTAACCGAGGATTTCCAGAGGGTATATAATTCGCTGGTTTTAGGTGGCTTTCGATTGCGGGCCTTTGGGGTCCTTCGAATGCCAACGGACATAACCTGTATTCAATTTTCTATAGCCACTCAAGAGCCAAGAATATGGTCACAATGGACGCGTGATTGACGACAACGATTCATAAGAAAGCGCGCACTGCCGCGTATAATGACAACGATTCTTAGTCGCAACAGCTGAAGAAGGAGAAACACTTCCAGCATTAAGTGTGATTCATATGTTTATACACTGTCACAATACACGGACGCGTGCCGCATTTTAAGGCGTCTTTGCCGATTGTCGTATTTGGTCGTTCCAGTACTCGTAGTGTCGTTACTCGTTCCGGCCAATGAATTAGCGAGGGAACGCGCGTGCGTGTGTGTACGCGCACGTGCACGTGCGAGTGCGCATGTGCATTTGCGTGTCTGTGCACGTGCGCGTGCGCGTGTGAGTGTGCATGCGCATTTGCGGGCGTGTGTGTGTGTGTGAGTGTGTATGCGCATTTGCGGGTGTGTGTGTGTGTGAGTGTGTGCGTGTATTGTGTGCATGCGCATTTGCGGGTGTGTGTGTGCGTGTAAGTGTGCATGCGCATTTGCGGGTGTGTGTGTGCGTGTATTGTGTGTGTGTCGATGATTTTAAGAGTCGCGTGTCGAAAGAGTTCGAATTACTAGCGCACGTTCGACAAAGAACGAGCGAGAAGGAAAACACGTACACACGAGAATATATATAGAGTAGTATAACGGGTTTCCTTATTGCGCGAGCGTCAGCCCGAGCTTGTCAAGGACGCGACCAGGTGGTAGCACTTCTTTGACGAGACTCAATCATTTACGCTGGTGAAAAAATTTTTTCCCAAAAAATTCGTCCCGATTTCAGCGTCCTTAAGTTTCACCTATGATAAGCTACTTAATATCCACAGATTACTTAGATGCTGAGGCGAGAGAGAAAAAAACATATTTTTGTAAATCCACGTTCGTTTTGGAATAATAATCATTTTACAAGGATGATTAGAGGAATGGATTTTTGATATTTTAAGTTCTGGAACAAGTTTTTAGGTTTTTTTTGGCTCTGTATGTAATCATTTCTTTTAATAACTCAATAGGAGATTAATAGAGTTCTTCGAATTTTTTTGTTCTCTGTAGTCGAAGAAATGTTTTGGAATGTTTTCATTGAGTTTACATTAAGGATAATTAGGTCAGTAGTTTTATAAATATTTGGGTCGTCATCGAAGCCTCCAAAATAGTATAACCCGTTATAAGTCATGAGATCAGAGATTTTTATTTTGTTTTGTATTTAAAAAAAAACACCGGTAGTTAAGCTAATCGAGATTTAATCAAAAGTTGTTAATGATCAGCCCGAGACACATCCGCTCGGTACGATCATCATCGAGGTGTCAAATTCGAACTCGGTGATGTTCGCTTTCCGGTCGGGTCGTTGACCTTCGTTTCCGTCTAAGTATCATCGATGATACTTGTGGGATTTCAAGTGCCGTTAAGAATAGCCGATGGCTCTCGACATCGATAAAGGTTTACGTCACGGGTTTAGTCAAAGCAGCCGTGTAATTGGTAATTGAACTCTGGACAAAACACTTGAGTTAGGAATATTAGAACCGCGAGATCGTCGAGAAATTACCAACCGAGAAAACTCTTCGGCAGGCTTCCTGTTTAAAAACGGTCATTATGGCACTCCTCATGACACTTCAATCCAAAAAGACTTTTTAAGAAATTCCATGAAATGATTTTTTTTTATGTAGAAAAATTTAAAAAACTATTTCTTCACATTTACATCTGTTAAGTATTTTTCTAAGTATTTCTGTGAATGTTTAAACTGAATAATTATGAGGTACCCAAAAAAAAATCGAAACAATTATTTTATTCTCGAAGATTGCATATATCGTCGAATAAATCGGATGAAACGTTCCTGAGGACGTTTGAACTGAAATGTCGAGGATAGTGGGGATCATTGGCACGGTGAATTATTTGGGAGAAGTGCAAGGACGTGCTCTTGCCTCGAGCATTTATCTTCATGATGACTAGACGCCCAGTGAGTTATGCCTACCTATCGTAATCGTTTTAAGCTGTCGAAACATCGAAACGCAGTCAGTCTCACTCGAGACGAGATCGTAATTCAGAGAGGAGATCGCGTGGAGCGACGTCCGATGAATCCATCTAATTCGCCAAGGTTTGGAGGTCGATCCGTGCGTCGACCTCCAAACGACTTATTCGCACGAGAACACAAACAACGTCGAGCGTAACGATATTGTTGTTATATCTTTCAGCCCGGACAAATGCCCTGTGGAAACAACTTCGGGCTCCACAAGTTCAAGGCCCTCCGCAACACTTCAATTGCCCAAAGGCATTTAAATTGACCGTGCGATTATCAGCGATCGTATTATTGCATCAGTCAAAAAGACTCGCAGGCCTCTTAATTTTCGTTCCGTTGATACATGACATCACTGCATTTATTGCATATGCAAGATTATTGTGTAAATGTAACATCAAAAAGTCAGGTAATCAGCCAAATTTCATTTTTTTCACTTGCGAGTATTTAAAAAAATTTAATCCGCCATTAATTTTTTTATTTCTATATCCAGATTTACATCTAGAAAGTAAAAATTTGGATTAGAGCCCAAAAAAATTTAGCACAATTGAGTATTATTATTAATACCCAAAATTTGTTTAGTTTACCATTTTTACAGTGTACAACATTTTTTAATAACTTTACTTCAAAATTACTCATATAAGCCTCCACCTAAAAACGTTATTATAGCTGAAAAAATATCTAATTCTTCATTTTCAGCAAAATTCATGAAAATTATTGACATTGAATCCCGATTTTTTTTTTTTTTGCGACAATGAATTTTCTTTCATTCGACAGCTATTGCAATCATAAGGTCTTATCTACAAGCATCGCGTGACCGCTGGTATATAGTATGACAAAATTATTGAAAACCGGTATGACGCACACTAGCAAGGGAGTCAATTATATCGGATCGAAAGCGCGCCTTACTACGTACCGGATAGTCCACCATCGGAGTGACTATCCGGCGCACCTTTAATAAGCCCGGCGGAGGAAAGTAAATGTTTGCTCGCCCGCAAAGGGCGAACTCAGAAGCAATAGTGCAGAAGAGCTGCTATATCCACATCGCTGGTCGTTCGCTCTACGTACACCCAGCAACGGCAGCAGCACCAGCAGCAGCAACTTCGCTCGCACGGACATTACCAATGCTGTAACGTGTGCCCTCTTGGTCGTACGTAACGGCTTTTGAGTCTCGGACACCCACGCGATTCAGCGGTGGTACGTGCGCACGCTCAACGTGTTACGATAATCGCCCTGGTAATGTACGAGCTATTACGTAAAGATAATAATCTACCCAGGTGTAAAAATCTTATTCCTAAACTATCGGTAACAGTGAGAAGAGAAAATGATTTAATACGAATTTCTTGCGCATTTCTTGTATCGGCTTTTTTTTCGCCTCTAAACACACACACAAAGTAAAATACTTCGTTAGTAAACTTGCGAATATACTTGGTGGTATACACGTATGAAAATTTGGAAAGTATAAGTGGAAGAATTTGTAAAAATTTCCAAGCGCCAGTGCAGTGCAACACGTTTTTCGCGGGCTCGAGTCACGGTAGCGGAGTGACCGGCGCGCCTAGTTCGCGACGCGCCGCCAGATGTCTCACGCGCCCCTCGAGTCTCTCGCAAGCGCTTCGACCGTGCCCAGCTATATCAGGCCCCGCTTGTAGGACGTTTTCCATATTAATCATGTTTATCATATTTTTAGACAGGTCAATTTTATAATAAAAACTGCGGATAAAATGTATCAAAATAAAATTAATAAATTGTTTTGCAGCGATTTTCTAGTACAATTAATTACTTTACAACACTTTAGTTATACATGTACATGAAAAATAAATTATTTCGTTTTTTTTTTACTGAGTGATCTCCCGGTCGTAGGTGATAAAAATAGAATCACGATAGAAATCTCTCTTGGACCCTTTGACCTCTCGTTAAGAAGGAGGAATTTAAAAAATGAAGCAACTATGAAGAACATCAGCACGGAAATGCGTGACTTAATAATTATGCATTAATGACTGCAGCGATGGTAAATGGCATCGGTGGTACTCTGTTCTATACAACGTCCCTTGCGTGATGCGATTCATTGCACTGGATGGTATATGTGTGCTATGGGTATGCACTCTGTGATTCCCTCTTCGACTTAATCGATTTGTACGATCGATCTCTTCCTGCTCGACGTGAACTGCAATATAATAGACTGAGTCGTGATTCGCGCCACATATAAATGATGATCGTAGCTGATGCTGAATATCCCTGAGGCACTCTGATGACCCTGACATCCAGATATGAAGCCGTGCAGTGGATACCAAAACGAAATTAACCGATTTCCTAACCAAGAAAGCTTCTATCATTACAGAAAACAATTAAACAAATAATTTGATAAAAAAAATTAATAAACAAAAGAATATTTTATTTATTTTCAAAAGCTAAAAAAAGTGGATATCTAATTTTTCAACCCTCATTTTTTCACTATGAAAAATTTTAATACGTCCACACATTTTTTAACAAATAATTCTCTGTTTTATTCCACTGGCCTCAATTTAAATCCCGCTCGACCCAAAAGCCTCGTTTTACGTAATAAAATACGAAATCGCATTATTTATTCGCGGTATCAATTGGAAGCTTGCTTCAGAATAAATACAACGAGAGAAAATTCGGACCAGCACCTGTTACCACTACGGTGAAGAAATTCATCCGGTTTCGAATGTCGAGCTCTCCTGGCAGAAACAGCAAACTGCTCGACTGATGATTCTGACTTTTAGTTATAGTCGACGATTTTGCATGCCGATGTACCGGTCATCGGCGCCCACATGCGGGTTTTCCATGTATACGTATTTTTAAACAAGCTTATATGCTCTCTCTCTATCTCTCTCTCTCTCTCTCTCTCTCACACTCACTCTCTCTCTCACTCTCTCTGTCAACAAGAGTTATAACGCTGCTCTTATTTACGTATAAATGGACGAATGAGCAAAGAATTTATAGTTTAGTTTATATCGCGAGCTGGAGCACAAACTGAATGTATATTACGAGCAGTGGCATGCGTTATATGCTCCGGCGAGTAGGTGCGTCTAATAGCGTTTAGGCCACTTCTAAATTACGAGAGCATTTCAGCCCACAGTGCTACAAGCCAACCGAGAACACTCGTGAAAACATACATTTGTTACCCTCAAAGCAAAACAACCAAAAGCCATGAATTTCAGTTCCTGGCTTCACTCGGATAGTTTAGTAACTTTGTGAGCTCGGACGGAAACGGCGCACAACCGCAAAACCACGTGTATATCAATTTGACATTCCTATCAGCAATGGCAATGACTAACAATGAATGAAATGAAAAACAATGAAAACAATTTTTAAAAAACATTGTTACCTAGAATTAATATTTTTTAAGTATATCCTCAAATATTTTCGAGCCCATCAAAAAATTTTCAGAACTAGAGAAAAATTTGAAGTAAATCAAAATCCAATTTTTCTTCGAACCCTTGAAAATGTATTTTCATGCGAAAACTTATACCCAATAAAATTTTTGGATAAATTTTACATATGTCTCATCTCGCGTATATTTTGCGTACGCAAAAAATATATTTCCACGTGTTTGTCATATTTTGAAAAAAAAAAAATGCATTTTTTTCAGTTTGTAAATCGTGTTGATAATTAATTAACCTACGAACTCAGCTATTCGAGTATCAATATTGAAATAGCCTGTCTCGCTATTAGTCACGCGGCTAAAATCCTCTCGACGACGTGGCTTTGAACATTGAACTCCTGTCGCTCCCGGACATCGGTATGTAGGTACATCCCCATCAAGGACAGGACGAGACGAAGAAAACGAGGAACAATCTTTTCTCGCCAAGCTGCACAGCGAGGAGACAAGCGGACGCAGCAGAGAGGAATCCGAAGGCAGAAATGTAAATGGCTACCAGACACGACGGTAGTCGCGAGTCGAGCGAGCCTCCGCGTCGAGAGAAACGACGGAAAGTAATATATTTAATACATGGTACGACGTCCCGCTCGACGGTTGTACTTACTGAACAGCGAGAGAATATCACATCGAAGCCAGTTTGCTGTGGTAGCTTTTCGCGAGAATTTACGAACGCTTCGGGAGCGTCTTTACAAAAGGAGAATTCGCTTGCGCTATTCGCTGGACGAGGCTCGTAAAATTTTCCCGGCAGCGCTTGCAATAACAGCCTGGCAAATTTCGGCCCACTGTTTTGCGAATATTTCATTAACCTGCGCATAATTAATTAACATTCTTCGAGTTATTTTTTTATATTTTTATTCTGCTTCATTGAAATTTATTTTCTGTTCTTGAAAAAAAAAAAAAAAAAAAAATTCATACGAAACTCAGGTGAATTTCTCGAGGTCTCATATTTTTATCCAATTGAGATTTATGTTGACAAACACACTTTTTTATTTTAGGCTACTTCACGATAATTTATCGCAGTCGAGAATTTAGGAGAAATCTATTTTGTCGAAATTATTGTTGCTAATGCATTCGCATTGTAGTAAATGTCAGAATAATAATTCTTGATTTATTATTACTGCAGCGAAAGTTCAAATGAAAGTAAATGCGTCGTAAAATAAATATATCATTACGGATGTACAATTTGTCCACTGCCTTGGTCTGAATGTCTAAAATTTTACCTTTGAATTTTTTGTAATTTCACCTCGCACTATTTTTGTGCTATTCAAATTTTTATAAAATTGCAGAATTATAATCCTCATGCTGTACTTAATATGATTTAAATGCAAACTTTTTTTTTACAGAAGGACATCATTTACAGAATTTTTTTTTCCCCTGGACCGCCCATTCATCGGTGACTACCCTAATAAAATCTCTGGAGGCGAATTTCCCTTGCAAATCCATTATTTCAGTTTCTGGTGCTAAAATCCGAAACAAACGAGTTTGGTATTCCGAGTCGAAGGGTTAACGAATAACTATTTTAAGAAGGACTCTGGATGTAGTGTCTACCGCGAGGGAATCTTGTCGAGACTGCGGTGCTTGTATATCTCAATCTTAAGTGTCTTTCTTGATCCCTACCCTGATACTAATACCGCAGTCTCGGCCTCTTCATGGTCTTTACTCTCCTTTTGCGAGTATCCATCGGAATTCAGACGCCGAACGATACTTTTCCTCGAGGGAAAAGTTTATACACTTGTAGTTGATCTGTTTGCGTCACATCAAACGTGTTTTAGCAGCGAGAGGCGCCGGAGAACTCATGTTTCAATAATTCCAAGAATAAAACCAAGTACTCAGTTTCTACGTGTATTTGTGGCGATGCTAATTTTCCTCTTTTCAGCTCGGACATGACTGAGGAATATCAGTCGACGTTCGCATTTTGCTGGAGATTCCTTGGGAGCAAACATCCGGATATGGAGAACAAACTTCCGTTGACGTTGCTCGAGGACCCAACGCCAATGACTGCGAAATTAGGAGATTGAGAAATTATTTCTTGGGATGTTTTTTGTCACTCATTATACAACAATTTTTTTAATTGCCAATTTTATCCGTCACTTTCTCAGCTCGAATTCAACAATTCGCAAATTTTATCTTTTTTTTTTAAACAACATTTGCGGATTGTCAAAAATAAATTAGGAAATTAGCGAAGTAATTTTAGAAAAATATTAATATTTAATTTTAACATCATTAACAAAATATTTGATAGCTATGAAAAATAGCAGATTAAAAACGATTATTCTTCGCTGGATTTGTGAAATATAAAAAATAATAATGAAGAAACGGGGAAGGATCAACTTTGCGGGTTTTTTTTGTTTATCGCTCGGTGTATTCTCTATTTTCATATCTCAACGATCCCTCAAGCATATTAGAATATGGCTATTCGAGCGTGCATTCTCGACTCGGTTGCTTGCACCAGCAAATTGCACTCTTCTTCGTGTATGTATTATACATGCCCTATGTACTATTATAGTATCTTGTACAATTGAGTACTGACGAGGTACAAACTCGCGCTTACATCTCGTGCGTTACACTATCTATGCATATAAAGGGCAAACGGTGCGTGGGTGGTGTTTGAGATTATAAAAGTTATTGCTGTTTAGCCTCGTCAAACTAGTAAAGTTGTGGGTAATGCTAGAAGGCTTGTGAGCACAGATCGAAATATTAATAGAAAGTCAAATTACTTCCTACATTGTGTAATACGATTTACCAACGATTCACGTGATATTATTGCGCTTTTTATAATCAATAAAGAGTTTATTAAATTCACCTAAAAACACTAATCATCTGATTATTTTTAAAAATTGTAATGGATTAATAAATTAATTATTATCTAATAAAAAAAATTTAATTGGCCATTATTTTATGGCATTTTCAATGCATTTTATACGATTGATCATTTTTAGTTCTCAATCAAAATTAAAGAGCAAAAGGACGGAATAAATAATGCAATTTGAATTTATTTTGCAATGATGATCGAAATATAGATATTACCTCTCCAAATTCAATCGCCTCCTTTAAGTGAGGTATCGCCAAGGCGAGCAGGTTGCATTCTTGATCCGAAAGAGGTGGCACACCCAAGTGCTTTTGAATTCCAGAGGGGCCTAATTCTAACGGGCCTGCAAAGTACGTCACTTCCGGAATAGCGCAGGAGCGAACGTAGGCATATTCCACAACACCTCGTTGGTCACGGACAGCTAAACATTTTTTATATTAATAATAATATACCGGTGTAAAAAATGTCAATTTAAAAAAAATGCAAATTTATATCGAACCACCAAAGTATTTATCCAAGTAGAAGCTCGTGGCACAAATATTTTTGTCACAATAATTTACTAATCAAACCTTTCGACCAAATAATTACAAAATTAACGATAAAAAATTGAAACACTTTTTTGAAAAGGATTATTTAATTTTCTAGCAAATTATATGAATATAATTAAGATTAATTAATTTTTTTAGTTACGTGACAGCGTTTTTTGGACACACCTTTGCAAAGGGAATTGCAAAATCTTGCAGCAGCAAATCCCATTGCCAGAGACGATGATCCTTTTCCATCGTACTCACGAGCCACTTCTTCCTCGGCTATTCTCACGGCGTATGTCAATTTACTGATTTCTTCCTGAGAGATTAATCACAGGGTATTATATTACTCGATGGCCTGTCTCAATAGTCGATAATTCCAAAGAGAATAACTGACGTGCGTCAATTCGCTGCATGGCTTCGTCTGGGAGAAAACGGGGACGCAGGTTTTCGAACAATTTCCACCGATAACAGGGACCACCACGCACTCCGGCTCCAGGCCCATTATCCTCGCAGCGAAAGTGTTCGCTCTCACACAATTTAGTGTTGTCACACCAAATATACGTTTCTGGTCCGTGACCCCAAATTTTTTGTATATTTCTACTGCAAGAGGAACCAGCTGATTGACAGGTCTCACAGCCAAAGCCAATAAAGCCTAAATAACAAATAATTAAACTTAAAAAAATATGTATATCGAAAAAAAATTATCTTGCTTTTGGAATAACATTTTTTACTCCTGTTTTTTGTTAACATAATTCTCGTAATTTGAAAAAATTTCACTATTTATAGCGAAGCAAATAAAAATTATTATTTTTGGCTGTTAAAATGAATTGTTTATTAAAATGGACAAATTTTTTGGCACTTTTTTTTTTAATTGAATTACCTGTGGACAATAAGTTACCACACTTGGCACATATTGCAAAAGGATGTTAGCATTCGCGACGACAATTTCGTTGTCACTATTTTCTTTATTGAGTGACTGGTCTGCTGTTATCACCACGATCCTCGCATCTTCCAGTGTACCCCTGAGACCAACTTCTCCAGGTGGCAACGAGGTCACTCTGCATTTTGTGTCAATGTGACTCAACTCCAATTCGAGAGCTGTCACTTCAGTCTTGTCATAAAGCGCTAATTCGTCGATGAGACACGATTGCTTCAGGAGCAACGACAGACATGTTCCTAAATTGGAAATCTGTGACATAGATTTTGAACCCTTTATAGGAAATTTTGCATCACGAGCAAATTTTGAGAATTCAAAAAAGAATTTCACCCAAAGAATGTTGGAAAAAACTTGAATTGTGGAATTGAGAATGAAAACTATATTTTAATTTTATTAATAAAAATTCATATGAATTTAAAACATTTGTAAATGCATTTTCTTAAACGTAATCAATAAAATTTTCAATTTCCACGATTTCGTTTGCTCTATTTTTTTTTGCTTATGTAATATATTATGAATTTTAGGGTACCCGTTTGTCCAGCTGCACCGAGTACAGCTACTTTCATTGATCTTGAACAGGTCGTCGCTGTAACTGTAAAATTGCGGGACTGTGACAGGGCTGAGGTTACAGAGCGAAGGGAAGATCCTTTTACAGCCCGAAAGGACTTCCAGCATCCGCATAAGCGTTGATGGATCATTCTGACGTCCTCCGAATATTTTCGACCCAAAATTCAACTTAAATTGTCATATAAATCCTCTTATCATAATTTTGAGTGACACGTGTTATTGACATTCGGTTTCATGAATTACCAGAACAAATGACAAAAGCCAATACTCCAATAAATGAATAAAATTCATGTATTCCTTTTTTTTAATACCCCCGAAAAAATTCTACTCCTAATTTACAATACAACAAACAAATTTTTTAATAAAAAAAATTATATTACTTATTATGACGAAAAAAATAATAATAAAATAGCGAGGAAATTCTTTTGCACTATCGGCTGATAAATCCGACGCGAAGACTATAGTTGGTTCCTCGGAACTTGAAACACATGCCACATTGTAGCATAGCGGTGTGCGATAGCGTTACCAGTCCAGAAGCAATAACACAGCAAGAGCAGCGCGTTCCGAGGATCGGAGCCTTGGAGAATGGTTGCAGTCACGTCTCACGTCTCCAGGTTGCGGCTTCCTAGAGACGAACCGACGAAGGGAGTTATAGCTCTGGTGCGATATCGCGTAGCGTGCCTCTCGCTGCTTCTCGATGTTCTCACAGCTCGTGGCTCCCAGGAATACATTCCGCTCGACGTCACGCCGATATGATACTTTATTAATTTGCTCGGCTCTCGCATTGCAAAAGCGAACATGCAAACACATGATAAATGACACGGCTTTACTATATGAAGCCATAAAGTCAAACAAATAAGATTGTTTTTTTTTAATCTTCCTTCATTTCACCACACGACGCTACCTTGATCATTATAATTGTCGGTTTAATTGCATTATCATTTAACGCGAACCTGTGGATGGTGATAAGATTGTTGGATATAATAGAACTCGTTAGTAATCAAAGCGATAGACTTGCTCGGAAAAGACGATAAAAAGATCGATTAATAAAGAGGAGATTAATAAATTTGTAATTGTTAATCGACATTAAGATTTTGGTGGTCCAAAGAAAAATGTATCTCAACGCTAAAAATCAGGCGCCCCTTAAAATTTATTACCAGAGATTTTTTTTTTGAGCCACTCATGAAGTATTTACAATAATACTTGAAAGTGGAAGACAAAATTGCACAACAACCCATTTTTACACGATATTCTTTCTTGCGCTTTCATCCGATTTATAAAACATCCCAATATCTCTTCTCTCGTGAAAAATAACGCATCTAGAGTCGAAATATCGAAAACTGCAGTTTTCAAACGTTCTGATTGGCCGTCGGTAGTTGTGACGTAAAGACAACTTCAGACTGCTGATCATTGCGTCGCGCAGCGCGCGAATTTTGAATAGGATATTCCATATTCGTGAAATCGAGCACATTTTTCTTCTCGCAAAAAAAAAACACGGCACGTCGAAAGTTTAAACACTCAGGCACAATCGCGAATCGTGTAAAAATGGAAATATCACTTAGTTTAGCTACAAGCGAAGAAAAATAAGAAGAAAGGAGTGCGAGGTATTCACATACTAGCGCAAAGTCATCATCACGACGAGTGAATCTCGTATGTACCACACGGTAACAGCGCAAAGGAATATCTCGTTGTGGGGAGTCCGTTCGCCTAATTAAGATAATACGTTCACGTATAATAGACGTAACCTCTATCGGTTCGACTAATTGACCCGATCCGCTTCTTTGCTGATTGTAACATCTGTTCTGCGAATAGAAACTGGGTGAAGCAACGCTGAGCTACGTATATACACATATATATCATCACGGTCATCGTGATCTACCGCTGCGCCCTCTGTGCGCCGCGATTGAGATTTCTCGGAAGTCCGATTAGGTTGGCAGGTATGTATTCTACATAAGTAAGTACAGCGCAGCGCCACCGTCGTTGAACTATCGGGACGAGTTCTCGCAACTTAAATTATTCCTAGATCGATCATCTGACGATCAATAACAAGTGTATCCTCGTATCGATTCAATCAGTCGGAAACTTGTGATCCAGCGGATGAAGAGATCATAACCTGTGTGTTGCAATACTTCTCGATTGATCGATGCTATTTTATCTCCATATTTTTATGACACCGGAAAATATGAGTGCTCGATGAGATTGACGTAAGGACTTTTTGTTTTTTTTTTTTAATATTCCATTGCGATCCCCAATGGGTTTTCCTTGCAGGTAAGTGAGGCTTTTCCATTTTTTTCGCACTTGTCAATTTGCCGGAGTCTCGGTGACGTTGAAAGCGAGAATGAGACTCATTAATATTGCCATAGGACGGAATGGAACGCGACAGTCGTCGTCGCTCTCCTCGAGGCCCCAGTAGTTCAGTGAGGAGGACGAGAAAGGAAACGTCACTTACTCGCCGAGGCTCCCGAGATCCTCGAGTACGCGTCTATCTCGCCCCTGTAATGAACGATCATTTGTTTTTCATCATTTTTTATTTGTTATTTAGTTTTTATTCATTAGCCGAATTTTCTTATCGGTACAATATAGCATAATTAAATGTCGATGGTAACTATAATCATAATAAAGTCTCCTATCTTGAGAACGGTACGAAATGCATCCAAATTTCGTACTCCAGTTGATGAGCCTAATCACTTATTCATTATTTTATCTACATTGGTCATTTGTTTCAAGTAATTTGGGCTAAAATTTTGAATATGGTACATTTTTTATAAAAATGGAATGCCAACAAAAACAACGTAATTCTACATACCAAAAATAGTACTTACATCAGGAAATAAACAACACAGAATCTACTCTCTCCGGTGCTGATGTGAAATTCCTAAATTATTCATGGGATCTCCGCAAGCACGTAGTTTGAAATGACAAATAAAAAAAAACGTCCGAAGGGAGTGTTATACGAGTGATCCACAGTTATTTCTCTCTGACGATAACATCTTTACCTACTCCTATCGTATTATATTATTCCTTCCTATAAATGTGCTCGAAAATTTTTCTCGAATAACATATTCGATGCTTTTATATATATATACACACACACACACACACACACATATAATAATTCTTTCATCCACATAATGAAAGTCAATGATCTCTCCGGTTCACCGATAAAGTTTAATCGCAAATATAAGCCGCCCACGACATCCGTGAGAGAAGCTAAACTCTATGGAGAAAAGTTTTGGTCGCTCGAGGAATTCCAGGATATGCAACAAAGCGCGGAATTCCTCGGGCGAAACTGCTGTCGCGAAAATGCTTGGCTCTTATGTGGAATACAGTCGCGGGGTCGAGGTGAATTCGAGATATCCTATCCTGGACGTTCGGGCGCGTGGAGAAATTCGCGTATTGGAATGTCATTCGAACGGTGCTCGGGCAGTTTGTGTGCGAGCGGGGGAGGCGATCGTTTGTATAAACGACAGGTTCCTTGCTGTCGGCTTGGACAGGACACACTCGGTACATCGTGATGCGTTTGCCACGCTGCGATGAATTTACTTCGAAGAATGCAACACGAGACGTGTCGACATCGGTGTGAAATTTTTCCCGTCGTACAATCTCCGCGTAATCGAAGCTATTGGACAAAAAGTTATCGACATTAATTACGTATTTGTTATTTTCATTTTTAGGTCTAATATTTATGTAATTATATTAAGATTTATTAAATCTATTGCCAGAAATGCACCATAGATTTTGTACAGTGCTGTAAAATTTTTGTTAATCTTCGCTAAAAATGATCCCTGAACTTTAGGAAATTTCAATAGCGTTGTTCAATTTTATGGAAGTGATATTTTGAGAATAAAAATTTCGAGCATTATCATTACCGCACCCGGGGTGCTTTAAAAGTCATGACATTCAAAGGCATGTTGAACTTCAACTTTGTAAAAATTAATAAACATTGGCTAATGCACATGAGTAATATTAATATATTGCCAGGGTTGTAAACCTAGATCATCTCGTTCCATTAACATTCACCAGATAATTCACTCACTGATTCATTTTATCAATTATTTCTCTTTGCCTCTTTTTACAACTACTATTTCTTCATTACACATTTTACTTTTTTTTTTATTATAGAAAATACTAAAAAAAAAACCCTTTGCATTTTGCTTTCTCACAACTTTAGCTCTTTCACTTTTTTCAGTTGCATCTCTTCACCATTGTTAATACAAGAGCCGCGAACCCGCGCATATATTCATCCACAGGGTCCAGCATATATTCATATATTCATCCCTGGAACGCTGGAAAATCCAACTGTCCGGTTAATATTTACCTGACGTGTACGATTGCCTGAGCGAAGTAATAAAACCCAACGATAGGTATACAAATAGTAAAGCGTATATACATTCCGCGGGCAAATGGGGTTTTTAAATTGCGCGGCGTCTAAGGGCCTCCGGAGTGTAATTCTTCGCCCTGCTTCAAGAGCGCGCAACGAGCAATGCGTTCGCTTGCGTATCTTCGGTTCGAGCGCGAGCTTCTTCAGGTTCGACCTCTTGTTAACCGCTGAGTTCAGGGTTCACGTCCAAGAGCTACGTTCGCGTGGGACTTTATTACGTGAACCGTGAATGCTTTCGTGGCAAGGAGCAATAGTACAACGAGAAGCGTGCTCCGCTGCTGCTGCGTCTTCTTCTTTGTCTTATTTCTTTCAGCCCTTGAAGCCAACACCACCGAGTCTTCGTCACCATCAACGCAAAAATCCTCCACCATTGCGCGTCTCCTCGTGTGTGTCTGCGAGCCCCTTTACCAAAAAGATACTTCTCCTCACGCGGAGACCTCCTCAGGGCCCACACGTGGAGATAAAATAAGGGGATTTCATGGACGATGGAACGCTTATTGGTATCTAGTTACCCGGCGCACGGTATAACGTCACTCCCTCGCCTGTTTCACTTTTTAAACAGCTGGAGGCAATTTCTGGTCAGCTGTGCATTTCTTATTTTGAAAAAGAACAAAATTACATTTTTTTTTAAAATTAGTAGCTTTGGATTTTCGTTAGATTCGATATAGAATATTGTGAGGGTGTTCAGAATTTATAATTAATTGTTTAACATGTTAATTTATAAATATTAAGCTTTGGAATTTCATATTAATCATATAGATATCAAAATTTCTTTTCGGAACCCTGTAATTAAAAATTTGCGACTGACTATTTTTCATAGTTTTTCTATTTGTAAATTTCGGTGAGTTTGTGAGTTTGCCACTGTTTGTGTGATGGAGAAAAAGTCGCAAGTGTACTTTATTATGACATTCGTTAAATTCCGTCTGCTCTCTTCTTGTGCCTCTCATCATTACAATACCCATTATACTTATCCCATAAATATCCTTCCTCCGGAATTGAAGAAATGATTATAAAATTTTATAGCCTCAATCCTTTTACATAGTTTTCCATGATCCATTCGTGATGGAATGGAATAATAGCTCTAATTGCTGTGTCCAAAGGCGCAGGCCGAAGCGAACGGCGGAATCGCAGCCGCGCGTTTTCACTTTTATCACTCGCGTAATGACGCTTAATGCTGCTCACCTCGCTATCCACGCGTGTACGCAATTGTACGTTGTACTACCGCGCGTAGTCCAGAGAAGAACCAAAGAAGCTTATAAACGACAACTAAGCAGAACTCGATGTCGTACGTCTCGCGAGGACAGTGAGGACCAACATATATATATATATATATATATACGTGAAGTCTCTTGATGTGTATAGGAAGCATCTGATGCATGTACAGTAGAACCTCGATTATCCGCACGACTTTGGACCGTGACAAAATTGCACAATCGAAATGTATTTTTGTTTTTGGAGAGAGTCATAAGCAACAAGTTTTTTTACATAAAAAAATAATAAATTTAATTTCTGTATTTATGTTAACGTTTAAATAAAAATATTGAAAATCTAGGGTAATAATTGAACAAGAGAGATTTTTCTTTTTTTTTTTTTTTTTTCAATACAAAACACAGTTAGTAAGAATTATTGGATTTTGGGAGAAATGAGCGTTCGGCTTAAATTAATTACTGTTGAGATAATTGAGGGTTCGGATCATCGAGGTTCTACTGTATGAACACAGAAGGCGTCCTGCCTTATATTCTTGCTGTGCGCGGACCGCGGACAAGGTGCGCAAGCATTCGTTCACGTTGCGCCCTAAGAAGTGAATACGCGCATAGCGCATTGCGCGTTACAGCGAAACAAAAAGTTGTTGCGGTGGGCGCAATGGAATATCTTTCATTATAAGCGCTAGCGAAAATACGCAACATCTTGAATTGTCAACTGGTATAAATCATTTCTTGTGATACGAATATTTTTTACGGTAATTTTAATAAACGATAAAATATAAATCGTGAAAAAAATCACGTTACTCATCCGGCTATTTAATCAATCCAAAATTCATATCTCCTTCAAGTCGTCTTTAAAGTAGCACAGAAGACTAGGAATATAGATATTCGCGCCGAGTCCGCAATTCGCATATCGTTCTCTCTCGTCCGGAATTCCGTTCTCCGTCAAAGTTCCGTTCATGTCGATTTTTTTCCCTTCGAATTTCCAATCATAAGATGCACCGTGTGAATTGAATTTTAGGAAACGCTCTTGTATTCGGGTAATCGTGTCTTCTTCACACACCTGAAAAAAAATGTATTTCAATAGAGAGAAAAAAAATTTCAATTGCTCCTCACAAATGATTTAAACGAAATGAAATAAACAATTATTCAAAGGTACAATCCTTATTGTTATTATTGTTATTATTATTATTATTATTATTTCTCCTCCGCAAGAGAAAATGCAAAAAAATAACCACCGCAAGCAATTCTATTGCCGCACGTCGTTAGGCGAGGCTGCAGATGATTAGACCAGGCGAAATGACTCACCGAAATAATCGCTGCGGTGCCCGCTAGAACATTGATAATTCTGCAAGGTCGCGGATTCTTCGTCAGATATCCTCTCTTATATTTGTCGTCAAGCCACCAAGGACACCTGTTCACCGGACGCCGCGCAGTGGCCGCCGCGCTAAACTCAACATCCGGTATCGGTCCATGCGGACAATAAGGCACCGACTCGCCGGTCACCGGATGCACGTGGTATCTTATGTCGGTCGTTCGATGATCGAACCAGTGACTTATGTCTTTACCGGCGCTCGCTATTATCGGTTTTATCTCTCGGCTGTCCCTCCAGGCCCTGCAAAGCTCCGTGAGGTCGTAAACACCGCCGAGATACGAGACCCAACAATCCTCGGGTTTATTGTGCAGAACGACTTCGTCGGGAAGATAATATGGAAGACATTTGCATTCGCTTCCCTCATCAATCGACTCACTTCCGGTTGACAATTCTACAGCAATGAATTTTACGAAAACAACATTTTCACCTGTACGAACATTTTCCGATTTTTTTGTTAACAAAGTTCGGCGGAATTGCGAAAAAAAATTTCCGCCGGAAAATTCCCTGACATTTTTCACTTTTTTTCAAAGTACAAATTATTAGATAAGACAAAGATTAAATCACAAATTATTTTTTAATTTTCTCAGAAATCAATGTAATAATTATTTATTTTTTTTACATTTTAATTCTTTATAGCATAAACGCGATTTACGCAAGAGTGCGTTTAAAATCAATTTCCCAATGGCTCCCGATTTTTTGAAACATATAAAAATGTTAGTTTATTTCATACAAGATAACAATCTACATACTTGCCTCTACATCCCTCCCTAACCGATTCACTTCCGGTTGACATATCAAAATAAAAGCGTCACCAAAAAACCGCGCTTTTTCCAAAGACTTTAAAGGCCTCCAATCGCGTTTGAATCTCGCGCCCTAATCTCCCAAGCCCGAAGAATAATACCTTTAACAATAAAACCGATATTACAACAATTATCGACCGGACGGTTAAGCATTAATATTGTATTTGAAAAATCGATAAAACGCGATGCACTATTTGACAGCTTATAACGTCACATGACTTGGTTGTGAAAACCAACAGGGTGACTTCCTGTTTGAAGTTGCACGTTTCAACAAAGGGGCAGTGTGGTTATATTTTCTAAGTTTTTGTTTTTTACGATCGTATAATGGCCGATAATACAGCAGAAAAGGTAAAATAATAGGCTTTTATCGTAAACTCCCCGATGCTCTAAATCACTCGGCTATTCGGAGGGTTGAGAGGTGGTCGTTGAAAAAATATGGAATATGTGCGGTTAGGTTAGTGCATTCATCGACCGGCAGTGCTTCAGCCTTGCGACAGTATTGTTTGTGTTTTACGATGGTCCCTTCTAATGTGGTAATCATAAGCATGTATACAATTATTCTATAGCGTTTCGTTGCGATTCGTAGGGGTTAGCGACTAACCCGAGCTCTGACATAAAGACGCTAAGCCCACGCTGAAATATCGACTATTTCCCGAACGTCTATAACCTTACATCTTAGCCGACAACGCATTAGACCGCATCCGTCATGTAACAATTGATTATATACAAGCTTAAGGCATTATCTCGCGGCAGGAACATTTGTAATCGGTTTACATTGTTATATCATCGATTTCTATTGGTATATCGATTTTATCGTAGTTATCTGAAATTGTTGACGCTTTTTTTTGGTTTTTTGTTTTAAGTTCTACCATCTTTGAATGCTTCATCATTGTTGATTCATCAGAACATTTCTTACGAGGTAGAGGGATGAATATGGTTCGGTTAGAGTCGCTCCGATTAATCTGACATATCGTTGATCGTTTTGATAATGATCAAATCGTAAAGTTGCGGAATAGGCAATTTTTTTTTTGTATATCGATTTTATCATAGTTATTTGAAATTGTTGATTCATCAGAAAATTTCTTACGAGGTTGAGGAGATAAATATAGTTCGGTTAGAGTCGGTTTGATTAATCGGAGTTGTGGACTAGGCATTTTTTTTTTTTTTTTGTGAATATTGCGAAAAAAGTGAACATTGTGAAACATATGAATACGTAGAACTGTCAAGATGAATTAGGAAATTCTGTAACCTTTGAAAATTGAGTTCACTACGTTTGGATAAAAAATTAAAAGCACCATTTCGCCATTTGAATTTTTCAAATTGCTCTCGCTCGCACTGAAATCGATGTTACCCTCCTTCTTTCGTTCTGTGCCGAGCAATGAATCGCGCGATTCTGCTAATGTCGGCACGGATCCTGAGCCAGTCTCAGTGGAACATAAGGAACAGGTTCGCAGACCTCCGTTCCAGCTATCACGTGTCGTCGGCGCTCCAACTGTTAGAAAATGTTCATCATTTTAAAGAGTCTGGACTAAGATTGCAATTGACTAATAACGTTAAATGTTGCTTCGCAGGTTCAGGAATACAAGGACTCCCTTAAGACTAAGGTATCTATGGAAATTCACCAACTTTTGATATTTTTCCATTTTAATATCATTGAATTTGGTACTTTTTTCCGCAAATAACTTAACTACCTTGAAAATATATCACTGAAAGTTTAGTCATATAACTTACAAGTTATCAATTTAAATTACTACGAATTTTAATAACTTTCAAAAATCATAAAGACAAAGTCAATATTTGCCTAGTATTAATTGCTATTTTTAAAACATCCCTGAATTCTTCTTTCTGTTTACTTCAGCTCAAAAAAACGAAACATTCAGATTTTGATGCGGACTAAATTGTGGACTTTTTTTTCTTCAGGCTGAACAACTGCTCTTGAAAGGATTTCCAGAGAAAATAGTCAAGCTCAATGAGCTTTTGGAGACACCCAATTTCTACAATAGAGATCTAACGGAGGTACACCAAGAGCTTAACGTACCCATTCCAGACCCCATAGTGCTCAACCATTCCGAAGATGGACCTAAGAGTAAAAAAATTAAGTTAGAGAATAGCGCGGAAGGCGGAGGAGCTACCGGAACCAAGGTCATGATCTTGCCGAGCGGGCCAATTCCCTGCAACAAACCACTTTGTGATATAATTCGCATAGTCAAACCATACATATTACAGCTACTCGAAGACTCAAATCTCGTAAGTCAACCAATTGAAAAAAAAGAAAAAAACATATCACAACTTGCAATTCAAATAACTGCACAGATACAAAAAATATTTGTAGCTATTGATATCTTTTACACTCCGATATTTATTATCAATCGCAAAATTCTTGATAATATTATTTTCCTCGCAGTTGAAGATGTGGATCTCGTTCATGATTCCTAAAATCGAGGACGGCAACAATTTCGGGGTATCGATTCAAGAAGACACCCTCGCGGAAATTCAATCCGTGGAGAGCGAAGCCGCCGCATTTTTCGATCAGATCTCAAGGTACGTACGCTATTTACATCCACGACTTGTGCGAACAAATTTTTTATTCATATGAATTTTGTACTGAACAATCAAAATCATGCATAATCTATCTTTTTCGATGTCAGAGTACAGCAAAAAAATTTTTTCTTAAATTAATTTACCCAATTTTTCAGGTACTTTATTTCTAGAGGGAAAGTGGTGAGCAAAGTCGCGAAATATCCCCACATCCTCGACTACAGACGAGCAGTTCAGGAGCTCGACGAGAAAGAATTCGCGAGCTTGTGGCTGGTGATGAGCGAAGTGCGAAATCGCTATTGCTCGCTTCACGATTTGGTTATCAAGAATTTGGAGAAAATTAAGAAGCCGCGTTCTTCCAATGCGCAGTCGCTGTACTGAAGAACTTGTATTTTGTCTGTACCGCGGTACACGACGGGCCCATATTACACGAAGATGAAGAATTCAGCATAGATAAGAGAACAGAGCGTTAGACTCAAAACGGAAAAGAAAAAAAAAAGCTTTGTCCACGAATAAAAACGTAATTTTCTGCCTGATTAGATTAAAACCAGTTTACGGAAACGAGGAATTCGCGGCGTAAATACCTTACTATAGATCAGAACGTTCACCTTTCCAATTATTAATTTATTCACCAAACTACTTCATTAGATAAGCAAGTCATATCCTCAAAAACCAAAAAAAAAAAAAAAAAAAAAAAGGAACGCAATCTTTGTAACGGTGCTCGAAATCCGTTCATCTGGTATTACATCGGAATACGGCGCATCCAACGTCACGTTTTTTTTTGTTTTTTTTTTTTTTTCTCTCTCTCGAACTTCGACGAAAATTCATACATACTATAAACCTATCATCGTAATCACTCATCATGTGTATTGATTGTTCTCTTTACCCGAATAAACTCCCGATTTGGATTTTCTACGCGCAGTGTATCTTCGTCATCGAATTAAGAAGGAGAAAGTGAGCAGAAAATTTGTCTGATGTAAAATGGGTTTATCATTAAAATATACATTCGATATAACAATACTAGTGTATCACTTTGGCAACATTTCATTGAACCATCAACAATGGCCCAGGACGTCATTGGTTTCTACGTATTACGATCATTGGAAACACTTTTTTTTATCTGTTTTTTTGTTTATGTAAAAGTATGAACCCTGTTGTTTATATTTTTATTTCTATCTTGGAAAAGCGGCGGTATAAAAATGTTGAAAATGTGGATTGTGAAGAGAAATTCTACGAGTCTTCGAAAATGTTGGGATTCAGGTAGAGATTCTTGTCGAATCCTCGAAACTCTTCGTTCGGTGTTTGAAATTTGCCATCTTCGGTCAGTACTCTCTTGAGAATTGCGTTTATCTGTAACAATTTACTTTCTAAACTTTCTTTCCAATAGAACTTTATGCTTAATTAATGATTTTTCAGTTTTAAATATCAGCGAAGAAAAATTATCTTGATCGTGTATTTACCATTTTAAATAACTCATGTATTTCCTTGGTGCACGCGTAACGCATAAACACTTCGCAAAGCACCGTTATGTACCAACTTCCGGTGAATTCATTTCGATACGCTATTTGACCAGGAATTGTTGAGTACGCTATCAACGTGTCCGTAAAATTTGCCGCTTTTCTAGCAGCGACTTCAACATATTTCGAAGGTTTCGGTATCTTCATTTTTCTGGGGGACGACAATTTATTTCCATTTCGTTAGAATTCAGCAAAGCTTCGAATGTGGCTAAAAAAAAATGAAAATTCCTCACCTACACGATTGAAATATAAAAACCTTCGGTTTACCCTTCAAACCCTTGCAATTTTCATCCGTAAACATTTCTACGAGATCGTTGCACATAACTCTCTCATATCCTGGCATATCACAATCCATTCCATGGATTTCCGTCTCCAAAGATCCATTTTGCTCCGAAATGCTGCCATGAGCAGATATTATCACGAAACATGAATCGACCTTGTCAAAATCCTGCCTCTGCGAGAATTCTTTAACGGTTTTATTAATTTCCTGAAACATAAATATTTTTCAAAATTTCTACAAGTTATTTCAATGTCTATCTTCTTGTTGTAAAAATAATAAAGATAAATAATATAATTGCTTCGTTTATCTGAAATTATCCAGTTTTTTCAATTTTTTCATTGCCAAAATAGAAAAAGTGTGTAGATTCTTTTGAAACATTCGAGTTATTTTAGAAAAGGAATTTATTACCGCTCCGGTCAAACACGTTCCAGGCTCAGGACTTATGGGTTCGAAACCCATGTCTTTAAACAATTTTTTCAAATTAGCTTCGTCCTGTTCCGCTGCTTTTCTTTGTAATTCAATAATGTATTCCTTGACTGAAATAATCAGAACATAGCCCCGAGGCCTGGACCTCATCTTGTATGTTCCCGGAGGAAGGGAATTATCTTCATCCATGAATTTTGTAGCGGGTGTGACATTGATCACAAGTGGTTTATCAGAATTCAGGAAGTTAGTGTTATAATTCCATTCACCTCTGAAAAGAAGCACATTCGAACCAAGATAAAAAGATATAAATATTTTTTTAAGTACGAAAATTGAGATGGGTACATTTTTTTACCCGTGTCTCTTCCGATCGAGTCTACAATTTTTTTATAATTCACACAATTAAAAACAAAATCATAATATTTTGATTTCTAATTTTTGTTTACACATTACATTTTTTTTTCACATTTCTGCAAAGATCCAACAAAAAATCTAGAAAACATATTTTGCATAGGAACATTTTCTAAATTGTTCCTATTTTTTAATATCTCTATAACATTAAAAATAAAAAATAAAAAATTAAAAAACTGAAGAAAAATAATATTTATTATATATTTTTTAAAAATTACCCGTTGTTTGATGATTCCCTGCGATTATTCGGAACATTTTCGATGGAATCAAGAGGAGCTTTTCCCTCAAGTATATCCGCTATTTGATTGTGCTTCGTAACACGCAAGCTACGCACTAAATTTTCGAATGCGTAAGGTCCGCGTGTCTTTATAGTGTCCAGAATCTCACGCACCGTTTTTTCTTCGTGCAACACGTCCTGTAATTATCGAGATTACAATAGAAACTAAAAAAAAATGACAGGAAGCTATAATAAAAATCGGGAGTTTGTCAATAATCTACCTTCCATGCAGGCACATTTACGTCGTCGTGATTAAAAACCTTATATCTAAGAAGTTCCGGCCACAGAAGACACATATTTATTTTAGGCGAGATCTTGTAGCAACAACGATCAATTTGCTCGCGGTCTCGATAGTCCATTTCTTCCGAATCGTTGACGCACGTGTCATCTGACAGATGAAACACAAATGAAGTATGGTGAACTCTTCAAGGTGTGGTAACCGGAGTGTGTAAAAATATAAAAGGGCGAACAGAGGAAAAGGCGCGGAAAAAATTGAGCTCACGAGTTTGCAATTGTTGAAGCTTATTATGGAAGCGGTGGCCAGAAAACTCACTGATTACTCATGGGAATCCCAGATTTCCAGCAGTCGGTCAGGTTGCCAACAGAGTTTTATTATTTTATATGACTCCGTGCGTAAAATGAGATTTTACTTTTTCTCACGCGTGTGATTGCATTGAAAAAGTTTTATCGCACAAGTATCGTAATGTACTATTATAAAGGCAGGTACTAAAAATAAATAAATCCATAGTGAATAAAAATAAGGGAAAGGGAAAAACTACGAACTGCTCCATGTATTTTGACAGAAGCTTCAATGAAGGGTTTTTTAAATTTTTTAAAAATTATTACAAATAACGATATATCTTTATTGTCATATCACACAAGTTTAGATTGATCACAATTTCTTTTTGTTACATGAATCGTAAAATTAATTTTAAACTGAACAGACAGTAGCACTAATTTTTTTTGTAGGGTTGTGCATTTTTGAGATATTCATGTTAAAAAAATACTGCATGTTTTTTTGTCTTTCTTCTCTTCATTGTCGGGAACTCTGCGCAATCTCTCGGTGGACAAATGTTTTTTTTTTTCGCGTGCTTGATAACAACAAACTGTTTTAAATGCGATGTAATTAAAAATAATTGGCCTCTTTGAAACTATCACAGCAGTTTCGAATAAAAATATTCATTACATTGTTAAATATTTACTATTATGAGCAATAGTATTTGGCATTTTATAAAAAATCGACAATTGGACTTGTGGAAAAAGAGTCTCCGTTAAAATGATGTTTTCAAGCATTTGAGACCAACAAGATTGCTAAACACCCCGTCGTTTATCTTTATTTTCTACCTCGCAATAAAAAAAATGTATAAAACTGTAGAATGCATAAGAGTTTACTCTTCGAAAATGCCAGGATTGAGGTACAAATGCCTAAAACCCTTCAATTGTACTGTTGATGTCTGAGCTTTGTGATCGTAAGTTCTAAGCGTCTTAAGGATCGTGTCAATCTGTAACATTAATCATGATTAATTTTATAACGGAGTTCAACATTTTTCTCTGTAGCACCAAAATATTTCGAGAATATTGCAAAAAAAAACTCATTTTTCAATGTTGAAAAACGTATAAACATTTGTCAAAAAATTTTCGTAATATTCCGCCAATATTCTGAGCTGTACGGGTGCCATTTGAGAAATGCTTTCGCTTTCTTACCGTGCTGAATAAGTCGACTATGTGCATGTCGCATGCATGGTTCATGAACACCTCGCACAAAATCTGTATGTACCAACTTCCATTGTATGCGTCTCGGTACGCCTTGTGTCCTTCTATCGTCGAGTGCGCTATCAATATATCCGAGTAATTGCGCGTTCCTGCGATTCCGCTTCCGTCCGCAGCGGTTCTAACAATTTTCTGTTCCGCTTCTCCACTATAAAGCATCAATATAGGTTTTTTCTAATTTTTTTATCAGTAAATTGGCTAAAAAAAAAGAAAAGAATTACATACCGACAAGCTTGGAATATAAATACTTTAGGCTTTTCAATAAGAAGTTTGCAGTTCTCGGCGGTGAACATTTCGACAATATCGGAGCACAGAACGGGTTCGTATCCTGGCGAACCGTAATCGTATCCTTGGATTTCAGTCTCCGCAGCGCCTCTGTATTTTGCTTCTCCGCCGTGGGCGGATATTATTACAAAGCACGAGTCAACGCGTGAGAAATTCTTCTTCGAGAACTCTTTGATTGTTCTCTTGATTTCCTGAAAGAAAAAAAATATATATATTGCTTCAATCTCGCGTTATATTGTTATCTTTTTCTCTTCCTGAAAATAATTTTCAATCATCACATTTTTTGTACAGTCTAATGTTTTTTGACGGTGTATTGATAAAATTATATAAAATTACCGCTCCAGTCAATTTCACTTTTGGATCGGGAAGCGTCACTTCAAATCCCATGTCCTCGAACAATTTTGTCAGATTGGCGGCATCGTGTTCCGCCGCTTTTCTCACCGGTTGGTTGTTGTATTCCTTGATTGTAATAATCAAAACGTAGCCGTGAGGCTTCTTTCTCATGTAGTATCTTCCTATTCCAAAGCCAGCTTCGTCCATGAACTTTTCCGCGGGTTTAACTTTTATCACAAGTGGCTCTTTGCTATTTGTCAACTTTGTCGTCGAGTACGAATTGTCCCTGTAATTATTTTGATACTTGGTTTTAATACCAGGATAAAATAACGAACGATATATCATAAAATAAGACGGTAACTTCTGAATGCATCGATAAACTTAATAAATGACCGAAGAAAAAAATAGATATCGCACAGCAATTGATAACAGTAACAAAAAAAAAAAAACATTAATCTGATAGACAGTAACTTCTGAATGCATCGATAAACTTAATAAATGAATGAAGAAAAAAATAGATATCGCACAGCAATTGATAACGGTAACAAAAAAAAAAACATTAATCTGATGGAATTATCTTCAAATGAATCAATACGAAGTTTCCAAGAAAGACTGGAAAAAAAAAGGTGCAAAATGTCGTACGTTTCATGGGAAATACTCGGTTTGATATCAAGCTGTAGAATATTATTGTTTTGAATATTCTCGATCGGATCGAGAGGTGTTTTTCCTTGGAGGATATCCGCTACTTCTTTGTGATTTGTTTTGCGCAAGCTGAGCACTAAACTTTGAAATGCGTGAGGTCCTCTAGTTTTTATAGTATCCAAAATATCGCGCACAGTGTCTTCCTCGTCCAGTTTGTCCTGTAATTGTTAAAAATATAAATGAGGCGAGTAAACTTTCCGGGATAAACAAATAATCACGGAAACAAAGCTTTTAATTTAATTCTACCGCAAACAAAAATAATGACAATGAGTAATAGGTAAAATAATAGTCATTATTACTAACACTACTCTACTTTTTTTTTTTCTTAGAATATTTAGTCACGCATTTTCTAAACTTTACCTCTTTAAAAAAAAAAGTACGTACTCTTTTTTTTCACTAATACACATCATCGTCTATATCGAATGATTTGTAAAACAAATAAACAAAAAAAGATAGAAATTTTATTTTAGGGAAGAAATAGCAAAGAATTAGAAGAAAAATAAAAATACTCACCACCCATTTAGGTACATTCACGTCATCGTGATTAAAAATTCGATTTACAAGCAGTTCAGGCCACAGAATACGCATGTCAATTTTGGGTGCAATGTTTTTGCAACAACCGTCAATTCGCGCCCGGTCCCGGTGATCCATTTTGTTTGTTTTTTTTTTTTAATCGTTGTTACATATGACGTTTGACAACTGCAACTCGTACGAGGTGTGAGATCATAATGCTGCAAGGCGTGGTGTCAGCTGTGTAAAAATGTGAAGTGGGGACAGATAAGCGCGGTAAAAACGATGCTCACGATTTGACACTTGGCGACGAAACGACGGACGGACTGCGTACTACGAATCCGTGGGAATCTCCGAGTTTAAGCAGTCAGTCACGTACCAACTTAAAATTCTTCAATTTTCCTTAACATCTGTAAGCAATAAAACTGACTTACCGACTGCAGACAATACAGGTGGTTTTTGTTATCAACAGAGTCCAAATTCTTTTATTCATTAGTCATGTCGCAGCAGAAAAAATCGTTGGACTTATTCCGTGTCCTTATCACAAAAAATTCTGGAGATGCATAAAATCCATGACATTATGTACTTCGTGCCGGTAAAGAAGATGCTGACGATTTTGCACGGACTCACGATCTATCGTGTCCTCGTCACAAAAAATTGTGGTGATTCATAAAATCCATGACCATTACGTACTTCATGCCCAAAACTCTTGGACACTTGATATCCACTTTTGTCTTAAGGGGCAAAATATCGTGTCCTCGTCACACAAAATTCTGGTGATTCATAAAATCCATGACCATTACGTACTTTATGCCCAAAATTCTTGGACACTTTGATATCCACTTTTATCTTAAGGAGCAAAAACTTGCAGTTTACCGATTTGTTGATTAATATTCAAAAATAGAATAGCCATTTAGTAAAAATGTGCGCATCTTTGAATATCGTTTTTCGACTTGGTGACGAAAAAATGTCCAGAGCTTGGAAAATTCGAGCGATAATATGCACGTTCATTATTAACATTGGAACATTATTTTGAGAGAAGCTTCTTCGCTTTCCCGTTAGTCACGAATACCGAGCAGCGACTGAGACAATGCAGCGCGTCTTGGGTTAGATTTTCATTGTTAGACGCTCCGCGCGATCTCCTAGCGGGCGGATTCACCATTTCGGAATTTTGTTGACAACGCCAGGCGCCAGTTGAGCGACGGATTGTGCAACTCGCTGCAGGCTACGCCGATCCTACAGTAGGCCAATGTTCAGAACTAGAAACTACGCTGAAAATTCCCGTGCGACAATGTGCCTCGTGAAATATCACTCCGCTGTTGTAAATAATCGCAAAAAAAACCTCGCAGACACGCATTGCTATACTCGTCACTAATGAATGTTTGTTTTTGCTCCTGTACTGAGCAAAAAAATGTACTTTTCATCGTACGTTCTCATTTCAATGTCAGATTACACGGAACGTCGGAAAAGATGTTTAGAAAAATGTCAGAATGCATGCGTGCGCGTGTGTGTAACTTCGAAATGTAAACGTTTATGTCAAGAGCTTAAATAGAACAATCGAGCTTAAATTTAGTAAGAATAGCAGTATAGTCTCTCTGGTTATTTCAATTATCGTCGACGCTCAAGTGTTTTTTTACATGGTTTATTCATTATTAATTACCCATTATTCCATCCTTTTGTCTTAGGTAAAAAAAAAATCACTGCAAACTTTTTTTATACATTTTTTTTGTCCTGTTATCATAATGTTTCCCTGTCTCTATTAATTTTATTCTGGTTAACCATTTTTTTAAATTACCCTTTCTCATTTATTATTTCTTAATACGCATGAATGAATGTATCGATAAATAAAATAATGAGTTTCGAAAATTCCCCCGGCGAATCTCGAGTTCTATGCTCGAAAATCAGAAATTGCAAGTGCACTTGAGACAAAATATTGAGACACGCGTAAGACGTGTGAGAATGTGCAGAACGCGCGAAAGTAAAGTCGCTTGCGGATTGTCGGACTTTCGCGTATGTACGGAAAAGATGAGGATACGCGATGAGGAGGGTGGGGGGGGGGGGGGGTCGAGTCGGAAGATACACGTGTTCGTGCCCGAAGCCTCGTTCGTAAGCGCGGAACGTTGTGCAGTAGCTTTGCGTGTATATTTGGCGATGCCTTCAGGCGCGTATCTCTCTTCCCGAGTGTTTACAATAAAATTAACTCCTACATCGTGGAAATAAATGGAATACGCGTTTAGCATGACAAAAAGGCCTGGGCCCCGGCGAGAAATAGGGAATCCTTGAGAATGCCGCCGCGGCGACTACGCGACCGACTGTTCGCTGCATCCAGCGACTTCGTCGCTAGATATTGCGGCACGTTTGCAGTGGACTACTACTAAATTCGAAATAGCGGGGTCGTGCAGCCAATCGGCGACTGCAGCTGCCGTTGCAATTGAGCTCGGACCTACTTTCCGCAGTAAATACGAAAAATTCATTTTTTGTACTTGCAGCGAAAAATTGTTGGCCTCAAGGTTCACAATTATAATTTTTTTTTGCCTTCCGTATATTTTTTTGCTAATATGTGGTTTTATTTATTTAAGGAATTTATTGTGTCGTATGCAAAAATATTTTTCATTTAACGTATCTTGTAATTTTTTGGATATATCGAGAGGACCTTTTTTGTGACATTTTTTTTTATTGCAGAGAAATTTACAAGAGAGTGTAAAGAAAAATAGGTACAGGGGACAATTATAAATATTAGGTTTTGTGAGAAGCCAGGCCTACGTGGAAATTTTGTGTATTTCGTGAAGTTGTTGGAAATCTTGTGTATATATACTTGTTAAATTATTGGACATTTGCCCAATGGTACACACCCTACGATATTATTGGCTTCAATTCAATTTCACTTTCCGAAAATTGAGTTTTCGTGAAAGAATTCATTCTCACGGTGATAATTAAGAAAAAAAAGGGCACGTAACATGACAAATTTTTTCTGAATTTCTCCAAGGGAACAAACAGGGAAAAAGGTGTTTTAACGGCAGATTCCGTTTTTACGCATTGCACGTTAAAATTATGAAGAAGGCAAATAATACAGTTGTGAACAATTGTGGGAATAAAGACCCGAATTTTGCTTTTTATTGACACTTTTTTCACCCTCATTTTCGGTCGGCATTCACGTTTTTGTAGTCTCGTTTTACGGGGTTACAAAAAAAAGTGGGAAAAGCCGTGTGGAGCCATATAATCAGCACAATGTCGCGGTGCTTGTGGCGGAGCGATAATTTACATCATCCAGGAGAAGGTATACCTACGGGGAAAGGGCACCTCGTAAAGGGAACACGATGCGGCGGAGGGATAACGCGAGGAAGGCGAATGAGGAAGGAGCGAGCGAGCGAACGGGAGTGGGTGTATATATAAGAGCAGCGCGTGATATTGATTTCGCATGGTCGCATCAGCGAGGCCGCACCCTTCGCTGCCACCCCCGTGACCCGTTGCGGGTTCGGCCGGCGACTTTTACCGTCCAGATAAAAGATACAAAAGAGTCGACTTTTCGAACGTAAAACGTGTAACATATGACCATCCTATACATATATATATATATATGTGTGTGTGTGTGTGTAAATATTTAATACACATAGCGGGTATATTAAACGAAATTTGCACCGTTCACAGGAAATTACTTCGGTTGAATAATCTTAAATGTGAATGTAAAATGATATTTGAAGGAGAATGAGAAAGAAATTCCAACATTAAAATTAAAGTAGAAATGATAATAATGGTGATTAAAGGGCTTTTGTATCTTTATTGGAATGTCGAGTATAAAATTGAGGATTTGATATCATGATTATCTTTATTAGATATTTTGGGTTTTAAAAAAAATTTTTTTAAGTAAAATAAAATTGAAGGAATTTGTTGGGTTTTGGGTTTATTAAAACCTTGGAGCAAATATACGCAAAGTTCATAAACAAAAATAACGCAAGACTGCAATAAAATAATAATAGACATTTTTTCCTGCCTCTAAATTAATTAAAAATGCGCATTTAGCGTAAAAACGTCCGTTTAGCTCTGCACGATTAATCTGTCTATGTTTCTTATTGAAATTGAGGCAAAATAAATCGTGGTTACGCTTCTTTCGCTCCTTCATCAAGGCAACGATGGAAGAAAAATGCGCATTTAGCGTCGACACGTATATTTAGCTTCGCACGGAGAATCTGTCGATGCTTCTTATGACATTGGCAGCTTGGCAGCTGGCCTGCATATTTTTGCGCGGGCGGATTAGAGAATAATATCAAGAAAACAAGAACGTCATTTGCTTTGTTGTTCGCCATTGCTCAGTGCCAAGGACATTTCTCGCACGGACGTAACCATATTTTCTTCTGCTCTGCTATGAATATATATATATATCTTTGGTACAGAGGCGTGATCTTGCATATTGTATCATTAATGATACACCACGCAACTCAGACTCCCGAGTCTTTCGTTCTCCAATGAAATTTCCGAACCTCGGGCGGATTGTGATTCGCAGGGAGCTTCTCGACAGCATCCCCTGCGCAGCATCCCCCATGGACCACCTCCCCAAGCAAAAATGGCGGACTTCCTATGCTGCATCGTTCGACCTTGCGTTCGAGTCTCCAGACTCGAAAAATGAAGTAAAAACAATACATACACATACAAATATTCAAAATAATAAAAAAAGTATTTGTATTTTTATTATTTTTACGCGAAAATCGAAGATTTTTCTCTGCTTCCCAGAGACGTAATTTTTCATGTGCATTGAAAAATCATAAAATGCCATTTAAAAAAAAATATATCAAAATTTCACAAAACGCGCAAATGAAACGTTGTATTGTTTTAAAAAAATAGCGTAAAGAAATATCGTTTTAAGCTGCCGAAATTGTTGATAGTTGGAACCGTGAAAAATTAATAATTAGCAAGTGCAAAAAAATGTTAACTAGTATCTATTTTATTTCAATCGGTGGAGGCGTCAATTTTTTTTTTCTTCAGGGTATCCGGGTCTGTGGGGCGTTATATAGGTACAAATGGTGTGCAGCCTGACGACCCCCGGCTGACGTCATCATCAAGCTTGCACCAGCATCAGTGGAATCGAAGCAGACACGCGGCCTCGCAGCCATGACTCCACGCGAGCGGACTAATATGGCGAGACCGGTCATATACATAGTCCGATCGTACCCGTCGTCGTCGTCGTCGTCGTTTGGTGCCCATGTCCCACGGGAGGCCCTCGCCGCTGCCTCCAACTCACACACATATGCTTGGAACAATCATGTCGCCTTCTCTTATTCTCTATGGCTCCGATAATCCGCTCATTTATCGTTGATAAATGGCCTGAGAAAAAAGGCGGATACAAATTCGAAGCAATTACGCACTTTGGATAAATGAGCGTTGTTAATTAAATAAATAATTTTTTTTTCCACATCTTAGTTGACTTGAGTCAATAGTGAAGTCTTTCTCTTGTTCTTATGATAATTACTGTCATTGATAAAAAAAATTATTACCGATTTTTTTTTTATTGCCTCAGAAATTTTGTTATTATTATTTACAGCGAATCGAAAGCGCGACGCTCGCTCATTTTTTGCGAAAAAATTTGACGAATGCATGTGTGAAATTAAAAAAGAAAAATTTTATGGTAAACTCGGGGCATCGCGTGTCTGTGAAGTCCCCGAAGAGCAAATGTCGAAACGGGCCAGAACCGCGCGTAGCAAAACCGCCGAGGAGAATTTAAAACTGACATCGCTCGTCGAGGGGCAACGGTTGATGATCTGTACCTTTACGTGTATAAAATATCACAGATTCTTCGGGACATTCAGCATCAGAAGCACCAGGAGCAAATCAAGGCTGAGACACGCGGACATAAATCACATCGTGTATTACGGGGACGTCGTCACGCCATTCCACTTTACGTTATATACCCTCTCACGAAGCCGTTTCAGCGCAAATACAAACCACGAGTCTTGTACAACTGTTCGCGAAGCATGAACACTAACATCCACGTTATATTCTGTTTTTTTATTTTTCCATATATATATACAAAGTATTTCATGCAAATCTACAGCATTTAAAAAAAAAAACAAAAAAATTATTCCAACGTACAAAATGATTTTTCATTCCTTTATTCATACGTTTAAAAAAACTATGCCGAAAATTAAAAAAAAATGGATTCCAAAATACCCCTAAGACCTTAATTCTGTGTCTGTGACATAGAATCGCCTGTACAAGTAGTATGTTCGAGTAAACTTTAATTCCGTGTCTGTGACATAGAATCGCCTGTACAAGTAGTATGTTCGAGTAAACCTTAATTCTGTGTCTGTGACATAGAATCGCCTGTACAAGTATGTTCGAGTAAACCTTAATTCTGTGTCTGTGACATAGAATCGCCTGTACAAGTATGTTCGAGTAAACCTTAATTCTGTGTATGTGACATAGAATCGCCTGTACAAGTATGTTCGAGTAAACCTTAATTCTGTGCTGTGACATAGAATCGCCTGTCAGGTATGTTCGAGTAAACGTGTTACACTTCACACGTAAGTGTAACACACAGGTAGCGTCGAAAGGGGCGGTTTGCGAAATAATTGTGATATTGAATGCGGTACGCGGCGATATTATTAATAGAGCGGATAAATATCCAGTAGCGGAGGTCGCAGAGCAACATTGGCAGCATCGGCGAAGCACGGAGCAGAGGTTTGACCGTGGCGTGCCGATTCGCTCGTACCGATCGTCGATTTTCTTTCGCCGCCTCGCACGTAATTTGCCTTCGCGCTGCTTATTACGCTCTCCTCCTTTCTCCTTGCCGTGAAAATCGTCGCTAAGCACAGACACAAGTCTTTATGCAAGCGCGACAAGCGATCCGTCGATATATACGCTTTGCCGCGTGGCGCATGCAGCTTATAACGTATACGTAAGGTTATGTGCTCCGCACTTAACTTCAGCAACGTGCCGCCGATTCTCGTGCGGCAGATCGGTTGTACATTCGTGCAGTCGTCGTCACGTGTAGTTTTTGCTCGCCGAGTCAGGCACAACGGCGCCACCGTGAGATTTTCGCCACGCGGTGCTCTATCCAACCACGCAATTAGCACGTGCGTTACTTCCACTGTTCAAGTGTTGGTTAACGGCAACTTCGAGATAATAAGGGCCAATTTTTCTCCTATACACGGATAATTGCCCTTGAAACACTGGCATTCACACCTCATTAAAATTGCATTCAGCTTTGAGTGTGTAACACAAGGAAAACGTACAATTTGCGTCATGGATTGCCCATTTGGCCCATGGATTCGCTTTTTTAGTCGAGGAATGAGAAATGTAAAAATACACAAACGAAGCTAGTTATTTCATTGTTTTTGGCGTTTTTATTGTCATTTATTAAGACATAACATTTTTTTAAAAATAAATTAAAAAATATATATATATATAGGGGATCGGATTTTTGGTGATAAGGGGTTGCATCTATGGTTATAGATTAAGGGGAAGGGGATTTTGTGTATGTAAAAGCCCGAAAGGGTATACAGAGGAAAAAATATTATTATTATTATTATATAAAAAAATATATATATAAATTTTGCTGTATTTTAGTTCAGTGAAACATCTCCGATAAAATTGAACGTAAAAAAATGATTGGGAGTGCGAGGCTTCATAACGCGCATAAAAAAATGTATTTTCAAAAGCTTAAGATACATTGTAACGTCTCGTTTATAAAGTGTATCATCATCATCATCTTCGCTGCGTGATTGAGTGTATAATGTGAAAAATTGAGCGACACTCGCGCGGCGAAAGATCTCGCTTGGAATATCATCTTTCATTTTGCCCCACCTTCGGTTCTCTTTGTGCGCGATGCACTCGAGGACGCGCCACGCATCGCACACGTACGCGTGTCACAGCGCAATCTTCGAACGCACATGTTTACTATATACCAGCGACGATACAGCCACGAGTGCATAAAAACCGCGCCGGATTTGCCGCTGCGCACCTGCGCCAATCTAGACTGCACCGTCAGTATTCGCGACGTGCGAATATACACATACTCTCCAAGCAACAGCAGCAGCAGCAGCAGCAGCAGCGACTTTATCCGGTTTGCCTCGGGAGTCTCGTCCTCGCCATCAGCTTCGTACGCTCGCTCGCTGCGATATTATATAGCAAAACCGCCTCGGAGTCCTTTTGATTCTCGCCTATGCATGTCCAATGCGCCAATTCATGCATATGCATCAGCTCGCTAATATCTTTTCAATAATAAAGCGAACATAAATGTATATTCAAGCAAGGAACGCATACGCGGTACAGATAGAGCCGATGGCTCATGATATCTACATCACACACTCTATTTTTCCCACTGATGTACTATATATTCATTGATATTAGTGTCGGTGGCTCGAGATCCTACGGAATATATTTCGAATATCACGAGATTAGGAAAAGAAAAAATTGTTTTCTTTCTTTTTTTTTCGCAATTAAGATCATGAATCAGAAGAATACGGGATAATGTACATCACACACTCGATGTTTCCCACTGATGTACTATATTCATTGATATTAGTGTCGGTGGCTCGAGATCCTACGGAATATATTCCGAATATCACGAGATTGGGAAAAGAAAAAATTGTTTTCTTTTTTTTTTCGCAATTAAGATCATGAATCAGAAGAAGACGGGACAATGTAAAAGGCGAGAAGCCGCAAATGAAGGAAATAAATTACTTATTGTTAATATTTTACGGTGGCAATTTTTCGAATGAACGATTAAAATGAATTTTAATGAACAAATTTATTTATGCATCTTACGAGTGATACTATTTACGTACGGCAATAAAATCGGCAATAAAAAATCGAACATTCATGGACGTTTCGGATAATCGAATAATAAGCTATTACTTAAAATGCCATAATCCCTAAAATCAAAGTTGCGGTGTGAAGAAAATACAGAAGGCTGAATAAATCGATAAGCGATCTCGAGAACCGATCACGAAACTTCACTAACCTCGAGCGGTGATAAGACACCATTTTTATCGTCGTTTCCCAGACTTTCCTTCTCGTGTTTCACATGTGCTCAGATACCACAATCGACGCCTTTTTCTCATACGACTTAGCGTAACGATAAAAAAAAAAGTAAAAAAATTATCTAAACGCGCTCGAAATTTACTTGAAATTATTTTTTGCCCCCGGAGCCGCGCGCTTACGCAAAGGATCCTCCGCTCGACGCGTTCTCTCTTATCAAACGGGAAAGTTATGAGACTCTCGGCTTCCAAGTCTCGCGAGATAGGATGTTTACTCGGCGCTTTGCAGCGACCCGAATCGTCCTACCCTGTGGACTCGTGACACGATAACCTTTCTCTCTCTCTCTCTCTTTCTCTCTTGTAACTAATAGTGTTTGTGCGTACTGGACGCTTCGAGAGGTCTCATGGAAACAACCAATAATCTCGTGTGCTATAAAGATCACGATAGCGCGGTTTATTCTAACGAATAATATATTTAACGAGAGAGAGAGAGGGAGAGAGAGAGGACTTCGAGCGTTTCGCTGCCAAGAAACATATAAACGTCGTGAGAAAAATCGAATCCCAGCCGCGAGTCAACGGGACTTTGCCTCCGTCCTCGTGTTTATTTTCCTGAGATTTAGCTTTCTGAAACTCATCAACTTCGCAATTCACTCGTTCCACGTTGCGTTAGTGTTGTACCATTGCAAGGATTGTTTATCATTGAAAATAGCAGTGATTACGCAACTGGTGAAGATAAATAGAGCACCGGAATCCGGGAAGACAATTTCAGTACTGAAGGCAGTTGGACCGAAATGATTGATTTTTATCGATATATGTTCATTGTTTATACGATCATTTTTTTAACCCTTTTTTTAATTTGAAAAAATTTACTACGTTTTTGTAAAATAAAACGGAATTAATAAATGCATTGAAATGTTGATTGAACTTTTTGTACAATAAATTTCTCTCTCGATTGTTCAATGTCTATACTATGGATTTATTTCGTTGTTATGAAACAATGGTTGATAAATTAATGACACCATAAATGCCCACCTCATAAAGTAATAAAGACCCACAACTCTCCAGTCAATATTACGTAGCACAATATTTCTGCAAGCTTTGAGGATGTTGAGCAACAATTTTTTTTGTACCTCAAATTCTTTTATTTCGCATAACTACAGACTTGTCGATAAATAAATAAAATCGCTTTTTCAATAAAAATGTGTGTTTGAAATTAACGGATTACAAATATTCAAACTGCCCGCCACGAATTCATGCGGAAGCCTCGAAAATCCCTCCAATAAGAGCTCGAGAAAAAAGCGCGGGAAATTCGAAAGTGAAATGTCGCGGTATCCTTTCGTCGGTCAATAGTTCGACACCACGACCTTTACCCCCTTAATAAAATCGATAATGCCGTTACTCGGACTCGAAAAGGTATGCATTTCGCCCTCTTAGTCAACACTTCGAACGTAGACTCGGTATAGAAGCGAGTTTCGAGCAAGAACTCGGGACGCGGATGTCATAAATGTATTTGAATTTACAAAAACGCGTTACGGCCTGAGTTACCTACAAATTTATGCGGCAGTATATTAAGTATAAGTACGAGGGAGCGACCTACATGGACACGAGGTTGCTGGTGATGCACGCGACCCGAAGACGAACACCACACGACGAAGAACATCACCAGCCGCTGCCGCAGAAGCGGCGACAGCAGCGCCGGAAGCAAGTGGCGCGTTGTCAATGAATATGTAGGCTGGCCCTCGACCTCTTGGTCGCACACCTTTACACATTAGTCAATCGGAACGTGTCGAGCGTTTCTTCAGCAACTCGAACGTGCATTCAACGTTTCTGTGCCTCGGTTTGCTACAATTTCATGATAAAACCCTTTCGATTGCGCGTATATGAATTTTTATAACCTGTTCCATTGGGCCAACCGATTTTCATGGTCGCCCATTTTTTATGGTGGCGTTTCGAATTTTAATTGTTTATGTATTTACATTAATTTTCGATGGAAATTCCAGGATAATATTGATAAATATTGAAAAATCTTGTGACAAGGGACGAAATGTTGGAAACGCGTTTATGGATGTTTCTCTTGCTTATTTCCTGCGCCACGGGGAACATAAAAATTTCCATTTGAAGGTTTTTGTGATGTTGCGGTTGAATGTTGCAACAATATTCTTCACGTCGAATTACAATATTTCCATATGCATAAATCGAAACGTGAATTTTTATGTCTTCCATCGGTTCAACCGATTGCCGGTGGTGGCGCTGCTAACGTCGATTTTATGGCGGTGGAATATTAGTTCGTGGCGTATTTTTAATTATATATTAAACACAAATCTAAAGTAATAAAATTATTTCCATAATTGTCGTCAGCAGCCCATTAAAAAAATTGGAACAAGTCGTTTTTAATTATTCTCACATGCTTCAAGTCATTTTACCCTGTTAATATCGCGGCATTATTTAAATAATTAATTTTTTTTTTCATTGTTTTATTCTAAAAATCGTCGGAATCGCGTCACGACTGTAAAACGTTTATTCGACTCGTTTTGATCGCATTTTTTTTATTTGTTTTCGTAGTACGCGGTTAACGTGAAGTAAAATACACACGTGCAGAGATTTTCCGTAATTCTCAGCGCGCGGATTAATAATTCCCGTTCATATCAGCGCCGATCGAGGACTTATGAATATTTGTACGCATTATGTACGGGCAAAGTTTACACGTGCATTTATGTGTTCCACATGAACACTGAAGACGTGTCGTGTGAGCGCGGATATTTATTCTTTCTCTCATTCGTTGTTTTTGTTTTTTTCTCGCGCGTTTCACGGATCGAGGACTCGCGCATACTTACAATGCCGAGCGTCCCTCGATTAACCTTTGCCTTCTCCGGAGGCCGGAAAACATCGCTCGTTCCCTCACTCAAGCTCGCTCGGCCTTACGTTATTACGTCGATGCGCCAGTACAGCGCGGATTGCGATGCTATAACTGCATAACGCTAGCATAATAATAGTACGCGTATTTTGTATTATTTACTGCTTTACACGCGGTATTTACCGTGTGTATTTAAATGCAATGTGTGCGTGGTATCATTTTCACAATTTTTGCAAATGGCTTCACCACTTGGCACCTTTGAACATTATTATTATTATTATTATTAGTATGTATTTATTGACAACTCTTGGTACAGTAATTAAAATTTTCATTAATTTAATTTAAAGCTCGCTTACTTAAGTATATTTCTAGTTGCTAATTGGCCATCGACCGAAGTCCTTCAGCCTCATTATTATTATTATTATTATTATTATTATTGTATCATCCAGGGAGGAATGTTTGGGAGGAAATTTCAGGAGAATTCTACAACATAATTTTTTGATAAACTTGTCAATTTTTCAAATATTCCGAAATTCGGAATAACGTGTTTTGATATTGCGCGGAATAAATCGTTCATTATCACATAATTTTTCACTGAATATTCCATACAAAAATGGCCCGTAATTTTGAAGTATTTTTCATGATACGTTCACCAAAAATCTGGCGTTTTTTAAATATTTTTTTATTGAGCGTCCGAATATCGAGCGCTTCCGGATGAATTTGGACGTTATTTTTAATAATTCTCGCGGAGGAAACATGTGTAATATCTTTGTAGCGAGCGGAGCGCGCACTGCGCTCGTGTGGTCGGCCCACTGCACGAACTGCACGTGCAACGCAGCGCGTAACTGTAAGCCCGGTTTGGCGGGAGTGCGCATTGCGCTCCATAGAACCGAAGACGTCGGGCGCAGCGACGACACAGCGGCAGAAATCGAGCGTGCAGACGTACGGACGGAATGAGACAGGCGAGAATCGCTCGCATCGAGAGAAAGATTGCTCCACAGATCATCATTGCCATCTACGTCTTTATCCAATCGCTGCGGTGGCTCCGTTGTTTAGTTGTATGACGACGCCACACAAATTTCATGCAACTGCAGCAACTGTGACTCTGTGATGCAACATCGCTCGAGATGTAAGACGTAACTGCTTTGGAAACCTCGAAGAATTTTCTTTAAATGAGGAATCTTACAATGAAAAATAAATGTGAATAAAAATTAATATAACATAATATTCTTTGCTCGTAATATTTTTTAACTTATTTACATTTTTTTGTTTAATCATCCTTTATGTTCACCCTACAATTTGTGTAATTAATATGAATTCATTAATTGAAGTAAATTATGCTAATAATTAGTGGATTATTTCTTGTTTCTTGGAAGTGAAATCTGAAACGAAAACACTTTATTTTTATTTTTTTTGTAGATACTTTATAAATTTGGTTACCTTTTTTTACAAATATTTTAGACAATTTCACGTATCAAGATATGAAAATTACGAAAAAAAAAAAAAAAGTAAGAAAAGTTTTATCTGTAAATAAAAAATAATTACAGTGTATATTGTTAACGGGGTATTTTGAATAATAAAGGTTATTGCTATAAAAGAGGTTGACACAAAGTTGGAATTTTCAGAGGAGGTCCATTTAGCCCCGAGTTCCTTGTTCATTCCTTATTCCATTCGTAGCCTGCGATAATTGTTAATGGCCTGAAAAGGATAACCACACGGATGCAATTTCAGCTTCACGACCATCATCGCGAAGCGTCCTCCGCGGGATCAGGAGCGGCAGAGCGGTAGCAGCAAAACTCGATGTCAGCCTGTCGACCTCGAGGCTTCGATCGCTAACCATCCCGCTCGCCTTCTCCTCCCGTGAGTCGACTAAATACTGAGTCAAGCCTCGGTGCGCGAGGCTCTGAAATTAACACTCGCTTCATTATTCCCGAGCATCGATAGCCTATGATATTAATTATGCGGAGGAGCTTCGAATATTAGCTCTCAAAAAAATCATTCTAAACAACTATATTTTATCACCGATTTCCCATGATAATTTTATGTGTTTCGTTGGCTCGAATCTGCGCCAATGATAGCATAAACATCACCGCAGGTCATAAAAGACCGGAAGTTCAGCCATAAATGCGTCAATTAAATTTAATATACAATAGTGATATTAAATTATGGCACTTTTGCCACGAAATTAAGGCCATTTATTCCAATTATCATTCCAAAATTAAATATTACATTAAATTAAGCTACTTTTTCATAAAAATCAAAGCCATTTTTTCAATCTATTATTCCAAAATTAAATATGACGTTAAATAAAGCTAATTGCAAAATTAAATCTGTTAATTCATTATACCAGTTTGTGCATACAAATTCGAAGATTTTATTTCACAATTCGAATATGAGATTAAAAAAATAATTTTTAATCAACTATATTTTATTACTAGTTTCCCGCAACAATTTTCTGAATTTTATTATACAAATATCTTCGAATATTAATTTTTTAGAAAATCTTCATAAACACTATTATTTATTGACAATTTTTCGCAATAATTTATACTGGGAAATCTACACGAATTTTATTGTAGGCCACGTCTTCTTGTTCGGCGGTGTGCGCGCCGGACGCGAGATTCTCGGCACGTGGCCGGCCAAGTTCGTTAACCGCTCGCGATAAGGTCAGCTAATTTAATTCCGGCCCGATTTAAATTGGCCTCAGGTGTCCCTTTCGTGTACGGCCGCCGGTGTATTTCTGTATCTCCGTATCCTTCGCCCGTGATGCACGGAAAAAGAAATAGATGCATCCTTGGCAACGGCACATCATAGACCATTGTCTATCCGTCTGCCATTCAGTAGCGGCCAGAGGTTCGATGGTTTGTGCTGCAGCCCTCTGCAATTGTACACGGCAAGCCACTCCCCTATGCCCACCGAGTGACCCCTTCGAGTTCTTTGACCCGCGCTCACAAAAGCGAACTGTTTAAATAAAGCGAAAATAAAAAAAAATTGGGGGTCCTTGATACAATAATAAATGAATTATGTTTGTTTGTTTTGGGTGGAAAAATTAGCATGAAAATATAGTTCAATAACATTATATCAACGTGACAAGGGTTCGGAAAATTTTCATGCTCTGGATATATTTTTTTTTTGCTTTTGAGTGTGTAGAAAAATTATCCAATCCAGTTGGTAATTAGCGTGACGAAAGTTTGGAAAATGTTGGTGCTCTGGATATATTTTTTTTGCTTTTGAGTGTGTAGAAAAATTTTCCAATCCAGTTGGTAATTAGCGTGACGAAAGTCTGGAAAATTTTGGTGCTCTGGATATATTTTTTTTGCTGGGAACAAAGGAAGGAAAAATGTTTGAGTGAGAAATTTCCGCACAAATTTATATTTTAATTCGTATTGAAAAAAAAAAAAAAAAAAAAAAAATCAGAAACGGACGTAAAAAAACTTGAGGAAAAATATGAGCATAATTATGCGCATAATTGTCGTTTAATTCGGCGGAATGTTCAGCGATAACGCAATACATATCGTGCGGTAATTATAGTGCAATACATTTAATGGCGTTATAATTAAAAGGCTTTCGCGCGAGATTTCGTTTGGGAAGACGCGCGCGTTCGCAAAAGGGACATTTACCCTCGTGACGCGGGGTCAGTGTCACTGGCTTAGGATGGTCCGGCGAGCGCGCTGGGTTCGTTGACTGGGGCGCGCGATGCGAAGAGCCCAACTCCAACCGTCGAGAAGTTGGACCGGTTGGTCGAGCGGCCGCGCGCCGGTTCGTCCCATCTTATTTTATCATCCTCCTCGTACGCTCCGTCGACGCTCACCCAGCACCTCTTCGGGGCTCCCTTTCGCGGGCTATGGGCCCATTGCTTGAGGCCTGTCAGAAGAAACCTGCCGCGGAGGGACACGACTCGTTTTCTCGCCCTCGGTCTCACTCGCATACGTACACACGCGCAACAACAGTTAAGAGTAAAGAGCCCTTAAGATATTTGACCCCCATTTCCCGCCACTTTGCTTCTGACACATCATAATTAAAAAAAAGGAAAAGATCATTTTTCCTGAATTTCCTCCAATCCAAAGATTTTTTTCAGTGACTTTGAATACATGCGATAATTTTAAAAAATTTTTAATAATTAAAAAAAAAAAGAAAACGATCATTTTTCCTGAATTTCCTCAAATCCGAAGATTTTTTTCAGTGACTGTGAATACATGCGCAATAATAGTAAAGAGTAAAGAGCCCTTAAGATATTTGACCCCCATTCCCCGCCAGTTTCCTTCCAACGAATCATAATTCATTTAGGTGCTTATCTTATCGCTAAAACCCTAAAAAAAACGAAGGCATCATTCACGTAGATTTTTTCCGTGGCTTTTGAAATCGGGACAATCTCGTTCCGCTCATTGGACGTGAAGTCAATGGGAAAAAATAAAGCGACGGGGGCCCATAGACGGTTTTTTTAGGTAAAAATAGAAAATAAGAAAAAAGTTCACTTTGGCCATTGCCACAGAAATTGACAAGTCCATAATGATTAATCACATTAATGAAAAGAAAAAAAAAAAAACACCTATTCCTTCAAAAAATCTACAAAAACCCTAAAAAAAGTATCCGTTAAAATTTTCCATCGCGAGTCCAAAAAAAGTCCATTCATTTTGCCCTCGAAACGTCTTAAAATTCCTCCGGGCGAATTATTCCCGCTCAATTATTTTAATTATCCCCCACGATGCTAATTACAATATTTCCTATTCATTATCTCTTATCAGAATAAATATAAATAAGTGAGAATCACGATTTTCGAAGAAGCGTTTTGCCAAAGTCACTAACACGTTGGTAGTGACTTTGGCGGGTCGCGGAAAGGTCGAAGGACTTTATGACCCGATGAACGTATTTGTGTGTGTGTGTCTAGAGCTCCGAGGAGATTAGCGGCTACGGTTTGGTCGTCGATGGCGTTGCTGCGGTTGTAGCAGGATCGCAAGAACGCGTGGCGTGCGCGCTCGCCGTCGAGCGAAGCGGGCGCGGGGTGAAACTGGGTCGCACGCGAGGCCTGCGACTCTCGCGCAGAAAACACACCTCTCGAGCTCCTTATCACGAATCGTGTAACCTGGGGGTTCCCAACTTTGCGCCATCGCCGAGGGTGTAGACACGCCGACAAAGTAAAGCTACGCGAAGCGACAATGCGATTCACCTTTGAGTTCCCTTCGAGACTTTCTCGCTTCTTCCTTCTCCTTTTATTTTCATATATTTTTTTTTACAGCTCGGTCGTCGGCCTCGACAATCGCGACAACTTTAGTTTAGTTCAGTAACTGACATTTTATTTTTTGCACCTTAGAATGTATAAAATCGATTGGTGATATTTATTGTATATTCGATTTTATTGATTTTTTCTTTTTTTTTCATGTGCTATGTACTTTTTAATGGAAAATATGACATCACATTTTTGGGGATATATTTCTTTGAGTTTGATTTTTTTGGGATTACTGGAAAAAATTTGGTGGATTTTATAGGAATTGAATAGAAATTATGGGGAACGTTGAGGAGTTTGAGATCTGATTTTTTTTTCTGAGGTGAAGATTCGAGTTTTTAAGTGGGTTTGAGAATTTTTTTGTAGTTAATGACTATTTATTGCATTTCAAGTGCATTAAATTGAGTGTGCCTATGGTGACTGGAGGCACCCGATCGAAATTCGAATTGACGTCACGACGAACCAGACACAACGACAAACGCATCGATTATTCGGATCGAGAGACGGAGATTGTTGAAAAACGTCGAAAACGTCGAACGGAAAGACGGCCTCTGTTGCATTATGTAGCACGTCAGCCTCGCGATGCATCGGGCACCTCTCTGGATAGTTCTGTCCTCATGAATACATTTCGTAACGATTTTAGAAGACGAAGTGCCTATGACTATTTTTAGCTGTACGTGGAATCGCAATTTCAATTCACTCACATGCCTTCACCAAAAATATTGCAACCCGTTTTACTTTTATTCGCTTAATCTCTGAATTAATTTTCTAATGAAGCACAATTTTTTTTTTTTTCATACACAGGAAATTAATTTATCATTCAGTAAAATAATTAAAAGACGAGATAAAAAAATAAAACAACTATCAAATAATAATAATAAGCTGAAAAAATGAAAAAGTTAATAGTTGCAAAATAAAAAAATTCTTTTGCTACGTGCAAATTTATTTTGGGATAGAAACCGAGTAACAATTTAAGGCAATTCGGGACCAGTAATGAACAATATGTAGAAATGTCAGTGGGGAATCCAATTGAAATACTCCGTCGAAAAATTTGGCCAAGTTTCGTAGTGGTCGATGGGAAATTTTGGAACGAAGCCACGAGAGTGACACGAGTCTCTGCGAAATGACTTTCAATGTCGCTTGTAAAGTGGCGCCGGAGGAGAATTTAACTTTATTAAGGTGGGTTCGTTAATAATTACATCTGTGTGGATGTCTTGACCATTTCGATATTATGCCAAGTCATTTTCTGCTCCGAATATACTTTGAATTTTGAATCCGAGTGATAACGAGGCAAAAACTCATTTACTGTATTATAGTATTTTCTACTATTAATGTGTATGTGTTTATATGGACACGAAATTCGGATTAAAGAAAGGTCGAATTTTATTGATTACTAATTAAAGTCTTATTGAAAATGAAATGAAGGGAAATAATCGAATTTCATTTGTTAGTTGTTCATTACTAATTAAAGTGTTATTGAGAATAAAATTATTGTGGATCGAGATAAAATGGAGATAGGTGTGCCTTGGAGGATATGAAACGGGTAAATTCGGGTCCCGTGGCGCGAGAGTATAAACGCGTGCATGAGCAAGATTCTTCGGAGGGTAAGTGCTCGCGGCAAATTCCACACGGTGCTTTTCTCGTTCTCCCGAAATAGAATAGAAGGCGAGAGAGGATCTAACAAGGGAGATTGGCAGTGTCTCGCGAAGCACAACTCCTGGTGTACCTGTGTATGTGTGTAACAAACAAAAGACTCATGGTCAGGTTGTGGAAGTATAACATTTTTTAAATGTAGGATTGATAAAAATGAAGGATTAATAAAATGTAGAGTTGATAAAAATGTAGGATTGATAAAATGTAAGATTGATAAAAATGAAGGATTAATAAAATGTAGGGTCGATAGAAATGTAGGATTGATATGAATGTACGATCGAAAAAAATGTAGGATTGATAATCAAAAATCAGCAAAATAATTGAATACACCAGATCAGTAATGCGCGAAAAAAAAAATTAATGAAACAAATAATGAATAGGTACGTTCGATGATGTACAACAACAAAAAAAAAAGCACGTGTAAGGATCTCTCCCCGGTGAGCTCCTCGGCGTAGACCGACATTTGAGTGTTTCTATCCAACATGTGTGAGCCGTAGTTCCACGTTAAACAGGTTGTGTAGAAAAATACGCGTGTGCGTACAACGACTGTGTGTAACAACGGCGGTCGGTTGACTACCGGCGGTCTCCGGACTAGGCTCTCCTCGTTTACACATGGCGAGGGCCTGGCGTTGACGTTTTTGTGAATGCACGAGAGGCCCGCTCGGTGTGTGAGCCAACGAATCCGTTGCATATCATATATTAACGCTGCAGAGGAGAGAAAACGACTCACGAGGTAAAACCTAGCGAACCTTCGACCAAGGAGAGAGAGAGAGACGGAGAATGAAAAGACCTTTTTGAATACGACACGTGTGAAACATATGCGTTTTCGCTCCGGGAGTCCCAGCAATGCCCTCAACATCGACTCCTTCGGCGGAGACTCTCTCTCTCTTTCTCTCCAAGCTGCGAGAGAATTCCTCGAGACCCTTTTAATTTTTCTCCACGAAGATCCTTCTCACTCTCCCGGACCGCTCCATTTTCTCCGTACAACCATTTTCTTACCCTCGTAAATTTAACGTACACGTAACGTGCTTCCTATTTGGATTTTCCACGGCTACCGATGTCCTTACCGATATCCTTGGCGGTCCGAGTTTTTGAGGACTCGACGCGACATTGTCAGCCACGTTTGAACAACTCTGCAGTAAGGAGAGCAAAAAGAATGGAGAGAGAGAGAGAAGAAAAGGTCCGGGACCGACAAGATGCAGTCAGACCGGCTCGAATTTTACTGCCACTCGAATGCTATGGTGCATAAAATTCGAGACTCTTCGCGCTACTCTTAGAGATGCTTTTTTTTCTTTTTTTTTTAGGCACGTTTGCTGCTCGAAGCACGTGTGCGATGCGCTTACTTCATTTTACTGGTGTTATATTGATCCTAGCTGGTCATGAACGCCAATTCATGTAGCCCCTTGGATCCCTCGTGCTGTTGTCTCTCTCTCTCTCTCGCCGACGCCCACTTGTAGAGCTTCCAACCATTTCGGAGAATCACCGGAACTCATGACTCCTCTTGTATCTCCAGTCGATTGAATAAACAAATGGCGCGGTTAAAGCGACAGCGGCTAATAGAACTGGATCGGGTATTAAAGACCCGAGGCTCATTATTCGTACCTCACGATGTGCCGTTTAAATTTTCCTGCTTTTAATGGCACGCGATACGCCCGGAATTAAAAGAGGTAAAATAGAATACCGTTTATTAATTTTTTTTTCACAAATCCTTAGAATTGAGATAAATAAATAAATATCTTTATTTTTTTTTAAATACGTTTTTTAAGAATTCAGTTGATTTATTTTCGCAAAAAAGAAAACCAAAATGCATTTTTACTATAAAATTTGAAAAACAATAATCCATTAGCTATTTTATACGTCATCACAGTCTTAAAATAATAACCCTGATCTAATCCACTCAGATTGCAATTCTCGAATGTCAATTCCAAAGTCACATCTCGACACATTGTATCGCAGCGGATAATGTATCAATTACAAGACTCCCAGCAAAACCAGTGCAGAAATCTCCACTTTTATTCTCTCTCTCTCTCTCTCTCTCTCTATATATATATATATACACATATATTTATATCTCACCGGAGGAAATCTCATTTCTGTTGTAAGAACACGAGATAGGTATATGCTGAAGAAGGTATGATGTACACAGGTACCACACCGCATGTTACGATCGTTTCTCGCACTACCGGCTGTGTGGGCTCTGACGATACGCGGGAGACGGGACAGAGTATCCACTGGCTACTTTTGCGGTCTGCGGTAGCCAACAACGACCCAACCGGTTGTTATACCACTTGTACGTATTACGGGTACATACAGTGGTGCTGCTCTGCACTATTGTGTGTAGTGAGGTATACGATGACAGTGTTTTTATGTACGTATGTATATGTATATGCATGACAATATTCTATATAGGATATTTTATACCTACGCGTGCGTCGAGCGCGCGGTTTTGCCAAGCAAGACGAGCAGCGCACGAGAAGCGAAGCCTCGGTGGTCAAGAGCGAGAGAGCGCAATATCGACATCTGCATCCGTCTAGTCTCTCTGCGAACCGAAGCATGATGAATCATCGTTTTCCAGTGGCTGGGTACGCCCGTCGTCGTCGTCGTTGTTGTCCAGACGCTTGTGCACTTCACTTTATTACGGTTCCCGATGGGCTCGACGTTCCCATCATTCATATGTGGGTATCAGGATTTCTTTTTTTTTCTCTTTCGAGAATGTGGAAGAGGCGCACGGGACACGATATTTATTATTGAAAAATGAGAAGCTATGTGAAATTTAGAATATGAGGATTACAGGACGTGTGGGAGTTTGGTTTTTTTACTTCTGATTAGGTTTTTGTGGCTGTCGCGAAGGTTGATTGAGATACTTTGGTTGAGAAGGTTGGACATATGAATAAATTGGATCGGGGAAATTTTTTTTTTTTTGGGTTTGAAAATGATAGGAAACAATTGGCAATTATCGTAACGGTAACGCCGTTAATCGTGATAAATAAGCGAAGCCTTATCCCCAATTCGTAATTGTACCTTCTTTAGTCTCAAGTGAACATTTCTCACACGCTTCGTGTTCCTGTCTCGTTGTTAGCGGCTCGGGGTGCGCGTGCAGCCGCACCCAGGATCGGCAGAGAGTCGGCGAGATGGCAAGAGAGCCGGAGAGCCTCGGGTGTCCACCTACGTGCCTCCTCACGTACTTTCCTCTCCTTTTTATGCCTTTTATTTTTTATTTTTTTTCATTTCCTCCTATATACATATATATCCTTTCCTCTTTTGTGCCCCTTTTTCCTCACCGTTACCACGTGGACGTCTTCCCGAGCAGACTCAATAAAACATTTTAAGATTCGTATCTCGATAAGCTCCGGTAAAGCGACAAATTCACAGCAGCGAAGTTTTTGCACTTTTCCCGTTGCCGATTATCATTTTTCCTAAGCAAACGAGCTTTGGATATCAAAAAGCTCGAAGCTTAGCCTCATTCTTCAATACTTCCGCACATTCTATCAAAATTTGAGCTATTTCTGTCGAGAAACAAGGTTTCAAGTAAACAAATGTTTCGGTAAAACGACAAATTCACAACAGCGACGTTTTCGCACTTGTCCCATTGTGAATTATCAATTTTCTTAAGCAAACAAGCTTTGGATATCGAAAAGCCCGAAGCTTAGTCCAATTCTGCAATGCTTCCGCACATTCTATCAAAATTTGAGCTATTTCTGCCGAGTATTTTGCGAGAAAATAATTTTCCAAATTTTTGGAAATCAGTGGGAGAATTGTGACTGCCTCTTAAGGTTGCGAGTAGTTTTGCCGTGTCAAATTTCAGTCCGTGTAACAGTGAATATCTGAGAAACGATTTTCTCGGCTGATTCGATCGCGAAAGTTTCGTGTATTCTTTCCACTCGATAAATAATGTAGACTTTGATAGGTGCACGCAGTGGTTCAAGTGTATTCCTCGTTTAATGTACGACAGAGTGCACATCAAGGAGGAATACGCGCGGAAGATTAATGATCGTTGCACCTGAGCTCTCCGAGTCCGTTCGCGATGATGTTAAGGGAGAAATAAGAATGAGAGACACAGCTATTTGCGGAGGTACACGGGCAATGGTAATACGACAGTGCGGAGGGCATAACGAGACGCGCAATGTTAAGTACTTAGGTACGCAACTATGACTAATTGTTCTTGAGCTCGTAAAATATTGTGGGTTATAAAGGTAACGGCGAAAGTCCGTGATAATATATTTGAACTTTCTATAACGCTATTTATCGCTACCGCGTTGTGGTGGTGGAATTTACAAGGCCGAGGAATTAAGTGAAGATGGTATTTATATAGGCTTAATGTATGTATATATATTTATATGTATGGATATGTATGTATGTGTATGTGAATACGTATGTATATGTATGTGTGTATGGTATTATATGAAATAATGAAAAACGATGAATGTTAAGCACACGTTTATCGCGAAGGAGCTACTGATGTACTTTATAACCACATTATCCTTAATTACGTGACTGAACGAATACTCTCAGCACGAGATGCTATTTAAAAACGTTAATTTATCGAAAGCTCAAGACGCGATATCGTCCCATTTAGGCTTCTGCGCATGTATCAATTATGCGCAATTTACTTGCGAGATTAATGTTATTAAACGCTATTTATTTTGATTATTTTTATTTCAGCGTCGTACGGTTTTCGCTGCACGAGTACCAATATTTTTCGTACACTGCACTGGAAAGAGCCTCGGTGCTACCGAGTAACGACGAGATTTATTTATTATTTATTTACTAGGTAATTAATTTACCGGCTCGTTATAAACAAAAGTGGTTCTTAGCAACCGGCAAGACAAAACAATATGGATAGATGGTATAATGCATCGCATCACGACTCCAATGCACGTATTGTCTATATATTGAATATTATTATCGTATTCACAATACACGGGTAAATAAAATATGAATTATCGCGCATCTGTACATTTGGCACTTATTCACGAGATTGACAAATTTTTTGATGCAAATTTTAATATACAAGTATTAATGAGTATACAAAAAATATTTTGCAAAATTAAAACACAGTTAAAAAAGTTGTGTTTGTTTATTATTATCATTGTTATTGAAATTTTGCTAACGTATTTGTATATCGTATTAAATTCAATTAAAACAGCAACAACAAAAACGTATAAACAAAGTCACGAATAAAATAAAAAAATGTTTAGCAGTGAATTGAATTGAAACGTACGGGAGAGAGAGCGAGAGAGAGAGAGGAGAGAGTGAAAGACACGTGTTCGGTGGGCTCGAGAGTTCACGTTCCCTTTGTCGACTGGTTGACACTGAGTGGCTATTGGTCGTTGAGCGTGCATCACGTACACGACTCGGTGACCGCAGCAGACTTAGCGTTACGTAACACGACAACGCGCGTCTCGAGCTCTCGGCGCGTCTTCTTCCGCGGCGAGCGAGCGAACGAACGAACGATGGCCCAATAATTTTAGCCCCGCTCGTCTCCATCTTTTTTTTAATGTCCATACTCTTCGATCTCCTTCGCTTTTGCGAGAGCACTGCGCTTTTTTTTTTTCGACTCGCTTATTTCGGCCCGAAGATAATATACTTACGCTTAAACGACACGCGGATATCGACGACGACGACGACGACGACGACGACGACTTACATGGCAACAGTCGCTAATCAAATACAAGTGTTTGCCAGGCGGAATTTTAAGAGGTAGCCTCGTGACCCTTCTTACGCTTCTTACGCTTCCCCTCGTCGCCGTAAGCTCATCAGCCGTACGGAATAATATGTAATCTACGCTGTCCTCAACTTTCCACCGACCGCGTGTGTCCCCAAGAAATAACAACGGTTCGCCGGCTCAATGAAGAGATCGTAGATGAAACAACGATTTTCTGTGTCATTTAAACACGTGTGAAATTTAAATAAAAATTAAGGCTCGTTAAAACGACGAAAAATTGAACGTACGTTGTTTTTTAACGGGGAGAAAAAAAAAACAGAGACAAAAGTATCTCGGATCGTTAGCTACTTCCTCTATGAAATGAACCACGGGCGAGCGAGACTCGAGCGTGCGCGTCCCGCTAACTTTTCGGAATCTTCAATCCCGGAAATGAAGCGCAATTGCGGTAATATAATAAACTGTGACTTAATTGCATAGATTTTATTATTCAATATTATTTTTTCTTGAATTCAACGCTTTTGGATATCTAACTCGCTTGATTATTTGCAATGATCTTTTTTATTTTCAATAATCATTTTTATTTCCAAAAATCATTTTTATTCCCAAAAATCATTCATATTTAAAAAATCCCTTTGTTACCGCCTACCCAAAATCTCGAACTTCCAATAACCGAGTACCGGAACATAGCATTCGAAATGAACGAACCAGCGGCTCATTCACTGCTGAGAAGCCAATTTAATTATTTCGGTGAGTGTTATTCGGGTAGTTGACAGCAAAGTCTGCAAATAAGAAAACGAAAAAAAAAAAAAAAAAAGACAAAAAGAGACTAGAGTCCCTCGGATCGTTAGCTACTTCGTCAATGAAACGAACCACTCCTCCGAAGCGCGAGGCTCGCTCTCCTCGAGCTTGCACATCGCGCATACCTCTCGGAGACTCTCGAGTCCCCGGGAATGAAGCGCAACGACAGAGGGACTCACACGCGAACGTAGCGAAGAGCCCGGGAATAAGAAGAAGAACAAGAACGAGAAGAAAAAGCGGAGAAGAGCGCCAAGAGAGAAACGGCGAGAGGAGCCGTGCCCACCCTATTTTTACAGCACAGATATTTATCTGGCTAATGGCGGACGGCAATCGGCCGTAAACAATGGCTCCTCCTCGAGTCCAAAGCCAAAGGCTCTCCTTCTGACTACGAGTCTCCTTCACTTTGCCCTGTCCGATCTTTCGCTGACGGCTGACCACCACGTATTTTTCACACATGCACACGCACACGTGTGTACACGCGTATATCTCACACGCATTTCCACCATATCTCTCATTCTGAGTTACGATTTATCGATGCACTCTGATATATCGATACGCGTGGTTATGCGCGCAACCCCGTGAATATATTGCTCGCATCCATTCGCGAATACCTCATGCATTTCTCTCATCGTCCGGCAGATTTTTTTCCCCCGTATCCGATAATGTTGCATACGCGGCATTCCAACTCAGAGAAATCGTTTTTTCTAATTCACTGAACTTATTCTTGATTTTTTTTCTGTAGTTCAGTGATTTTTTTGCCTAATTTTTGTTCAAGGGAATAATTGATTTTTGATTTGATTGTTGGGAATGAAAATTGAAATGTTTTTTTATAATTTATTGTTTTGGGGGTTTTTTTTTTAAGTGAGTAAAGTGATTTGAGGTTTGAGTTGGAACGACTCGTATAGTTTGATTGCAGGAATTTAATGTTCCTGTGGCGATTTCCAGCCGTTCATGCCGCAGCAAATAAGACATCGGTGTGGTGTCGTACATGCTTCATTTTTATGCGAGTACTTATGTGCCAACTACCAATACCGGAAGTCCAGGCGTGGGACACAACGCGTGTCCAGCCTACAGCAGGATCCAGGGTATCTGGAATGTCCAGTGGTTGTCAAATATGTATAATTCTTCTCCAGTTATCATCCTCTTTAATTCTGTAATACAACATTTTTTATAATTTATCCCTTGATTAATTTAATTGAAATTCGCTCGTTTGAAAATATTTTTATTAATTGGTTTTCGAAATTTCACGATTTCAAAGTCTCAAAAATTCCATATTAATTAAATTACCATTGTAATTAAAAAATTGCGTTTGTAAATGCGTGAAAAGGCGTGAAAAATCTGAAAGGCCTTTCGAAAAATCTGAAAAAGTAATTTCAATGTCACTTCGAAGAGTTCAATTAAAATTTCATCGTATTTTTCAGGAGCTTGTACCTACACGTTCACTCGGTCGTCCTTATCGTTAAACTGCACGAGACGTGAATACATACCGCAGTATAACTGTCCATTTGTATAACTGCACCGCGGTGGCAATGCTTTGCCATTTACACCCACTTCGCTCTCGTTTATCGTTATTTCACGCGCTTACTCTTCGGCCAACAAAGCGAGCGGTGTTTTCTTGCGCTCCCGCTGTCACGCACTCTCATGCACAGCAAATAATGGAAGGTATTGCCGTTTTTTGAAAAAAATGTTGCCTCAGTCGTTACCATTGACGTCGCGATTTCAGTGCAGTTAAATATACCAATATATTTCAAAATACCGCAGAAACGGTCGCGTATTATATTTAAAGAGAAATAACTGAATATCACTTATTAATATTCAATTAATATAATTATTCAAAATATAATAATTACATATTTATTATTATTATATTTTATATATACCGATTATAATGCGTATAATTATAAAATGAATAACTACAATTAGCAAATAATACTTGCACCTGTGTAATTAATGAATTATTACTTAAACGCAATTGGTTTAATGCTAATAACTAAACGAGCTACGAGTGCGTTACGTCTTGTGGTTATCCAATCGAGGGCTTGAGGGAAAAGGGCAAATCTAAACCGAAGACGAACCCTTATAATCGCCGGAACGACTCACCCCGCTCTTTATTTTTATTTTTTGTTTTTTCTATCTCTCTCTCTCTCTCTTTGCTTTCCCTTCTTTTCGCTCTCCCGGCCACGCGTTAGTATACAGTTTCGGATTTCAGAGGAGATTCTCTCCTTTTCGCTCTTTCTCCGTATTTCAGCCAACTCTTTCTCTCTCTATTTTTTTTTTGTCTATTTATCTGCCTATACTGTCTATTTTTTTTCTCTCTCTTCCTCGCACTTTATATATATATTTTTCTATTTCTTTACCTATCCATTTTTTCTCTATCCCTGTCTCTCACTCTCCTTTTTTTTTATCTCTTTCACTCGGTCTAATTTTTTTTTCTACCTTTCTCTTTCTCTGACTGTATTTTTTTTTTCTAGCTCTCTCTCTCTTTCGCTGAAGACGCCGCATCGTCGCTCCTGGGATCGTCACGCACACACCCCGCGGTCCGCTTGGGATGTAACACGCTCTAAATATAAATCCAAGGGTGACACTTGTTTCGAGTAAATCAAGCGGCGGTCGAGGGACGCACGCATTGCTGTCGGTGGATAGGCGAGCGAGAATAAGGCTGGTGTGTTCGAGAGACCTGACTACAGTCGAGAAGCGCGGAGGAGGGGAAGGAGAAAAGGCGCGAAGGCGAGGGTCGCGGGGTTGGATAGAGAAAAATGAATGCATGATATATGCTCGCTGTACAGAAATGAGCACATGGAATGAAAAAGTGCAGCGCGGCTTTTCTGTTTTTGCAATACCTAAGGATAATTAATAACGAACCGTACAATGTGTCATTCTAATTAACGATACATACTATTTCGAGAAACTATTTTTTTCTTTCAACCTGTACTACAATTTATAATCTGCATTCTATAAAAATGCAACCGCATAATTGAAAAAATTCTTTAAATCCTTTCAAAATTGCGTAGAACATTCAATTACAAAAAACGTGTCCAAATTAATTAATAATTCCACGTAAAGCATCAACAATTATCCCTCCTGTTAAATATCGGAATTTTGAAAACAATCCCCAAAAAGTAAAAAAAAAAAAAATGAATTTTTAAATCATAATCAATAAAAAAATTAATATTTAATATTAACCATTAACATTAATTAAGCAGGTGGGAAAATGCAGGAAAATTACGACTAAAATTGAGCGAATGAGTTTCAATAGGATTCGATGATTTTTTGTCAATTTGGGTCGAGAGTTAATTTGCGAACGAGTGTTCGTTCTCGTTCGCACCGGCCTCGAGTCTCGAGAGGGTTGTTGCCATGCGAGCTGACGCGACCAGGACGGCGACGACGACTACGCGAGGAACACGAGCACCGTGTACAGTAGTAACGGCAACACACGCTCGCGACCGCGCCCTGCTAACCGTGCCGTAGGTAGTAATTGATTGAGCCGCGCCCCTGTGAGGGTGCCATAGCTTAAGCCCCAGCTCCTCCATGTGTACCGTCGAGGGTTACCAGCGGCGAATACCTCAAATACTCGTAATCCCTCTAAACGCTAAGTGCACACTTCGAGAACACAGAACCCCGCAATTTTTAAATCAACCATTTTCATTCCAATTGTAACGAATGTGTCTAAGAATAGCCTAAAAGTCTAGACGGAAATTCCGGGCTTCGCAAGTACCATTAAATAATTAAAACACTGAATTTTCATCACATTTTACAATGAATTTTCCACGAATTCACGAAACTATTTTACCAGAAATGCAAATGCTTATAAATAAACACAAAATGTTGTCGAATACTTTAATTAAAAATGAGTTTTTTTTTTGTTGCATTTTATGAATATTGCGCTCTTATTGAAGTTTATGACGAATTCGCTAGAAATTTTGTCTATTAGAAGAGAAATGATTAAAAAAACGAAAATTGCAACAGGGAAGGAATTAAAGACGATGAAAATGCGTTTTTTCAGACAATTCGAATAATTAGAAACGAATCTCCTATAATTAAAAAAATATATTTATAAGAATCCGCATATAAATTTGGCATATATTGCGAGAAAAATAATTTTCGGAATCGAAAGTCGCAACAATAAAAATACATAGGAGGTATTCTCCGGACGATTTGGTCCGGCTCATGAGAGAAGTGCATACGCAGTTGGATTTTTGAAGAAATCGGAATGGTTGAAAGTGGCGAGTCGCGGAGAGGTTGGCTCACCGCACGAGGGATCGCGTGCTGCATCGACTCTCGAACGACGACCTCGAGACGAACGGGCATCGCCGGACTGCCCGGCGAGACTTTCTCCTCGAGCGTCCGTCCGCTGTCTACGAGAGAGTCGTCCGCGCCGCACTCGATGCCTCGCGATATAGCAACGACTCGAGGAAACTCGAGGAATATCCGCAAGCAGGAGTGTCAGTCGAGGTCGCCGTTCGCGCGCCGCCAGCTCTCGTCCTCCGTGTAATAATAATGTTCGCGCCCAGCGCTACCTGCGCTCGATTCCGCTTCCACTGCTCACCGAGAAAAGCGCTATCTGTGCACATAAACCTTCCTAATCTGCGACGTTTACCTTTGAAAATAGTCGAATCGTATTATTATTATTATTATTATTAGTCTAGGAAAAAAGAAGAATTTTGGAAGGATGCGAGATTTTGATAAAAATTGACAACTGCTGTCGAACATTATTATTATTATTGTTATTATTAGTCTAGAAAAAAATTCGTCGAGATGCTAAACGAGAAGAATTTTGTAAAAAGGATTCTAAGGAAGGAAGGAAAATGTGCGAGATTTCAATAAAAATTGACAAATGATGTTTAGAAAAATTTTAGTTATGACGAAGTAATACGAAATACAAATTTCTGATATTAAAAAAAAATCGCGAACGTCGTACTTGTATTTTTTGTTACACTGTTAACATATTAATTTGTTATTGCGTTAAAAAACGATTCATAAAAAAGAACGGAAAAATATGGTTATAGCGCATTTTTATCGTTTATCAAAATTTCCTTCGAAATCCTTCCACGTAATCGTCGAAAAAATCTTCTATTACGTTTACGCACATTTTTTCCAAGGCGCAAAAAACTAGACAGCAAACATTTTATTGTGTTGCACACATTTTTTTAATCTAAAAAAAGGTCACAAGTCATGGGAAAAATAGTCATAAAATTCATAATAAAAAATAATGTAAAAATTTGCATACGGTGCCTACAAAATTCCTGCACTATGATTTTTTTTTTCACCCATTTTATGTAATGACAACACGAACTTGAGTCATTAGAATTTTTGAAAAATACGAGAATTCTACCGGAGGAGTGCGATATTATTTTAATGAATTACATTAAAATAGCAATTCGTGTGTGTTTATGAAGAAATATCGTAAGGCCACGGAGAGTAATGGAGGCGAAGCGTCACGCCACATGGTGTGATAGAAGCGCATTAACCGCACAACCCCCAACGGTCGGTGACGCCCTCGTGGCCCACCCGGCAATGGCATAGCAGGCGGAACAGCGGAGAGCGCTCCTCGCCCATGAGTCCCTCGTGACTGCTCTATGAAATCCATTGGGTAACATAGTCGCACGAGGACGACGAAAAGGTTGCGCGGAAATTCCACGGAAACTGAGCGATTGCGTTTTTTTCACTCTGCTTTTATATATGTCCGCGTTTTATGTACCTAAACGAGCCCGGGTCAAAATCATTTGCCTCACGAGGAAAATCAAATGCGCTCATATTGCTTTTATTTATTTTCTATTGAGAGTTGATTGAGTATTGATTGAGATTGATAATCGTTGTTTCGAATAAAATTGAAAAATTCCCGTAAATAAATAACAAGGAAAAACATACATTTTTCTATGATCGACTTATACGATGTTCACTAAATTACGTATCGTCGCTAATTATTATTTCAGTATGAAATTTCAACTCGTTATTTCATATTTAACAAATTTTAATGCCATACCATCAATTTTCTGAGAATTTCGTAAATTTTATGATATTCTTGTACATATCATTTTATATAAAATATATAATTCGACGTAATATCGAAAATTTTGTATTCACGCTCTTATTTAATAGACGAAGCTATGAAATCGAAAGATTTTCATAAAATTGAGGCCAAAGAATCGGAAAACGTAAATTGACCCGTTTAGCCCCGGTCTGTCGTGCGACTGCTATTTTGATATCATAATTTTAGTTAAAAAATATATATATATATATATATAAATAAATAAAATTTTTACATAATCTCTTTCTCTCTTTTTTCAATAGACGAAGCAATGAAATCATTTTTCATGAAATCGAAGCCAAAGAATCGGAAAACGTAAATTGACCCGTTTAGCCCCGGTCTGTCGTGCGACTGTTTCATTTGAGTTGCGGCCTCTAGCGTGGGACGCTCGAAGCTCCGCGAGGAGCTTCTCCTCGATCATGAAAAGCCCACGCGATTGCCTATATAAAGTTCGATACATGCCGATAGTCCGACGGGGACTAATTAATATTTCCGAAAGACCGCGTGCGACCGAGCACATGTATCTCTGTATACACAGAAGGTATATCCCGTGTATAATACAGCGCGACGAACACTCTTGTCTCTTGTACAAGCATCACAGAAGATCCCGCATTCGCGTCGCAGACTACACGCGATGGTAGGCGGGTGCGTAGGTATGTATTACGCGATGCTCTTTTCACGACGAGTGAGACGAGGCCCTTCGGTATACCTCATTTTGTCTGCGTGCCTTCGCATTATCTCACCGGTATTTCACTTTACGAAAGTTGTTGAGAATTGTTTATTGCTCGGGTCAAGGAGAATTGTAATTAAATTTTGCCGATTATGAGTGTCGATTTTGTGCTGATTTATTTCTCATTGATAAATATAATTCAAGGAGAATATTACTCTTTTTTTTTAGAAAAAAAGAATATTGTTTTATATATTTTATATCTGATGTAATAATATCGATTGTAAGATGCATTTAATTAAGGGATTTGTAGAATTGTTTTATTTTAATAATGGTGAAAAATTATATATCGATATTTGATCTTCGGTGGGATTGGTCGATAATTTTTTTTTTTTTTTTTTTTTCGAGAGAGAGAGTTAAAAAAAATTGTTTCTGGGCAGAGAGGCTCGAAAATGTTGTACGTCGGTTTGTTTAAATTGTTATCTACATACTGATTGAAAATCGTTAGGCTGATAAGTTTTTTTATCGGTGCGGAGTGACCAGGTCGTTGGGTACACACCGTGTGTATGTATCCTAGTCGCTGTATATACCTGCTACGGGCTAAGCCCCGACGAGAATCCAGTAAAGCCGGGAAGATCTTCGAACAGGCTTCCGAGTTGTTTGACCAGCTGCTGCGACGATCCTTCCTGCTCGGTCGAGCTCGGAAATGGGCCTAGAGGTCTCTATCGTCATTCGTGCGGCAACGGGCCACGTGTAAGGGGAAAGTTAGCGGTTAGTCCGAGTCGCCCAATCCCAAAGCACATTTTTTAGGTTTTTATCGCAATAAAATGAAAATTAAGTATTAAGAATTAAAAATAAAAAATTGAAAATTAAAATCTCAAAATAAAAAATTGAAAATTGGAAATTAATATATGAACACATTGATCCTCTGCGAAGTGTAGGACGTTTTTGAATTCCAGTTAGAAGCAGTTTAAATTTTCTCGGACGTTAGTTTCGCTCGAGGAAAGAAGAAAAGGCGAGAAAGAGATGGAGAACAATGTTAACGTTAATTGCAGGCTTAAACGGGGAATTTTTCGGGCCGGCATATATATTTCTGTACTACCTAATTTCCGAGGGCCTTTTTTTATTTATGCGTCCCGGGTTAATTTGCTCTTCTTTTCTTTCCCTTCCGTTCTGCCTTTTATTTCGCTTATTTCTCGTTTTACTTTCTTCCCCACGTTTTCTTTATCTTCTCTCCATAGTCATTTCCTCTCTCTGCCTCTTTTAGGATGCACTAAAAATACATTCTCAACCAAAAGTTACATTCGATTAGAATTTGTCACTTTGAAATTAAATAATAATAATAACAATCGTCATCAACGATCATAAAAATTCTCAAACATTGATTTAAATCATCAGAAAATAACAAAGTCATTATTCGAAAATTTCAACAACTTTTACAAATCATAATTATCTCAATTAATTGAATTTGCTAATTTTTTCCAATCACAATAACTATAATTTCAGAGTATAATTTATTCATAACTACCATCATCATCATCATCATCGTCATACAAAACGAATATCCTCACAATCTTTGAATCCGTCAACGAGTATTTTTTACATACGCCTTTGCAAAAAAATGTCTTAAATTATAGTGGAAATAAACTTGTGCCCTTAACGAATATTTTCTTATGTTACTTGGCTGCAAATAAAAAATCGTGTCAAATTATAATGAAAATAAACTTTTGCCTGTGGATGTATGTGTAATACATGCTCTACTCGGGAGCATGTATTACTACTTCTCCCCGGCAAAACTCTTTCGCCCTCGACTCTCGCGTTCCACCTCGTGCATCACGCATATGCGCGAGCTTTCTTTTGTATTTTAACGTGCCGTTGTGTAGCGGCAGCGGCGCCGCCGTCGGACTACTACCTGATCCTTTCCAACGTTGACGGGGCTTCCTCTTTCACGGGGCAACACACCCGTCGCTCCGTGAATATGTGCTGTACGTGCATTTGTAATATACCTACTACCTACCCCTTTACCTCTCTTCTCACTTCGTGTGCTATTTACAATGTCCAGCTTTTATATAAGTTTTTTCTCTTGCTCATGGCTGAAATTTTATTCATATTCTTAGCTATAATCATTTAAAAAAATATATACATATATATAATACTATAACTTGTGTTCATATTCGTATATGAATTGTATATATATATATACAATTACCCCTTTGCCCCTCTTCTCACTTCGTGTGCTATTTACAATGTCCAGCTTTTATATAAGTTTTTTCTCTTGCTCGTGGCTGAAATTTTATTCGTATTCTTAGCTATAATTATTTTTAGAGAATATATATATATATATAATACTATAGCTTGTGTTCATATTCGTATATGAATTGTATATACATACATATATGTATATATAAATAAATGCGTTTTTGCCGTGTTGGTCTTTGCCTACGCGCGCATTTTCGCTTGTGCTGCTGCATATCCTCTCCTCGCGCGCTTCTCCGGCGCATGAAGCGATATGCCGACGGAAGCACGTTTCGAAAGTGCGGTTTACAATTAACATATCTTTTCGTGGCTGAAGTATGCGCGCGACTCGAAAAAAATTCTCGACATTCTTCTTCGCACTTGATTTATTGACTCTTCAGGAGCATAAATTTTTCTCAGCCACCACCTGTGTTCATTATGCATATTGCAGATGAAGTGTGGAAGGTGAGATGGAAGTGGGAAGAGCGTTTTCGCAAAATGAATCGAAAAATAAATAATCCTCTCGGGGGAATTTTTGAAAAATAATCGTAAGCTTCGAACATTTATTGGGAAATCATATTCAACTTCATTTGTATTCGTACAATTAAAATTCACTCGCAGGGAATAATTTAAAAAAAAAAGTCACTATAAAAGATTCGAATTTAAAAAAAGCACTTTTTTCGTAAAAATAAAATAAATTTTTTTTTCGACTATTGAAAATTAGGGAACAATATTTCTCAACGTAATTAAAAAAATTTTTTAACTAAAAATCGTCGTAATAATTGCAAAAAAAAATCAGGAAGCCAAAAATTTCGCTCGCGCAGTTTTTGTTCATGAAGCCGGACCAATGAACTCGTTTTGGATTTTTTCGCAAAGATTTTAATGCACGTGCATGAAGACTTGGCATTACAATCAAGCAATTAAGTGGGTTTAAAAATTATACGATCGTCTTGGTACTCGGCTACCAAAATTCAACGAGCTTTTTTCCACACTGACAAAGTATATTTATATGTATATACATATGTGTGGTATATAGGCGTTTATACGGATCGAGCTCGCGCGATGCACACTCTCGTTACGAGCCATTAAACGAAATTGCTGCGTTTATCCTCACGGGAAAGTGAATGATACCGCGCTCCTTCTCACTCTCTTCATTCACCGGCTCGCAGTCTCTCTCTTTCGCTCTGGGTCTTTCTTCCTCGGTCTCCTAAGTTATTGGCAATAATAAGGGCAGGGTAAACGCTGACTATGAAACGTTCTCTGCGTCGCAAGAAAATCTGCCAGAGTGAAAAAAAGTGAACTGGAACTGTTAAACCTCTCATCACAATTATTATTTTGCCCAAAGAACATTTTTTTGCATTTTTTTTTACTGCAAATCTCGACGCTCTTAAAATCCGTAACTCTTTGGCTTTGCTTCACGCGGCTTCACTTTGTCCACTGCTTCAACCTCAAAGCTCACACGGAAGCCCCGCGTGAACTGAAGTGACAATTCAATTTGCAGAATAGACTGTTGAAAAATTGAGTAAAGAAAATTGCAATCGGTAAGGAAAATTGCTCAAGGATTTTATGAATTATTGACTAAGGAGTTGAAACAGTTTTTAGGAAAGGCAAAAAAAAAATTTCTGTGATGAAGCAAAAAAGGGAAGAAAGTATACAAGTTTGCATGTTACTTTTTCACAAAAGTCTTTGTTGAATGCATAAAAAATTAAATAGCCATTTTCCGCAACACGATAATAAATTTCTCCAAATAAAAAACCCGAATTTTCTGTGGCATCAAAAATGGCCCTAGCCAGTTCCCTGCCAGGGCCCGGTTACAAATTCGCGTAGTCGTTGAGGCTCTCGCGTGCCGAGTTACGCAGCGTGCGTGCGCGATTGAAAATTTCTCGTAATCGCGTAGGTGAACGCGCTCAGAGGGCTTCGACTGCTTGTAGCTCGCTCTGCGAGGAGCGAGCAAAGGAGCGTGTAACGCAGACACGTGGAGAAGAGTGCCGTGCGTTCGCCGCTCGAGAGCGCGACTCAGAAAAAACAAACAACAACAACAACAAGAGCAAAAGAAGAAGAGAGAGAGAGAGAGGACATGAAGAGCTATAGCGGCGTATCAAGATGGCTGCCAGGGGCAATCGTAAGGTTCGCCGATGTGGAAGAGAAGTCAGGAGCTCGGAGAGGATCGAGAAATGCCCGCCGCTGCGATATATACGCGCGCGCCAAGGGTCTCTATTAGTTATTACTGAGCCGCGCCAGATATAAATAACGAAGTCGCAATAAACAGGCGGCCGCCGCTGCTTTCGAACGTAACATGTGCCGGCGGACTTTCCGGGACCTTATTTTTCTCCTCTTCCCCCGTTCGTACGTACGTACGTACGTACGTACGGGTTTGCGACTCTTTCCGGCATCGATAATGACGTCGGCTGACAAGTTGCACCTCGAGTTATTTCGCTCTGCTCGCTTGTCCGATCGCAAAAGTGTTAGACACGTAACACGAGTGTGTCTCGAGTTTCTCTGAATTTCAGTGCAATGTCACAAAAACACAAAGTGTTTTTTTTCTCAAGGTCAAACTCGTGACAACGATTGTAGTGTCCAATCGTGCACTTAATAGTTGAGCTTCAAAGTAAATTTCCAAGGGCACCTCTTTAGATTCACTCTCAAGATAACAAAAATTAGTTTCACTGTGTCAAACAAAAATAATGGTATTATAACAGAGCGAAAATATATATAATACTGTGTTGTATTTTCATAGAAATTTCTTTGAAAAAAAAAAAAATTATAATTGTATTATTCGAATTATAAAACTCAGCAGCTACGAATTAAGTGCATTCCAAAAATAATAAAAATACAAGCTATAAATATAATACAAAATTTATGAAACAACTTACGTCCATATCCACCATGAAATTTTGGTTTTAAAATTGAAACTTCGGTGAATAAGCTTCCATAGGCATTTATGGGGACAGTGGGCGACTCATATGGTTATCGTTATGCTCTCAAGTTTTCTTCGTACGTCCAGCATCATCGCGTTCACTCTTCTTCTCGTTTCTATAGGAGGCCTCGAGTTTAGAAGGAAGACCACTTTAGAGTCAAGTGTTATACGAGCGCATTTAATGCCAAGTACTGTACGCATACCACAGGCCAAAGAGATAGAGGCAAAGAGGCTTTATATATGTGTATATATGTATATATATATATATAAAGTGTTATAAGGCCCTGCGATTTCTTGGCTTGCTGAAGAGCCATTTCGGTGCGCAGCGTCGCGTGTGCGCGCATTTCACCGCAATAAAGTCGAAACCCGTCTCAACTTGCAATCCTAACACGAGTCTAAATATTTAGCCTCGCAGTACGCGCATCTTTTTCTGGTGGCGCTGCGAGCAAGAGCTTCGATACTTTATCGTAACACTCTCTTGTAGGTAAGCCTTCAAAGTACACGCTCGAGTGAGTAACGAGCCACTTTATACCATCGGCCCTCACGTGCATCGACGCTTTATGGTTAACAAGCGTTTCACTCGCGTGCATACTTTATTGTTTTCGGTATATGTCGCAACTTTACTGCAGTACCCCGAGCGCAATCGATCAAATCGTCGCGGTTACTTAAATTCCCACGTTCCTCTGCAAGGTAGACGCATTTTTTCCACCCTCAAGCCGATTTATTTGCCGAAGAATTTTATTTTCGGTCCTAAGACAATCCAACTTTTGGGTTTATTCATTTTTTCATCTCGTTTGCTTAAAGATTTGTAGTAATCGATTTAAAAAAAATATTATATTCATATCAGAAATTTCCAACATTCTTTAGAAAAAAAATTTGCTGAAAAAAAATAAAAAAAAAAGTTTTTACAATTTTTTCTTAGTACACCTTTTAATTAATAATTATGATAAAAAATTGTTTTTTAAGAAAATAGGACATCGAGCGACAAAAACTAGGGTTTTTTATTTTGGAAAATGTCACATATATGTACGTACGTACAATCGGAGATGGCCGGACGATAAGAAGACGAAGAGCTACCACCCAAAGCCCTTCCTACTCGCGTCTCGATCGTGGAACGCGAGACGTCCACGAGGCGGTGCGTCGATGACTAATTAAACCTGCCGGAGGCCTCGAGTCTCGCCGGTGCACACGTTGCGAGGCCGTTAAATACACTTTTCCCGGGCGTAACCCGCGTTTACGTACCACAGAGCGATTGCACGCACTCACACAGACGGAAAGCGTCGCGCGGCGCCGCGTGCGAGCAGCTCGTACTCTCGACGAGACTCGAGATCGTTACGCTCCTTTTTTTATTCTCTTTAATTAGCAATAACTTATCAGAGCTGGTGCGAGAGCGATCTCCGCGGGCGATAAGAGGAGCTCCAGCTCGTCTCCACGCTCGAGACTCGCATTTTCCGCCTCCGTACATTCCGCCTTCATTTCTTCGGATTATATGCCTGGATATACAATATTATTCCTTGTTTATACCACTTTTGCTTCTTCCCGAACGAAATCGTTATCACGAGAAAAATTCGCCTCGTGAATTCGCTCCAGCGTCTCTGATTTTATGAATTTAATTTTTTTATTCAATTATGCAATTGTATTCAGTTTTATACAATTTGAGATGCGTTCCCAATTTTTGTAAATAAAAAGGTCAATATTTACCTTCCATTGAAAGCTTCAAATTGTACAAAAATTTTCGAAAGCTTCAGTTTTTATTGATTTAAAAAAAGTAAAATAGGAACTTCAAACGACTGTGATTATTTGTCACCTGTAAAAAAAGTTCGTCGTTAAACAATAATTAAAACCATTGATAAACTCATTAGCGGATTAAAAAATTATTTTCTCCAAAGATAAAAAAAAATGAATAAAGTTTCGGCCGATGTCCGCCGCCGATCGCAGCGCCACCGCCGGCGACACCGTGTAAAAGTGGAGAGGTGCTCGCGAGCACCGGTTGGTCGTCGGCGGAGAGAAGCGAGTGGAATTCGTACGACGAATTGCATTAATAAATTCGACAAGGGACGAGGCAACTGGCGTTTTCGAGACAGCTATTTATTTATGGGGTTCGAGAGAGCAGAGCCTCTCCTCTGCGTTACTGGAACTCGTCGGTATGAGAGGTCTCGGCCATAGAGAGAGTCTCCAGTGTAAAGTAGAGAGCGAGCGAGATCGCCTCTCGTGAGGGAGTCGAAATAAAAATAATAATAATATTTGAAAAAAAAAAAAAAAAGGACATCGAGATGAGAGGCAAAAAGAAATAAAAACTGTAAGGATGGACCAAAAGTGTGTATTCGCGCGATAGCCCGCAGGGTCCAAACCAACTGAGAGAAAAAAGAGAGAGAGAGAGAGAGAGCAGGAAAAAAGTTGTACAAGAGAGTGGGACGAGAGGTTGGATTGTGGGACGAGAACGAGCCACGCAGCTGCTTCGTTACTTTCGGAATTTTTCGTACTCGTCTCTTCGCTCTCTTAGCCTCCGCACGATAGCCTCGTCTGCTCATCTCGCTGTATATGTATAACCTCTGTGGGAACTCGAGAGGAACACACGACACGAGAGCTTGCAACTTGCACCGAGCGAAAGGGCCACGCGAATGTGAGGTTTTTTCGACGGGGCTCTGTGCGCGTAACGGCAGCGCCGCCGCGCGGCCGACGGCCTAACTATCACGAGTGAAACTCCGACAGAGGTTTGTAATTATAAAGACGATTTTGAGTGTGATTTTACCGATTTTTTTTACAGGCATGCGACGATATGAAATAATACGTTTTTGCGAATTTTTTAAGCTATGAAAAAAAATTAATTCCCACGAATATGAGCGTTTTTCGACATGATTCCTTCACACGCAACGGCAGCGACGCCGCGCGGTCAGCGACCGAACTACTTCGAGAAAAATCGTGCCAGTGATGCGAGTGTTTCACAAGGTAATTTAGCCGCATTTTACCTTTTTTTGCAGGCACGTGATTTGAAAAAAAATGTATCTGCATGTTTTAAAAATCACGATTTATCAGTCGATTACCTTGAGCGATACAATAACCCAAAAATAATTAATACCAAACTATGTAAACGCTCGTAACTTCCCCGTCAGCGAAGTGAACTTTGCATACTTGTGAATTAATTTTTGACGTCGTCAACAATAATGCAAAAAATAAATTCTGTGATAAAATATATAATTTCACTTTTTTTTCTGCTATGTGACGATTTGGAAAAAAAGTAAATAAAAATTCGGTGAAAGAATTTAAAAAAATAGTAAATACTAAGCCATGCATTTCAATTAATCTATTCTAGATTTTTTTTAAAATTGTTATACCGCAATTAAAAATAAAAAGTATCTAAATTACGTGGAGATTTAATTCTATTGTTATATATTTTGCAGTTTAGACGTCCCACGGAATTGGCGCCACGCGCTGAGATACCAACGCAATATCGCTTATTCATCATGGCCACGAGTTTAAACTCCCGCGACCGACGCACCATCCATAGGAGATAAGATAGGAGAAACGGCGTAACGCGAAGCCACTTCTTCTTCGGTGGTTATAATATTTGAACAAGTGTATATATTCAAGGGAATTTGAAGCGAATGGAAAAGCATACCGAGTCGAGAGAGAGAGAGAGAGGTCGTAACATCTAAATTGATGCTCTAACGACAACTCGAAGAAGCCTCTTTCGTTTAGTGCTCTTCAGGCTCGTTGAGAGTTCGAGATTATTAATACAGATGTATATTCCAGAATTATATGGTAAAATTGTTCAGATTTTTTAAAAGCATTTGGTTTATCGTGAAAGCTTTGAAAATTAAATTTTTATAAAAATTTTAAAATAATATTGCCGTAGGAAAAAAGGGATATTACAACGCTAATTAGTATGTCAGTAATTATTATTGACACTGAAAATTCCAATTAGAGTTGATACCGAGAAAATTCACCTGTTGCTACAAACTGTTCACTTTATTGGAGTGACACAATTTCAAATCAAATATTAAGCATTTATTGTATCGCTGAATAACTATTTGTTCGTTTATTTGTAGACGAATCGAAGAGGAAATGTAATTCAATTTTTTTTTTAAATTTTCTATTGATAATGTGGATAGCTGACAATTTTATATTTTTCACTGAAAGATAAAAAAAATAGAATTCGTGCTATGAGGACTCGAGCAAATAGTTAAACGCAAATGTAAATTTCTCTAAATTCAATGAACATGTAAATTTTCGTGAATTCAATAGACATGTAAATTCCCGTAAATTCAACAGAAATGTTAATTTTTATGGGTCCCTAATCTCTACAGGTGTGGACGAAGAAGAAAAAAAATAGCTTCCAGACCGAAATAAATTCACCTGTTGCTACAAGCAATGCTAACTTTGCCGGGATGACACCAATTAAAACCCAATTACAAATCAATTTTCCCCAATCTTATCGAACTCCTAATTTTTCGTCCCACATTCATTACATAACATTGAAAAAAAAAGAACTAATTACTAATTTATTTCATTAGTTCACCAATCATTAATTAAACCCTCTAAACTCAATAATACAAAACTTCATTTAGAGCAATTAATTCCCAATTCCTTAATACTTCCGCTTGAAAATTAAAATTCACGGATGAACCCCTAAAATTAATGAAAAATTACCCGTTGACCTTCCGACTCTTCAGCATCTACGATTTCCGATGCATTTCGAGAATAAAGCTGCGAAATCGATCGTTTATTCGATTCCTCCATTCAATTCCCCGGAATAAAGATGAAGAGATAAGTTGTCGCTTTTTTGCTTTTTTCATCTCGGTAATCGTTTGTAGATCGATATCTTAAGGTGTATCCAATACTGCCGGTTGAAATCTGCACACTGCAGATGTGTGCACCGGCCGCCGTGAGAGAACCTCTTCTTCTGCGAATAACGTATATGTAGGTACTGCATAATTAAACCCTCTGAACAAAAAAATCTAAAACTTCATTTAGAGCAATTAATTCCCAATTTCCGATGCATTTCGAGAATAAAGATGCGAAATCGATCGTTTATTCGATTCCTCCATTCAATTCCCCGGAATAAAGACGAAGAGATAAGTTGTCGCTTTTTTGCTTTTTTCATCTCGGTAATCGTTTGTAGATCGATATCTTAAGGTGTAGCCAACACTGCCGGTTGAAATCTGCACGCTGCAGATGTGTGCACCGGCCGCCGTGAGAGAACCTCTTCTTCTGCGAATAACGTATATGTAGGTACTGTATAAGTTGCGCGGCGCGCAGCTCTTCTGGGTTCGGGGCTCATTGAACCCAACGTCCTGACGCTGCGGCCGCAGCCGCTGCTGCTGTTGCTATTCTCTCATTCCACCTAACTGGCGTTCGGCTCTCGACGGGTGGTTCAGCCTCCGCGGCACAAGCTCTCGACTCTCGGCTCGTTCGACGAGGGCGAATGAGCGAGCGCGCGATGAGGTTCCCCCTGGCACGGCCCTGAAGCCAATTTGCGGCATGCGAGGAACCAGCAACCACGCGGACCCCCTCGTATCACAGACAATTTTCGCCAATATCGATGACGATATTTCAATCAATGTTAATTAATTGCAACGGTCAATGCTCTGGCACTTCCTAGTGCGTCCACTCAGTGGACCCGTCAACTTCGACGTCACGATTTGTCTTCACTTTTTTTATTTTTATGTCGTCCTAGAATCTCGGACCTTCGAGACAATTTTATGAGTCCATTTTTTGGGATATGGACGATGATATTTCAATCAATGTTAATTAATCACATTAATTACACCAATACTCTGGCACTTCCTAGTGCGTTCAGTCAGTGTAACGGTAAAGTTGGGTTTAATTGTTTTTAAGTGTCGTGTTATGTAATTGGGAAAATTTGTAAAATGTGAAAAAAAAAAAATTCAGGAATATGGACGATGATATTTCAATTAATGTTAATGACTCCGCTCATTTACAACGAGGAACTCTCTGTTAATTAAACCTGCACATTCAAATGGCCGAATTCCCACAAATCCATAAATCTCTCAAGATAAAAAATACCCAGAATCCATTGCTTCATTACTATAAACTTAACATCCGGTATTTTAAACGGCAATTTAAAAAAAAATCTCTCTACTCTCGTTTAATGTTATTTCATTTTTTAATAACTACATTAAAATCATTCCTCCGATCTCGGATTACTTTCCAAACCTGAGATGTTAATGAAGAAGCAAACAAAATTAATAAAAATTCTCCAGAGTTAATGAATACGTCGGATAATTGGTTGTATTAAGTCGTGTGTCAGCTCTCAAATATTCTCATCTCAAGAAAATCGCTCGCACGGCCCTGAAACGACTTCACCAACAGAGCAGCAGCCGGTTTCGTAGTTGCGATGCCGCAGCTCGTTCCTGCAGCAGCAACACCGTCCCTGAGTTTAAGCTCCGAACTCGGAATACAATATTATAGTAGTCTACAGTATAGCAACGTTTCAACGGCCATATATATATATATATACTATACATATATATAGTGCGTATGGTGCGTTACGGTACGCGTCACGAATGTTAATCCTTGTTTGCGTTGAATGTCTATCCTTGTTTTTTGTTTTCATCGCAACACACCAAGTCCGCAATGACGAGAGAAGGTTTTGCGAGGAAACAACTTTTTCGTTCATTGGAAGAAAGAAGAGGACACTTAAATACAGAAGAATCGAAACAGGCAACAAAATGATAAAGAAAGCAAAGCGTAGAGTCAGAGAATGCGACCGCAGCGAGAAGATTGGATTTCTTTTGATATTTATGTACTGAAGAGACTAGGACACTTTTTTTTGTTGGAGGATTTATTAACATTTTTATTAGGGAGAACATTTTTTCAATGTTTTTGCGTATCGCTACAATTTGATGGACTTATGGGGTATATTTATCTATTTATTGTTTCGCGAAATATCAATTCGGTTGTTCACTGGCATGGAAATCTATGTATTAATTAGTGTACTATTTTTTTTAAAGGTATATAAAGTTTTGAATTTGCTGTATAGTGTAATAATTTGGCTTTCGATCGCTTTTACTTGCCGATACAATTATTTTACACTATTGTTTTTGTCCCGGTCGATTTTTTATGAACGCCTGTAGCGCTCGCTCCCTTGTGCCTAACCTCACTTTATTCTGTTTTTCGGTTGTCCCGAAAAAAACGGCTTTGAGTTTCGAGGAGCTAGATGCTCAGCTCATTTCTGCCATATGTCGGCACATTCCCTCAAAGTTTGAGCTTCATCCGCCGAGTAGTTCACGAAAAAACAGCTTTCAAAATTTCGAGGTGAGGTCCGGACAGCGCCACACCTCAAAACTTTCAACCCTGTTTTTTCCTAAACTACTCGACGGAAAGGTCCCAAATTTTGAGAGAATGCCCAGAAAATGTGAAGAAATAATCTAACCTTCGGGTTTCTCGAAACTCAAAACCGTTAACCGAAATTAATTAACAAAATTCTCTCTTAATCTCAGAACACAACAGAACCAAGGTAACACACAGACTTCCATCCACAGAGCCCAAAATAAAAATAAAACTAAGCCAGAAAGCGAAGTAGAGAATAAAACTGTGGCTGGGAACTCTACTAATGTATACTATATATACTCACAAGTGAACACCACATATACATATACATATTAGGGTGTGTCATTTTTGGGCAATTTTTTTTTTTCGACTCAGAAACAGGTTGTATACTTTCAGGAAGGTAAAATAAGAAGCCTGTAAAAATTTTAGCTCTTAATATTAATATTTAGATGCGCCTCATCGCGAATTTCTATTTCCCATTTAAATAACATGGGAAAAAAATTTTTTCATGTTTGGAATTTTATACGTTGGCAATGGCATATTGTTCGATGGAACGCATAACATATTTTATAGAGAATCGCACGCTCTACAAAAAAGATGTCTTGCATTTTTTCGATAGACATAGCCATTCTGATAATATTTGAGTTCAAAGTTCAAAATATACGAAAATTCATCTTTTTGTTAATATTATAGCGAAACTATTGACTCTATTGAGAATCTTCAATCAAGTTTTATGTAAATTATTAAATTTACCATGAAAATTGTCTCATCCATGATTAATTAATATTTATTGGTGAATTGTTCAATGCTGTAGAGACCTGTCTTCTGTCACGAAACTGGTTCTAATGGGCTGATACTTATCATAAATAGTTACAAAAAAAATCGACAAAATACTCACGAAAAATATCTTTCGTTATTTCCATTAATAGTAAAAAAAAAATGTTTATGTTTATGTTAAAAATTAACAAAAAGATGAATTTTCGTATATTTTGAACTTTGAACTCAAATATCATCAGAATGACTATGTCTATCGAAAAAATGCAAGACATCTTTTTTGTAGAGCGTGCGATTCTCTATAAAATATGTGTTGCGTTCCATCGAACAATATGCCATTGCCAACGTATAAAATTCCAAACATGAAAAAAAATTTTTCCCATGTTATTTAAATGGGAAATAGAAATTCGCGATGAGGCGCATCTAAATATTAATATTAAGAGCTCAAATTTTTACAGGCTTCTTATTTTACCTTCCTGAAAGTATACAACCTGTTTCTGAGTCGAAAAAAAAAAATTGCCCAAAAATGACACACCCTAATACATATACATATACATATCCATATATGTAGAAGAGTCCACTTCACCATACAGTGTACACTTGTCTAATTATAGCAAATTGTCCGAAACACCGGTGCGGGAGACCCAGTCGTGTATATTATATGCTCCTTACCATATATATATATATATATATATACATCGCAGGGGCTGCGAGTAAAACGAACAAACGAACGCCTACTGTGTTGTGTAGAGTCGTGGGCGCGACGATAGACGAGCGAGTCGTCCGCTCCCTTGGCTTTTTCGATGTAGCTCAGATGTGAAAAATCTATTCGAACGAGAAAGTCACGAGATCCAACAGCGAGCCTCTAGGCTTAAATATATCTTGTTTTTTATCACACCCGTTACGATCACACTCCGCTTCAAGATACGCTCTTCAACCAAGATGTTGGATAATATTACCCGGTCCCTCCTGAAGAGTCGCACCAGATCATCACCACCTCCCCTACTTTGAAATAGCCTCTTACGTGGTGTTCCATTTAATCAACCAATTATTTACGCGAGTATTTATAAAACTCTGTGGCTTAATTTCTGGCATATACATGTCATCATTTTTAGTAAAAACATATTTTTAACAATTTTACAAACGTAGAGAAAACATATTTCTCAATTTTCAGCATCAAATTTTCTCGTCACTATTTTCATTAGCCGGAAATTAAATTCACTGCTATCCAAATTTCAATAACAATTTTTTCCACAACTAAGCGAATTTAAAAAAACGTAGTCAATCAATTTTTTTTTCGAAACTTAATCGCATAATTTTTTTATTTCTTATCACCAGTCCAATCGTTAAAGTATTATCATCCAATATTTATATTGCAATTCTAAAAAAAAATAATTCTCAAATAATTTCAGCTCGAGTAAAATAGTGATTATGAATGTAGGTCATTATTAACCTTGATTTAGGCGAGTAGGTTTGTCAAGTCACGAGAAATTCTTAGCTTAGATTAAGTCCAAAAGCGAAATGAAAAAAAAAAAAAAGGTTTACGTCCAAAGGTGATGATAACCAGTTTAACGAGTGTGTTATGTCGATTGGACGTTATCGCTCCTGTCCGTCGGCAAATGTCTCAATATCGCGGAACCACGACGAGTCGAAACGACCGCGTGTCCGCCGGTCGAGAGCGGGGGTGCGACGACCTCGACGACAACGTCGTGACGCGAATATCAAAGCTCCGGCTGCACGCAGTGTGGTATATATAAGGCCATAGCCAAAGGCTACAAGGGCACGAGAGGTCTGCTCTTTTAGATTAATACTCCGCGCCTACGCCAGGCTCACTCATTTCCGGCAAAAGCTTTGATACTGTAATACTCCTCTCGTACGAGTAATCTCAACGCTTCCAGTGCGTTGACTGTGGACCACGCGTGAAGATTGCAAAAAAAAAAAAAACAAAAATTCTTCAATTTTTTAAACAACGAAAAAATTCACTGTGGACCACACGTGAAAATTGCAAAAAAAAAATAAATTCTTCAATTTTTTAAACATCAAAAAAATTCATCAATATTCCATTCAGCGAATTTTAATAAAAGATACATTAAAAAATTATAGTGCATCTCTGAAACAAAAAAATCGTGAAAATTCAATATTCCGTTGTGAATTAATTAGAATGATTTAAAGAAAACCTTGAAGTTAATGAAAAAAGATTAGATGATGAATAAGGTTACATAATTAATCAAATATAAAAAATAGTATTCACGACATTAATTCACAATAATGTTACGAAAAATTAGATGTGACTTGTGAAAAATTTACAGGAAAAACTCAACGGCAACAATACCGGAAGTCCCAAGGCAAATCCTCAGGAATCACGTTTTTTTCTTTAAATAAAAAAAAACTATTGTTGTATTTCCTCGGCACTTAATGACGAGAAAAATAAAAATAAAAAAATAAAACTGTCATGTCGCGGTACAATGACTACCAAAGTTAAACAATTCCGGACGTTTGGGTGATTTGCCACAAACTTGTCGCGCACAGATTTACAGCTTTGACATTTGCGCTTTGTCGTTATTGCCGCGCGGAAGGTCGACGATCTTGCGAATTTTCTTCAACGCTGTAGACACCGATAGATATAGATATAGAGCGCGTTAAAACCGCGTGGCAATGTCTTTTGAGAAAGATCACATTAACACGAGGGAGGACGAGACAGAGGCTTTTCTAAAACGAAACTCGGATGCTTGGCTTCCGTCCAAAATTCAATTCTGTCTCTCTGCCTTGTGGAAGTGTGAGAAGGAAGAAAAAATGGGGGAGAGAGAGAGAGAGAGACTCTCGGCCTGTTGAATATATACGAGTGCGAAGTGCGATGACTGGTGACTTTGTGTGTCGCGTGATTTTTAATGCTTTGCGCATCTCGAATTTTAGTGACTCACGAAAAAAAAAAAAATCGAAAGATTGAGCGGCGAAGCTAAATAGTAAAATGAGCCATATTTATTTTATATGCTTTGTGGAAGTGGTACAAGCGACCACATGACGTTCCATCTTCCACCATATATATATATATGTATGTATATAGGTATATACGTGTGTATATATCCATATTCATATTTAAGTTCGTAAATCAACGACATTCTACTCGAGCTTAAAGACTGAGATAAGATTGAGATGATTTGCGCATCTTGAAATTTAGTGACTCCTTAAAAAAAAAAAAAAACGTTAGTAAGATTGAGAGACGGGCTAAATAATAAAATCAGCCATATTGTCCGCGATTTTTATTTTATATATATATATATATCTATGAATATGAATGTGTACATCCATATTCATATTTTAGTTCGTAAATCAACGGCATTTTACTGGAGCTTGAAGACCGAGATAAGATTGACATGATTTGTGCATCTCCAAATTTAGTGACTGACTAAAAAAAAAAAAATTAGAAAGATTGAGAGACGAGGCTAAATAATAAAATCAGCCATATTGTCCTCAATTTTTATTTTATATATTTTGTGGAAGTGATACAAGCGACTACATGACATTCCATTTATTATTATATATATATATATATTTATATAATAATAATATATATATATATATATAGGAGTGTGTATATCTATATTCATATTTTAGTTCGTAAATCAACGACATTCTACTCGAGTTTGAGGACTGAGATAAGATTGAGAATAGCGTGACGAGAACGTGCGGTTGTTGTTGTGCGTTGTTGCGGAGTGAAAATCTCTTGTACATCTTCGCTCAATCTGAAGAGACGATAAATCTTACAAAGATTTCGATCCGAGATTGAGGCTTCGATTTGAAGCAAACATGTCGGAAAAATTGTGATCGATGGACGTGAAGAATTCAATAGGGACACATTTTTGACCGCAAATTATTTTTATCTTCACTTCGTTGCTATTTATCTAACTTTGAATTATTATTTTACTCAATTGTGTGTAATGTACACAGGGAATAAAAAAAATAGTAAGAAATTTAAATTCACAAAAAAAATCTGAGACATTAAAAACTTTTATTGAATTTTCAACGTAAAAATTATTACAATACTCCCAAAAAAAAATACAAATTTCATAATAATTATGAAGTGCTAACCCAATGTACAATAAAATTTCGATCAAGAATTCTCATTATCGTTATCATTCTCGTTGGAACATGCGTTATCGCACATTCCTCATTTTTAATTAACTGATATGAAGGCATTTTAATTATTGAATTTGAATATTCCATCACTACCATAATAATAACCAATACCAACGTATGATTATTGATATTATTGAATAAATAATTGAAGAATGCTGCTATGTTGAAAAAGTAAAAGTCGGAACTTATTATTGGCATTATTATTATCCCCGTCTCTGTTGGAGACCCACGCAATGTTTAACGATCGCGACGACCGGAATATATATAATACAGCTTTCGAGACGACACGCAGACACATTCCAGTCTCGTGGAGCTCATTTTTCCGGCAGTCTCCCGGACCGAGAAAGCGACGTTGCACTGTTCCACCTCCAGAAACCACAAAATGGTCGAAAAAAAAAAAATCGTTTCTACTTCGGCTCGTTCGAAAAATTTCTCCATATTGCGCAACGTTGATGAGAATGTTGATCTCGGAATCCTGACGACATCTTTACCTGACAGTATTAGAAAATTAAAAGTAAATCTAATGCTGCCCGGTAAGATGTGAACAGATACTCCGTCTGATGACTTTTATTTCTTAAACGATGCCATAAGATGCGTCGTCGGTTCGGTGACCTTCACACGTTCGCACGCCGAGTCTTCTTCTCTCTTGCGTTCCAACGGATCCAAGGCCACGGCGGAATATCAGCGACGATAACTCAAGTGCATTGTAGAATCCGTCGCCCTCTTCCCGGCCATCGTTTCGCCTCCACTTTTATTAATCGGCATAGTCGGTCTTCAGCAATCTCGGTCCACCGATCGTCCAGCTAAAAGCTTTGATAAATAAACTGGAGCTGTCGCAACAGTTGACAAGAATTGTGTTTTATTTTTCGTTTTCTCGTTGGATTTATTCGATCGAATAAAACCCCATTTCCGGTTGCGAGATAAGCATAAATATCGGTATGAAAAAATTAACTACCGATTCAGCGTATAAAAATATTAAAATTCTCATAATAATCAGAATAAATTTTTTTACGAATCCCAAAATTTCTCGTTATTGTCACAACATTTTTTCCATCATTTTCTAAAATCCTAATTAAACATTTAAAAAATCCTTTCTCCAAGGTAAAAAGAAATCGATTTAAATCATTACCCCCCAAAATCGACAAACTTTCTCTACATTCTTCAGGACTGTGAGAAAATAAAAAATAGTTACCGGTGATAAAAAAAAAATGCTCAGATATTTTGAGGACGCAATGAAAATCCGGTAAAATGACCGATCTCATCTCCGTAAACGCGACTGATATTTTAATGTACATGTGTGTGTGTGCGTTTCGAGCGAGTCATCGTGGCAAAAGAGGAGGAAAGCCTCTCGTGGAGGAGAGGAAAGAAAGAAAACGACAAATGCGATACTGGATGCGAGGAGAAGGCGGCAGGCGAGTTTTATGTAATCACCGAGCGACTCCGTCGAGCTCGGTATTAATACTGGCAATAAATAAACGCCGTCGAGGAGAGAGGAAGAGAGGGGAGGGGGGGGGGCTCGATCCGTAGGCATCTTTCTCGAAGCTTGTGCTTCTCCCCCTCCCCCCTGGGCCCCCTTTCCTCCCCCCGCCGCGTATTTCCATTTTTTTTTTATTCACCCGCCATCTTTCGATTTTTTCCTCCTCTCTCTCGGACTTTCCTCTCGTCCGAACACTCTTAAATATTCAAACGCCCGAATAATGCCCGCATTTACATGCAGGTGTCGTCATGGAAGCGAGCAGCCGAGGCCAAAGCCTCTCTTTTCAGCCCCGATGGCTTTCTTCCTTGCTCACGTGCTTCCCCTCTCTCCCTTTCTCCTCTCTCTCGATCTCTGTCTCTTTCTCTCATTCTCCCTTTTTTTCTATACTTATATTTCTGAAATTCTCGACTTTCCTGCGAAGAGTCACCGAGAGGAGCGAAAGTTTCTGGGCGGACCACGGCAATAATAGCGATGGCTCAGCGTGCCACCTTTAGGTATATATAGATATATCATACGTGTAATATATACTCGCTGCCTGGCGCCAGACGCACTTCATATCGACGATTATCCGTATCTCTTAACTCGGCTTCAAATTCGATTTGAATTTGCGGATAAGATTTTTTGATTTAAATTTAGTCACAATTTTTTTTTTTTTTAAATTGAAAATGATTATTAAGAAGTTGAATACATAATTTTTTTTAAATTCCATTCTACATGTTGCTAATAATGTAAGTAGCTAGAAAAATTAATAATTGAATATCTGGAATGTACTTCATAATTTTATGTAATTTTATGGGTTGAGATGTCTTCAGAAAATTCGCGAGTAAAACAAAAATTATCATTTAAATTTAGTCGCCTACGTACAATTAAAAGAATCTATAATTGGAAAAAATTCCATTCAACGTAGCAAATAATGTAATATTCAGAAGCATATAAATAATTGAATATCTGGAATATACTGCATCTTTTTATCTATACCCGGTTGAGATATCTGCAGAAAATTGGTGGGGATGCTATGCCATTCCCCTGAGGAAAAAAAAAAAAAAGAAAAAAAATAACGAACGACAACGACGACGAGCTCGGTCGCTTCGCCGGTCTCGCGCTCGTTATCGCCCGACCAGTTGTATCAACGTCTCTCTCCGCCTTTATGCAAATGGCCCCGGAGTCTAATATCCATAATGAGCATTAATCCGTTTTCAGAAGATGGCCGCGCCTCTGGTGACCCTCTCTCTCTCTCTCTCTCTCTCATTTTTTATCGCTCTCTTTCTTCTTTCTTCCTCTCTCTCTCTCTCTTTCTCTCTCCCCGTATATCCACACAGCAGCAGGCCAGGAATAGCCTCGCAGCACCGGCTCGCTGGCACGTCTGCGATATATCGGTCGTTTCAAAAACACTCGATGCGCTTCCAGCGAGCAGGAGGACGCAGCTGTGCACGTGTTGGGTGCTTGAGTGAAACGAAAATTGGGTCTCCTCTTTCTCTTGGAGGGAGAGGTGAACTTTTGCCGTAACTCCTCGAGGCTGAGAAACCGAAATCCTCGAAATTCGGCTAGGCATTTCCGGTTTCTCGTTTTATAGTCGGGCGAAATTTTTTTTTATGTGCGGAAGAAAGTCCGTATGAAAGTTTTTTTTTTTTTAGATCGAGAGAGAAGGTTCGAGGTGAAGTTCAGGAGGTATTAAAATAATTGGGAAGTTTTAATTAATCAGTGGAATTAATTAACGAATGCTGACATTCTGAGATTTTGTGTTGATTAAAATTGATTTTTATGGGTTACTGAAAATTTTACATGCTCATGGAATAATCAAAAAGGTGTCGAGTTCTATGTGAGGTCTTACTATTCCATGTAACCCATAGAATATTTATGGGAAATGTGTGAGGTGGACTTTTCTCGACTGCTGATAAGGCAAACAAATTATGTAACCTCCACAGGTGACTTTATCTTCGTGAAAATAATCAGGGAAAAAAAATTCCGTCTGCAAGAATTGGTCGAGAATTATAATCGTGTATGTATTGTGATCGATTATGATGATTGTGAGAATCCGTGTTCGATAATAACCGAATATAGATATTATTATTCTTTTTTTTTTTCAAATTTAGTTCCATACATTGATAATAAAAAAATGTCACTAAAATACCATTAAAAACTACAAAAAATTTATTTAATTATTAAAAAAAAATCGACTGTAAAAAGCCTAAATAAAATTAACCAATACTTAAATCCCATAGAAACCCTAGAATCACAATTATTTACTGGCATAAAAGAAACGAAATAATTCCCATAATAACAAAAACAAAAAAAAAAATTAAATCAACTACATTTTTGTTCTGAAATAATTTTACCTCCCACTGAAATTCATAAATTTCTTCCCCATGTAAAAAAAATACATAAAAAATCACGCAAAAAAAAAAATTCCCGTTAGGCGGCAATAAAGCTAAATAGATTAGCGTGGAAGCCTCGCCCATAGAATTACTCCAACCATCCCGGTATCGTCTTTACCCCCATTTTCACACGCCTGACGTTTTTTTTTTTTTTTTCTCCGGCATTTCATTACCCAGCAATTACAATAAGGGATACAGTATACGTTTAAGTATTGTTAACAGTACACCAACAACATCAGCTTATATCGCAGCGTTCTTCTCGTTAGAAACAGTAGGCGTACCTCGTTGACCGCTGGGCGGGACCGGTCATTATTTATCGCTAGACTAAAGCAGCTCTTCCCCCCTCGTGAGCTCCCCTCAACGAGCCCCCTTCGCCCCCTGCCCCCTCCCCCTCGCTATATTATATCTCTGGTGAAACGTTAAACGTGCCCTCGAACGCAGCAGTTGCAAGTGTTCAGCCTGTAGCTTAAACCAGCTTCAATATTTCCAACAATCGATCCTTAAACCAAATTTTTGCTTAATCCACTACTAACCAACTAAATCCATATCCTCGTGTCTCCCCTGCCCTAAAAAATGACCCATCGATAAATTTTTAAAGAAAGTATCTTAACTCATAAAAGGTTAAATAACCAACATCTTCATATTTATAAATTATTTCCAACCATCAAACCTTAAACCATATTTCTGCTTAATCCACTAACCAAGTAAATCCTTATGATCAACCCCCTTAAAAATCACTCTTCCCATTGATTAAAAAAAAAATGATGACACAAAAAAAAGGTCAACTAACCAAGACCTTCATATTTATAAGATCCGACCTTCGAACCTTAAATCATATTTCCGCTTAATTCATTAACCAACTAAATCCCCATCCTCGACCCCCTAAAAAAAATCCTTCTTCCACATTGACAAAAAAAATGAATAAAGAACCCAAAAAAAAATTGGATTTCAATTGACAAAACGGAAAAAGGTTAATCAACCGAGACCTTCGTATCTGTATAAGATGGGTGTGCCCAAGTGGCCGAAAAATGTTCGCAGCCGCTCGGCCATGTGGTGTTCTGGCCCCGCTTGAAAAAAAAAAAAAAAAAAAAAATACGCTCGTATTTCACAGAGTCTCCGACTCACTAAAAACGTCTGAAAAAACCCTGTTCTCCAGGTTATTTATTGTGGGCTCTTGTATATTCTCACGAAATACCGGATATAACAATGTAATTATAATCCACAATGTGGAAAATGCGAGTCGAGGAGAAACCGGAAGTCGCCACGAAGCCCGACTACCGCCGGCAAATCGAGTTACGAGTAAACGCGCAAGTTCGCGCGGAGAAACGTGAATTTGTTGTTGAGGTTAATGGAGATTCAGCTCAATGCGATTTTGTGATAACAATTGCGGCGTTAAGGGTGCGGGGAATTTGAAACGAAGCTCGTGCAAAGCTCACCTTGATCGAGACCGGGATCTTCCAGACAAGTGAGAAGGCTCTCGGCGCTGGCGTGGTGGAGGCTCTCGACGTCCGGTCTGTGGGGCTTCGTCGATCGAATCGAGAACGTCGTTACCAGCCACGAGTAGCCGTAGCTGTAGCGGCACACACAGAACGAACGAGAGCCGCGCCAGTAGCGGCACCGCTGGCTCACGTTCCCCCACAACGGCTCTCCACGTAGTGGATCCCGAGGATAGTCGTCCGGGACGCGCGTCGCCCAACAGCGCGTGCGCACAGCCCATAGATCATTGCGCATAGATCGTCGGCACTTTTTTTTTTTTTTTTTCGTTCATTTACTTATTCATCGGCAAATGTATATTCTCATGTATGCGACCATGGATCTTATTTTCAATTGATTTTTAATTGAATTTAAAGTTTCCTGATTAATTACGGCTTTGATTAAATTATATTTAAGGATTTTTTTTATTTAGGGTTATTGAAACTTACTATTATTTTCGAAGGTAATTTTGATATTTGAGTTTGTGTTATCAGCGAGTGTGAGTTTAGCTTTTTAAATGTGATTTTAGTATTTTTTTTTTAATTTAAGGTCGGGGGAGTTTGAGGATTATTTAAGTTCGAACGATAAAAATGACGGTGATAAGATTACGGGAGCCACGATCTCACTGTGCAGCACACGAGAATCGCGTCGCACGACGAGGACTGTTGTTCAAGCGTGTTTCAGCGAGAATACGATTTTTAGTGAGTGAAAACGGCTTTTCTTTAAGGCATGGATTTACATACACCGCACACTGGACAACGATACGTCGTCTCTCGCCGGTCGAAGTACGTACGGATTACCAGCGCGAATACGAGTCGCCAAATAAACCACTACCGACCTCTGCCTCCGAGCGCGGTGCCCGTCGTCGTCGAAAAAACCCCCGAAATTCACGCCGCGCGCTCTCGTCCGCCCGACGGAAAATACCAACCCGTATATTCTCGCAACCCGTGCAACTATCCTCGCCACCGGAAGTGCAAGAAGCAAGCCGACCTTACGCCCGAGCGAGAGAATAGAAGCGAGATAAAGGCGAGCGAAGCTCCCCCTCGACAACGCGAAGAGGGACCCGAAGAGCAAAATCGAGACCGTCGGTCAACCACTGAATCCCAATCCCGCGTAACTACAAATTCCCAAGTGAATTACAAAAAAAAAACCCTCTAATTCGCGACAAACCAACAAAACTCCCCTAAAAATGCAACTTTCCTCCCGCACTTACAGAATAACCCCGCAAAAAGACAGAATCCCCAAATAAAAAATAAGAAAACCCTCGAATAAAATTCCACCCGAACTCGCCTTCGCAAGTTCGATATTCCGGCCTCTTTTTTTTTTCTCAATCCCGATATTCGTGATTTTTACGTACGGAACTTAGGCGCGAGGTTTTTTTCGGTTTTTGGAGACGCAGAGGATCGAGCGGCGGACGATCGTGTGCGAAGATCCCGCAGTATACTGAGATATACTTTTTCGTCGCACGAATATAACGACGAGGTGGGAAATATATGTTATACATATACATATATCTATATATATACACCTATATATATATATATACATATAGACATGTGTATATCGAAGCACGCGATCAACGAGCAGAACACAACCTCTCGGTCAAAGCGAACGACGCAAACTGAGCTGCGCCCCGGAGGCTGGCAAGGACTCGACGACTAGACAGTGTGCGCGCGCGCGCACACGATCGCGCCCGAGACCCCGAGCCGATGTATACTCGTCGCGTCGAGCGCCTCAAGAGTGGGGGAAAGCGCCGCCGCCAATGCTACTTCGCTGCTGTTGCTGCCGCGTGCGTTTCGTGCGCCGACGTTGCTTCCCGCAGTGCATATATATATATATATGTGTGTGTGTGTGTGTATGTGTGTGTGTGGGGGTCTCGATAGCGCGCGCATATATCTGCTCACGCGTGTGTGTCGCGCGGAACTGAAGAGTCGGGGGGAGAGAAGCTGAGCGGCGAATGGAAGGGGCAACATGGAAATTCGGTGGAGCGCGGTGGGGGAAATGAATAACGATTGGCGGTGGAGGGGGAAGGAGGGGTGGACGCGCAGGGTGAAGGATAAGGTCCTACGAAGCACCCCCGCGATTTAGTGCTGCTGATATGTTAGCGATGAGGGGGGAGAGGACGGGGGGGGTGTTTGATTGAGAGAGAATTATTGTGTTTCGGGTAATGAGGTTTTGTTTTTTTTTTTTTTTAATAATGAGTGATTAATTAGATCGGGTAGTTTGGGGGCGGGAAAAATTGGGTTTAGAGGGATTAACGAGATTTTTAAGCTGTTACTAGATGCAGATTTAATTATGGGGTAGATTGAATAAGGATTGAATTGAATAAGGAAATTGCTGCGGGTTTTTGGTGATTAGTGAAAAATCTGGTGCGATTTTAGAGGAGGAATCTGAGGGAATTGGGAAATCGGCGAAGAAATCGAGCAATTAAAATATTGTCGAGCTATCGGAGAGCCGAAGAGCTGCTGTTTGCGCAACGAATGCACTCCACGAACACAGACGCAAGCGCTGCGTGCTACAATCTTGCGGTTATCACAGGCGACCTCGTGATCTCGTGTTTTCTCGGTGTACCAAAAAATCGTTCGCCGCCTCGTCTTCTCTCGCGCTCCGGGCGCTACATCAGCGTATTTTGTATTCGCGCCGAATCGCTTCGCGCTAAATTTATAAACGCGCATTTTATCATCCACTTTATAATCTTTCGTTTGTTTTTTCATCTTTCTCATTTTATTTAACGAAGCTCAAGAGATTACGATGAAATTAACTGCAAACTTTCGAGCGAATCGCAAGGAGAAATTAAAGATATAATGAACTTTTAAAAAATATGCGATGAGGAAACACTAACACGAAATTTTTATTTTTAATCCTTCATTTCATATCACGATTCTCGATATGTTGACCTGAAAAAAAAACGTGTCGCTGATTATAAAATAATATCGAGTTGGCAAAAACACATGTCGTAATTATAACTTTTTAACTAAAGTACCCAAAAAATTCGTAACATCAATTTTTCCTTTGCCTCGCGATTTTTTTCTTTTAGGAATTATCAGTTCCTTGTTAATTTTAATTTATTGACATCAGAATGCAATAAATGTGATAAAACACAAATCGGCGTAAAAAATATGAAAAACAATTGGCAAAATAATAAGTGTAATTATTTAAGCCATAAAATTGACTGCGCTGAGAGCGCGTATGCATCTTGCAATGCATGAAGAATATTAAACACGGCAAAGGCTGGACATCGGCATATATTGACTCTGGATGCGTTCCCATTTTACCCTCGGAATATTAATCGCTCGGTGCATTGCAATTAGCGCGTACGTGTTGTTCGCTGGAACACGCCTCGTTTGCGTTCTCCTCTTCGTCGTTGTCGTCGTCGTCGTCGTCGTCGACGGACTTGGACTCGGGAGACAAAATTAAACGGGTCGACGAAGCGTGGAAGGTGCACAGCAGCATCGTCGCGTCCTTTCGTCGTGAAAGAGCGTCGAAGCGTCGCCATGCTTCTTCCAGCGATTCGACTATATATCAGGCGCACCTGTTTCACTATATTTATACGAAAAACCGCACGTTTTACGTATAAATTACGGTGTGAGCTCATCGAGACGGAATTGCAATATTTATTTCTCCAGATCCTCAAAACCATTGACCATTGTAGAGTTAACCACGATTTTCACAAATTTATTGCCTAAAATATTATGTAATATTAATTAGGTTAATTAAAACAATTGTCTACAGATTTTAGAAAAAAATATTAAATAAATTGAACAAGTTGCAATGGTCGAAAATATTAATCAAATGGGAAGAACATGAAAATGGACAAATTTTGTGGATTTTTGTTGTTGTCTAATGACAAAAGTTATTTGAACATTAATTATTATTTTTATTGTTATCTTAACACATAATAAATTTCGGGTAATACTGAATGATAAATTGATAGATAATTAATTGATTTGAGATGCTTTCGGGCATTCGATTATATTTATTTAGAATTTTTATTCGGAATAATTACTCATTATAATATCCAGTACACTACATGGCACGAAATTTATAGCAAAGGTAAAAGAAAAAAATCATGAATATTCTGTAGTGATGGGGTAACTGTGGAATAATGAAAACAGGGGCAGGAATTGGAAAGTGGGCTCAAGCAGCCTCAAAATAATGTGTATACCCTCGAAATGGCTTAGCGGTATTGTAATGCAGAGACTATAATCGTCCAGGCTTCCTGCATAACTCTATGCGGCCCAACGAACACAACTCGAAGGAAAGCGAGTGGCAATTTGAATTTCGATGGGTTCAAGGGCCGTCCGATTGTTGACGGTGACGAGGCATACACACAGTCCCCACTCATTTGCTTATGTATGAGTATTCCTTTCGTTTTTCCTCGTGTGCATGCGCTTCTAGTCTTTTTTCACATTTTTCCTCTTTCTAAACCAGAAATTTCACATTCACGCCAAACGCATCAAAAAATATTAATTTAATTCCATAAAAATTCCAGCATTACTAAAATAATAATAATAATAATAATAATAATAATAATAATAATAATAATAATAATAATAACAACAACAACAACAACAACAACAACAACAACAACAACAACAACAACAACAACAACAACAACAACAGTTACCCTCAAAACATTGTTTTGTAAAAACAAAAAAATCAATCAACCAGAAAAATAATATTTCCTGTACATTACATCATCATTCCATTATTTGGATCACCTTACATAATTTTACATTTTTTTAAATATCCTCGCCAAAATTATGATTTTTTTTTAAACGATGCAATTTTAATTAAATGAAATGTAAGAGAGTTTAATGTATTTAATGTAGTATTTATGTAAATATATGATGCGTTTAATGTTAAACACAATTTCAGCGAATGATAGATGGTAGTCGAAGTTGCGAGCGCAGCGAGAGAATCGAGAGGCATATTTTGGTGGCCACGTCACCGGGCCTCCCATCGGACACCGCAACTACAACCCAGAGATTATTCGCCGAGTGTATCAGTGCGCGCTGCGCTGAAAATACCAGGCGAGACCGCCAAAATAGACGCTCGGTATCGTCCAACATACCAAATACACGAGGGCTCCGCGCACTGTAATAGAAACTCGCCAATAAACGAGCCCTCGATGAAGCGCCAGTGCGAGACACGGGCAGACACGCGGCATTGACCGTGCTTTTTGCGGAACCGGATGAAAATTAACGCACCATTCCAAAACACGAGTCGCCGCTTGCGTTCCAACGCCTGACAATTGGTTTTTTTTTCTTCCAATTTGTCAAATGATTATGCACATGAAGCAAAGTTACCTAGTTCACCTCAAGATTTTTCGAAAAAAAAAAAAAAAAAAAAAAACATTGTGCTTAAAATTCACCTAATTTATTTTCGCCAGTGCAAAAAAAATAGTATATTTATTTTCTTTGATTCATCAATTTTTGTCGATTTCCAATAAATTCAATACGAAATATCCGCAGACTTGAATATATTAATACATCACGAAAATAACAAGAATCACGTAATTTATTTTTGCCATTTCAATGCAAACAACTTGTTAATAAATTCCAATCAATTCAATACCAAATATTCCTAAACGTTTTTAACAATCATGTTTTCAAAGATTCATCTCACACACTCACAGATTCTTCTCCCCCCCCCCCCCCCCCTCCCCTCCTTAACGATAACCTATAAGATATATCGTGCCTCGGTTACTTCGTGTGCGCTTGACTCAGTTGCCCCGAGCCGTGCAGGTTAAAAGTGTATATACGTAAGAATATATAAATGTATCGTTGTTATCACCCTCTCGTAACAGGCGGAGCGATCGTGTTGCTAACCGAGTTGCTCTCTCGGGTTATCTCGGCGCCCTTCGCTCGGTTTCTGTGTTGCAACAGTGCGTTCCGAAACACGAGCGAATCGGAAGACATTTTATATAATACGCGCATGTAGCGTTCACGGGCCGAGTGGAGGAAGAAATAAAAACCTCGCTGCAACCCCTCCCCTCCTCTTCAGGGTATGTAATATCCTCGGCAAACATGGGAGCGGCTTATACACGGTTGCTGATGGCTCCTTCCGATTGCACGAACAAGGGCGGGTCGCTGAAGAATATTAAAAAAATCGAGTGAACGATGTACAGGCACAAAAGTACAGAAATTTAAGTAACCGCGTGAAAAATAGCCTATTTTTCACCCGACTTTGCTAACATAACCTCACTTTCCGCGCGTAACGCACTCTACACAGTCGAGCTTTATTTATTCCCCAGGGAGAAAAGTGGTTCATTACTCCCTAGGGCGAAAAACGGCTCATTACTGCCCGCCGGGCGTAATGAGATTACGCATGTCCGGGAAAACAAGAAATTTCTCCCTCGTCAATAATCACGAACTTTTCTCCCGTGTGACGTAATAGACTACTTTACTCCCTCATATGAAAAGTTTCGTTTTTCGTAACGATTTTTATTTTGCATGTACTTCTGTATGTGTTTTATATATATTTGTTTTTTTTTTTTTATTTATATTATCGTGGGTGTTTTTATTGAGCGTTTATCGAAAATTCATATTTCTTCGTGCAATGGAAGCAGTGAAATGAAAAAGACATTTCGCTACTTTTGGCACGAATGCGTTCCCTCAAATATATTCTTCGTGTCCTGAAGCATATATCGAATGTCGGTAGCGGTCATTCGAATTCTTCGAATATATAGAGGAAAGGAGCTGTCGATGTTAGTGGGACTATATATCCCGGGGTCACCGCATCCGCTGACGTCACGACTGCCCGATGACCCTACCGAACTCGAGGGTAGCGATTACCATAAGCGATTTACAAGCGAGGAGAATATGTCCTCGGAACGTCGCGCGCATTGCGCTCCACTAAATACGCATTACTTATACCGAACGTTCTTATTACATTATACAAGACGATCAAACTACTTGGTTATTTATCTTTAAACTGCATTACTTAGTCCCATGCACATCGTACGGCGAGATCATTGCTCAATAATTCACAGCACACACACACACATACGATTTTCCGTTTAGATCCAACAGGACTGTGATCGATATATAATATAATATTGTAAATCGCTATTACACAATATTATATCGCTATATACTGTAATGTTTATTAGCGACACCTGTTTCACAACTATTTATCAAATGTCCATTTAAACGATAAACATTGAATGATTTTACACAATGATCAAATATAATAATCATCATCCTGAATAATGGAGAACATTGTACATTTCCAAAAAATGTTTATTCATTTTTTTGCTTTATTTTAATATTATTTTTTAATTATCGATTTGCTATTATCATTGGTCTGTACGTTGCTTGGAATATTTTTTTAATTATTTTACTGCATTTTTAATGTGACAATTATGATGTCTAATTGTTAAATTAATTACACGATATATTGTCGCCAAATAAAATAATCCATGCCTGCGTGCAATTGAATTTCTTTTGGACGAATAAATTAATATATTCAGTTGAAATTTTTCCGCAACGATCGAGAGGTGGAATTAAAGTCATAATCAAGTCATCGTCGTGATTGCAACACCCTACGATAGTGTCTTTATTATGAAGACGACCTAAATACGAGTTATCGTGTTGTATTCGAGAAAGAGGGGAAGTAATGAAGAGAGTTCATCACTACGCTCGCCCTCGCTCCCAGTTTCTGATTGTCATGAATTATTATTAGATATTTGCAATAACGAGTAGAAGTAAAAGTAGTTCAGCGATCGATAACATTTATTTGACAAATCGCTCGTATCGAGAAAAAAAAAGAAAAAGAATCGCATTAAATTATGTGCATAACGATAATTAATGTAAGGACATCGCGGCAAAACCTGTTTCGTCTTTCACCTGCCCCGCCGATCGATCGTTCGCTCGATCGATTTCCTGTAATTAACCATGAATCGAGTGTACCCCAGAGATCGAATTAAATCGGTAAAGTGTCCGGATAAAAATAAATGCTTAACCATCAAACATTTTACTTTTGGAAGTGGTAAACGTTGCAAAATTTTTTGTACTATTTAGCGTCTAATAATTTATGGATTAACGAAAAATTAAAGGAATAGAAAAAAAAAAATTACGAAAATAAAGGAAGCAGAGCAGAGAAAATGTTGAAGTGCTCAAAAATTGAGGAAGCCATATACGAAAGTAAAATGTTGCACATTCGATTTTCAAAAAAAAAAAAAAAAATGTTAGATTTTAAGGAACTAATAAATTGAATTTTTTTTATCTCGACAGTGAACTTGCCAACTCTCGGCAATTGCAGCTTTATCTTTATCGACCTCTCGAGCTTTACTATTTACATAGTCTATCCTTATTGCAAATACATTGAGTGATTATCCAAAAATATTTAAATCATTGAAAAAAAAAAATCATACTTTTTTTTTCAGTCAATGAAAATATCTATTTTTTCTTAGTATTGTTATAACAGAAAAATCTACTCCCAAATTCTGCAAAAACCAACCGAAATAACCTAATGAAATTTTCACAATTTCAACAAAAATAAAAATAAGTTGAGCGCCGCTGTTCCCCGGCAAATGTCAGTCATTATCGCACTTTCTGAATCGTTTTCTGCCGCCAATTCCCTCTTGTGGTCTTTAAATCCGGTCGGTAAAACAGTTTTTAAGGCGTTTCGTAAAAACCTGTAAAAATTTACTGCAAAAATATGAATTTCATTAAGAAAATTTTTTAAACAACTGAAATATTTTGACGAAGACAACGTAATAACAATCCCAATTTCCGAGGATGGCTCTAATAAATAATTCGCAGTTATTTACAATAAAATTGACACTGAGTAATAAAACGGCGTAATTGATGTCATTTGTACACAACTTTAATTCTATATTTCAAAAGAATAACTAAGTTTCGCGAAAAACTACCTCAATTAATAGAAAACTAAAAGCAAAACTCCCGTACACCCTTAATAATTTCGCCGCTAAACTGAAGCTCCTTCTTACCAAACGTCGTTACAGAATCTATCTTAAGACTCTGTTACCGACGAAGTTGCAACGAGTGCGAGAAAAACAACACGATCGGCGATCGCATTGGAGAGAGAACGACAAAAACGTGTGGCAAACCCCGTTAATTAACCTTTCACTTACGCAAAGAAAAACAAAACATCCATAAATTCAGGAAATATCGCATACTATCCTTGCAATAAAAATCCCCGAAAAATCCGAAGCTTTTTGGAGTAAAAAATAAAATCTGTACCGGAAATAAAACGATTTTTGTTACCGACTGAGTAGATTAAGCCCTCCCCTTAAGGGGAAATAAATAATGTACAACGTGACATAAGATTCCGAGAGGAACGGCTGCATTTTTTGCACATAGTCATTCAGAAACTATTCTCACCTAAAAAAAAAAAAAGGAAAATGTTAGCGTCAATCGGGGTGAAGATATATATTGTACGGTTTTACAGTGTCTTCGTACAGGGATAAACGTCCAGTTTCGCAGGACCGTGAATCGAATCACATGCAACAATTAATACGAGCTTACAGATAACATGCAGTACTGTTATATTCGAAAGTGTGCAAAATCACCTTCGGCTATCAACCGATTTTGCGAAGCGAGTGGCTTCGTTGAGTTTTTGAGAGACTTTTGATAAGCCTGCCGATTTTTCGGCTCGATTTGTCGACCGTTCGCGAGACTTCCGTCGTTTTCTTTATCGACATCCGGCCGATTTTTTCGGCCGTTCGATCGACCCGCTTGCTTTCCTTTCGAACTTTGTGGCCTCACGTTTTCCGATATTGCATTTTTACAGGCTCTCGTCGGACAACGAGTTGCAGGCGAGTCGAAATCGACCTCTGAATCCAACGATTGACTCTCGGCTTCCTCCATAAATTGCAGCCTTTTTCTTGTCATGTCAACCTTCTTTGAAATCCTCGGCGGCTTCATCGGCGCGTTTGGCACCACTGGTGAAAGTTTTAAGGTTTCGGGGGTCGTTGTGGGTGCAATTGGTTCCACAGATTCCTCGGGCTTCGATCGGCGCGGAAATCGTGTAATCTGTCATTAAAAAAAAAAAAAAAAATTAGCTGAATAGTATCGCAGAACTACATGAATATATATTTGTGTAAAATAAATAATTTATTATAAATAGACAGTTTCTCATACATCAGAAAAATAATTTTTTTTTGTATATCGACTGATAAGAAAACATCGAAAAATAAATGCTTGTAAAATTTCTAGGGTCGATGATTTATCAATCACTAATCGATTGCATTGATATATTAATTTTTATTACCATAGACAAAAAAAAACGCCCGAAAGTTAAAATTGAATGTTTAATTGAAGAAAGTAACGAAAATAAAACGATTTTTTTTTTTTAATAGTCACAAAGACAGCATAAAATTTAGTACCTTCGATGATCGTTTTTCCGTCCTAAGATCGGAAAATATTTGTTCTAAATTAGTCGCGCGTATTTCGTATTCTCCGGTGATTTTCCGGACGTCCTCGTGCGGATTTTCCGGAACCTCGAAAATTTTGAAGCTCCTCGTAGTTTTTCCAATTTTCGCCATTTTATCGATTCTTCTTGCAGCTCCACGCGTTTCCGGTTCCTGCGCGCTATTTGAATTACGATCGCCTGTACCCTTTCGATCGGGCGAACAAATCGAATTTACGAATTTTCTCTAAGCCTATTTAATTCGCAATTAACAACACCTAACTTCCCTAATGGAATAAAAACCGCGACATGAGAATCCGGGGCTCTCACGATTCCATTTCAGGGCTATAACTATATATAGCAGTGTTTGTTGTCCCAGCGGTCGCAGGAGTCGACGACAATAACAAAGGACGAGCATTTCTATTTATCTCAGCGACCGCAGCGCCGGCAGCGACACAATTTACAGGGTCAACAAAAAAAAAAAAACTGCATAACGATTTCCAAATAACCTTCCCCAAAGTGAAACAATTTTTAATGAAATTAACAAAAAAAAAAAAAAAATCCCAGTATTCCCGCCTTTTTATAATTAAATTGAAACCCCCAAAACCCCACAATTAACCCATTATTATCCCCCACACAAAATATTTCATTAAAAACCCGAAATAACACACGAAAAATTGCACTTCATAAAAAAAATTAATACATTCATCATCACCCCCCCCCCCCCCCCCCCCCCCCGCCCAAAAAAAAAAAGAAAAAAGCAAACCCCAAAGCATTTCGTCCAAATTCGCCCCATAATTTCATCCCCATTGTCCTAAAATCACAAAATCTCTTTACATCCTTATAAAAAATTCAAATTTTTTACATACAAAAAAAGCACGAATCATAATCAATAAAAGACGAATGATCCTGTAATAACGATATTAAAAAAAAAAAAAAACATGATCCACTGCGCAGCGCAGCATCACAATAGTCGCACGGCGCGGTTTACGTGCGTTCAAGCGGAAAATATCTCGCTGTAACGCTTGCTACTTACTTACTTACTTACCAACTCTTACGCTTTACCTGGGATATATATATATATGCGCTCCCTCTTCGTCTTCTCTCTCTCTCTCTCTCGGTGTGTGACACACACGCTCCTTTGATTAAGCGGCGCCGTAAACGAGTGTGACCGAAGTTGGCCGAGGGGGGACTCGGGTTTGGCTGGCGCTGCTAGCCACATGGAAAATGGTGGCGGAGCAGGCAACGGAGTAACCGAAGCAGCTATTCGCCATCGTTGATGGGCGCACAACGAGCGTACTGAGCTGGGCGCGCCGGATATTATCCCATAAACGGTGTTTTTGTGCTTAATGCAATCTGGATTGTCGTCGTGGAGCAAGTGCGAACGACGCGGAGCGACATAGAGGTGAGTTATCACGTTAAACACACTATACGAGCTGCCAAATACCGAAAGAAACGTTCGGCTGTGCGACCATCCGCTTTCCGAGCATATAAACTATCCACTGCGCATGCGTGAACGCGGGAACGATAACTTGTACGTGTGGGGTACGAAACCCTCCGGTCAGTTTCAATAGTAACACCCGCGACAGAAATCGCCGGTTTCGCACATTACAATTTCGTTATTTCGCTTATCCTTATTTCCTCGTCGAGACAGAAACATAAAAGCGATTTTTGAATTTTCCAGGATTTTCAAGGTTTTCAGCTTTTTTTTGCACGTTTTTTCATACGTTTTTATACGTCGCCGGGTTAACGTAGTCGTGTCCTTATTTTCTCGTTGAGACAGAAACACAAAAGCGATTTTGGAATTTCTGAGGGTTTTCAAGGTTTTCAGGTTTTTTTTGCACGTTTTTATACGTTGCCGGGTAAACGTAGTCCTTATTTTTTCGTCCAGACATAAACACAAAAGTGATTTTGGAATTTTTGAGGGTTTTCAAGGTTTTCATTTTTTTTTGTACGTTTTTTCATACGACGTTTTTATACGTTGCCGGGTAAACGTAGTCCGGTCGTTGTGAGGATTTCTTTTTTTTTTAAAGTTTGGATCGATAAAAATCCGAGTATTGATTTTTGAAAAATTAATAATGAACCTGTTGAAGTATTTTTTTAAATTGCGTAAGCTACGATTAATAAAAAATCCCACTATTCACCTCACACTATTTTAGTGCGTTGTTTTCACAAATTTGCAGAATTATAATACTTGGCATGTTCGTAATGAGGTGTAAATGCAAGATTTTTTAAAAAAAGAGTATCGTTTGCAGAATTTTTATTCTTATGACCTTTTTTTTTTCTTAAATAACTCAGTCACTGTAATAAAATTTCTTTCACAAAACTGTGTAAAGACCTCAGTATTAATTTATCGATATTCTACTAGGACAAGAAGAAGATGTCGTCGACACAGGTGGATCGTCCTACGAAGATAGGCCAGGTGAATAAGAAAGAGAATGAAAAAACTCGAAAGCTCTTCAACCCCTCGCACAAGAAGCACAAGCACGACGAGGGCGGTCGTCACTTCAAGTTCGGCCGAAAGCGTCTGCAAAGTTTTACGGGAAATGGAAAATTTTTTCCGCCTTACAAGCGCCGAAAGAAAGAGGGTGCAATAATACCTCCGACAAAGTTTCTCCTCGGGGGAAACATATGCGACCCATTAAATTTGAACAGTATGCAGGACGAGGAGATAAACAGAGCGATGAACGCAGTTACACCAAAATCGAGTCCTCTGCCAACGCCGAAGCACAGAAAAGAGGCAATAGAGGTGATAATTCCACCGAACATCTGCGATCCTTTGAACCTGAACAACTGCAACGACAACGACAATGACGAGTACGAAAAGCAGCTTATTTCACCCACAAAAAAGGGCGCGAAAAGGAGAAACAGAAAGAGAAAGAGAGCGTCTTCGGGTTCCGGTAGAGACGACGCAAACGATTCGGCGGAAATAAAGCCAATGGAGGAAGCGGCTTTGCCAGAACCGACGGAATCTCTTCCGGTAGAAATTCCGCCTTCCGAAGAGCCTGTAATTTCCGAACCAGCGAGTCCTCCTCCCGTTATCAATCCGCCTGCAAAACAAGAGCCAAAATTGGAAAGTCCGCAAAAAGACAAGACTAAATTGCGTCTCAAAGGCTTGGAAGACTCGAAGGACAAGCGTTTGCGAAAACTCGACGTCAAGGACAAAATCGTGAGTCCGGTTATTCCTCAGCCCGGCGCTTGGAAGCCCAGATTACCGCACAGACCGAGTCAGGATAAAAAGAAAAAACAGCAGCAACAGCAGCAGCAACAACAGCCGCAAATGCCAAATTTCAGAATGAAAGACGCACGATATCAGTACGGAAATTACAACAGGTATTACGGCTATCGAAATCCTCATCACGACGTCGACACGAGGCTCACAGTTTTCGCTCAGAGGAAGGAACTGTTCGCCGGCAAAGATGTTCTTGACATCGGAAGCAATATCGGACACGTTACGCTCTCCGTTGCCCGAGATTTGGCGGCTCGAAGCGTCACCGGCATCGATATCGACAGAAAACTCATCGGCATTGCCAGAAAAAACATCAAACATTATGTCAACTGCGTCAGTTCACCGGCGAGCAACGATGACGCCACCGGAGCGCGCAGAGATTGCGACGCCAGCTTTTTTCCGCTTTCCATGCCCATTAATTACGGGCCCATTGACGTACCGGGATTTTCCAAGAACAAGGATCATAAAGGATTTCCTTACAACGTTACGTTCGTTCAGGTAAAGATTTATTCCCGCCGTTGTTAATTTACAGTTTATTTGTTGAATTTTTTAGAGAGAGAGAGAAAAAAATGATTAAACCGTTTGTTTTTCTTCTAATTTCTCCAGGGTAACTACGTATTGGAGGACGACGCTTTACTCATGTCGGAGCAGCCGCAATTCGACACAATTCTTTGCCTCTCCATCACAAAATGGATACATCTCAATTTCGGCGACGCTGGTTTAAAACAAGCGTTTAAACGGATGCACGCACAATTGCGACCTGGTGGTGTTCTCGTTTTGGAGCCTCAGGGTTGGGCGAGTTACGGAAAGAAAAAGAAGATGACTGTGAGTATTTTTCACTGCTAATTGCCATTCATTATACCATTTTCCAAATTTTCGAAAAGACTTGAATTTTCATTCCCACCTTCGCGTTTTTCATTGCTAATCTTTGTTTAATTATATTTTTTAGGAGCGAACTTACAAAACCTATCAGAGCATCGAATTCTTTCCTCAAAAATTCACGCAGTACTTGCTATCACAAGAGGTTGGATTCACAAAGTGCGAAGTCGTATCGATTCCCGCGCATCCGTCGAAAGGCTTTCAGCGTCCGATTCAGCTCTTCACAAAATCGGGAACGAGTCCACAATCGAGCACAGCGGAGAACATGGAACGAAGTCCTCACCGTTTCGTCGCCAGGGAACAGCAGCAGAAGGATTTCGAGCGCCGAGCCTTCGAGCGCGAGTTATTTTCTCACGAGCTTCCAAAATCGGACTTGAGCCAGCGGAGCGCCGAGTCTCTGAGCCAATACGAGCAGCTCGAGAACATTTACGCGCCGAGCACGACTCCGTGCTACGATACGCCGAGTCACAACGCGGACAGTCAGCCCTTCGAGCCGGAAAAAATGTGTTACGTCGAGGAAACGACAAAAGACGAGGCCAACAGGCAGGAATCCTCATCCTCGAAATTAGGGGAATCGAAATCGAAGCCAGTGACCGAATCCGAGCAGCAGACAATCGAGAGCAGCAATATTTTACAACGTAAGAGAAAAATCGAGGGATCTTCACTGCAGAAGAAGCTTTTCAACGGTGACAAAGATTCAGCGCAAAACGCGGATCCGAAAAAAATTCGGAACCTCGCAAACGAAGCAATCAAAGAAGAAACATCCGCAATAAAGACGAGAACCGAAGAGCTCATCCCGAAGACGATATTCACAACAAAAAACGAAGACTCCCCGACAAATCATCAGCGGGAAGAGTCCTCCGCGTTATCCGAAGAAAATATTCCGGTAAGTCCACGTAGCCCGCAATCGAATAAGGAAAAAACGTAAACATCACGATAATATCGTTAGAACATCGGCAGGAAAATTAACTGCTACCGATTCGCTGTGATTTCTAGCCTAATCATTCGCAAGTTTATTATTCAACACTGAGACACTCTCTCGACGAGTGAGCGGAAATGTTTCGTCGGTTTTCTCTATTTGTGTTTTTCATTTTCTTCACCCCTTCTTCCCTCGGTTAATAATTTCGATATAGTTTCACGAGGTGCGGGCTTTTTGTTGTTTGTCTTCGTTTTTTTTTTTTTTTTAATCTCTCTAACTTGTTGAGCTTATTTAGGATCGAATTTTTAGTCACAAGTTTCACCTCGACTTCCCAATTAAAAACGAATTTTACCCTGTATTTCGTATTTAACTTTGAATTTTAGGCGAAATTTGGGACTCTAAATCTCACTTTTAGGCTGTACGATCATTAGGACGTTTATAGTTCTATTAATAAGTTTTAAGGAGTGTGCGTAGCGAACGTTTTGATATCAGTCAGCATTTGGGAATGCAGCTAGTCGAAATTCTTATCTTTGCATGTTCCTGATTTAGCTACAGTCTGGATTAAAGATTGAACGACGTTTGTCGTACTTTAGAAGAGTCGATGTTTCTGTGACGAGTATAAACAGCAATATATTCACAATAGCTCTGGCCAAGAATGATTATTTTTAGCCGGTGAGAGACACGCATTAAGATTAACGTTCCAATTAGTGACTTCACAATAAACTCTTGTTTCAATAATTCTGTGAAAATCGAATTGAATGAAAAATATATTGGCGTATGGGCGTATGGTAAAAATTAATTTGTTGAAACAGTATCTACATGACATTTTCAATTGATTATCGCTGAGCTCCGATTAACAATGGCCAAACAAATGCTCCATAATTTAGCTCATCGTTGACAGTAATTACTTTTTCGACGCTCGAGGCTGACGCGAATCTCCTTAAGGACTCGAAATCGATTGCAAAATTCCCGACTAATAACGCGACTCAGAAGACAAATGAAATTTTAATCGCGCTCGCTTTAAAGCTGCATTGTATTTGGTCAGTACTTACGTGCAAGGCTTCCGAACGCATTGTGTGCCGGCTGTGCCTGTATATAAAAAAATAAAAAATAAAAAATAAAAAAAAGTGAAAAAAATCGTCGCAATATCTGAATAAAAAGATTGGATCAACAAAGTTCGTGCCTACGGTGTCCGCACTATCGCGATAACGAGCACGTCGCGCGTTTAATAGGTTGCTCGACCGAAGACTGACTTTTGGCTTTACAAAAAAAAAAACACGATTAAAAGAAGCAAGAACAAAAAAAAATGAAAGAAAATCCACAAAAGTTGAGACAAAAACGAGAGTAACAAACGGGAAAACGTCGATCGATAGAATAAGAGTAATGTCTATATTGTATGTATGATAAATAGCGATAATCAAGAAACGACTTTAATTTATTGTCGGGAAAGCGATTGAAAGGGCTCGCGATATACACAAATAATAAAAAAACAACAAAAACAAAAAAAAGAAAAAAGGTTTAAAAGTGGTTTGCGTCCCACGTTGAGCGTGGCATTCAGCCACGTATTGTACTATAATGTCTGAAAACGGAGCTTCAATATTGCGATACGTGTACATTATGTCGTTTAAAAAAAAGTAATATTGATGCGAAAATGTTGAAGCTCCGTTTGGAATTTTTTTTCGGCACAGCTTTAGTGAGAGGACACGATGCAGCTCCGATTGGTTACATGTTCTTTTTTTTTTCCTTGCTCGAATCTTTTACCCGGAGATTTTTTATAGCCGTGCAAAAAAGAGAGCTTTCGATATGAAGGATTAAGGGTGCATCGTGCTTTCGGATTGCAATTAGCATTTTTTCGTTTGACACTAAAAAGGCACTGGGAATTAGCTGTGAATTCATTCAGGAAATTAAACTAAAAATCATCAGGAAATATTAATTCAATTTGCTTTATTATACCAGCCTCTTAATACGATATTCGCTATATTTCTCACAGAAATTTTTAAAAAATTTCGATATTTAACGTAACATCTTTGCCCGCAAAAAAAAAAGTTAAAGGATGATAAATTGATGAATTAAAAATCACATCGGTTGTCCTTAACGTTGCGGTGAAATTCCCAGCGAATTGATTGGACGAGAAAATGCTAATGACACGCGAAATATGAAATATGAGATTGGTGAAATTTTCGTACTCCCATACTTTATATTTGCGCCTTAAACGGTTCTAGCGAGGGCCAAATAGATGGGAATAAAAGAAGCGAAACATACATTCGATAATAAATGGCGAGGTGCGGTATAAATTGCGGTGTTATTAACGACTGCGTGCGATGAAATTCTAGTTTATAGAACTCTGTAAATTGATGTATTTTTTAAAGGAAAAACCAAGCAAACCGCGAATATATGGTTTAATAGTTATTTATTTTTTTAATGATCCTCGAAAATTCGATTCACCAAACCAACTCGTTCGGAGTGCCGGAAGTATTATGATTTACATGTTATATTCATTCGCTCGATTGTCAAAATGAATTTGAAAATTATTAAAAGGCAGTGTTCGCCTCTGTTAATGATACGAACGATGTATCGAGAAGAAAACGCGGAGTGGCGCGGTAGCGTATCATCAAATGTTAGACGCGAAACCTTAGAAATCTCGGATAAGCTGCATGAGCAGAGGATTTATTGTAACGAGGTCACATTATTTTTAGTTTCGCTTTGTAAAGATTAATATCGTCGGAAAAAAGGATTATCGATTAAAATCGATAATGCGAATAGGCGATTTTTGTTATTGGTGATGGCGTTCCGCTCGAATTCGTGTACCAAAACTGTCCCCGTGAATCGCTTTTGGCTCTTTGCGATTCCTTGCCCATTAATTTATTAAGAAATCTCGACGTACACATTTATCATTCAACAATTCGTAACGCTTAATCGATGTTCTCAAAATCCCGATGCGAATAACGTGTTAAATTATTTTCTGTGGTGCGTTGATCCAATCTATTCATTGCTAAAGGCCATAAAATCAGCATATAAATCAATTGATTTATTTTAAAAAATTCATTCCTCTTGCAATAATTTTCTTCCCCGTAACTCAAATTATTTTGTAGTTTTTCTCACATGATTGTAACAAGGGCGAAATAATTCTTTTAGAAAACGCCAGAAAATTGCACAACTTAAATTGAGTAAATTGATCAATTAGCTTAGCTGATTAAAGAAATATATATATATATATATATTAGTGAAGAATTTTGTAACTTCAAAAGTTACTGCAAGACTTATGAAAAATAAATGTTAAAAAATAATTAAATGTAGTGATTTCTGATCGATGCTCATGCCAAAACACGAGACTCGTTTATACGCTCGGGAAATTGTGAACGCGACGCGACGAACGGTAGCACAAATCGATTCTGGGCGCAATCACTATGAACATGTCGTTCGATGAACGATTAATAATTAAAAGAAACATGAAATAGGCTATATAGAAACTTACCAGAGAATGCATACTGTATAAACTGTGAGGAATATTAAATATATAATAAAATATCATTTTAAATTGCCCAATTAAAAAATGTCTCTTCTCATTACCTCTCCAAATGTTATTCAGGAAATTATTTCTAAACAACAATCATCGTGTAATAAATTTTATAAGTTATGGGATAAAAAAAAAGTTCAACAGGTGAATAATCAGAGCAAACGAAACGCAAAATTTCATTCAAGAAGTATTTTATTCGTGAGAGCGCAAGGATAAGTACATAGTATATATATACTTTCTCCACAGGCAGGTTTTTGCTCACTTCGATCGAGCAAACGCTCAATCGATTTCTTATTAGTTTACTCAAATCTAAATAACTATAAATATATATGTATATATATATGTTAATACGTCTATAATATGTATGTATGCGAACGAAGGTGTGGGACGTACTTATCAACATTACTACGTGTCGACCAGCGACACATACTTTTTATCGCGTGTGCGAAACTGACGCTCGTCAACGAGGCTCCGGACATTTATTATGAATTTTTTTTTTATTTTCTGAATTTTTATGAATTTTTCTCATTCACAAACTGACACATTGCGGAAAATACAAATACGATGGAAAATTATTGTTACACTAAACTCCAAAAATTTTCATTGATTTTAACATCAATTTCTTCATTTCACAATAAATTTGCATTTTAATTCAATATTTGTTTATGAATTTCAAAAATCGATAGCTTTATTTCTTTACTAGTTTGTCTCGAATTAATTGGCATTGTTATTAAACAATATCAATGTTTTATCATCATCAGTTTTTTTTAAACTTTTTCTTGTCAAAATTTTAATCATACATTTTTTTTAACAATGCGCATTTTTAAGAATTCGTTGTTGCAATGCAGCGACAATAATTTTTATGAATCGTCCGTGCGATTGCTCACAGATCATTGCAATTTTTCTCAACAATTGACATTTTCATTGCAGCGAGAATAATTTTTTATAACTCGCTTGTGCTTTGACAAAACACTGCAATTTTTGTTAAATGCACATTTTTAAGGATACACAATTGCGATGCAGGAAAAATGAATTTATTAAATGTTTTAGTTTTTAACGTCGAAGCTCTCGCTGCTGATGTCAGCTCGCTCTTACGAGGGTGCTGACGCTGAGATTGGATTAATGGAGTGCGTTTGAAGCTAATCTCAAAAACTGATTAGAACTATGTGGGGGCGCCCGCGCCCCCCAATATTCACGCGCAATGATCTCGCGGATCACATGAACTACCGGTGTATGTATATAATATATATTTATATACCTATAATATATCCCAACGTACAATAGTATTAGTCTAAAACGTTAATTAAACGTTGCGTAGCATGATTGTTGTCGTCATGATAATATCGCAGTGTGCGTTTTCAACATCGCAGAACATCAGTTGTCGTAACATCCGTGCGATTTAATTCAATATCGTAGACAGTGTCTCTTAATCACGATCATTCTGCCTCGGGCAAGTTTTTCGATTTTACGCGAAGCAAAAAATGATACGGGACCTGATACGTAAAAAAAAAAAAATAATCGAAGCGCAAAAAGGCCGGAATTTATTATTTTTCGACTGATAAATTTTATTCCATTAGCAAACAACGTTAACAATCTTATCATAATTTAAACAATTTTCTGCAGGGGCAAAAAATAATATTATGAATTTTTGACAATGACAATATTTGGTAAATTAATTTGATTCCATTTTTCTGTTATCAAGACTTCAAAAATTGAACAAAAAAAAAGACTTTTTAAACATTTAAAAAAAATTTCCTTTCCTAAATTTTTGGCCCTTTGCAAAAATTATCGATAAAAACGGGCAATAATTAAATTATCAAAATATCAATGAGCCTCCTCGCCTTTAATTTTTAACACCTCATATTCCTGCGCTTCGATTACCTTTTTTTTTTTTTTCGTAGCGACTGTCCGATAGAAAATTCGAGTTTTCGGTAATTTAGAATTTGGAAAATTGTAGAATTTGTCTCTAGTAATCGTACAATTGTTTATAACGTTTATCGCGAATTCTTTTTTGTGGGACTGATTACCGTGACCATATCGGAAGAAAATAAATCAATATAAATCATTGAAATACCAACGAGATGAACGGCAGTTGCACGCGACTCATTTTCAATCCAGGATCGAGTCGGCTAAATCCAGGGAACGCTTCGCGCGTTCGAGGATCAACTTTATTTCTCACAATCGGTGCGGAAACGCGCTGCGAGCGGCGATTCACTCGTCGACCAGCTCCCAGAGCATCAGAGCAGCATCCGTACCACCGACGGTCACGACGTTCTGGTCGTTGTACAGGAAACGAGCGCACGCGACCAGCGAACTGTAAACCTTCTCCTCGACGTACTCGGCCTTTGCACTGGTGCACGGATACCGGAAGAGCCTCAGATAGCCTTCCGCATCACCGCTGACGAGCATATCGTGGGCTGCGGATCGACTCGACGTCGTCAGAACAGTCGTCAGGGGATAATAACGATTGTTCCACATTCCTGCAAAATAAAAACAAGATTAATAGTGTCTTTTTCTCTGAATATCGATAATATTAAAATTATTAATATTTGGTTCATTTTTTTTAAAATTATTATTGAAGCGATTATAATGATGGAATTTTCATGAATTTGCAAGGAAATATATTTGCCCTTTCTGCTTGTCGAAGATGCCAATAATAATTGAATAATTTATTTTATGGGGACAGACGGGGTTCTGTGCTATGCTAATTACCAAAGAAAAATTAGCGATCGGATTTTGATAATTCCGGCAAACGGGAAAATATTGTTTTGAGCTTCTTTTTTTGTTTTTTTGTTGAATCAAGTTTATGAATCGAGAAATTATTTGAAAAAAAATAAATAAATAAATATAAATAGTTCACTCACCGGAGACCATGTAGCCGACCGTACAATTATGAGTGTACCATTTGACGTCCTTCATTACAAGAGGACTTTTCTCCGAGGACAAAGCTTTAACGTCCCCTGAAACGAATCAAAGAAGAATGTAGTCTTCAGGCTAATCAGCGTCAAGGACGAGAGAAGCTTACAGAAAACGAGGTCGTAGTCCTGCGTGACCGTCTGAAGGAACCTGCTGTCGGAGCTCCAATCGAGTTGCACCAGTGGCTGAGTGCCCCGAATTTTGTTACTTTTCTTGTACGAAAAACCGTCCCGAGAGACTCTGAAGAGATACACGCTCCCGTTTTGGGAGCCCATCGCGACGATTTCTCCAGCTGGAAAAATTTTAAAAAATCCATAAAGCACAAGGGTAAATTAATACAAAATAATTTAATAAAATGCTTAATCTTACTTGGATTGTATCCGATACAAGAAAGAGGCGAACCACAGACTCTCAGAGTCGCAACTGCAGCTCCAGTATCGGCTGCAAGGACCAGAAGATGACCTTCCGAGGAACCGGCAGCCAATGCAACTCCAAATGGATGAAAAGCTATGCAAATGCACTCGAAGCCAACCTGGAACATTTTTTTTTTGTTGTAAATATGTTTTAAAAAAAATTCTAATTTTTTTTCACCAACAGTAATGTTTACCTGCGTTGTCCAGAGCAATTTGTGTCTTCTCCAGAGTGCAATGTTCTTATCGTGACCGGCAGTAGCGAAAACTTCGTCATCAGGGTGAACAGCGAGACCCCATAATTGTCTCCCATGACCGAAAACCACCTGATTGAATCTCCTCTGCAACGAACCCTCGAGAATGTTGTTCCTCGTCGTGCCCACGTAAATGTTGCCATCATTTCGCCCGGGACGTTGAGGGTAAATGCTTCTTACGCCTCCTGCGGCTTCTGGCAGCTAAGATGATGGACACCATAAAAATAAAAACGATGAATTAAAAAAAAATGTATTGAGAAATAATTTATCTAAATTATTCCGAATATTTTTTTTTTAAAGTAACATTCTAAATTCTAAATATCTCAGCTCTGAGTGACGCAATTTATTTAAAGCTTCACAAATATTCGACGAATGTTGTCAAGAATTTATGGTAATTTTTGTACAATTGAAAAATAAAAAGATTATTTAATTTTTTTGCTATTCAAACAATCGCACGTGGTTTCGTTGAAAATAAAATGCTGTGACGTTGCAATTTGGTTTAATTCGTTGGAAAAATGCGTGTAAAATCCGATCTCATTATTCGCAGGTCGCGAGGCCAGCTTAGAATTCTTTTGTAACGCGATAGGGTCACGAAGGTGATGTTGGCTATATTGTAGTACTAATTCTGACCCGCGCAACTATATTGGATTTTTTTTTATTCGAGGGTATTTCTTTTTTGCATTGAGATTTGTCCGATAATCCGGTTTCTTTATGTTCGGGCACAGTGAAATGTTTAATTTTTGCATCGCGCTCACCGAATTTATTGTGAAGTTGGGGAAAGGGGCCACGAAGCTATTTCGCTTACCTTCGTGTCCGTAATACGCTTGTAATTCTGCAACGAGTCCCAGGCTGCGATTTTGCGGTCTTTCTCGCCACCCGAGAGCAAAGTTCCCTCCGACAGCATTACCAATGAACTTATGCCTTTGTTGTGAGCCTCGAACTCCATACGAACGAAATACGCACCGTCAGCGTCCACGGAATATACTGTTATAAATCCGTCACTGTCAGCCGTTACGACATCTCCGTCTTGCTCGAATTGGATGCTCGTTACGTGGGTTCGTGAAGGCTGAAATCATTTTTTTAAAATGAAAACAGGGAAAAATGGATTTTTCATTGAAAAGAATATGAGGCAAAATCAAGTTTTTTTTTCAAATGAAATCAAGGCAGAATTAATTTTTGTTCGGATTAAATTTAGGTAAAATTAATTTGTTGTTTCGAATAAAATTGAGGAAAAATTAATTTTTCGGTCTTGGTGTAATTGTGTGTTATTTATTACAAAACGATACTTACGGGTTTAATAATATCGGTTCTCTCGAAGAAACCGTCCTTCCGTCGGTTCCAGAATGTTAAATGCCCGCGACCGTGAGTTATCAAGAGATTGTCATCCAGAGGGTGAAAAGCAGCTCCTGTCAAGTCCTCTTGCAGCGTCTACAAGTACGCGAAATTATTATTTTCAGTGGCAAGAAAAATTTTTTTTTCCATTTCTGCTTCCAAAATCATAAAATTAACATATCCATATTTTCCACATTAACGTACCGCGACTTTGCCGAGCAAATGACCCCATTGCCACTGCCAGACAGAGAGTATAGCTTCTCGACCAGAGTCCACGACCAGAACGTAACTTCCTCCGTTCTGAACGAATAATTAACAAAATTAACAAATTATCCACAATTTGCCAAAAATCGCAGGCACAAAACCAGAATTATTCCCATTAATAACACACATTTGAAGCGCTTTTGAAAAAAATGAGCTCAGAAATTTGTTATCCAACAAATTTCAATTTTTTATTTACCTACGAATAACATTATACATTAACTGTAACCACTAAAGCCATTCAATTATTAATAATCGTTATAAAAATTTAACAATGTCTTGGAAAAAAAAAAAAAAAAATCGAACACTAAATAAATTCTCACCAGTTGAGAAAATGCGAGAGCCGAGACGCCCATCTGAAATTCCGTCATTCCAAAAACGTAGAGAGTGAGTAAAGTCTCGGTGGACCAAATTCTAACGTGAGGCTGAGCCTTTCTGTGTCTCCCGGCTCTTTGTCCCGAGGCGACGAGCTCTCGGCTCGGATGAACCTCCATGCAAGTTATGTCTTCCGTATGACCTATGTAGTGGCGTTGAGCGTTCTCTTCGCGGTCGAAGAGAACAGCCACGGCAGCAACGTAGTAGAGGAGTTCGCCACTCGGAAGAACCCACAGATTTCTGCGAGTATCTGTGCCTCGGTAACCGTACACCCATTCGAGTTGGAGCTTTTTCTCTGGCGGGGAATTATCCACGGGTGGCAAATGCGAAGGCGGGTAGAAAGAACGTCTGAGACCTCGGATTGTCACTCTCGCAGGCTCTTCTCGCAACACTTCCACAACGCTGTAATCTGTTTCAAAGAAATTCACCCGGTATTTTATTTTTTACACAATTTTAATGCATAGTAATTGTCAATTCATTATTCAAGCAAATTATGAATTTATTATGCAGGAAAATTGTGAATTTATTATTTAGGCAAATCGTAAATTAATTATTCCGGCAAATTGTGAATTTATTATCGATATAAATTTCGAATTAGAATTTCCAGTCTTTTCTAACGATAGGCTAAAAAAAAGCAAAAAAAGTGTCAGCCTGACGTACCATTGACTCGTACTACTTCAGCCTCCGGAGCATAAAGAGCGCGTGGTCTGCTTTTGCTGCGGGCGCGCCTCTGTCTGCCCATGTCTTCGGTATTTCCGGCCATTTGTACTGTCGGTGGGCCTCGAGATCTGGATCTTCTTGCGGGTGAAGATGCGGTCATGGCGACGCCCCCAATTCCTAAGGGCGCAGCACCGGCTCCAAGATAAAATGTGTCCACGTCCGCGAACTCGTTTCTCAATTGTGAAAAGCTCCGCACCTGCAAAAATCCATCCATCCATAAGAGGAAACAATTTTTCATGAAGTATCTGAAGAATCTGACAGTCGCGCTTAGAGCGGAATACCGAAATGAAGAATAGTCTTCAATTTGTTCGTGCCAAGACACAACGCATCGTTGCTTCCATCGAAAGGGCCCATGTAATGCACGTTTACAACCTACACCCTCAAGAAATTTTCCAATGCTCGTGCAAGTGGAAATTGACCAATTTGTAATTCATATTCGGTCGTGACCTAAAAGGTGGATGAATCTCTGACCTTTTTCACAAACCTCAGCTGTTCCGTTGGCCTCCTTTTTGCTATAATACGTGTAACGTGTATATATATATATATATACGAGCCTACAAGTGAATTTTTTTATTTTATTTTTTATTTCATCAAAAATTGACAGATTCGTTAGTTTCAATGGTGTAATTGGGCCATCAATTTTATAGACCTCGGCTATTCTGTTTCTGCCTCTTTTTTTTTGCTATAATAAGTGTAACGTGGGCGACACGTGGGCGGATAATGGTCTGCTTTTTTTTTCTCTGTGTCTCATGAATCGACAGATTCGTTGGTTTCCCAAGTTTTAAGTGGGCTATCAATGCCCGACATTTTGCGAGGTACAGTTATACTTTTGGTTATCTCGAAAGGCCTGGAGTCAAGATATTTACATCGTATAGACATTATGTATACGAGGGTGTAACAAACCCCGAGGCAAAGTTCAACTACTGCGATTTTGTCAAAAAATTCTGTGGCATGATTGAATTATTGAAAAACAAAATCTCTACCCTTTCATTAATCTTTTACCTTCCTTTTCTCACTCGACTTCGAGTCTTAAGCCGATAAACTTTCGCCGGGACATTCGCCGATCAGCGCGGAACTCGATTTCGCAATAACTTTTTCCCAGTAATATCCACTTTCGCGGTTGACGTGTGTTTAAAACGCGCATACGTTTGGCAGTTTGCGCGTGAAAGGAGAGTATTATCAGGGTAGGTTTTGGTGAGGTGGCGGCGTGGAAGAGAGCCTCGGTGTCGAGGGCCGACAATCGAGCGGATAACTTACTCCTAGGCCGTCTTTTACCAGGCCGCGACCTTATTCCATCTCGTCTTGGCTTCGAGTGGCACAGAGTAGCCGACCCCGATCGTCACGCCTCGTTTTCCCTCCTCGTATACTACGTGTACGTTCCAAAACCCGCCATTTCCCCCCTCCGACACCCCTTGCTCAGGTCGGTCATGCATATTTATGAAAAACATTATTCAAACTGATTTTATATAAGGACGATGCCGCGGCGCCGCGCGTCTTCCTCGCATTAGCATAAATAACTGATAAACTTTCGAAGGCGAACGCTCGCGGACAGATATACGTCTTTGATATATAGATATAGACGTAGATAAGGATAGTGAAGTGAAAGAAGAGGGTGACACACGATAAGGATCTTCTGGTTCCTCTGGTAATTTTACGATGTACAGTTTATAGTCGATTTAGTAAAAAGAAAAAAAAATGGGACCTAATAATGTTAAAATATATTGTACGGTGGTCTTGCGAAGGTCAAGGTACGACGGAGTGTGAGGGGCCAATTATTTGGAACCGTTTGAGGGTCAAGTTTTACTAGGGAGGATGATTCATTGTATTTTTATAAAATTAGGCATGAAGGGTGGAAAGGGTTGAAGGAAATAAGGAAGAAAAAAAATGGTGAAGGGTGGCCCGAGGAGAAAATATCGTACAGGGTTATTCTGAAGGGCAAGGTACAGTGAGCCAATTATTTGGAAGCATTTTAGGGTCAGATTCTATTTAGGTAGATGACTCATAGTTTTAAAAAAAAAATTAGGTATGAATTTTGGGAAGGAGTGAAGGAAATTAGGGAGGAAAAATGTTGAAGGGACGCCTGAAGGGAAAATATTGCGCAGTGGTATTTTGATGGGCCAGGTACGATAGAATTCACTTGAGTGGATGACTCATACTTTGCTAACAAAATAAGGGATGATAAATGAACGTATAATTGTAAATAAAGTAAGGAAAGTCTAAAACATTAAATTCCCTTTCCCTTTCCCCCGGCGTAGGAAATAGTGGCCCTCAGACGCACAGCAAGACATACAACGAACATACTGTCTGACCAAAGCTACGCCCTCTCCACTGCGGGCACAGAGCACCAACGATAGTCGTGTTTCCGCCGCTTCTTCGTGACTACATATACCGGAATGCATACTGACCTCCTGTCCCGAGACTGTGAACATTCTCTTGGCCCCGTTCATCTTCAGCACCTGACCGAGGTCCTCGAGGACCTCCTCGAACGGTTGTGACGTCCGAAGGTTCAGCAAAACTCGACACTAAACACGAAAAAAAAAAAAAAAAAAAACGCAATTTTTTTATATTACCTTTTTTTATGAACCCAATATAGATTGAATTAAATAAATCAATACATCTAAAATCATTAAGATGTCATTAAATCGTTTAATTAATTAATAGTCTTTTCTTACCCTCAATTAATTTTTTTTATTTGAATAAATAAAATTCTAATTTGCTGTTTTAGTTAAGGCCAATAAATTTTTTTTTCTGCGCGAAAATTTCCACTTTTTATTAACCTACTAAATAGAATAATTTTTTTTTTTTACCTGAACCGTGTGATCGAGATTGTTGACGATTCTGATGACTCGACCAGAGGAGGGTTTTCCACCACCAGGCGGTGGTGCTTCTTCGGTGATGGAAGCTTTTCTACTTAGACTCGCTACCGCCGGTGGTCTGCTCTGCCATCCACCTCCGGTTGCACCTCCGCCTCCACGGCTAGCACCCCCTGCACCGCCTCCAGCTCCCGTTGGTGCGCCGTACCATGTATTGCTCTTTTTTCCGTAGCTCGCCGGCTAAAATCCGATCGAAGATAACGTCACGTTAATTAAACATACGATTTCGCTAACACGCTCTCCCACTTTTTTTTTCTCTTTTTCTCTCTTTTCTTTTTCACACCGCACATATTTCATCAACAAATTGGACATAACGTAACGAATATTTTTTAATTATTACTTCAAAGCGCCTCCAAAAATCGAGATTTATTTTGATGTCCATTTAAATGGCATTTTACCAATAATAACTGTACGTTCGCTTATCAAAGCTAAATTAAAGAAAAAATATTTTTTCCTCGTTAACAATATCTGAATTATTGTTCTACATTTACAAAATCCACGATTTTAGCCATCGATAACGGAATTAGCGGAAGGAAAAAAAACGGTCGATCGTCGCGCCGATCGTCGCACCTGGAGCATATCGGCCGGCAGCGAGATGACTTCGAACGAGTCGCTCATCAACACAACGAAGCTTTCGCAGCCCGGCTGCCAAGGATTGCTAAGACGATGATGCGAAGTGCCAGGGGCGTTGAAATCGCCGATCTCGGAGTCTTCGGTACAGGAGGAATCGGCGGTACCGGGTGGTACCGGTCCAAATTCCGAGCGATAAGTGAAGCTTGGTGACTCAATTGTGAACGCTATGATGACAACGTCAACGATCGCGATCACGATCACCGGTAACTTATTATTCACACCGATATTAATCAGCGGAATACAAGGGCAACCGATTTTTCAATGTCACGACCTCTGACACTTATTTCGACGAACTTCCGTCGATCGCCTCGAAAAATCGGCGGTACCGGTTGGTACCGGTTCAAATTCCGAGCGATAATTCAAACTTGGTGACTCAATTGTGATCGCTATGACGATAACGTCACCGATCGCGATCACGATCACCGGTTACTTATTTTCCTTTCAACGATATTCATCAACGGAATACAAGGACAACCGATTTTTCAATGTCACGGCTTCCGACGCGTGTTTTGACGAGCTTCCGGTGACCGCCGCAAAAGCAAAAAGTAAATAAGCCCCCAAAGTGGCTTTTACATCGTCGCACGTACACAGTGCCATGCACGAGCGCGTGATCGACGGAGAATCCGTGCTTTTCTCGTGGTCAGCCGATCCAAAGTGCGCCGCGCGATCCTCAGTCGCTCGTGAGACTCGCGAACGACGCTCAGTACTCTCGGTGACAGGCGTCGTGACGTCAACACTGACTCGAGCTTGGGTTAGGGTCTTGCGCTCCTTCTGAATTTATGTATAACCCCGTATAGTCAGCTTGGCGCTTGCCCGACTCACTTGCCACCGCTCGACCTACAAATTCGCCTCTCTATCCCTCTCTCTCTCTTTGTTACGCCATCAAGCTCTTCGGCTGGTGTTATTCGGCGGCCCTAAGTACGCAAGACGTGTCTTTCTCGATTCACTGACCGCACCTTTCAATCGAAAAGTTAAAAAGTTCGAGGTTGCAAGGTTGGAGTTGATTTAAGGAATTTTTTGTTAGAAAAAAAACGCGATGATTAATAATTCACTAAATACTGGGATGTTTCATTTTTTTATAACGTGTTTTCATCAATGAAAACACTGGAATTTATTGAAAAATGTTTGTGCATAAGAAATTTTGTTTAAAACCATGAAATTTCACGTTTTTGTTAAATTTTAATCGAGATTATTGCAATATTGTGGATTTAAAACATTTTTAGTTTCGGAAAATCTTCCGCCAATATTCACGTCCTTATTATTGTCTTCATAATCATCTTGTTACCAGAATTTTTATCGACATGACAATTCCATTGATTTATAAAATTCGTATTCACCAAGAATGTCCTTTTTTTTATTTTTCGAAATAATTCAACAATTATTATTATCATTCGGCGAATTTTGTTTGCCTCGAACTCCGAAAACAGAGAAGAAACATTTTCGTGAAAATGTGTTTATTAAAATTTTCTCGAATTACAAAATCCTACATTATTTTTGTCTCTCGTATTTATTTTTCCTAGATGCTTTTTCCGCTGGTTCCAAAAGTAAGAATTACATTTTTCATTTAATTTCTCATTAAACAATTTAATTATTAATGTTATTATTAATTGTACTCGCGGGGTCCCTATGGTGTTATATGGTTGGCAGATTGTGTATAGCAGTTGGTAGGACTGTAATGTTGGAACCCTCGCGATGTCTTAAGGGGCGCACGCGACCGCGACGCGACTCTACGGAGTCACTACGTGAGGTTTACGCGCGAGGTGCACGCTCGGATCCCCAATCGAGTACTGATGGGGATGGAAAGCGTGCCACTCTGCCCTACCTACCTTCGGGAGACGAAGCAGCGGGCCCGACGTCGTCGCTTGCCGTCGTCACCCCTTGACACCCCTCTAAGAGGGTACATGCGGCGTACGGGAGGTCCGAGGAGGAGGGGGAGGAGGGCACGCCAAGGCCAGCCGTCGGTTGGGGGTGGGAAGGTGTCGAAGGGCCGATTGAAGGCCTAGGGGGGCTGGGGAACGAAGGGGGGACATTAGTGAAAGGACCAGAATTCCACTAGAATTTTTAATTTATCATTTATGTAATTAGACAGGAATCCCTTTTTTTATTCGTCTTTTCTTTTATTTTTGTTTAAGTGTTTCGATATATTATGTATCTTTTTTATTGTAGGGGAAGAAAATTTAATTTGATTTTGGAACTAGAAAGAATATGACGATTTGAATTTCGCGCGCAAATGTAACAGTCTGAAGTTGTCTTTACGCCGGGTCAGCGACGACCAATCAGAATGCTTGAAAACTGGCTTTCGATATTTCGAGTTACGGTGTGGCATGTATTTTTTTTCTGGATTTTAAATGATTGTTTATTTGATTGTGGGGATTAATGTTACTTTTTTTTATAATCCACTTTTTTTTGTGCCGTAATTTTTGTAAAATTTACATAGATTAATGAAACTAATCTGTGATATGAAAATTGTTTAATGAAATTAGTGAAAAGATGGTTACTGAATGTAGCAATTTAAGGAAGTTACTTTTTATCGCACAATTGAGTCAATAAATTCTTTAATCCAATTTACTTAATGGCGATTAATATTCGAGACGTAAATTCTACGGGGCAATCGAATTTCATTATTTTCCTGAATATTCATGATCTCTGAGTAGATTGCATTTGAATTTCTGGGTGTATTAGCTTCCAAATTCCATTGCTAAGAGGAGACACCATAAATCACGCGAAATCGTCGTGTGTTGATAAAAAGGTGTGGCGTTATGGTTTTTGTGTCACAATTTTTTAAACTGCGATACGAAACGGTTCCTCGAAAGGGACACGCCTGCAAAAAAGGGGGAAAATACTGCAGACGTATGTGCTGATGGTTTATCGTGATCGATGGTGTTCGAGGTTCGCGGTTGCAGTGATTAGAGTGGTTACGCTGTTGTCACGCCTGCCATTTGCAGGGTTGCCCCGCCCAATCGTTAATGGGATTCCCCGAACCATTAAAAAATGTACCCCTTTTGACATGGACGAAGAGACCTCCGATAAAAAAATTTTGAATGCTCAATTTTACGATTTTTCTCCAAATTATATCCTGCTTCTTTTCCAACAAATTTTCAACTATTATTTTTTAATTACACATGACAAAAAAAATACTGGTAATTATTAAATTGGAAAATAAAAAAATCAATTTGGAAATCCAATTACTAAAAAAAATGTTAACGAGAAAATTCGTTTTATTAATTTAGAATAGAAATGAAAAAAAAAAAAAAGATTGATCGGAAATTTATTTAATGAGGTTAAATTAGCCTAGCCTTTAGCCATGAATATTAATTCCATGGTGTGTCACTAACCTCCTAATAATCACGCAATAAATGTCCTCCTTTCATCCAAAAAATGCGTGACCACGTTACGTGCTAAAATAATTAAAAAAATAACGTTGTCCCCCTTTTTTTTCGACTAATTCAATTGATATATGCGAGATACTGAGAATTTTAGTCGAACGGTCGCGTTTCGTGAGCGATCGTTATCAGAGTTCCACTTTGCTAATCAAGTATCGCTGTTTATATCAAAAGCTATCATAGCCAATTGTAACGAAATAATAAGAAACTGACCAAACAACGGACAAGCTGACACGATGTTTCTGAATCTCGAGCACGCACGGAGTCCGAAGGCTATCGGCAGAATGCCAAGAATTTTATGACGGCTGTGGCTCGCTTCTCTAGGTTGGCCCTCTTCTCTCTCTCTCTCTCTCTCTCGCTCTTCTCTCGCGTTATGCTTTTCCACTCTGTGGCCGCAGGATTTACAAAGTGGCCGTGGACGATCGATCGTTTCGCAGTTTATATGCACGATTCTCTCTTTTTGTTACCTCGTGAGAGAAAGTGAAAAAAAAAAAAAAATCACATGTGTGTGTGTGTGGCAAATTTGCAAAAGAAAAATCATTGCATCTTACGAATGATTTTAAAGTAACTATAATGGGTTACCGATTTTTTTAGGAATTCCTTCAAGTTTTATCCATGCAACTTTAAAAAATGTTTAACTAAAAAAAATTTTTTTTCAGACACAGATATTTACCGAAATATTGTGCAAAAAATTTAAGTGATCGATCGTTTGTTTACGATGAAAAAAAATCCCTTTTTTCGGCATAACCAAAAAAAATCCTCCAAAATCGTTACGTCAATTACGATGCAATGCCATTTTTTTAAACCAAAACAAACGAAAAAAAAAATCCTAGCAGAAAAGAAAAAGGGAGAACCTTTGAAAAAAATGTACAGCCCTTGAAAAAAAATAAACAATCACAATATTTCTCTTTTAAGGGTACCAAAAAAATAAAAATAAAAATGATACATGGCCCTTTTCAATTGACTTCAATTTTCGTAAGTTGCCTATTCAACCCTTTCTCCTCGATTAACCAAAGGATCCTCGACTACGGAGACGGTCGCACCGTTTGAAGGTAATTTAGCATCGATCTTTCGATAGTCGAAGGCCGATCGTTGGCCCGCAGAGCTTTGGTGTGCTTGCGCACACTTGGGAAAGTGGAGAACGTGGGGAGGCGGTCTCATTGTGTACGCTGCAGGGCTCACGTACACATGGATTAGCCTATACATCTTTCGCGAGGATATGATAATGGTGGCATGAATTAACACAGGGTGAAGGTCAGTTCCGACTGCGCCTCTGGCTCTTCGGGGCTCGAGCACCGCTCAGAACCACAGAGAGCCTCGTATTCTCCCGCAGCGCCGGTTCCTTTCCGGTGCTACCTCTCGACTGGCTCTATAATACAATTCCCCCTCATTCCCTTCACTATACACGTCCCTTCCACTGGCCTCATGCCTTAACCCCGCAATACGGAGGTCGTTAGTATTTCAAAATCCTCGAGCTCACGATCCCTCCTCTTGTACATACATAGTATACTAAATACCTATGTACCAAGATCCGATTCAACAAACAAGCAGTCATGAATCACACTCTTGTGTATACAGAGCCTGGTATGTTATTCCATAGCTGAGCATTTGAGCAAGGATTTTTTTTTTTTTTTAAATAAAATGGGGCGTTGTTTTGAATTTTTTTTAAATATTGCTTTTTTACGATTTCTCTTTTTTTTTAAATAAAAATAATTGACCTCTGTATAGATAGAGAAAAATCAGGAGTACCTGAATAGTTTCACAAAAATTGGTAGAATGTTGAAAATCATCTTTCTCTTTTAGCAAAATCGAAATATGGAAAATTTGAAATGAATTTCTCAATATTCGATATTTTCTTTCAAAGCGAAATGGAAATCTATTTTCCATTACGTAATCATATTATGTCCAATTCCATATATTTGAAGAAAAAAAATTTTCCAATTTGTAAGTGAAAAAAAAAAAAAAAAAAATCGCGACATACTCAAGAAAGAAAAACGCCTGTACTTATGTTAATACTTCACTTCAAAGTAAAGCCAGTGTTCAATGTGTGTAAGGGGTGCATAATGGTAGCACAGCACGAGGAAACGAGAGACTCGTTGCGCTATGGAAAAACGTGCAGTGAAATGAGGCAATTTGGGTCACGATTGCGGCAGATTATCGCAGGATAGAGAACAGCAATCGTGCGAGCTCGTAGGTGCTGTTGTCCGATAATACTATGGAGTTGTACGAGAAACGTGAGCTCGAGGGGCGCGTATACGCGCAGCGTATACGCTCCGACATAACGCCCGCTCCGGTGGAACACGTGGCTGCCGACCTCGACGCTGGATGCGATTTCCGGTCCCGATACATCACGTGCGAATGTAAGGAGAATGTCCCATTTGACGTTTTTTTTTTTTCGATTGTCCCTCGTCACATTTCCTTTGCCTCGGGGTCACCAAACGTTCGCGTGACAAAAGGGCTCCAATAATTACCTAATTATTATCAATGCTTTGCTCTATTGTATATTCTAATTCTTGTAACTCATACTCAATTACATAGAGGACATTCCACGCCGGGACTTTTTTCCCCCGTGGTTATTAGGATTTTAAGGATGTTGAATGTTTTTATGGAATTATTATTATATTTGCAATTAAAATTTGACGTTTTTTGGCCGATTTTCTAGGTGGTTTTAATTCAAGAGTTACAAAATATGTATATTTTAATAAGTGGCTTTATTTTGCTGCAGGATTTTATTTGAAATTTAATGTCAATTCGAAAAATGCAATAAAATTCTGACTGAAGTGACGTGAAATCGCCTGTAGTAGTATTTAAATTCAATAAATTATGCGGTGTATTAAACCCCTCACGGCCGAAGACCCGGAGACTGCACAACCGAGTCCATATTAGCCTGTCACATCGCTCATTATTACTACGCCTAACAGCCAACATTAGAATAATAATTATGATAATCATTCCACGAATTATTCACTGTACTAAATGAAAACTTTGAATTTCATTATTTCCCCACCACGAACATACATATACCTGAATAAAATAATCCCTTATATGATTCCTGAAAAAAAAAAAAAAAAAAAAAAAAAAAAAAAAAAAAAAAAAAAAAAAACAGAACAAAAAATCTCACACTTATAATCATCCAGATTACCTAAAAAAAATTGAAATTTTCAAAATGCAATCTCAAAAAAAAATTACAAATCACTTCGAGAGTCTCCCTCAACTTAATTATTCATTTTGTGTCCCTAAATAAAAAATTCCCCACCTACAAATAAAAAAAAAAATTTCTTAAACCATCCTGAGCCAAAAATTCGAATAATTCAGTCCTGAGGTCACAGAGGAAGGAAACGTACGCCCGTAGTCGCCGTTTTCTCGGAAAACACATGTTGTCGAAGCGAGCCAGTCCATTCACGACGTCGGGGGGCTCGCATAGAGGGACCAGAAGCAATTTATACATCATTGGTGGTTTGGACGTAAATTGCGAAGCCGATGTCGCCTGGCGGCCAGAAAACATATGTACCTTATGTGCCTGTGGTATCGCCCGTGGCGTTCAAGGCCAAGGTCGTTGCACATGTTGTCTGAGACGGCGAGAAAAGTGGGTGGACTCCCTCAGCAGCTATTGCATCATTTCCACACCCACACAATCGGCCACAGCTTCGTGTGTGCACCGCTCGACGTGCACACACAATAATCGCAAGGGTTTTGCCGCTGAGGATCGTGAGTGTAGGCGTTGGTTGCATCGTAACTCGCGGGTCACTACCGGAGCTCAACCCTTGACCTTTAAACGCATTCGTAGGTCGTGCACCTCGAATTTGCCTCGTGAAGAGCGTACGTAATGCTCGGTTCACTTCTTGTCGTTGCTCTCTGGGGAAAAAGGGGGAGGGAAAGGGGAAAGGGGCAATTTCAACCCCTGTCGAAAGCTCAGCTTGAGACTCTTCGTGCGGAGCTTTCGAAGTGAGATAAGAAGATTAGCTTCACGCTCGAGAAATCGAGCGATCTTCTTTTCTGTTTCAGCGACTAAACGCGATTTTAGCGTGTCCTTTTTTAATGCTTTTTAAAAAAAAAATTTATTTTAAATAATGAATAGTCATTGGTTGCCATAATTTTGAAGAATCAATTATTGTCTCGAAACAACAGAAACAGAGGTCCTCAAAGTACAAATAATTGCATCGTAACATTCGAGTTCACTAAAGCACAAAAATAAGTTTTCGGGTCGACGAATCCATCACACGTTACCAAAACTTCATTCCACACGCAAGTTGTGCGTGACATTTTTTTCGGTGCGATTATCACCACCGATAAAAAGTGCATTCGTGCGTGACGCGGCAGCGAAATGGTTTTTTAATTTTTCGGGCTAAAAGTCTGCTTAAAAGCTCCCGAAGCTTTTTTTTTGCAAGCTCGAGCGTTCGTTAATACGTTTTGGCGTTGCGAGGACCACGAGATTGTACATTATGTATTTAAAAAAAAAAGTACGTGCACGAAATCGCTGCGTTGCCGTGCAATTAACGGGGGGTGATAAGCACAATAAGCTCCCCACGCTTCCAGTGACACAGCCGCGGGTTGTGTGTCGTGTGCACACGGCCGAAGTTAATTCGAGAGGGCGAGGGCACCTTGTGGTCAAGTGGAGGGTGTCCACTCTGTGTTACCGGCCGCAGAACAATTTTAATCCCCAGAAAACGCGACGGGTTAAATCACCCCCCTTAAATGGAATATAACTGTATCGCTGCTCTCGCAAAGCTCGAAACTCGATTATAATTCCATCCAATGGCACGCGACGCAGCGCTATGTGAAGGATTACTGCTATTTTATAGCGCAAGGTTATCGCGTTTTCTTAAAATTACCTCATAATCGATAATCATGTCACGACGAAAAGATCCAATGGAAACAAAAAGTGAGGTCCTAATTTTTTTTTTGATTCATGTATTTCAAAATTGTAAATTTTTCAGAAGAAAATTTTTATTTATCAAAAAATCGTTATTTCGGGACCAAAGATAAATATGAAAAATATGGACATTATTGAAGATTGAAAAATATCATTTTGTTCACAAAAACGCGAAAAGTCTAGTTTAGCTTCTAAAAATAATGAGATAGTAATTTGCAACCTTCTACTTCAATTTATTTTTATTTTTTCACGACGAATAATTGTCTTTTATGGAATTTCGATATTTTGAGACAAGATCCGAATTTGGAATAAATTACGTGATTCTAAGTAAGAGGGACCAAAATTATTTGACCCCAATTATTAATTGTTAAATTGGGGCTCCATTTTTTCTCCCATTATTCGCGAGACATTTCATTTATTTCATTATCTTCTAATTGGAATGCATAAATAGCGTAATTTTTCGATGCATATCTTTGAAACGAGCTTGTCGCTCGTGCTTTTCTTCGCGGTGCGTGACGAGCGGATGAGAAGCGGTCGCTTGAGGAGCCAGCGCCGAGATTGACTTGTGCTTTCGAAGTTTCCCGGTCAAAAAGCTCCGGGGGTTAGATCCGAGCGGTTTTTCAGGCCCGCAAGTGCGTGCCGGGAGAAAAGTGGGTGCGCCAACCGGGCCGTATAAATAATCGCGTGATGAACGAGGCACCGAGTTGTAATACATTGCATACTACACGGATTAAAACCGACGATATAATAAGGCCAACGAGAGACCCTAATTTGTTTTACGACGAGCTGTCGATTAAAAGATTTCGTCTCTTATCATTTTTTTTGCACGTACATTTCGATACACGCTGAAAAAAAAATGCAATCAATATTTTTTCCCAAAGTAAATTAACGAAAAATTGTTAAAAAAATTAATTTTATATATATATTTTTACATTCTGGAAAAAAAATTCAATACACATTTTTTCACAAAGTGAATCAGTGGGAAATTTATTTTCTATTTTTTTTTGCTTAAAAAATTTTTTTTGGGAAATTTGTAAAAAAATTATCGAGCCTTTTTTATTGGGATGTATTTTATTTACTTAAAAAAAACTCGTGATTATTTTTGTTATGTTTATTCAATTTTAGAGAGTCAGAGACGAAATTATGCAAAGTAGAATTTTGGAAATAATTTTTTTTATGTTTATACAACGACGTTAAAATTAATTAATTTTTTTACAGTAAGTTCTGATTGAACAACCCTATTTTTTTTTATGGTTCTTGATAATAATTGTTACTCGTGAGTAAAAATAATCCTCGTTCGAGGCTGTGCGAAAATTGTATGAGCCTTCGCAGGCTTTCCGGGGTCACCAAGGTAGTTGGGTTCCTGGCCATGCTCTATGATTAGTCCACAGCGTAATATACTTTATATCACTTGGCGACATCGAGAACTTAATAATATCTATTAAGGGAGATTCATATCACGAGCATTTACCTGCGGCCTTTTCGCGAAATAAAAAAAAAAAGGATTCGTTTCATGAAAACTGAAGCTTTTTGGTTGCGTCAAATTAAAAGCCAAAATTCTCACTCAACAAATGGAATTTATTATACTAATTTTAAAACGAGGAGAAACGAAAATTCTTATCACCGCCGAATTAAAAAAAAAACAAATGGATTTTCATTACATTGAATTAATAAAAAAAAAATTAATTTCCACTTAATAAATAAACTTTATTACTGATTTTAAAACAGCGTGAACATTTATTCAAAAAATAAAAATAAAATATGATTTTTTAATTTTTATGCGTTTTGGTTATTTAAATAAATAAGCAATTCAACCTTTTTTGAGGCCTAATAAATAATATTCATAATCCTACTTAAAAAATAAATAAAAAAAGTGACTGACTGATTGATATCCTGGATTAATCGCACTGTGGGAGCGAGTGCGACTTTTCTTACGTGAATATTCTCTTCGTGACACACGAAAGTTTTTTTCCTCTCCACGACAACGCGCTCGGAGCTTACGTTCGTGTGGCCAGTACGATTATATGCTAATCACTCCCCGTTTACAGTGCTAAGCTGCAACGAGAAAAGTGCGGGAGCTAAATAGTCCAGGAAAAAATGCAGAGTCCTGAGATTCTCAGAGGGACTTTCTCTGGCTCGATGTTAATTAGGGTAGGAATGAGGCTCGCGTGTTACGTTTTTTACTGGACGTCGTTGAACCGGAAGAAAAAACGGGAGTCCCAAAAAAAAATATGCTGACATTTTATCAGCCACTTTTATCAGCGCGTTAACGCAATTCCGAATTTGAAATCTAAAAAAAAAAATTTTTATCACTATATCATAATTTGTCTTCTACTAAAATTAATTAATTACAACGCCCTAATTGCCGACATAATTTACAGGGTACGGGAATGTCCGTTTCGAAAATCGGGTGACAAGATTAATTATGATTTCAAGTTCTCGCTCCGGAAATTTTTTAATTACTGAATTTTTCATTTTTCCATTAACTATTATATTTTAGTTTGAACTTCCATTTTTTCAATTCTTTGCATTTTTTTTTCTCGTTGTGCGGGTAAAAAATGTTAGTAAATGATAATAGGAATAATTTCATGTATTGCGGCAGTTGAGAAGAAAAAAATCTTTCTTCCGGAAGTTAATTATCATAGGAAAAGGCTGATCAGCCCTTTTAATGGTCTCTAAAAAACAAGCAACTTCCGGCGGCGCTTTTTCTTAATGACCACACGAAATGTGATTGTTTAGGTGTTAATTGTTATTGCTCCAGTAAGTACGTAATATACGATCTCGGGTTGAGGGAAATTCTGATGATAAATAGCTCAGTTCCACGCTAGAGTTTCGTGTGCGTTTTGATTATATTTGGAATTGCGGAACCTAATGGGAGAAGGGATGCATAAGGGCTAGGCCAACGTTCGTGGTAACAAGGTGTCAGTCATTTTTAAATATTCCCTTTTCACACACACACACAAACCTCGAGAGCTTTTTTATCACACGCGCGATTTTTTAACGAGCATTTGAGATGAAGTTGACAAATAGCTCACATTTTTAAAACCACATTTCCAGAAAACCCAGCCACGATTTTTCATTTCCAATTTTTATCTCCATGCCATCCAAAGTTCAATTCCTCTATTTTATTTATTTATTTCGTACCTAAATTCAAAATTACCGCTCGTTGAATCTGAATTTTACAAAAATATTTTCAAATTTTTAACTATCACCAAAAAAAATTATATAATAAACAATAATAAGCGGAAATAAATCGGTATCATTCGCAATATTTCCAAGTCAATAATTTTTTTTTTCACAATCACCGTACCCCTAAATTTTGAAAAAAATTATTCATAAAAAATTAATCAAATTTTCAGCACAATAAATTTCGTTCTACTTTTCCTTAAATGCAACGAGTATCTTTTTGTAAAACATAACAAAAGGCCAGAATGATTGCTCTCGTTTTTTCACCGGCCATTTCCCTCGCCTAATTACCAACCATGAAGAAGTTGAAGTATGGAAATGAAGAAAGTTCAGTTACGTGACGGATCGTCACAACTATAGGGTGAAACGGTGCGGTATTAACTGTACACGCCTCGTATAATCATCTCTCTCTTTCTCTCTCTCTCTCTCTCTCTTCAGCATTTCATTATACGCCAAGCTATTCGAAATTTATTCAGGAATTATTAAATAAGTAAGTCTAGAATCTCTGCCATGTTCAAAGCACTCGAATGTAAATGAAGATAAATTAAACGAGGACGACTATTACTGATAGTATTAATATTAATATTCCTCGCTCGCAAAATTTCCAACCAACGTAACGCAGAGAGAAGAAAAAAAAAGAAAAATAAAACGTATTTCGCAATGTGAATAATCTTAAAGCCTGTCGTACCGGTTGAACTGGTCGTGGCTAGTAGATAAGGCAGGGTATGCCAGACCAGCCAGCGAGCAAACAAGCATCGTATACCTTTAAGCGGATATAGCGGAGTAGATAATACAGTCGTAGAAGTGCCGGCGAGGCCCTGAGATCGCACAGACACGATCAGTGGTTATACCCTGCACGTATCAGACACGACAAAGTCGTTATATCGTGGGTCTCGATAGCCCATAAGAAATATAGACGTATCAGTGTCGTTCCCATTACTTTTTCTTTTATTTTGCTGTATTTATAACTATTATACTGGTCATTCCAGGCCAAGTGAGCTCGATTGTTCTCCAATTTTCTCGATTGCTCAAAGATTATCAGAATCGATTTTTTTTTTTTCGATTTCACTTTTATTTTTCCGCAATGTCAAAAGAAATTTTGGAAAGTCCCGATAAATTGGAGACCTCTGAATGTCCGGTGGACATTTTTTTGTGGACTTGCAACATTATTTTGACGTTTCGATGGATTAAATTAAGTTTCGAACATTTCTCAGAATATTCAGATTTTGCTGAAAAAATTCTGTATTTTTTTTGTACATATGAGATATTTAAAAAAATAGTTGATGTAGAAAAAATTTCGGGAAGAATTAAAAATTGAATGTGTTCGAAATGGGGGTGAGAAAATATTTGCTACTTTGTTCTGGATTTTGGTAGATTTTGTGGATCCCATAAATGCTGCACTGTCGTTTTCCGTCACGACCAATAGGACAGTGGGAAAACAATGGGCGAATAGCGATTAAACAACACGTATACCATTCCAGCACCAACAGTAGCTGGACAAGTAGTGCTGGTCAGCACGAGTTCAGACATCGAGCCAGGGAAGCTCAGTAGTAAAAGCAAGCGAATGTCGGACGGTCAGTGCGGAGAGTAGACGACGATTCACGACTTCACGACTATTTAGGACGAGCTCGTCTAAGATGTAGGGCGAACCGTATACACGATACAAGAGTGAATACCCTCTTCGTGAAGACCAATGAAATTTACTTCTGACACTATCAGACAAGACCGAAAGTTTTGGTGCTTAACCTCGTTAATTAATTCTTAGTTCTACAGTCCAATTAATCCAATTTTTTAATTCAACTAAAGTAAACAACAAAAATTAAATTCATTTCTTCCAAACCATTTTTTTCGACGTTTCAGCCAATGCTTATCAATACACTGACATGAAAGCCAGAAAAAAAATTGTACAAAATTATTAAAATGATTTTCAAAAAATCATACACGCCAAGTTTATTGTACAAATGCCTCGAAATAAATTTTCAAAAACAAAAAATGTTGATTACTCGAATAAAAAAAAGTAAATAAGAAGCTGTTTAAAAAAGCTTTCCTGAATTTTAATTGTACCCTCATTGCATTAATTTCTTGCTAATTTTTTGCTCATTATACAAGGAAAATTTATTCTGCCGAGAAAAAGCGCAAAAATTCACGACAAGCAGTAAGAATAAAGTCCAAAGATAAGAAGTCTACGCATCAAAGGGTTTTTCTTCGTATCTGCATAGAGGATCGCATGCGCGGGAGGCGAACGAGTATATGGTTGGGTGACATCGATGCCTGGTAGGCAATGTGGGTATGCAGTGTCAGCCTGGTAACCCCACGACCCGCAATTACCCATCAGCCCCGCGGATACCCTGAAGAAGAATAAAGCTCCGCCTCGTGCTTCTTCAGCACGAGCGAAACACTCGTTTCCGAAGTGTTGCGCCAGTAATAAACTTATATACCGCATCCATATCCGGCCTGTAACGAGTTGTTGGCGATAAACATTATGTTTTGTACTCTCGGAGTTTCTGTAATGTAAAACAGTCATTAAATCCGATAGGAATTGCATTACATGCAAGCTGCAATTTTGTTTTCTCTCCACTTCTGCCGATAAATATTAATCAAATCCGCAGAAATTTGAATTTCTCATGAAAATGAAAAAAATTGCGTTACTTCAACAAGTGGAATAGGCCAAATTCAAATTGTCAATTGTCAATCCCTAATCAATTAATTTACAACTTAGCTCCATATTTCCAAAAATATATTTCTCACTGGAAATTTGAATGAATCAATTTCTCAGAGGCGAAATATGTTTCGCAAAAATGCAATTAAAATTAACAGGAAAAAAAAAACGAAAAAAAAAAAATTAGCATTGAAGCATATGCGACTACAAAACGCAATTGCGGAGAGTAACGACCCAAGAATTGATAAAAAATGAAGCCGATGATAAAACAGTGGGTCAGTAATGCTTCTTGGATCGCAAACAATTAATTATATTGTTGCGGTGACGACTGTTAAAGAATGTTCAGCGCATTGTTATAAATCGATTTGATGAGCTCGAAACCCCTTCGCTTCTTCTCACCCCCCAACTCTTCAACCCCTCAACCCCTCGACCCCTTTGGGCGAATACAAAGGTGGAAACTCGCAGGGAAGTGAGATCGTCCAGCGCAGAAAGCGTGACGACGAAGCGTATACGGCGTGTATTGATCCCCTCGCCGCTGACCAGCAGCACACCCGTCGCTGACCGCCGGTCAATGAGATACGGTCTCCGCCAAGTGCTCGCGTCTTGCGCCTTATGCATCGCCACCAGGCAAATCCAACCAGGCTGACTCTCTCCGCTCGACCGGAAGTACAACCCAGGCGGCCTCCCCTACGACCTGTCTCGCATTCGACTCGACTTCCCGTGATTCATATACACCCTTACGCGCCTTGCCAGTGCGAACTGTCAGGGGGAGGGAATAATAGCGCACTTTACTGCCCGTCCAACGCACCTGGGTTGCCCAAAGATTTAAAAAAAAACCAATGTCCAGGATATCTGAGAAATTTGCAAAAATGTTGGACTCATTTTTGGGTAGAAACGGGGAGGATCAACGATTTTTAAATATTTTTGCAAATTATGAGAATCGGATGATTGGGGGAAATGAACGGTTTCGCGGAATTAGGAAAATATTAGGATTTCATCATTTTTTGTAAAATTGTGGAAGTAAAGAATATTCGAAGAATGTCAAGGATTTTTGGAAATTTAGAAATTCAGAAAAATTTTAAGTGGGGGGGAGGCGTTTTTTTAGATGGGGTATGTACAAAATTTTAATAAATTTCGAATTTTTAGAAAAAAATTCATAATTTTAAGAACTAAGAATTTTTAAAAACAAATAAAAACATATGTATGTTCCTCTTTTTTTCGTACGAATAATTTAAAGTGAAGGAAATAAAAATAAAATAAAAAGTGGACAAGGGCAATGGTTGGATCAGTGAGAAGATACTGCGCAGGTCCGAATCAGTTTCACTCTCTGTTCTGTTCAGCTGGCCTGTCCACGCCACCTACTCGAGCTTCCCAAGAGCGAGACGCGGTTAAGTGTGTTGGGGGGTTGGAGGTTTCAACCGCTTACACCATTATCCTTCCCCCACCACCCCCACCGCTACCACCACCACAACCTTTTCCCTCGAGCGTCGCTCTCTCGTGGTTACGGCCACGTGCTTGCGAGTAAACATTGACCAAGAGCTAAGTCATGCTTCAGAAATAATAGAGCGAGTAACTCATACGGCTCGTTTACTCACCCAGCTCTGATTTTATTACCACGAACCCATTGATTTTCAATATCATCCGAAAAAATGATAAGTGGGATAAATTAATAAAATTGTCCAATCAGATAAGAATAATATTAATCCTATAATATATTTTTATTAATCGTTATATTAATGTTTCCAATTTATCATAAATTGAAATGACCCACTATCGTCTTCACTGCAAAATAAAAATTCGATAATTCGTATTAAATTCTTCCACAAGCAAATGAAAATATATATTTGGAAAAATGAAAGTAAAATTATAATGATGACGTTCCGGTATAATTATGACGGTCCAAGTCACTTAAGCTTATTGGTACTTGACCCGAATATCCGGCGATTAAATGCACCTCTCTATATACCCAAAGCGTATCAGTATTACCGTACACAGTCGATCGAAACTCGATCGTGCATCGATGCGATTTCTCGACCATTATAGGAACCTCCACAGAGTCACGCCCTGAGCCCTAGAAATTTGTGGACCGGGTGTGACCCACCTCTGATACGATGAATCACAATCAACCCAAATTGTGAGTGAACCCTTTGGCGCCGGGGTTCTAAAACACAAATTACATCATCGTCCACGCTTCGGCCGATCGTCGATCATTAAGGTGGGTGGAGCGCTTCACTCCACACGGAAAAAAATTCTCCCTTCGCGAGAATCAACCCTTTGTTTCAAAATATTCAAACAAACCCTTTATTTTTAAAATACTCGAATAAACCCTTTTTTTTCAACCGATTATATATTTAATTGCTCGTTTTGTTGAATAAAATAAAAATTTGTTTAACCCTACGAAATATTTTTTAACTCGATATTGTGTTCGTTCAATCGACAAAATATTTTTGCTATGACAGCAAAAAAAATTGGGGCGGTTGCTTACATTTTTCTGAGTGCCAATGCTAGGCACATAATCCATCTTAAATTTTGTTTTAAAAAAAATTGCAACTCGAAGGAATAAAATTTAATTACGGTCCTTAATAATTTAATTGCCAATAGTTTTGGGTCACAGAACTCGGCGTTATTTTGCCTTGGGGACGAAGGTTAAGCCCTCAATCGACCGAGATTGTGTCCAGACGTTCTAGGAGCCGGCAAACAGACTCGGCGTTGCGTGCGGCCTGCTTAACGTTGATCTGGGCCAGATCAACACTCACACACACACTTATACGTCAGCCTCTTGGCCCCTTCCCCCATTATGGGGGTTATTATACGCAGCTTTCTTTATAAATCGCTCCGTCCTTTTACTTGTACACTCGCCTTAAGAATTCATCAGAGCTTAAGTTGGGTACAATTTTTTTTTTTTTTTTTTTTCATACATTTTTTAATACAAAATGACTAAGCAAATTGATAAAATCTCTATCAACGAGCAGAATGATCTATTCTACCTCAAGTTGGGACCAAAATTACTGATTTCGCTTTAAAAAAACAGCTTTCAAAATCCTACTTTTATAATTAGCCTTAATTATATTATATTTCTGAGAATTTATTGGCCACCCTATTTTTTTCCCTTAAGAAGGACCTCTTCAGGGTTAATTAAATGATTGTAACCCTCATTTAAAAAAAAATGTACATACATTTTTTCTAAAGTCTTACATTCGATGCCCCCTTAAGATCGAGTGTCGTATAAGGTATTATGAGGCACAATAAGGAACTAGGGGTGGGTTCCGAGGGTGAAAATGGCTGGACTCGCACCCTCATTCTTATTGGTGGTTAAAAAGGTTTACGTGTGTACGACTTTCACTCCTCATGAATATTAAGGCCATACGTGAGTGTACCAAGCTTTAATTACGCCTAGAAGGATATTTACTTTCACCTTAACCCCCTCATATTTTTTCTTTTTATTTTATTTTATTTTTTTCTTCAATTTTTTAATGGTGAATCAAATTATCGCCACTCATAATGAGATCGGTCGTTAACTGCTTCTCTGTGTTCGTAATACGTATATGCAATCGATCTCTGTACCGGTGGGATCCCAACTCCTCGGTCACATTCACGCGATCCTCAATCTACACACGAATCGCTCCCTCAGCTTTCTTTTAATAGTTACAATCCCTCTGCCAGTTCGTTTATCTTAGACTGTGTGTGTACACGCGCTGGAAGAGCGATGAGTCAGTCCGGTTGGCCTGTTCTACTTTTCTTTTAGCGACTATTTTTCCTCGGCCTCCAAATATATCATTGAGAATAGGTATTAATTATTTGCGCTTCCGTCAAAGATTTTAGCAACCCCCAAAATATATATTTTTTTAACATTCTGATCAATGAGCTGTGTAAAATAAATAATTAATTATTATGAGTTGTGAATAATTAGTGACTCGAGCAGATGAAGATTTTTTATAATTTCATATTTGGGTAAAATGCATGGGAAAAAATTAATTGAATCTTAATTTTTTTGTTTTTGATTTCTCTGAGTTCGGATTTTTTTTTTACGTGGAAATTTCTGTACGACACAACTTGCCTTGAAGGTTTTGTAGCTGGAGACGACGTAAGAGGCCCCGTCCTCGAGCTCGTCGAGGTTGAGCTTGCGGTCACCGTCCATGGAAAATATGTGACGAGCTCCTCTTGGCAGATCCAGACGCTGGGATAATCGGTCCAGGAGAGCTTCCAGCGAGCCGATGTCTCGGCCCGGCTTGAATCTGCGAAATCCGATGACATAATTTTTTTCAGAAATTCTAACAAAGTAATCCTTATTTCAAGGTCTTATTTTAACGACCCGAAAGGCCAGTAGTAAAGGAGTTTCATGGTCAGCCAAATTTTGCAAAGTTTTTTTTTATTTCACCCTCCTACGAACTCCACTAATTTTTGCATTCACATTCACTGCGCTCAGTATGTAAAAAGAAAATGATTTCACTCTTTACCATTTATCTTCATTTCCTCTAATTTTCACAACAACAACAAAACACTTAAACACCTCCACTTTTTTGCCAATGCCAAAAAAATTATTTTTCTTTCCACCTTCGCGCCCTTCACCCTCATATTTTCCTCATTTTACCTCTCCAGTGATTTCCAAATAATTGCCCACGTGAATTAATCAATTTTTTTCTTTAAAAAAAATGCAACTTTTTTTTTTAACTCACCTGAATTCGACACCAGGAAAGTAAGGATCGCCATTCTTGTAGAAGGTAACCCGTCTTGCCCTCCAATAACCGAGGTTGTTGTATCTCGTTGTGGCGTTAGCGATTTGCTCGTGGCGGCTCTTCGGCCTGTGCTCCGGCTGCTCAGGAGGCGGCATGCGGGGACTGGAGGGTCTGCTCTGCCTCCAGTAGCCGCCCATGCCGCCTCCGCCGCCACCCCCACCACTGAGCTCGGCGCTCCCCGTTCCGATTCCCATTCCCATGCCCATTCCCATTCCCATTATTCCGAGTCCGGATCGTGCCGCCTCGTGTTCCGCGTTCCCTCCGCCATTGCCGCCATCGTCGTTCCTCATTCCGCCCGGGGCGGTTCTCAGCTCCTCGTCATCGTCCTCCTCGTCCTCGTCCTCGTCCACGTCGTCGTCGTCGTCGTCGACGATCACCGACGACGACGACGCCACATGCGCCGGATTTTCATCGGCGGCAACCTCCCCAGCGTTGCTACCGGCGGCTTTTCCGTTTGCCGCACCGTGCCGCTGTGCTTTCATCGTCTCGTCGCGATGTGGCGCCTCTTGCAGCGAGCCCTGCTCGATCGCTACCACTCCCGCGTCCGTCGCAACCCCGTTAATGCCCCCCGACACACCGTTCATTTCCTCGTACTGACCGATACGCGAACCGGCTCGGGATGTCGCTGCCTGTTGCTGATTGTGGGCGGCCAGCATCTCGACCGGTTCCCCGGTGATTTTTACGCGATCCCACGATCTTTGTATCTGCATTTTCAAAGGGTTAACCATTATTTATTTGGCTGGATTTGGGGGATGAAAAAAATTTTTTTCGCCAGATTTTTTGGGGGTGAACAATTTTTTTTAAAATAAATTTTGGGGGTGAACAATTTGTTTTAAATAAATTTTGGGGGTGAACAATTTGTTTTAAATAAATTTTGGGGGGATGAAAAAATTTCTTTTAGTAGATATTTGAAAAATGTAAGTATTAATTTTTTACATAGAGAATTAAAACTGATTTTTCTGTTTAAATTTTGGGGTATTAAAAAAAGGATTCTTTCAAATTCACATTTTTTAAATTTAATCTCCGATAAATTCGGTTTATCGAAAGGCAATTCGTAAAATTATTTATTCAGAATTTTAGTTATATCGATTAAATTTTGAATTGATGTTTGGATATTTAAATGTACGAATTGCGATCCCATAATCTTATTTTTTCAAATTCATTCCTGGAAAATAAATTTTCACGTTTTCATAAAAATTACGTATTTTTTTTAAACGTCAATTTTATGCGAAATTCGTGATTTTTTTTATTGCTGTATCATGGAGCTTTGATTGTGCGGAATAAATTAATTTGGTCGTCAAGATGAGCGTGATATGCCAAGTCGTGTTAAGTCCCTGGGCCAGCAGGTGCCTTTCACAAATTGAACCCTTGCTGTGTGGCGTGCGACGAGACCTTTCACGCTTTAATTCTGCAACCTCACATCCCCTCGTGTCTGTTACGTATTTTTTTAAAGCTCCTCTCTGTTCGTAACACGTTCAAGGTTGTTGAGGATCGTACGAAAGGTGTGCGTGTGTTAAATTTGGTAAATTTCCTCAAAGAAAGATCGGCCAGCTCGGGAGTCCGTCTTTGGCCGGCTCGGCAGTCACGTGTCGCGTGATTGCGGGATATTCCGGATCGATTGGCCACCCTCGGAGGGTCGGCCGGGCGATTGCTCTGCTCTTACTACTTACACGAGGACGCGTGGACGTTTTACAACTGCGGCTTTCACTGCGGATCGTATCTTCAACGAAATATAGTTACAGAGTTAACGGACACGTGTATATTATTAGATTTTAATTTGGTGGCCTCTATTATCACCGGGGGACCACTTAAGCGGACTAATTGTTTATAATTAATATTACAGAATTTATTATAAATTGATTAAGGAATTTAAATCATTTTTTTAACCCTAAGTTATAAATTTATTCATTAAAATTCACGGTTTAATAATTGAAAATGCAATAATTATGGAAATATTAATTGTTTATGTATTTCTGTGATGCAATGTAATATTCGATTTTGTTTTGTTTTCAGGTAAATATTGTAATATATTACCCGGTGAAATAAGCAATATGATTAATGTGATTGTGGTGATTCGATTAGGTATTAATTGAGTTGAATTAACGAATAAAAATTTCTACCAATGAAATATTTAGTTATTTGCATATTATGAAATTTTTTTTTCAGGCCGTAAATAATTCAATAGAAGTAAACAAATTTGATTAAGAAAAATATTTACCGAAATTATTCCCCTTTTTCTTGTTCAAAGTACGCGCGAGTAAAGTACCGTCACTTTTATTTTATCGCTGCGATTTATTAAACGTAGCACGGCTCAACAATTTCCATTGAAAATCTGAGAACACGAGGCAGTCCCTTGGTCACTAATAGTAGATAAAGCCGGGAGCTCACGAGTCGAGTACTCGGGTCAAAAACCTCTCCGGCGTGTATACACTACTTCAGCTTCGTTCCGACTAATAGCAGCACAATTTCTTCCAATGTCAAGTAATAAATCGCAGCCGTGACTAAAAGTTCCCTTTATGTTCTTCACACACAATTGTAAGCTGTTCCAAAAAAAAAAAAAAAAATCCACAAGCCGTCCAAAGCAATTTACTGAACGCCGGAAATATTTCAGTAGAACAAGTCAACGCCTTGGTCAAACCTACAACAAATTCCCACCCAAAATCTTCCACGTTTTCCTCAGTCACATTTGCACCACTTGAAAATCACACTTCCGGCTTAAACGTTCAACATCAGAAGACCAAAAAAAAATCATTCGCCAAACCGATCGCTCAACACCCTTAAGGGCAACCCTCGGTACACCGGAAAAAAAGCTCTTTCGATGACCCTTGTCATAAAAAGGGTTCAGAGTCTTTAAATTAATCCGCTTCCGTTGCTTTTTTTAAGGTCGTTTAGTCAATCAAGTTCCTTTTTGTATTTATTTACTTTTCCACCCCCACGTGAAAATTAACAGGGCCTTCTAATTCATTATTTACCCTTATTTTAATTTTTTTGTTTTACTCACGTTGAGGATAACTGACTTAGGGACTTAAGGGTTTATCTTCAGACACTCGCGTTACGACCATTAAAATGCTAATTTCGCGATTACTGTCGCTATTAATTATTCGTCGACGATTCGAGATCGACATTTGTGACGATTTTTACATATTCATGGTGTGTGTGCGCGTCCTTCGACGCTGAAGTCCGAGCGTCGAGTGTCGCTCCGCGTATGTTGAAAAGGGGGTGTAGGGTTGCGGGCGTAGGCGTCGCGGCGTCGTGCGACGTCGTGTCAGTGAACCGACGCTGTGTTCTTAACTGTTACTACTTGCTGCCGGCTTTTGCGGTTAAACCCCAACTCGCTTCTACAAAATCAACCCCCCACCCCCGCCCCCTTCATACCCCGTTGTAGTATCATCCGCACCACCACGCGCACCGCAAAACGAGAGCCCTGAACTTGTTGCTCTCACTTAGGGTTTCGCATCGTATCGACGCGAAGCACCCTCAACTAACCATCAGCTCATTGGCTGACTCGAGTCGTCGCACCCCCGCTGCAAAACAGCCCTTCGAATGGGGATGAAAGAGACTGGAGAAAGAGAGTCCCGAGGCCAACCCTCTACTCGGCATTGGGCCACTTCCGGAATTGAGTAGGATTTCACATGGCCGACAAAAAGCGCAAGCTTTATAATATATGTGTATATATATATATATATATATATATATATATAAAGTTTTAAAAAAATTAATGTACTGAAATTTTTAAAAAATTGTCACTTTTTTGTCGACTTCGTTATTACGATTTCTGAGAAAATATAATTTATCATTTTCAAAAGCTTCGCAGTGATTTTTTAGAGGGTGAATTTTATTTTTTTTATTAAAATTTTATTTTCATTTATTTTCACATTTATTTTATTTATTTTTTAGAGGAATGAAAAAAGCCTTTGGAAATATATAGAATAATAATTCTTTAACGTTTATGAATGTCACTGTTGAAAGCACGTTTAAAAAAAAATGTTAACAACAATATTGATTTTCCAGTGAACATTCATTACATTTTTTGTGCATTCTGGGCTTAAAGTATTTGGGGCAGTGAAACCAGTATTTATTTTTCAAGCTCCTTTAAGGAAGGTGCAAAAAGTAGATGGAAATCTTTCTCATGACGTTGTATGACTCCCATTCTGCTGGAAATTCCAGTGCAAACCTCCGGCAACGTTAACAAGGCAATGTATACAATGTGTAAGAAAACACAAGCGCTATCTGAAAGATGTAATCTCATCAAAAGGTTGAAGTCGTAACGAGGTTTCGATCGGGCTCGAGCCCATTATGTAACCTTCTTGAGATTTGCTCTTTTCTCAGCTCCTGGAAACACTACAACGTCTGTCCAATTATCATGGGCCCTGTAATATTCCCCGAGGGTGACCAGTCGTTTGAGGGGAAAGTCGATACTCGAGTCAGAGGAAATTTGCTTCTTTCCACTGAAGACGGGAAAGCCGGCTGACCATATACGGTCCTTTACTACTTGAGCCATCGAGCGGTCGCACTAATGTCCCGCTACACATGGGACATTCCGTACTAACTCGGCCCCGATTTTTTATGTCATTGTCCCACCTCCAATGAGCAATACCAATTTTTATAGGATTTTTTTGTAACCAATTTACGTACTTACGATTATTTATAACGATCGAAATTTAAAAAAAAAAAAATTATAAAATATTTTAAAAAAGGGGGTTGAAAAAAAATGATGTCAATTAAATTTATTTGTTAATAAAGCAGTATAATTATTATTGCTTGCTCTGAGATCACTTTAAATGATCCAAAGCATTGAAATAGAATGTAAATTTTTTTTAGAATGCCCATTAAGCGTCTGGAGGAGCAGATGCAATCTTAATTTCCACAGGGGTGGATATTTCAATTTTTTTTACATTTTTTTCGTGACATCCCCTATTTTTAGTGAGCCGGTGATTAGTACCTACTGAATGATTATCTTAAAAACGGTTCGTCTGGTCGACGAAATTATACGGACAAAAGTTACAGCGTGTCGACGGGAACATAAGATGATCATATTCATGATTCTTGTCGGTGAGGGCAACAATGTCACGTTAATGTCACCTTTAAGTTACAACCATTGATATGAACTCGCGATTCGATGAATTTATTACCTTCGCCTTATTATTATTTGCTCAATCCAAATAACGAATACATTATTAAAAAAACATGCCTGCAAAAATGTCGACTAATCCACACAAAAAATCAGTGACAATTTTTACTAATTAATTTAATTAATCAAAATTAATAAAAAAATCATTTTTTTATTTTAATAGAAAAAGAAAACCAACAGAAAAAAATGAAAGCTCGCAAATATATGTCCACACTTAATTGAAAAATCGTTTTTCTCTTTGCTAATTAATGGGTTAATCACTAATTATTAACAGGACTGACGAAGAAGGGCAGATCTATGATCGTAGCCTCCACTCACTCCATCAATCGAGTCTCCGAGTGAGTCACGAAAGTGCCGATGGCCTGCTAAAACCATCGGTACAGTGGGCGATTGCTCAGCCCCCAAGAGTTTCTCGAGACACGCAGCAGCAGCAGCAACCCGAGTGACCATGCCCTAGTAATTTTTGCTCGTGACCAGTAAACCGGACACGAACAGGCTAAACTTTTCGACCTGGTAATATATACTTGCCCAAAGAAAGAGCTTGCAGGACGACATGGTATGCAACTCGTTTTTTCTTCGCTAAGCCCACTTACAATATGCTTTCGATCGATTTCACGAGAGTTGAAGAACAATACCGCTGTCGAATACCGCGAGCCGTATTTTTAATTCTCTATCACGCTGTTCCACATAAATTCCCTTTATTCCAAGAATCCTTATCGCTCCTGGCCCTCTGATTATTAATAAGCGTAATTCCCACTTCCAAACACTATTATACGCCATTTGAGAAAATTTGATGACTATCGTACAACAATAGCAATTCTGAATACGTTACCACGGAAATCGTACAGCCGATATCACAGCAATCAGTGAATTATTCAATTTTACAGCTGTATTATTTAATTCAGCTACTTGAATATTTAGATTCAGGCCTTGGAAAAAAAAAATGTTTTTTTTTGTATTGAACTAAATAAAATGCTTGCAAAATTCTCACAAGAGAAATCACTTTGTGACTGCGATTTCTAAAAAATGTATTGTCTCAAAAAAATCAATTCGCTGTTCAATCAGGCGTTAGTTAGTAAATTTGAGCTCTCTCAAAATTTCAATGCCAACTAATCATAAATTCTTTAGCCTCTTCTATTAATTGCTGAAGAGAGATGCGATTGCGTGCCCAGAAATCATATGATACATAATTATCCATGTATAGCCGCTCTTCCGGAAATATCCAAAAATATATATATATATTTATGCCACTAAATACTAAAAGCTCTTCCGCTGTTTTCGTGGTAATCTTCATAATGTCCTAGGTCAATTTGTAATAATGGATGACCAAATCATTTCTAATAAAAAAAAAGTAATATCCGAAAAACCTTCTTAAGTACTGATGAAAAAGTTAATCGACCGTTAATAAAGTTTGGTAGTTACATTAGCGATATTTAACATGCAATCAACTTCTCTCAACGTCATTAAGCTTCTTTATCTCAGTTCGCATCACCCCACATCCTGAATATCCTCGAACACGTACTGTAATACAAGTAACGCGTGATAAATTGGCGCAACGACGCAAGTTGTTAGTGTTAGTATCCGGAGAACTGTGTACTTAATATAATAAGCCGATTATCAGACCTCGCGCCAGAATCGCGGTCCGGCTGAGCTCAAGATAACAGCTAATTCCTCTGAAAATTTGTGCTTTAAACGTGTGAGTGATGTAAGTGTAAAGCCGGGTCTTCCAAGTGCCCGGGAGAAATTACCGCCGACAGTCGAGTCACGCACCCCGACCTCATACTCGTCTCGCTCTATGCGACGATCACCTTAAGCGATTCATCATTCACAAAGCAATCACTGTGAAAAAGTAATCGAATAAAAATTCAAAAGCTTTTTTTTCTCCTGCCAAATACTTTTTTTTTAAATCGCTTTGAAAAGAAATGTATTGATTTGCATTTTAATGTGTAATTATTAATTTTGTGGTAATTCAGATATTATGTTAGAATTTATTGTAATTGTCAATGTTTAAAATGGTTGGAAGTTTTTGTAAATAAACTGGTGATATTATAATTTTAATGAGTAATTGTGATGTAAAGTGAACGAACTTTCGCAGTGGAATTACATTTTTTTATAAACAATTGTATATTTTATATTAGCATAGTATTTTATGCTTCCGGTTCGATAAATTGTAAATTGATTTTTCAAAAATGTAACCGGATTGTATTTCGGAGTTTTAAAATTGAGATTTTGGAAAAAGGTGTACGGTACACGATTTCTTGCTGCTTTTTGCTTGCTATCGTCGAGATATCGTTGATCTGGAAAGCCCGGAAAATGCTGTGCACGATCCTGACTATTATCAATCACGAAAAGCCTCGTTCGCGTGATTTTCTTTACAACAGCTTGAACGATGCGAACGTTCGCTTCTCTGTTCGATCGTTTTAGGGCCGTTGGCTCGGAGCAAAGTTGCTCGGACCGAGCGAGCGGCTCTAGACTTTCCCGAGCCACGAACGAGTTTCTAGCGTGCACAACTTGACCAACCCGCGGGACGTGAAAACCAGATTTCTCTTGAATTCGTGATTACACAATCTACTGCGTGTTACTTTCCGTTCTATAAATAACTGCAATTAATATTTCGTTTTTATGGCAAAATTAGCCGATGTATTGAACATTTTTTTCGATTTCATCTCAAAATTCAACGCCAATCTAAAATTCGAAATATTATTTAAGATCAGAACTCATACTATAAAAAAAAGTCTAATTAAAAATTATTTGTTAATTTGAACTCAACATTTAAAAATTTGTTTCAATTATCGATATTTGTACTTCCAATGTATCATGTATTTTTTAAGAGAGCAGAAATGTACAATTTTGCTTGAAATTTGTATTGTTTCATTTAATTTTCATTTGCAAATGAGATCAGTAATTAATTTTAATTGACACGGAAATCGTGGTATTTTTTTTTTTTCTCGCGAATTATTTCAAGTTGAGCCAAAAAGCTGAGATGTTATTCGAGTTGTGTTATTGATCAGAACATATGAATATTCAATCGCGACTAACCGAACGCCGAATTGAAATTCGTACTGTCGACAGACTCTCGTATGGATGAGTTTTACGGTCAAGTGCATGTACTACCATCGTAAATAGCTGCCGTCCGGCGACATTTACATTTATCTCAGATTCCTTGGCGATAAAAGCCAAGTATTAAGTGGAGTCAGGCAGCAACGTCGACCCACTTATTTGCGATAAAGCTTTCGTCCCTCTTTTTAGGAGGAGAAAGGGCCTCCGCGCCCAAATTACTGAGACATTAAGCGGAGTTTTTAACGCCGAGTTGGTGATACTCGTGACTAGTAAAAATAACGATAATTACTAAGTGGGCAGTTCAAAATATTGTTTATTCATCGTCCACTTTACAATGTTACGATTCTGCGTCGTCTTTCCTTTTCTTCTTCTTCTTTTTGCTTTGCAGCTCTTCGGAAATCTCGACTTTTGGAACGGCCTCTGATATTTCTACATTCGAATGGTTCTTCTTCTTCTTTTTACTTTTCTGCTCGTCGGAAATCTCGACTTTTGGAACGGTCTCCAACATTTCCACATCCGAATGCTTCTTCTTTTTCTTTTTTATGTTTTTCTGCTCGTCGGAAATCTCGACTTTTGGAACAGTCTCCGATATTTCTACATTCGTTTTCTTCTTCTTCTTCTTCTTGCTTTTCTGTTCCTCCGCCGACAAAGGTTCCGAAGTTCCATTCACTTTTTCAGAAATTTCGGCGTCGTCGTCTCTCTTCTTCTTCTTCTTCTTCTTTTTCTCAGCCGAAGGATCTTCTTCACTTATTGCACTTTGCACTTCAGTACGTTCTTCGTTATCCAAATTTTCCGTTTTAATTTCCTTGCGCTTTTTCTTCTTCGGTATTTTCTGATCCGCCGTTTCTTCGGCAACGGATTCAAATTTTCTTTTGATTTGCGTTTCGTCGGCGGTGTCCTTTGATTTTTTAAGTCCGCCATTTTCCGCTACGCCATTTGCTTTGCTTCTCCTCCGCCTCTTCTTTTTTCCAGGCTGATTTTCGTCGTCGTTTTTTCGCTTTTGCGGGGCTTCTTTGCGTTGATATTCCGGCAACGGAACGTCGAAATTTCTCTCGAAAACAGCGACGAAGAATCCGTTGCATATATCGACGTCGGGCCTCGCGTACAAACATTTATCCTCGCATTTGTAATCCGTGGAACTGAAGTTTTTCCAATCGGAACCAATTAGCGTCGTAATAGGAACGAGATTCCAAGCCGCGCCTACGTTCCCGAGAATCTCGTCCACCACCATTTCATTCTCCTCTGGGTACATGGAACACGTGCTGTATACGATACGCTTAGCTTTGGGAAAATTGAGAAGCGCGTGACGCAGAAGCAACACTTGAAAGGATTGAAGACTTATCAGACGACCAGGTGCACACTTTGAGGCTTCCTGCCCCAAACTAAGACGATCCAACATTCCTGAGAACCAAAAAGGAAGATAAAGTGAAGAATTTGAGTCAATTTACGGTTTCAAAAATATTGCTTTGCAGTATTTTTTATATTTTACTTAGATTCCTAAATTGAGGCGTTTCTTTGTTTAGCTTCGAATATTCATATTTGAAAAACTGGAAACAATTTCAAAAATTCGTAATTACCTGAACCGGAGCAACTTGGATCCACTAAAATGTACTCGACGTCCGAACATTGCGCTGGCTCTAATTTCATAGCGTCCGCATTGATGGTCGTGACGCAATCCGCATGATTAGTCTTCACCATTTCGCACAGAGTTTTGTAACGTCTGTGGTCTCTCTCAACGGCAATGATTTTTCTGCGAAAATTATGAAACAACGTTTTTTTTTTTTTTCAATCACATTATGAATGAAGAAGTTTTAATTTTGAAAAAAATAAAATAAAAAAAATACGTACCCTGTATTTTTCATAATCGCTGCCAAGTGAGTGGTTTTCATTCCTGGTGCTGAGCACATGTCCAAAACTGTTGATCCGGGAACAGCGTTTAAAAGATACGCAGGAAGGCAGCTTGCCTGATACAATAGTAAATTTTATATGCCGACAATTTTACACTTTCTATCGTGGCTATTTTTTTTTTGTAGACCTTTGAATGAAACTTGAAGCGTATCAATTTTTTAAATAAAAGTCGAAGCTTCTTTACCTTATCCTGCAGAACAATAGCTCCGCTCTGATAACCCGGATGATTGTGAAAAAGCGTGCCAGGCGGAAACGCGAATAATTCGGGTATATGAAAATCCTGGATAAACGTCCATTCGCCCAATTTCGCCAAGGCCTTGAGATAAGCCGAATAGTTTCGGCTCTTCGGTAACAGAGTCCATCCGTCGTCCGTGAAAGAACGGATCGAATCCTCTACGCTCGTTACGAGAGTATTTACGCGGACGTATCTTGGCTTTTGGGCTGTAATTAAAAATGCGCGGTTTAGCTACTAAAAAAATGTTTAGTTACAAAAAGAAGTACAAAATTTGAAATGATAAAAAAGATTCAACAGTCAGAATGCAATGCCGACTCAAGAAATTGATCTTAAATATCCAATAAAATCTGAAGCGTTGTTTAAATTATTACGCAAGTATTTCAACAAAAAATAGCCTCTTAATATCATTCCTCCTGCTTCAAATTCCCATCGGATTTTCACTTATATTTTCTTTTACAAATTCGTTTCCACTTATTTTTTAAACGAAACTAACAATCGTCCTACTTGCAACAAAAAATATACATAAAAAAGCGAACGTTACAGGCTTTTTTATAAAAATATTGCTAACAGTAAAAACACAAGACGAATGAAAACTCCATGATTCTGTTTGCATTAATTTATTGCCGACATAAACAAAGCAATATCGAGAACTTTAAAGTTACAGGTATCAAAAGAAAGCCGTAAAGGAAATTGCAATGTATAATGTATGCTGTAATTCTGGAATTTCGGCGACATTTCAATCCGATTTAGTGTGCGAGTTCTCGTCCAAATTATCTTGGGCACCGTCGTCGATTTCCTTAGGATCGTCGCGCTCTTTCCACGCTTTGTAAGCGTAACTGGCGATTATTAAATTGACCGTTACAACGGCGGCAATAACCGAAACGCAATCGTTGGTAAATCGATCGGTATGGAATTCGGTTCGCATGTAATGCCGAACGCCGAAAAACACGGCGAACGGTAGAGTAAACATAGCAGCGCTGTAGAGAAAAAGCGTGCCAAGGACCGCGACGATGCTCATGATTTTTGGAGGACTTTCGTGAACTTTCTCCGGGGATTTAAGATGTTTATGTGAATTATTTTGTCTATTCGCGGGTATGACGTATGAGAGTAATCTCTTGAATCTCGAATTGCCCCTCGATTGTATCCGGTTGTTACGAATTATCAAAACCATGAAGCTCTCAATGTCGTCGCTTCCTTTAGTAGAACGGACGGGCGACAGTGAAGTTTTCAACGAGCAGCCGTTATCTGCAAGAACAACAAAAACCCATTGATACCGTGTACAAAAGAGTTACCTTTCTTTTTGCCGTTATCGGCAAAATTGCCATCGCCGTTCTCCAAATTTTTCAGCTCTTCCAGCAGAACTTTTTCGTAGGAGAGAACGGTCTTTATAGGCTTTGCCTCTGAAGCCAACGCCTTCTTTCCCCATAATAATTCTGCTATCAGAACTCTCGCCAGCCATGGATCCAGACGCGACTCGTTTATCAGCAATTTTGTCTTGCGCAGAAGGTAATCCAACTGCGGACCGTGTTGAATCGTGGCCACGGCGAGGCCATAAGTACCGCGAATGTTCTAGAGAAGAGAATTCGTAATTCGCACTCAAAATACAATACGTATATATTTGTTCTCCAATTTCTTTTCTGTTAAGTGACGAAAATACAAAAAGTATCATCGATATATGTTTCATATATTTATCGAATATACAAAATCTAATTTGTTGCTATTCTACGCACTTTTGTATTCACGATTTTATGGATATTAAATTATCGTTACATGGAACAATTTTTGTTGAAAAAAATTATAAAAGGAAAATATTACAATTTACATTACGTTAAGATTGCATTACAGAATCAATTGCATTTTGGTCAGATTTTTACAACAATATTAACAATTTTTAAAAATCATTTATATTATTCATATATATTATTATAAGAAATGGAAAACGCAATAATTTTTCTTACGAAGCTGCAATAAAAATTTCAGTGTGAATAATTATAGTGATACCGGAATCACGTGGCGATTTACTCACGGGATGTTTCTTTTCGTAGATAAGTTGTTTTATACTGGCTCCCTCCTCTTGAACAGCTTGCACCGTTCTCGCGGTGACCTTATAAAATCTCGGGACTTTTACGGAATGTACGAAGCCCTCAGACATTATATCATTACGCTATTAATGCCGTCGTTGAAATTAGTTTACAAACGCGTGCAGTACCAAGTACAAACAAATGTTGGAGGTTAGGCTCGTCGATTTCTCGTGATAATCCCACGGCCAATGCCGAACCGGCGAAACACGGAAGTGCGCAAGCGCCGTTTCCTCTCGTACGTATTTAAAAAAATTCAAATTCATTTTAAGTTGTTACCCACATTTCGAAAATACTATCATTACTATTACATTTATCGCATAAAGTTCTATTTCATTAAATTCGCATTTTCGCGATTTTTGTATCATTAAATTTAAAATAAAAATGGATATCATTTTTTTTTATTCCCGAAAAATTGTCTCTCAGTGAATTAATTCGTTTTTTTTTTATTCACTTGTCGCTACATTAAACGCTAAATATAGTACAAAAATTATTGCATTGTACAGAAGGGATTAATCGCAGCTCATCGTGAACAGGCTTCACAAAAATAACAAAGACCATCGGCGTGACAAAAGCGTCGCGCAATAATAACAACGTATATATTTCCTATATAACATCAATAATAGGTCTAGAGAGTCGTGCCAGCCGAGCTCAAAATCCGTTGAGAATGTTCCGAAGAATGTATTCGTTTCTTTAAACGTAGAGTCGATTGGGTAACTGATTTGCTATTTATAGTTGACGTGAATGTTGAGAGTATCTGTACACAAATGAAGTAAGATAATACGCGCCTATATCTATTTTAAAACAGGGTCTAATCGGTCAAAAATTGCGTAAATAATTTGCGTGCTCTTGCAAAGAAAACGAAAAAAACAACAACAACAAAAAAAGTAAGACGTTACATAAGTAAAGGTTTCGTAAATCGGAAATTGTGCGTTCATTGCAAGTACGTTCTTCTTATTTACACGAACGTAAGAACGCATTGAATGTACGTATTGTCAATCATCAGATCTATATACACATTGCTAATAATCTGCAATAGCTATTAAAAAATATATCCAATATATATTCGGAGTAAAAATGCGACCTTTCAAAAAAACTACGTTTAAGGATTTTTGTAAAATAAGGTTCGAGTGGTTTTGTTTCTTCTTCTTCTTCTTCTTCACGATTCTGGCACGTTATTCATTCGACATTAATAGTCTCTTTAGTTACGCAAATTTTTGTTTGTAAGCTGCAGTCATTTGCTCCAGGAATATAAATGTAAGGACAGTGTGAGGTCCCAGTCGTGCGTAATACGGGAAGAATCCTTTCCACAGTGCGAAGAGTCCTTCGTTTCTTATGACTTTGCCGAGAACGTCTATGGCACCTTTGAACTCAGGTTTTCCGTCTATAGTCTTCATGTTTTGTATTCTGCAAGGAAATTATTGTGCTGTATTAATCTTCGGGTACCAAAGTCCAAAGTAGTGTTGCAACTAACGCGTTTATCGCTTTGTATCAGTCACCGAATGCGATCGGTGCGTGGCGTTGAATTTTCAGAGTATTTCGTGTGTATTAATTACCTCGTTTTCGCGATATCTACGGGCATCGAAGCCGCGGTCGTAATCAGGCCGGAAATCATCGAACTTGCGAAGTGAAGCATTATATTCTCCTGGAAATAGCCTGAAGAAAAATAATAAAAATTTTATTGTGTCTCAGTGAGAAAAATTGTTTTAATAACAATTATATTTACGGATATTTCTTTTAAACTCGATTGTTTATTGTGTAAATATCAGACAGTGTATTGCGCACTCACCGGTATCTAAAAGTGCCTGTTTAGCTTGAGAATAAGAAGCCAGTTGTGCGGCATTCACGACCATGGCTCTTCCCATTGTGGGAATCGCTCCGCGCCATAAAGTAAATATTCCTTCTTCTCTCGTTATACGGAAGAGCGCGTCAAAAACGTTTTTGTACAAACGTCTCTCGGCTGCGACGAAAACAACATATATTTTAATGTAATACAACCTAATTTAATAATAAATGAAATTCTGTTGAAAATGTACGACACTAATTGATATAAATGGACAAAAATCGGAGAGAATGAGATAAGATTCCGATAGGATCTTATCTATTCCTACTTTCAGTCTATTTTTATCAGTTTCCATTGCAACTCTCGAAACAAGACTGCGCTGCACTATAAATGTTTTTTGTTGTAATTTTCAGTAATCTTGAATAAATGTGGAGTCTATTTTTAGCCCAAACTGTATAATTGCTCATTCTCATTTATCACCTACGTTAATTGCTCGGGTCCCAAGCAAAATTGCAATTAAAAATGTACCTATCCTTTCGGAACAAATATTGCACCTATTTTCACATAAAATATATTAATCATTTGTTTTTGCTTATTACCAAGAGGCAATCTGCCATCGGCAGTCATTCTGATAAGAGCAACTTCAGCGGGTGTGCCAACAAAAGCTCCCACGCACCCAGCGGCCATACCCAGGCCAGCTTTCACCAGGAAGTTTGGCTGGCCGTCTTTCCTGTTCAACAAAAATGACATAACATCTGAGTCTCCTATGCTTCTGACCTTGAGGCGCAATATATTTTTAGATTTCTTCAAATACTCACGAGGCAAGTTCAAACAACCATGTATAAATACCAAGCCTGGTGGTGGTGTAGGTCGCTTGTCTCATCAATCCAGCGGAGAGTCCAGAGTACAGAGCCATAACGCCCTCATTTTTTAATATCGAAGAAACAACTCCGACTGTAGACGTTTTTGTGCCGCTCAGTTGCATACGATTTTTAATCAAATCCAGCGGTTGCACGAAACACGTCGCTGCCATTCTGCAGACAAATTGCGCTAATTAAAATAAATTGGTGAAGCTTGGAACAAGTTAGACTTAAGCATATAAGCGCAAGCTTTTTTTTTTTTTGAGCTGACTTAAAAATATAAATAAATAAAAATGTTGTCTAATTAAAAATAGTGAATTACTGATTAATCGATGAATTCGTTGATAAAACTCACCCTGAAGTGCCTCCAATTAGGAATTTTATGCCATTTGGTACAGTGGGTACTATTTTGTCGCTGGCCATTTTTTTTTTTTTTTTTTTTATTAATGGATAAACAACGAAATTCTAATAATATCGGAGTTACGTAGATGCTGAAGAACGCGGAGGGCCTCTTCGTGTATTATCCACACTCCGGACTCGACCACCTGACAATAGCGAAACCGAAAACGTTCCACTTTCGGCGACCTCCGATTGTGGCCTTCCGCTCGCGACTAGTAAGCTCGCAGGGTCGAACAGGGTCGCGAGATACTGGGCGAGTCTCTGGAGGCGAAGAGACAACAACATCGATCATCGGTTTACCATGTGACGCTCGAAATATTAACGCTGGAATAAAGTGATGCTGCCATCTTGTGTCTTCAGGGTGTTCCATTTTGCGCGGACGGTCAACAATCGTCGATCGGTCGTTGGTCACTTCCTTTTTACCCTCTTAAAAATTTTTTTTTATCAATAAGCATATTACAAAATTTTTCAGATTTTTTTTTTTAGATTTTCGACCCAAAAATCAGGGAAATAATAATTTTCAAAAATGTTGATGTTCAAAATAGTTTAAGATTTGTTTATGGCAAAGTGGATTTTATATTGGGAATTATTTATGCACTTCTGAAGAGATTGCTTAATTTTTTTATAACTGCTAATTAAAATCTTCAATGAAATTGCATGCATTTTTATTTTTATTTATTTTTGTGAAAATTAAAGTTTGTGACTGATGAAGCAAAGATGAAAATTGAATTATTAGCAGATATGTTTCTGTAATTTATTGAGATGAGGAAGGAGTGATTAATTATTTGTCGCGTCGAGTATATGCTGTTTAATATCACTGTCAAGCCATTGTACAAAATATATGCGAATGTTGTCTCGTGGTTTCAGCGTAACAAACATTTAACAAGTTAAATTGATTACTCCGATGAAACCCGCATGTTTTACTGAAACGTTGAGGAAGAAGTTGCACTCTTTTATTCGTTATCCCAGTGCATAGTGCAATTACAGCGGAGCGACTACCTTAATCTCTTATCGCTCGGCTTCATTGGCTATTGCTAAAATTTCCGATTGTCATCATTTCATGATAAAATAAGGAGCAACAAAAATTTCATAAAATTTACGTTTGCCGTATAAAGTTCATCAAATGACCGATACACAATATCCATTATTGCAATATATCGAGAAGTTCAATAAAAACATCTTTTCATGCACTATTCGAAATAAAAGATCGGAAATCGCCTATGCCGTGTGTATTGCACATGAGCCAATGAGAGTTCGAGGGGAGAGTTCACATTTAAAATGTCAAAAAAATCTTCCAATCCCTCGCGATCCAAAAAATCATATAATTACCATGCAATCACACAAAAATGTGGCTCCAATGTTGGTTATTTCCTTACAATTAACCATAATCTAGAAAATTAGTACTCGAAGCCTTTTTACTTTTTGAAATGAGACTCTTTCAAATTCGTATAATCACAAATTCCATTCTCAGTTGATTTCTTCAGAATTAACCGAAGTTCCAAACTATTTATTTTCAATTATGGAATTGGATTAATAAGGGACGTAAATTTGTTGATTCGTTCAACCAACTGAAAGCTCCGATTGTAATCCATTGATGAAACTCATTTGCGAGCATAAAAGGGTTTAGAACAAAATTATTTTGACTTCAGTCGGAAGATTTGCGTTTTGTTCGCGTGGCACGTTTTTTTTTGTTCTATTTCTCTCTCGTTCATCAAAATCGTTAAAGTTACGTAACATGATTTGTTTTTCGTGCTATCATTGTTTAAAAAAACGCACATGATAGACTTTTCGTTATTCTCATTTCCAAAAAATATGTACAATTCAATGTTTAATGTACAATCTGTATATTCTGTGATGCTGTGTGTGATGCTCGATAGTCGATTTTCAACAGGTATGATTAGATTTGATTAGATGTATAAAAAAAAGCGTGTAAAAAAATTGACTTTATCGGGAAGACAAAATGTACATGATTATTTTCACATTAAGTGATTACGAGAAAAAAAAGCCCTCTCATAATCGTCACCTTTTCAACTGTGAAGTCTCCCCTCAATTGATTCATTTTTGACGCCTTCGGCGTGTAGTACGGTTAACTAATTACAATAAAAATTCCTTTCGGCCTGAGCAGCTCAATCTCATGCGACAATTGCCTGCAATTTCACGGGTAAATATACGAAACTTTTGAGAAATGCGATAAAATAAAAACTCGAAGTTAATCGAAATTGAATATAGCGCGACAATCGCTAATCAATCGGCGACTCGGCGCCTTTTTCGTATGACAATTCTATACAATTCTGAGGAAAAGTCAACCCGAGTTGTTTCGATGAATTGTATCCCCGCTTGAGTAATACCACGATAATATTCTTATCATTCGCTATGTTCAAAAACGACGAAATAACTTTGTTAGCTCTCGTCGTAAAGAGGAGTTCCATCTCCGCTCAACGACATACTCCGTGGACTAGAATTAGTGTGCGGAGTGCCACGAGGAGATTTGTAAGACGGCGTACGCGCCGATGGCGGCCTGTTTCGTGGAGTTACTCGCCCAGACGAATCGTCGTATCCTCTAGGAGTTTTACGCGAATCATCGTACCTCGGAGTGCTGTTTCTATAATTTGACAAATTTAACAGTAACGTGAGAACAAAATGCCACGTTTAAGCAGCTACTAAAGTACATTTACAAATAATCAGGTAAATGAGTAAGGAAAACGACTCTTAAAATGTTCCTTTCTCAAGAGATAAATCGTTCAAATCCATAAGAAAAAAATTATCTCGAACAAATAAAGAGTATCACACAATTGTACTCACGAAACTCTGGGAACCGTTTGCTTGAGTCGTGCCCACGCCTCGGCTGCTTTTTTCCAGTCCATCGGATCGCCGGCTGCGCTTGGCATCGGAGGAGTTGCTCGATGCGACGGCGTTAATCTGTGATGAATATTTGCGGTGGGCGGCGCGGGAGGATGCATAAATTGTCCGATGTGATGGCTCGGCGTTTGTTGGCCGTATCTCGGCGTCGGCTGAGAATGATGCGGAGTGTGGTGCGGCGTTTGGTACGGGGTCATAAATGGAGTTTGTCCGGACGGTGTGTACGGAGTATTCGGATAAGTGTGCATTCCACCGCCACTTCCGGCACCCCCACCGCCGCCACTTCCGCCGTATCCTGCAGCCGCTGCCGCTCCTGGCGTATGCGGAGGGTAATGATGGGGCGTTTGATTGGCTACTTGGGAAAGCGAGTGGAGCATGTGATGCGGAAGATTCTGAGCTACCCTCTGGATCGCTTCTTGATTCATACCTGAATTCATTTGACAATTTAATACAACGAACAGAGCGATTTTTTAGTGAGTATCAACAGTTTTTAGTGAGTTCCAATTGCGAGACTTGTTTTTTTTTTAATCAGTAAATGAAGAGTACTTGCAAAGCTGTTTCTCGAGTTGTCGAAGCTTTGTTTCGTAAATTTTTCTTTGCCAATCGATAAAAAGTTTAATAATTATCAGTATCATTGATATCCTACCGCTCACGACTCCTGGAGTATTGTGATAAGGTGTCCTGGAAGTAACCGCGCCTCTCGGTGTACTGGGAGTGCCTTGACCGGGCACTGGGTCTCTGAAATGTTTTTTAAACCACCCAAAGAGATCCCCGACTCGCACGAACATTTGGTTTCTAAACCGGAAGCCGTCCGGTGAGACAGTGACGTATTCGTGACGGCAACTTACTCGAGGTAAGTAAGATAGCATAAATTTTCCAGGATAATTCTGAAATAATGAAGATTTAGTTTGAAAATTGTGGCTTACCATTTTTTTTTCCAGGAAAACGAAGCGTTTTACACGAGGAAGCAAAAAAGATTGTTCCAAATTTAATCATTACCTTCGCTGCAGAAATAATGTAAGGAATGCCACCAGGATTTTCTTTCTGCTGTTCTTTCAACAATTCTTCGGCCTTGTCTTTCATTCCCAATACATTTGGTTTGTAATGTTTGTAATCCAACAATTCCGAAGCATATGCTGCCATTGGATTGACGTGTCTCGCGATGATTTCGTCCAGATCCTCGAATTCTTCGTTCTCGATCCACAAACTTTGTCCCAGTGAAAAAGCGTTTCCCTTTCCCTCTTCCCTGATGTCGATATGTTGATAAATATCGTCCGTTACTTTCCACGTGACGGTAAGATGATCCGCACCTTTGCTGCTCGGTCGCACGACCGCTTCGCCTTGTTTCATCGTTTGCATCATTTTTTCGGCTTCGGAATAGCTGATATTATGGAACGACGGATGGACGATAACGCGCTTCACGTAAGTTTGTCGCTGCTTCACTTTCTTCGCGTCCTCTTCGACTTTCATGTCTTTTTCCTCGGCCTCCGTGTCGTAAAATGGATCTCGTTGAGGCCTGGAAATTGTGTGATTAATGATTTTGTAAAATCGTGCAGTTACGTTTTGTAAAAGTAATTTTTCGAAATAATCGATTTGGTACTGCAATAAAAACGTTATGGAAAATTAGGGTAATTCGGCAATTGATCAAATAAAAAAAATCAATAAAAAATACCTCCACTCATGATTTTTATCCGCAAGATCGCTGCTCTTGCTCGTGCATTCAACGCTGAAGCGATCGACCTCAATTTTGATAACCCGACAGTGAATTATTTGTCCAGCGCCGACTCTTTCTTCAGGATTGGACACATGTTTGTCGGACAAATTTTTGATATGAATATATCCAGAAATTCCGTTGTCGAGTCGCAATCTGACTCCAGTGGCTTTTCCGGGACAGCCTCCAGCGTCGAAGTGATTCCACACCTCGGAGAGTTCGGGAAAATCGTTTTTCAAGCAGAAGGGACATTGCCAGAGTCCGGTTTCGTCGTTGCGCACCGGATTCGCCTGATCGAGCTGTTCACCTTGCGGTTTTCTGTGACTAATCCCACAAACCGTAGCCATTATTAATTTGCCAATGTAGAATGTTTCGGGGGTTTCTTTCGTGAGGATATCGAAGAGCTTTTCGGGGCTCGGCGACTGATAAGGCGCTCGAAGATCTTTGTATCTGCTGTTGAGTTCCGCTCTGATGTCGTAAAGCGTAACGCATTTGTTGCCGAAACCTTGTCGCTCGAGTTCTTCGGCAAAAGCGTCAAGATCAAGGTCTTTCAGTCGCTCCGGGGACTCGAGAATTTCCTCCAACGCGCCCGCAGGATTCGCGTCCTCGTCGTCGTATTCCAAAGCATCGACGGCCATTTTTCTCGCCCATTCGTAGGTTTCAGGATGAACCCTGGAGCCGTCGAGGACTTCCACGTACGCCTCCGTGCTGTCTCCGAGGCTGTTAGTATCGATTTTAATAAATCCCGCGCAATTAATAAAGACTTTAGGTCCCATGTGACAGGCGGTCACGAGCTGCGTTCTGTTCTCCAGCCTCTGATTCGTCTGCTTGAGCATTTTAATCAACGCCTGCCCTTTTCTCGGTCCCAAACCGCACACGAATTGCACGAGATTACCGGAATAAGCGGACTGAACGGCTCTGTTAACGTCCACGCCGACTTCGTTGACTCTGTTGACGAATTCGAGATACAGATTTTCCAAAAGTTCCTCCTTAGGCAATTGATCCTGGTAAGGATTGTACTTTAAGCACAGAATTTCCTCGTCGGGAGAGCACAATTTCGAAAATTCTACGAGCGGATCCTGAATTCGACGGCAGAGAGAAATAGCCTCGCGCAGCAATAAAGGAAACTCCCCGAATTCCGTGGCTCCTCGGCTTTTCGCGTAAATTTGAGCGAGCTCATTTTCGCATATCTCCACCTGAATCGCCGGAAACTGTTCCTCTTCGGTCAAAGTAGCGACGCATTCTTTCAAATCCTCGGCGATCATCGTTGCCTCCCGCGACTCGCCGCCCAAAACGATAACGTGAGGCTTTTTCGTGGCGATGAAATTGCGCAGAGCCAAAAGATCCGCTTCCTTCATTATTTTCTCGTCCTCCTTGAAGCTGTTTTTGCGTTTCAGAAGATGTGGCAGCCTCAATTGATCCGTACACTCGCCGTCAGGCCCGACGAGGCAAGCGAAAGCCGCTTGCGAATAATCCGGAACATAAGCGACGCCCATAACGCGAATTCCTTTGCTCGTGTGCCATTCCTCGTCCGTTTCCTCGTTCAATTCAGCCGGCGCAATGTAAGGCGCGACTTTTATCCAATTGTACATTTTTCTGCAGCAAGCGCGCATTATGCACTCTTTGGATTCGGCGAGCAAATTGGCCCTGAGCTCCTTCTTCAAATCCGGTATAACCATTCGCGTGAGAGCCATTTCCACGCTTCCGACTCTGAGGGCGTTCCAATCCTGAACGTTTTTGCTGAATTCGTCTCTGTAGTAAAGCTGCTTCATCTCGTCGACGTAATTGGCGCTTGTGTTGCCCTCGAAAACGTCGCTGAACGAGAGCGTCACGAGTTTGTCTTCCTCGGCAATGGCGAGTTTCAAATATTGATCGCCCACGAGATCGCGAACGGGTTTGTCCTTGAGATACTTGATCGCGTAGATCGGGTGATTCTCGTCGATCTCCTTGATCCCTCTTTTCGTCGGGCGGACCGTTAATTTCGCTCGCTCCATGTACATTTCTCGGACGCATTTGCGCACGAGAGGCTCGCGAGCCAATTGAAATGCGACCATAAGTTGCACCGCTTTGAGCACCTCTTCCGGAGCCTTGAACTTTGGCCCGCAAAATTCCGAGGCTACAGTCGCGGGCTCAATCGGCTCCTGATCGACCTCGTGTCGTTGATAATTGTCACGAAGATTTTCGGCGAAATGCTCGGGCGTCAAGCCGAATTTCTTGGCGAAACTGTCGAGACCGGCTTTCCGGCAAATCGAGTAGGGACCCGTTCGCACGGCTTGTTTCAGTGCCTCGTCAGGTTCTTCTTCGTCCTCCACGTCGATCTGCTCCTCCGCCGGAGGATCCTCACCGTTTTCCTCGGCCTCGACGAGTTGCTGCTTGCGCTTTTGAATTCTAGCCAATCTCCTCGTTTCCTTCTCCTTAAGACGCACGGCCTCTTGCATTGCCGGAATATCGTGGCTGTAGTAAAGCATAAAATGATGGTGCACGTCGTTGAGCTCCTCGGTCGTCTGCACGCCCTTGAGACGGTCAATGTCCTCCTCTTTTATAACGCGAACGTTGTCCGGCAGCGGCGCGTCCGGATTCTTCATAATCTCGTCCAATTGGTAGTTGCGCATTTTCTCGAAGAGCGACAGAAGATTCTCCTTTCGCTGACGAAGCTGACACCACTTTGCGTCGTATTTGTAGACCTTCCAGAGATCGTTTATGTTCAACTCCGGAAGCACGTACTCCTTTCTGTAGAAGGAAATAAAGGGAACCTCGAAATGTTGGTTGCGAATGAAGTCCAAGGCTTTCTTAATCTTTCCCACCGTCTGGGGACCCTTTCGAGCGCGCTCTTTAGCCTCCTCGTTCAAATGCGCGTCCTGGATGGAAATCGTTGGACGACAGAACGCCTGTTTGTAAATCCACTCGGCTTCGAGGTCCAACTCGTCCGAACCCTCGGGAACCGACGTCACGGGCACCGAACGCAATTGCATTCGTTCCGGAATATCCGTGTTACGAATCTGCGATTATCGAAATTTCTTTAGAACGAGGAGCTGGATTTTTGTATTGTCGTAGATTTAATATCGATTCTGTGTGTGTTTCCTGATAGGAAATCGCAACAAGACTTATGAATGATTAATAATATTCACGTTTTTTTTCTCTTGTTTTTATTTCGTAAAGAAAATTTACTACTCTCGTGTACTTATTGTAATTTTTTTTTAGATGTCTCATTATTTGTTAAAATAACGAAATAACGAAGAAATGAACGTACCTCGTTATCCATATCAGTGAAATGTCCGCGTTTTAATTCGCTGGGTTCGTAAATTTCGAAGATACTCTTTTTGGAGGCTTTCTTCTTCGGTGTTTTCTTTGGACGACGAGGTCTCTCGCCGTTCTCGTATTCCTCGTCGTATTCATCGTCCTCCTCTTCGTCCTCCTCTTCGTCTTCGTCCTCGCCGTATTTTCCGAACTCGTCGTAATCGAAATCCACGCCGAAAATATCTTGAGCCTCTTGCAAAGCTCTGCAAGAAAATGTGAACTGTTGAAATTATTTACGAGATTTACAACAACAAAAGAGAAGGTGATTTTCCACGTACGCATCGGAAAATATGGGCTTCTTTTTCCGTCGCCTTTCGGTGATCGGCTTTCCGTCATCGTCCACGATAAAACTGTCCGTATCGGAATATTCACCTTCGCTTCCCTCTTCGTTAAAAGTTTCCGGCTCATGTCTGTGACTTCTCTCGCTACGACGTTCATCCTCCTGACAGTAACATTGCTTTCAATTCTTTCATTCTTACGTCTTTCCCTTCGAAAACAATTCTTAAGGTAGTTAGAGCACACGTGACTGCACATCGATTTTATGACAACGAAAAGATAAATCGCAATATGATCCGAAAAAGGGAATTAATGAAAATCAGTTAATGTGACTCAGAATGAAAAAAAAAAAAAGGCGATAATAAAAATCCCATTAATCGTCTCGTCTTTAGTTAATGAAGCTCCAAACGCAAAAACTGGTACAATTTTTTCTGTTTTCCATTGTTTTTTCTTTTGTAAGGAAACAAATTAACGAGTGTTAACAAAAATTGTGATTGTTATTTAGTCCAGTGCTCCAACTCACTTAGAAAACTTAATTAATGTAGAAGAATATCACACGTACCACAAGTGCATCCCGTTCCTTTAATAGTTAGATAGCATAAAAAATAAAAACACAACAAAACAGTGATATGAAAAGAAGCGATAAGGATGAACACTTAACAATGTGCATGAATAAAACTAACGTCGCGATACTCACATCGCCGGAACCGCCATCGAATAGCTCGTTTGCTATTGCATCGCGTTCTTCGCCAGGCTGTGCCTCTTCTTCTTCGTCCGATTCCTGCTCTTTTATCCGGCGAAGACGTTTAAACCGTTTCTTGAAATTGAATAAAAAACACACACACACACAAGTTAATTTTACAAACACCATCAATAAATTTTTGAATATCGACAAAATTGAAAAAAAAAAAAATTACGTAAATTGCTATATAGTGCGACTGAATTTTTTCTGCAGTTCTTTTGTTTAGAACTTCTTTTCTCCGCAGGCCTACGATATTTAAAAATCCAGCCAAAAATTCTAATCTCATTAATTCAAAATAGAATAAAACAAAATGATGCGCAAATAATTTAGAGTGTCGATTAACGAAGGAGCTATTTTACCCTCTCGACGGCAATGCCCAGATTCTCTTCCAGTAGATCGTAATCGTCATCCTCCAGCCGATCGTCAAAGTCTTCGTCGTCGCTCTTTTTTCTCTTTTTGGAGCGTGCGGAGCCGTCGCTGTCTTCGCCGTCGCTTTCTTCAATGGGATTGTCGTCTATCAAGTCTTTGAGCTCTTCGCGTATTCGTTCCTCGTCATCTGTGCCGAAAAAGGAAGAAAAATGTGGGAGCGCGCAGGAAAAATGACAGAAGAGCCAAAAGAGCATCAATGTCGACGTAAATAAACGCTGGACTCGTCAGAAGCATCGCATTGTGTAATTAAGGGGTCAGTGGGTTTACCTTCGTCATCTTCGTCACTCTCCTCCATGACCTTAGCTTTTTTTCCCTTTTTCTTCCCGGTGTGATCTACTTCTTGCTCCTCCTAAAATAATATCGTTCGATGAATAATGAATAATTAACGTAACGAGGACTGGAAGATTCTCGATAACGTCGATACACGATGTCGTTAGACGTCACTGATTGATTTGTTTCTAATGATTTATAATGCACTTGCCTCGCTCTCCTCCGCCTCAGAATCCAAAAAGTCTGCCATTATTGACGATCGATTGTGTGCCTTATCAGCAACGACTACCGATTTATTTTTGTGACTTTTAAGTTTGTAGGTTCTTTCGGCGGACACAGGCAAGGAACCCCTCCGCAATCCGCCGTGAGATGAGAATTTGGTTAAAGGAGATAAGGAGAAACAACATGGAGCATGAAAATTCGAGATAAGAAAACTCAACTTTGCGCTCCGCAGATGTGACCGTAGGTCAGACAGAAATCTGCAGATTCGCAGTTGAAAATAAAATGAAATTCATGAAACGAGCGTTAAATCTCTAGAATTGTTTAGGGATTTTATTGAATCTAGGAAATTATCGAAAAATGTCCCTGGATTCGACTAGGAATATGTTGAAATATCCCTAAACACTTATAGGGACATCGGAAAGTCACTAAGGAATTCTAAAAGTCCCTAATTGCGTCTAGGGATTTTTACCTTGAACAAGAAACATTTTGGACAATATGTAATTTTGTAAGAGTAATTTTTTTAAATCCTGAAGCGAATATTTTGATGAAGAACCATTTACGCTCCTGTTGCCAAATGAAAAGGGGGAATCACTGACTTCGGATTTGAAATAAGTACCAAAAATCGCGAGGAACAGACAAGTTTTTATTGGGTGGGACGCAATACTCGCAAATTACGGGTACGCGATATAATGATTAGTTTTTTTGTGTAATTGAGATTAAGTATTTTTCAGTAGGGCACATATAGCGAGTGTCTCGCGTTGGGAAAACTTATACAATTTTTTTTTCCCATTTTTCTAGTCACTACAATATTCATACAAATTTAAATTAAGGTAAATGGAAAAAAGGAACTTAAAAAATGATCATAACTGGCTCAAATAAAAAAAAGGTTTTTTTAATCTCGTATTTATAGAGCAAAAATTTGATTTTCCCATTTAGAAAATCTCGAATTTTGTTCCTACAGAAAATAAAGATTAATGAAATGAATTTTTTTTAATTCCACAAAAAAAAGGTAAATCACGTTTGGTACATCTACCCTACTGGACAATACCGTTAAAAATCTACCAGTGGATAAATAAATCGTAGTACCAAGTGTATTTAAAGTCAACGTTTATTGACTATATAAATGAATGACCGTACACCTAATTCTATGTGAAATGAAATCTTAAAAAATGTGTGTCGTTTCCATTAGGAAGTAACGGAGAGGTTTTGGGATGGTGGAGGGACGGGATGAGGGTCCATACTTTATTTTTTATTTATTCTTTCATAATAATAAAGATTTTATCTCATGAGCTCATTATATATATATAATCGTTGAATAAAAATAAATCAACTGATAAAGAATATGATCGATATATAAACGTTGAATTACGTCGAAAGCTCGTGTCCCTACTTATAAGCGACTTTAAACAATAATCTTTGTTATTCATTCGGTGGTTCTTGAATTTTTCTCTTAAATGCACAGTCAGCCGCCCCCCAACGACCAACTTCGCCCAGGTCTCGGGGAGCGTGATGCCCAACGAGTCTGATTCTGTCTTGAGGCTTGCTCTTTTATTGCGCGCTCGTAGCTCTTCTAAGCTTGAGACTTCACAGCCGCAAATGAATGGTATTTGGATCATATTCTTTGTCACAAGCGCGAGTAAAACCTTCGGATCTTCGTTAATTCGAGAGCAAGAGTAAACATCTTCTGAAATTCTTGTCTTCGACTTTTCTTTGCAAAACTTTCTTTCATTTTTTCAGTGAAACTTCAAACTTCCCTCTATCATCCAATACCTCTTGATTCAAAACCTTATAAACAAACAAACATGTTAGAGAACTTACGACTGTTTTATCAGGTTTATTATATTTGTGATAAATGTCTAGGAATACCACAATTATGCAGTTCGGCAGCGCTCAATAACAGCGATGCTTCCCTGTTTAACGGTTGGAATACAAAGATAACAAACAATCATCATCATCATTATCAAAACTAACGCGAATAGATTCGAACGAAACAACACTGTGTCAATTTTATCGTTAGTATTCCAACCTTTACATTATAGCCATAAGAATATAGTGTACTTCAACCTTATCTCCATAACTTTAAAAAAGCAATATCGATTTATGAAAATAAGGTATCCCGTCCATTCTGACCTTACGATTTTTCGTTTTTAATCTCTTTGTTTTTTTTCCTCTTTTCTTTCTTTTACGCATATAATTGTCGAATGCTTCATGCACTACAAATCTGTCGCGCGATCTTTTTCTTCTCTTGTTTACAATAAAAATATTATGACTCGAAATTTGTTTTCCTGCGCCGTTCGATCGACAGATCGACGCTGAATTTTATTGTAAGGTAAGAATAGTAGTTAGAATGTAGCATGTCTATATTTGACCCCGGAACATAGTTAGAAGAAATTGGGGGGGGGGGGTTTCAAAGGGTCAAGTCACACAAATGGTTCCCAACACCTGGCCTCTCGCATCATCATACTCGTGTCACTTAATATCGACCTGAAATTCATTAAGCAACGAAAACCATGATTGTTTTGACCCGGGTTAAGGGAAAGGGTACGCTTAGTCACTACCGCATGACTTTACGACTCGTATCGTCATATTCCAGTCATCCATTCTTGCTAATTAATCCATTTATTACGGGAAGGTTTTATTTTTTTTTACTCGAATAGAAACTTAGGTTTTCTACGAAAATATTGTACCCGGGACTTTACGGAAAAACCCCCGAAATTTGCATTATCAAGTGCACACGTGTTATTCTTTCTTTTCTTTCATTTCCTTTTCTCTGTGCTTATTATCATTTTCTTTAGCTGCTTTATTTTACTGTCGTTTGTCGAAACAACGTGACCATCGGGCATGGATATTCACGAATGATTATTCTTAAAATTAAGAAACTTAGACGTACAGTCATTGATGGACAAAGCTGAAGCATATCTATGTAGGCTACCTATACTGAGAAATAGAATTGCCAGACATATTATGAACAGACTTACGTGGTGAGTATGAGCGCGAAGTCGAACGATCGTAGCGAGATTTGCGACGATTGTAGTACGGACTCGGCGAACGACGATAACTTCCTCGATAGCTACTACTCCTGGTGAGAGATTAAAGGGAAAAACAAAAACACTGATATAGAAAATCCCTCGACTTCAGCGACTGTACAATTTGAACATTTATTCCTCTACCGAATAGCCAATGTTTTATTTTTCTTTTTTCAATACCAATTGTGCTTTTTATGCAAAGATCTTTGTGCAAAAAAATTGTTTTTTCATGTTAAGTTACTCAAGATGATGGAAAACTTCCACAAAAGTGAATTATATCCAATAATTTGGCTCCCCAAAAAAGACAAACGAAATATGTGATTAAATATACATTCCGAAAATTCAGGCGGCCCCAATTTTCTCGCCCAATTTTCCTAGACTCGGTGCTAAAAATCGCTTGTAATTCGAAAACTCTTGTACTCACTCTCTGCGTCTTGGCGCGTCGCGGCTTTCCCTTCCTTCGCGGGCACTTTCACGGCCGCCCTCTCGACCATCCCACCCTCTGTCATGTAGGTGCGTTGGTTTTCCCATATAAATCCCAGGGGTGGGCGTATGGGCTCGTTGCGTTATCGAGAAATCGACTCTTATCCTTCGTCCGTCAATTGCCATTCCCGTGCATTGTTCCTTCGCCACTTTGGCATCTTCGCTTGACTCAAAATATACAAAGCAGAAACCCCTAGATCGTCCCGTCTGTAATCGGCCGAATAACCATTACTCAGTTTTAATTACTCCATTAATCCGTTAGTAACGGATTACGAGAATTGCAACAGCTTCATGAGGGAATTGCAATAATCGATGCCGTGTTTAAAATAAATAATACCAACTGCATAATTGTTATCGCAAAATTAAGTGTACGATTCTTAACGCCTGAAATTTCCAAGTCCGTAGCAGAAAATACCCAATGTGTTCGTCAGAAATGGAAAAGAAGCGAGAGGAGCAAAGTCTCTGTTGTGTATTTGGCATTATGAGTTTCGATAGTTCTAAGAAAGCGTATCTTCATAGAGAAATGTCGCCAGAGGCCTTTAACGTATCGCACAATCTTAATAAGCGTATGTTCTAAATCTCTGGCTCAATTTTGCTGTTCCAGTCAATCCTGAGATTGTCTGGGCGTTAGTTTTGAAACGTTGCCTCTCTTTTCATCGTCAATCATTTTTCCTAGTCATTGCAGCACTTATTCTTGAAGGGCAGAAGACTCACGTAGACTTTTAACGCTTCAACAGCGTTTCAATTATTTTTCATGCTGAAACTCATTCTGCAAACTTAATATGTACAAAAATATTGCGAATTGAGTGAACATCTTTGAATCAACAAAATGAACTTCGTTATTATCAATGCTGAGTTTCATTCTTTTCAAAAAGTTAACGGGAAATCTTCGTGTAAACTATTGTCATTTAATTCCATTGTAATTTCAAATTGTAAACTAATTCCACAATTTTTGAAATTCCGAGTTTACATGATTTGACAAAAAAAAATGGGGAAAATAAAATAAATACAAAACCGATGGTACCTTTCATTCGAAATACCATTTCCATTATTTTTTTAAATAGATACAAATTGCGACAAGGAAATGGCAAATAATCGAGAGCGGAAAATCCTTTTTTTTTTTGAATAACGAAAGTTCTCTGCGAATGTTTTGCATACCTTTGCGTCGATGACGACTTGGACTCGTTCGACCGGGCCGTACTTGGAAAAAATGTGATGGATCTGTTGCTCTGTCGTATAGATTGATAGTCCGAAAACTCCGAGGCAGCGTGAGGGACAAGGATTATCCCGGTTACCGACGTGACGTCTTCTGGAGGACATCGGGCTGCGAGAGTGGGATCGATAAATGTTCCTGTCCCTCTCGCGAGAATATCGGGAGCGAGAGTATGACCGAGACCTGCTGCGAGAGTAGCGTCCTCCTCCTCGGTACGGGGATCGGCTGCGACTACGGCTGCTGCCCCGATGGCTTGCATTCGCATATTTTGCGCTTCGATATGACTTACGGCCGCGCGATACTGAACGACTGCGCGATCTCGAGTACTCTTGTTTTACCGGCCTGTGACTTTCCTTCCTTTCTCGTGATTTCCGTGACCTGGACCTTGACCGTGAATCGCGAAGGCCTTCGTCCGTCGCCCTTGGCCTCCGAGGACTTGCACTGCGACTGCCACTTCGCTGCATTTAACAAGAACCAACAAAACCAACATCAGACATCGGATGCAATTCCGCATGAAAATTATCACATATTTAAAAACATTTGCAAAAATTTGTATGGCGTTTAGGCTTAAATTAATTATCAGAAACGACAGTGCACTTTTCAGGAAGTTGAAGGGATTTGGAATCGTCAAAATGAATCGATAACTGAAACGAGGTTTTCCGTTACTTTTGAGCGACTAATAAAAATTGACAAGAGTTTGCGTTTTACGGCATAAGATAAAACGATAAGTAAACAAAGATTCCGTTAGAATAATATTGTGTTCATGTGTTTCGACTGATCATCTATGTCAATCAATTGCACATTCATTTCTCCTGTACCCACAAATTCGGTTTATTCAAAAATTTTCCACAATGAGCACAACTCGGCGTTTAACGTCCCAATAAAGTGTTTGCTTTTCACGTGCTTCAATGCACAAGGACACGTAAATCAATTAAGGAAATTATTGCGATAACTTCTGAGATAAGCCGTGCTAAATGTCCGCCCAAAGTGAACGACTCCCGAGTACCTAATCATTTACAGTTGCCGTTTCTTTACATGTGACTATCGCGTCAAATTCCAATATTCACTTTTGCCGAATACAAAAATCTAATGTTCTCAAGTATCGTCTCTAGTATACGACTCATGCATATTCGATCATCATAAAAAATACATGACTATCATCGACGATACTCGTGGCGTGAAAACTATTATATTTCAGCATAAACGCCTTCTCATGTCTCGTTCATAAATAGTGTTGACAGCAGATTTGCGCCCTTAATCTCTTATCAGACCTCGGATGTTTACGTCGGTAAGACGACTTCCGCAATGTGGAAAAAGGCCGGATTTTGGGGGAAGGTGTACCAAAAAAAAAAAAGAACATGAGAAAAATAAACAATTGCTCAATGCTCCGATTAATGAACGTAATGAAAAATCGCTTTTCGTCCATTGTGTCTCTCAGGTTGTCGCGTTTTTCGTCATTTTCTGTTTTAACTGGTGTTATAGAAATTAAAAAAAAAGAGACGACAAAATGATAGAGGCATGTGCGATGCGACGGGCAACGATGCGGATCGATAGCGGCTCGTCTACCGCATGCCAATGCAATGATCGCTATTTATTCATTGTCAGCTCAAAGTTTTCGGGGAACGCGAGACAAAATCGCTTACCTCAATGTCGCTCATTGTGTGATACCGGGGGCGAAGAGCGGCGACGAAAACGTGCGAAAAACCGGGTGCGTTAGAACGGCGATCGGTGGCGTCGCTAAATAATAATGGCGAATAACGTCTACTCCCGTGCGGTACAGTCCGAGCGGAATTGCGGTGATACACAATCCGCTAGACAACGAACCAACATCCGGCGTTGCTAGGTTACGCGCTCGCCGATTGGCCGAACGCGCGCACCAATAGACTCCACTGTTTTTTTCAACTGATGCTTGAAGAAGAGATTATTGTTAGTTTAGTTATATGTAAGATGATGGTTTTTTCGTATTATTGTTAATTATTGATTATTAATAAAATGCACGCACCAATAGACTCGACTGTTTTTTTCAACTGATGTTTGAACAGTTGATTATTAATGAAATGTGAAATGTATTTAGGAGTCAGAATAATTTCCAATGTATTTCTTCGTTGTTAAAATTGAGAGACGAAAAATAGAAGAGAACTTATTGCATTCTCTGAATAATCTTTCATCGATTTGTTGGGCTTTGAAGGTCAATGCCCAAAATCGTTTGCAATTGCGAGGGTAATTGAGACATTTGTTTTTGCTAGGCTTTGAAGGTCAATGCCAAAAATCGTTTGCAATTGCGAGGATAATTTCGACACTTATTTTTGCAATACTACTTAGTATTCTATTATACTTTCAACGTTGCTTCTTAAGCTATTTTTCAGTGGAAATCACGCTGGACCGAATTGAGTTTCGGTTCCCTAAAATCCCCGCAGTCAATTTCACAATATTAGTTTGAAAATTGTGAAAAAATGAAGTTTTATGGGCGAATTGTTTATTGAATACTCATTTGATTCTACTTTCATTAACTTCTGTACGATAGAGTTGAAAAAAAAAACAAAAAGTACGAAATTTCTCAAGGGAATAAATAAACAAGTGTACAATGTATAGAAGAATAATAGAAAATCTGAAAATGGAACATATCTGTGATTGGTCCGTTCAAATAAAAAAGCGGTAGGAACAAAAAGAAGCGGTTTCAATGGCAGCGAACCGAAGGTAGAACAAATTTGCGGTCCGAACGTCTGCTCAACGAAAATTCATTTTCTTTCGCTGATTTAACGTAAGTTCCAATCAAATGATACGATATTTTCATGGTTTATCGATGTATTCTCTATCGGCAGTTCATTTATTTTCAATCACTCCGAAATAAGCAAATTACGTATGCCGGCTGTTTGTATATAACCTAAAAAGTCCGGGAAAAAATGTTATCACCACGAACTTTCCAATTGTTCAGGCAAATTGGAAGTTGCTTGAGAAAAGTCAACATCACTCAACGAAGATCGTTTATCATCGACGATAGTATGCCAAAATCAAAGGAGTACCTTTCGTCGAGCGACGACAGCGACAGTTCGGTAATTTATTTCGATTATATTTTTTTTACAGTACCTATATTTATTAATTTTTATTAATTTTCACGAAAATTAAGTAACTCGTTTGTGTCGTGAACTGAGACATCTCAGCATTTTTATTAAAATTTACTTAGCTCACATTTTGATTAGGAATTATTTTATTTTGAAATTCTATATTATTAAGGATTTTTAAAAGGGTTTAAGGGCAAAATATATTTTGATATCGTGCACAGTTTCTACTTTATGAATATTCGGGATATACCGAATAAAAGTGGATAAAACGAAAAATTTATATCGCCATTTCCGTGCGAGTTTCGATGTTGAACGATAAATTTATTTATTGCGCTAAAAAGAATTCTGAAATTTTGATGATCGTTGCAATACCGAAAGGGCGGAAAAGCGTCAAAGAAAAAACGCAGGGCGGAGAAGGAGCGCGAGGAGAAAGCTCGTTCAAGCAAGAAACCAAAAAGTTCCTCCAAGCAAGACGAGGCGGAACCCAGCTGGGAAATTGGGAAAAATAGATATGTGAAAGTTCGCGATTTCAAAGGCAGAACTTATGTCGACATCAGGGAAATGTACGAGGATAACGGAGAACTCAAACCAGGGCGAAAAGGTAAAATATTCCCTGAAATTTTATTCCTTTTTTTTTTTAGGTATTGTTCAGAAATTCGGTTTTGGATTAAAATATTCTTGAATCTCGAAAACTCCTGTTTTTTCACTGATATTTCATTTTTTTGAAGCATTGCTATGCATTTTTTAAATCATTTTGTAAGATTAATGCAATCTCTTCAATTTTTCAAAAATAGGAATCTGTTTGGACATTCCGCAGTGGAGAAAATTAATGGAACACATGGAAGAAGTGGACAAAGTAGTAAAAACCAAGTGTTGACACTTGCGAGTTATTTATGATTAAACAAAAATCTTCTCGATGATTTTGTCTTTTTGTGTATTAAATAAGTGGTCCTATAATAATTTATAAACTTTCCATTTCTGTAAGGATGTAAAAAATAAAAGATTATCTTTGTACTTAATGTATTTTCATCGTCTCTTTCCTGGAAAAAAAGGCAGAGGTAATTTAAAAAAACAACAACGAATTTTTCGTTTTGCAGTAGAAAATTTGTTAACATTATTTTCGAGATCTTTGTTCACAATTGTATCGTGTTCTACAAATTATCGACGAATAATCGAATGACTTAAGCGCACTTTCGAGTAAACGAGAAACAATTGTGTAATATACAAAAGTAAATTAAAGACAAATTAGTTTAACTAATATAACAATACTACATATACACACAGCGCGTTGTCATGAATCGTTCAATAATCCGTATCTCCTTACGAACAGTTAATTGATTTTTTCGTTCTCTATAACTAAACCTAAACTGTTAACAAGTTCAAATTAAATAAATAACAATGCTCGGCATTTTTTTCTCTGTGCACCGTCGTAAAAATCACAAAAGTTTCAACGACACGTTTTTTTTAAAATATTAATTAATAGAATGGAATACAGTAACGTAGCCGCGACAAAATCATTGGCATCAAGTAGGAAAAAAAAAAAATCATTGTAAAAAAAAAACGATATTTTTTACATGTAAAATACTGTAATTTTTTTCTGCTTGCTCGTAGATAAAAATTCAACAAATCGTTATTTTTTCCACTTGCCGAACATCGGAAAAAGGATTTAAATTATTTCCCACAAATCTGATGAATGAAAAAAAATTTTAGCAGCCAATAATAACGTCGCGGGATCGTTACGAAATTCTAAGTCATGTGGATTTTCGGTATTTAGACCGGCCCGTGTACCGTTGTCAGAAATTTGTCTAGATCCAATTTGCTGAGAAGCAATTGCGGATTCGTGGCGCCGGCGATGGTGGCACGTGGATGTTTATCGACCTGTGGAATAGATCAATAATAAATATGAAACGTTTAGGAGCTATCGAGGGCTGATGCCTTTTTTATCGATTCGATCATTTTCGATCGATTTTTATCGATTATCGATGCCTACCTGTTCGGTATCTTTTGCTGGCGAGGCTTTCCTCTTCCGACTCTTTGGATTGTGTTTTTCTGCGATTAAAGTGGAAGAAAATATTAAATCGACTATAAACTGAACAATATACTTAATATTAACAAGATCGAGGAGATTCATATTTTTACGTACCAATTTCAGATTGCTTATCAGTCTTCACAGCGGCGATTTTCTTCTTCGTTTCCGTCTGCGGGTCAATTTTCTTCGTCGGCGATTTAATCGCTTTGTTGGAAACCTTAGGCACGACAGTTCGGACAACAGGCGAAGAAGTGGCCAGAGGTTTGTCCTGAATATCGTGAAAGATAGTTTTCGCGTTATTCCGCGTCGTCGCGTCTTTCTTATTGATTTTCGGCGCGTTTCCCGGTTCCTTGGTAGTTCCTCTTTTCTTACGCGGCGGCGATAAGTTGAATATCTCCTCGTAAGCGGTCGCGGTCATGATCTTCGAGCACGTTTTGTAATCCTCGTCGGAAAGCTCGACTTCCACCGAAAATTCAAGTTCCGAGTTGCTGAATTTTCGTTTTCTTCTCTTGGTGGATATCGCGTCGTCGTAAATAAAATGATACTCCGCGTGTTGCTGAGAAGTTTCGCAGACGTTCGATTCCTCGTCGACGGCGTCGTTTTTAATCGTCGGCACCAAATCGAGACATTCCAAAACTCCCGGTAAATCGTCCTTCCGATTTGACGAAGAATCCTTGTCGAAAACTTTGCCCGAACAAATGTCCTCGTTGCTGTCGTTTTTCGGCGCCTCGGAAGTTTGCTTCGTTCTCGATCTCGTCGCTCTCTGATCGCCGGTTTCATCGTCGCTGAATAAATCTCGTTTCACCAAATCGACTTTCGATTTCGTCAATTTTTTCGATTCGCTCGGATTCGTCAAAATTGGGTCTTTGGATTCGTCGGACACTCTTTCGTCGACCTTCGCTGATTGCTCGCTCGCTTTAGGCTCGCTTGAGATATTTTCCGTTGTTTTATCCGGTAATTTTGGTTTCGCCGACTCTTGACTTTGATTCGTTCGGCTTTTCGACTCCGATGAATTTGCAGTTGCACTAATTTCCTCCTTTTCGTCTTTATCAATAATTGCCTCTTTTTCCGCTTCAGGTCCTTCCGAAATAATGGGATTCAGTTTATCGCCGTTGTTTTCGTTTTTAATCGGAGTCATAGTCGAGCAGGATTCGTCAAAAAGTTCCTTGAGCATCTGCGATCTTTTATTCCTCTCCATTTTCGCATCAACAGCTAGTTCTTGGTCTTTGTGTTGCTCTCCCTCTGCCAAAAATATTTCACCAGGGTTTTCGCCTTGTTCAGCTTCTCGCAATCTCGACGATTGTCTTCTTTGCAACGTTTCCTGTTCATTTTCTTCGCTAATTTCCCCCTTCGCGTTCGTATCGTTCGTTTCCGGTCGTTTTCTCGACTTGGCGAAAGCAACGGTTCGTTTGATTCGCGGTCTGTACGCCGGGGGCTTATCTTTTTCCTTGAATTTAGCCATCAAACGTAGTCTCTTCTCTTCCAGTTGTCTGCTGAGCTTAGCGTTCGAAAGTGCGCTGATTTGTTGCGCTGGATTGGGTCTATTTTGCATAGTGTTGCACAGATCATTACCGATCGCAGGTTTCAAGGCTATCGATACGTCCGGCAAGATTCTTTTAATACTGATTACTTTCGGGAGGGCTTTTCTCGGAGGCTGCGTGACAGTTTTCTCTTTCGTCGTTTCCGTCGCTCTGTTCCGTTTGCTTTCCTCGGTCGAGATAAAAGCCGAAATCTTGGAAGTTAAATTGGTAACATTGTCGAATCCGGCTTTGGAGCTGCTCGGTGTTTCGGATATATTCGCCTCTGAGAGTAGAGCGTCGTCTTTAACGGGCGTTTCCGTTGAGCAGTCTTGAAGCGCCTCTTCAGTTTTCGTGATCGGAAAAACTTTCTTCGGCGAGGATTCATTCTCGACTCGCGAAATTGACGAAGAGGAGGACGAGGAGGATACCAACATGGTCTTCAAATTATTTGGTTCTTGGGAGAGCGAATTTTTCGCTAAAACAGCGGTGAGAATGTTCGCTGCCGATTTTTGAACGGAATCGTTGCTCGTGTCCGTGTATATTTTGCTGGGAGTTCTTTTGGTGTACGTTTTTGGGAGCGACGCGTTCGCTGAAGTGTTTTCACCGCTGGAACTGCTCGAGGAGGAAGAAGAAGAGGAGGAAGAACTGTCGGATGAACAACTCGTGTCGCTGTCCGAAGTATCGTTGTCGATCGTCGATCCGCTCTTGTCTACCTCTTTCAACGCTTCGACGAAGTCAGAAAGCGGTTCAATGGCCGCTGAGGGCATTTTATTCACCGTTTCCACGTGATCTTCCGAAGTTTCTTTGATAATTGGAACTTCGCCGACGCTCGTAGAAATTTTGAGCTCTTTTATAGCCTCGTCGCGCGGTAGATTCTCCTTTATCACCTCAAATTGAGTGATCTCCAGTTTTCCGCTTGCAGTGGAAGCCTGAAAGCCTTGAGCGACTTGCACGCTTATGTCGTTAACGCGAATTTCGGAATTGGTGGTGATCATGCCCGGCAAAGGAAGGCTCATGTCGTGGCGGCTCTGATCGTTTATCTGCTTCGGCAAACGAGGATCCTTGAGCTCGGAACTCGGCTGATAATAATTTTTAACCTCCTCGAGTGTGTTTTCGCCGATTTGTTTGGGCGTTACGGCGATGCAAGGCGTGGGAGGAAATTCCGGTGTCGTGATGAAACTGCGCAACGTTTTTCCGGAATCCTCGCTAATCTGCATTCCGAATGGAGTGATTAAACTGCTGCTGGGACTCAGAAGCCGCGGGGTCGACGGAATCCCGAAAGTGTTTTCCGTTTTTCTCGGTGTTTCCAAATCCAGCATATTCGGAAGTTGCATTATCCTCTGATTTGTCACGGGACAATTGCGCGAAGGTTCTACCATTTTTTCCGCTCTTTCCATCGCGTTGTTCATCATTTCCTTGGCATTTTCGCTTTTTTCAATTTTTGTCACGCTGCTCGTTATCGTCTTCAATTGCGCGTATTTTTTCTTCTTTTCCGTTTTATTTGATTCCACGGTTATGCTGGTATTCGTGACAGTTTCCACGACTGTTTTCGAGCTGTTTATAGTCACTTTGCAAGTATTTTGCGGCTGAATGACACTCGAAGTATCTTTTGCCTTTGACACTTGCGATATTTCCGTTACTTCGATTTTTTTCGGTATAACTGCAGAAGGATTTGATTTTTTTTCGCCAGATCCTTCGGACGAAGCGGCTGCTTTTTCTGTGCCAATTTCCATCGCCTTGGTCTCATGTTCACGAGAATTTTCGTCGTTCTGAGCGAGCGAAGAATTCGAATTCCTCTTTTTACGACTCCGCTGTTTGAAGCTCTGTATTTTCTTCGGCGGTGGTTTCTTCGAAACTTTTGGAACATCATAAGGTATTTTCAGCGATTCTCGCAAGTCGGAGTCCCAATTTTTCTTTGCTATCCGCGAGGCGATGATCGTAGGTTTCACCGGTGAAGAGGAGCTCGTCGAGCTCGGCGAAGAGCTTCCCAAAATAATTCCGACTCCCGTATATTTTTCCCAATCGCCCATGAGCTTAGGCGCCGGGCTTCTCGTGGCAATGGGAATTTTGCAGGGACCGCAATTTTTCGCAGGGCTGTTTTTTATTTTCTTCGCGCTCGATGTCGCGGTTCCTGCAAAAGGTGGCGACTTGAAGAGGCTCGTTCGGCAAATGTTCTTAACGAAATTTCCGGTTTTTGGAGAAAATTGTACGCTGGTGTCATCGATGCTCATTCGACGGCTGGAGTTCATGCCTTTGGTTGGCGTGTTAAAATCGAGAGCTCTTATATGACTGCTTCGTCTTCTCGGCGTCGATAAGCTGAGTCTGTGATTTTTCGCGCGGCTTTTGAGTAAAGATCGGGGAGTCCTTTTGGTCAGCATTTCGTACGATTCTTGTTTCGACGTCGAAGCCGTCAGCGAAATTATCGGCTCGACGTTAATAGTTTCTATAGCTTTTTCCGCCGGCGCAGATTGATCTTCTACCGCAGGATCGGAGTTATTTCTTACAGCGCGTCTGTCGTTGTTCAATTTGAGGAAAGGGGAAAGTCCCGTGCCTGAAATACTCGGCGGTGTTTCGACGTCTACCGTTGCGAGCACAGCGTCGGTATCGAGGACCGTAACGTTGCTGTTTTCGTTAGCGTAAAGCGTTATTTTTTCAGGAGGCTTAGCATCAGCCACTCGAATACCAAGATCGGTAACCGAAGTCGAAACGCTGCTCGTAATTTCATTCGCTACTGTCGAATGAAACGGTACCGTTGCCTTGAAAATCGGCACTTCTTTTACTTGTGGAATCGATAATTTCGTCTCGTTTGGCTTTGGTATTTTAACAGGAACATTGACCGTTCGAAGATACACCGGCTCGGGTTTCGGAATCGGAATTTCGCCGGTTTTCGGGGCAATGGGAAGAAACTGGGAAGCGCAATAGCCGCCAGCCGCAATTTGGGTTTTAGGAACAACAGGAGGGACGCCCATGAAGCTGGATATTTCCTCCTTGGAGCAAACGATTAGCGTCGGCATTGCCATTATTTCCTCCTCCGACATTAGATTCTCGGGAACTGGTTCCGGCGGTTTTGGCTTCGTTTTCGCTCGAGGCTTTCGAACGTTCGCCTTTCGCGGAGGTTTACTGGCTGTAGGAACGCTGGAAACCGGCTGAATCTTTTCCTGCTCTTCGTTGGTTGTTTCGGGCATTTGAGAAGCGATCGAAGTAATTTTTGGCTCCTCGACAGGCTGCGGAAAAGGCACGTTTTCCGTCGCAGTGTCGACGTGATCGATATTCTGCCTTTCTTCCTCCAATTTGTTGTTCGCGTTTATTATACTCAGAATCGCTGCGGCGTTGAGATCCTCCAGAGCCGTGTCCTCTTTTTCCGCAATTTTTCGCATCGTTCCACGCTCTTCCTCCGGGCGAACGGTTTGCTGAACTGCTGAACTTCGGAGACGATTTTTCAGAGGGATTTCTGGTGTTTCCAGCTGGGTCGCTGGCTTTTTCTCGAAGGGCGTCGACATTTCTATCGTCGTTGTCTTTACCAACGATTCTGGAGACACGTTTGGAAATCTGCACACGAAATGGCGATTTTTTTATCAAGAGAAGTTCAATTTTTCTGAGATAAAAGTATAACGAAAAATATGAGAAGAAAAAAATGTTTAGCTGTTCATTCTGTCACAAAATATTATTCTCGGGACATTTTATCAAGAATCTAAAAAATAGAGTGTAAAACTTACACAACGTCGAGTGGTTGCTGATCAGCAGCGTCTTCGTCGGGACTCGTGTCGTTCTCAGCGCTTGGTCCGATTATTTCGTCGAGAAATTTCGCAAAAACCGGATCACTCTCAGTGGCCGTTACTACAGATTTAATCGCATTGTTGAGCTCCGTCATTATTGACGTGTTGATCTCACCGCCGAGCGCTTCGGAGAGGCTCGCGTCTCTGAGTGAAATGTCTGCGGGAAGAATTGCTTTGTTGATATTTTCCGCTATCCTCTCTTGCAATTCGGTGCGATTCAGTAGTTCCTTTGTCAATAACTGAAGAGAAATAATAAGAATAGAAAAAAAAAGCGCACAAAAGCGAAACGATAAATGAACGAGCCTGGAAAATTTAGGAGACACTCACGCTCAGGTTCTCGACGGGCTCGTCCATCAGTTCCGTTTCCGACTCAACGACGTCGTACGGCGTTGTTTGCACTTCCGTATTCGTGAATCGCATTAATTCGTCCGTTTCCATGACCGGTGAAAATTTATCGCTAAAAATGTCTCGCTTCTCAGCGCCAATTTTTTCGCTCGAAGAGGAAGTCGAATTACGTTGCTCTTGAGCCTCGCTCAACGATGTCGATCGATCGCGACGATTCTCTGGCAGAGATTGACTACCCACAGCCTCCGTCACGGTGGACGAACAACAATCCATCGAACGCTCTTTCACCGATTTTACGAAATTCCTGTCGGTATTATTGTCCGATTTTGAGGAACCGGAATGACCCGGCAAATGTTCCAAAGGCGTTGTTTCAACCGCATCGCATCCCACTGTTAAAATTCGAGAATATCATTTGCTGGCTGATGAACAATCTAAAAAGCCATCAAATTTTATGCGAACTGGAACGAGTCTCGAAATTTCTTCATATTTCACTCGCTTTTCTTTTTTTCAAATAAAAAAATAATTCGCAGATTTTTTATACACGTTAGCTCTTTAGCAGCAAAAAATTTCCCAAAATTTTCCTGAACTTCCAATTGAACTTTTCTCTTACGTCTAGCAGAAGTTGGATCCGATGTTTTTCCCCAAGACTGCGAATGAGATTTGTGAGCACGTTTTGAACGTTCTCTCTCGCTTCCGCTATGATGTCTTTTTCTAACGCTGCTGGAGATAATTGGACTTCCACCTGATGTCTGGGACGCCGTCTGCTATAAAAAACCATTAAATTATTTCGCAAAACAGGAGGAAAACGGACTGCAAAGTTTGCTCATTTTTTACCGGCACATTTATGTTGACAACGAAACGTTGTCCGCGAGATCCATCCACGAGAAATCTCAGCTGCTCCGACAAGTCTCCGCAGTGTTTCAATTGTTCGCAATCGGAAATTTTGCTCAATCGTTCCTGAACTGAAAGCAAAAAGGAACGCGATAAAATCTGCGCTCGCGATCGAATCTCCGCGCCGACCCAAAACCAAATCGTTCCATACTTGTAGCATTGGCCGCACAATATTTATCCAGAATATCGCTCAGCGTGAAGCCGTTTACTTTTGTACTGAAGCGTCTGCCAGCGTTTCTTAACGTTCGACACTCGTGGAGGTGCGGCGACATTTCCAAAAAGGATCTCGCAGCGTCGTTGCACTTTTCCTCCTCCAAATAGCCTGCGTTTACAGAAAAAAAACAATAAATCAGAGGTGCGTAACATGAATTCTGCGAATCGACTGTCGTTTCGACAAAAAATCTACGCATTCGATCGTGACATCACAAATACAAAATTCTTGTGCCTAAAATTTCACGAATCGTTTGTGTAATTTAAAAAGTGCGAAAACCGAGAAAAGGGACTTAAATGATATCCGGAAATGCGGAAAAACGAAATAAAAAAATGTTTTTTCGATATTAGAGGTTAGCGTCGATGCGTTTTGCGGTTGAATTTTCGTGCTCACCCAAAACTAGCCGAGCTATTTCCGATGGCAACAGCGAATCCATATCGATTATTGGTGGACCGTGACAAGCCTCGCACTTTTATTCACTATTCAACGCCTAAACGATATTTTTAACGATACAAAGACACATCGAGCACCCCAATTACGCGCAAGACTCTCAACTCGCGCACCCAACAACCCAACGACCTCCGACGAATATGTTGTTGTTGTTGTTGTTGTTGTTGCTTCTCTCTGGATGCCGACTGACGAACAAGTGCAGACGCCGCCAAAACTTTCGATTTTTTCTTCGGCTATTTTACCCAGAATTACGGATAATGAAACTAATTTCGCCTACGAAATTCCGATTTCATTGCGGAACATTTCATTTCATGTAACCTATTTCGCGATTTTCCCTACATTTTTCATAAAAAACCGGCGCGAAAAAATAAGTGGCGGGAATCCCCCCTCCCCCGAACCACCGAACCGCGGGAACCCCCCACTCCCATTTTTCGAGCCCGAGGAAACCGGTTTTTAACGGATAATGACTTTTCAACAATTTTGGAAAAAGTCATTTTTATTAAGTTATAGTAAAACATGTTGAGAATATGATATATTCAATCACCAGAATGTAATTCTAAATATTTCCGACGTTTGGATTGGCGCGTTTGAAAAATGCAATTTATTGTACGCACTCGCATGCGTTTTTTCGCGCGCGTAGAGATATTTTACTTTCTTCGGACGAAAAATGTGCGAAATGTTTGGGTTTTCGTTAGATTTTTCACTTTCACGAGGAATATTGTTGAAATTATGGTTGACAGCTCGAAACGAAAACGCACAAAGTTCTGTTCTATTAATCGATTGTCTGTTGAAAGCAGCTATTACCGATTTATCTAATCTCCTGCATCGGATCGTTGTATTCCCCTTCTTCCGTTGATTTTTTGTTACATATACTATCATTATTTCCCCTTCCGTTGATTTTTTCGTAAACGCGACGACGACATTCCCTTTTTCCAGTACATAAGTGGTATCCTGCCAATAGCGAAACTCGATCGCGACATTCGCGATGCTCGTTAAACGTCAGATGGTCTGACAATCGCGTCCAGTTCGAAGCGTTGCAGATAATCAGAGCTAAACGATGGAGCCTCTCGTTAAATGGATTTATGTTGTGTCCTTTTTGGTAAATAAAAGCAGTCGAACATTTTTACGTCATCACCATTTTATGTACCGTCAGCTGCAAATATATATGTCACATGTCATCCGAAATAATCGAATTTCGCTATTTTCATCGTTCGTCGTTATTCGCCAATTTTTATGCTGAAGAGCGTACCCAAATTTGCAGGCGTTTTGCAACATCGATAAATTGTTCCGATGTGCTGTTATTTCCTTTGAAGGTTATTTATGAGTTAATAACATGCAGTTTAGTGGACTCCTTATATCAGCCGAAAGCCGACACGAGCTTAATTGGCGCAGGTATTTTGGGGCTAACCGGAAACGGGGATTTCAAAAAGACCCGCCATTCGGATTTGAAATTTGAAATTTAAGATCGACTATAGAAAAAAAGGGGACGATAAATTTTAGTGTTATTATGGATTACATGATTAACTTTAGCTAAATATATTTTATTTAATTACGATTTTTAATCCAAAACACGAAAAGTAAGTACAGGAGAATTTTTGGAAGAATATTTTTCACTCATACAAAAGTTCGTTCATCTTTGTTTTTGTTTTTTGAAAAATTTGGAAATATTGTTTTTTGTATTCTTTTCTTTCTTTCAGGATTTATTCGCTGTAAGCTTGATAATTCCATCGATGTCAGCGCATTTTAAAGAATTGGGAGCTTCTCACTTTATTTTGGGATGCATGACTTCGATATATTCACTGTGTCAACTGATGAGTGGACCTGTGATTGTAAGTTCTATTTTTAATTTACATCAAATTGGACTCTTGAGTCTGATGAATTAAACGCAGGGCACAAAAATTGGTATAAATTGTTTTTTTTTAAAATATTTAAAGGGCAGTTGGAGCGACAGAATAGGAAGACAAAAAATCCTGATCTTTTGTCTGATGGTCGTGAGTTGCTGTTACACATCCTTAGGTTCTATCGAATCCTTGATCTTCATATTGTTCTTACGAGCAACATTAGGTAATTTTTATTGGCACACTTTAATTTTGGAAGATAAACGACAAATTAATGACTGATAATCCAATTTCCGATCAGGTGTTTTTAAGCATACTCAGGTTCTTATCAATGCTATTGTAAGCGACAGACTTTCCAAGGAAAGGCAAACTTTGGTGGCTGGACATTTGAAAGCTGTAGCCAGTGTCGGTTTTACCATTGGCCCAGCAATCGGTGGAAATCTAGCGGAATTGGATAATGGATTTAAATATGTTTGTTACACAGCGGGCAGTCTCTTCATCCTCAACAGTGGTTCGTTTTAAAGTTTTAACATTTAAAAAAAATATGAGTCTTAAAAACAGAAAATTTCTTATTTTTCTGAACCTACTTTAAGTCCCAATAACTCACTAGTTATTTAAATATGCCTCTGATGGTACAAAATACTATTAAAAAATTATAATTTGACTCTTTTTATTCAAATTTCAGCCATAGTTTACTTATTTCTCAACGACGTTCAAATTTCGCCGAAAGAAGATGAATCGAAGACCGAGAGAAAAATGGAAAAACCAGGCGGTTCGATAATGGACGCGATAAGAGATCTCACAAAAGTCGATTGGTCGATATACGGAAACGTGTTCGCCCTTAAGTTTTTGATGGATTTTTCTTCATGCGCTTTTCACAACAATTACAGTTTGAAGCTCAAAGAAAAATTCGACGTAACGCCTAAAGTAGCGAGTTACACGATATCCTTCCAAAGTTTGGTAGCGACATTAGCGGGACTTTTTGTCGGTAAAGTGAGCCAAAGATTTTATAAAAACGACGATAATTACGATAAGCGCAATTTCCACGGTTACGCTATTATGACCATTTCTTATTTGGGTATCGCATTGACCAATCAACTCGGCGTATTTATGATGTGGTCGGTGTTGCTGAAATCTGTTCACATGTTTGAGAGGATGATTCTCACGGAGATGCTCATAGCAATGTGTCCTTTCGATCGAAGAGGATCGCTGCTTGGGACCGCAAATAGCATTGCTAATATTGCGCGACTAATGACGCCCTTAATTGCGGGGTACATCGAAGATGCGTGGGGATCAAATTGTGCTAACATTTTAGCCGCGGCGGCCGCCGGTTTAGGAATTCTTGCGTCTTCAGGAATTTTACGTAAACGGCATTTAAAAAGTAGCTGATTAGGTAGAAAATAATTGTTGTCAGTAGATAATTGATTTAAAAATAATTTGGCCAGCAGCTGATTGGCTTAAAAATAATTTGGCCAGTAGCTGATTGGCTTAAAAATAATTTAGCCAGCAGCTGATTGGTTTAGATATAATTTGGGCCGGAAAGTCTCTGATTCCATGAATTGTGATATTTAATTAATTTGTAACAATGCACAAAGGGATAATATATTTGCGATATTCCTATCGAATAACCAAAGAAAGTGGTAATTATGTTTTAGAGAATATATGCTCTGTACAGAATATACTATAAAGAAATATATATTGATATATGTTCATATATACAATTTGTCGCTGATATCTCCAAAAAGGAAACACAGCAACGCAGCTAGGGTTTCATGAAATTATCGTTTATTTATCTTACAATGGCTTATTCATTCCAGCCATTTGGTCAAATTTCTTTTGAGCCTGTTCCATTGCTTCCAGTGCCTCCAGGTCCTTCTTTTCGTTGAACTTTTGGATGAACGCTTCCCATTTCTCTCTTTCCTCCTTGTTCTCACGGGGAAAGCTCTCCCTTCTCGTTTTTATCACCCATTCCTCAAAATTCTCTGGCTGATTGAACCAGTGGAATACCACCACTGGAAACGCTATGTATAGCGCCATCCGTGCAATTTCCAATTGCCAGGTGCCCATCGCCGACCCTTTTCATATTAAACACAAAAATTACAGACCAAATTTATTCAAACAATCTTACCAAAAAAAAATTTTTTTAAATTAATCACTTTCCACTGCCTAAGTTACTTTTTTTTAAACTCAATTTTTTAACACAATAATCAATATCATAAAAAAAAAAAAAACATTCAAAATACCAAAAAATAACCCAATTTTTATTGCTTAAGTGTTTGACATCTAAACTATCAATTTCGGATTGAATAAATTCAATAAAAAATTTCTACCATCAACTTTCTCTCTTACGCTTATTTTTCAACATAAATTGACAAATTCACATCCTAAACTTCCGGTGAAAATAATCACAGAAAACCGACATTAAATTTTCATGACAAATTATTATAAATATCTGTAATCTTCAACCAAATAATGTTCGAACTTACATTCACACGAAAATTCAAGGTCAAACTAATTAACGATAAATCACTGAATTCTCGTACCTTGTTTATTTATGCTGTCAATAACCACAAGCTGCGTAAGATCTTTCAGAATATAAGCTCGCAAAAAATCGAGAGGTTATTTGTGTAGAATAGCAACAAAGTAAAATGTGCGCGCGCAGATCCGCGCTCCGATCGGTGCTGCCACCTGCGGTTGATATTTTTGTACTCGTTGGTCGCGCGTCGGTACCAAAAAATTCCGCGAGATGGCGCTGCAAGTGCGAAAACCAAAAAATTCACAGCGATTACGAATCTTGAATAAAAAAGAGGATCCAAGATCTTCACAACAATGTCAACCGATTTACGACGCCTCGGGAGTTTCGACTTGATCCTCGGGCGTTGCGTAGGAGAGAAAACTTGTCGACTCCGGCGGAAACACGGGTGAGGTTTGTCGCGATATTCCCAATGTAGATAACGACTTAATTTATTCGGGTTCGATCGCCTGGCGCTCGATCCTCGGCGATGATAACAGAGAGGAACGCGCGTGGCGATTTTTCGGACGTTTCGAGCAATGAGCTTGCGAAATCGACTTAGAGGAAGATAAGGAAAATTGCGAAAGGTGGAAAATCGAAAATCGGGAAAATTGCGAAAATTACTCGGGTTCGATCGTCCGGCGCTCGATCCTCGGCGATGATAACAAACAAAGGAACGCGCGTGCCGATTTTTCGGACATTTCGAGTAATGAGCTTACGAAATCGACTTGCAGGAAGATAAGGGAAATTGCGAAAATTATTCGATTTTTCGAAAATCGGTTTGTCCCCATTGATTGTGAATTCGAACTCAGTATCTCAAAATTTGCCAAAGCCAGAACCTCTTTTTTTTTTTTAATTTGACAACTCCAGGAAAATTTTAGTTTAGAACATTTTTCTCAACGTTTCGATAATTTTCGGTATTCCGACCGGAGAATCTCGAAATAATTCATTCGCTCTACATTTGTAAGCCGAAGAGCGTCGAACCCGTGAATTCGGTTGAGGACTTCGTCTCGTTCAGCGGAATAATCCCTTTGGATAATCGGCGGATCGTTTCGTGCCGATTTTAAATTCAATATCTTATAACGAGCGTGTAGTAAACACGAGAGACTCTGAGCGCGTGCGCGTCCTTAATAAATCAGCAGGTTTTCATGACCTCTACGTATATATATACATATATACATATATATATATTTACATTGCGCGCGAGCGAATAGTGTCGGCACTCTGTACACAGTGTATACAGTGAACACCATAAACGTATGAACGTTATTGCATATGGATAGTAAGTAGTAACGCGGAGGGCTCTCGCTTTCGCTCGTGCGTTTCGCGCGCGTCGGTCTTCATATCGTTTCACTTGAATTATTCAAGGCAAAATTGCTGATTTTTTTTTTTTCTCTTACAGAGCAATTCTAGCATGTGGGTGAAAGCGGCCGAGGCTCTTCTTCATTCCCCTCTCTCTCTCTCTCTCTCTCTCGCGGTGTGGCACCGTTGTACACGCTATAGCCGCGCGTTATCCGAGAGATAAGTGGGTGCAAGCCTGGATAACACAACTGGAGAACCTCGTGCGGGCCTCTTAATAATTCACCGATTCCGAAGCCTCCGCGTGCTCTTTAATAGCACCGAAATCTCGATCGCAATTTACTTTGAGATGTATCAAGAGCGTAGGTGAAATCGTTCATTCGTCGAATTCGAATTGTTTATCGTTGCGCGCCACGAATAATGAGTGTAAACATTTTTTCAATTTTTCTTTTTCCAGCACAGGGAACTTTGAAAATCTGGCTTGAACGGAAAAAATGCAGTGTGCTTATGGAAGGTGAGAAAAATAAGCGCGCGCGCGGAAGGTTAATAGTCCAGTCACCTACACGGTTCATCTTCCGCGACAGCTCGGATGTGTCAAGTGTGCGCCAGAGCTCTACACATCGTTAGATCCGGAGAAAAGTGGTAAATGCTCGGGTTTCCCATATGTACTCCTCGGCTGAAACATTATACCGTACGTAAATGATGTACTTAAACCACTATTTTCTCTCTCGTTTTTTGCCATTATTAGTCTCCTCGTTTTTGTTTCTCGATATTACAAAATTATTCATTTACATTTCCTTTATATTAAAAGAAAACAAAACCAAAAAACGCTACAAAATTTTCAATAAAATCCGCAACAAATATGAGAAATATAAATAACGTAATTCGGATACGCTTTTATCTGCGGTAATAATGAACTCTTCGAACTTTTGCAAATAATTATTTTGTAAAACTGTGTCGATGGTAATTCGAGCAGATCACTGACATTTGGACTAGTTAACTTGGATGAATTGTTAACTAAGTACACGAATAGGTTGCGAAAAGTTCTGTTTATATTCGTTGCGTTCAATGCAAATTTAATCTCATCGTTGTGCTTCTTTTTGCAGCGCAGCCAAGTAGCATACGGGAAAATAATGAACGGGTTAGCTGCATACGATCCAACGTGAACCGAGTCAGTAAAGTTCAGACAACAGAATCGCAGCATAAGCAACGACGAAGAGAGAATGCGAATTAGAGCGGGGGACACGCAGCTCAATAAATTGGCTTCCTATGCGAAGTACGTATGATTGAATAATCGTATCGCGTATTGGCGATGCCGGCGCGCCGTAATAACACTGCTATGGGGATAAAGGGTGCCCCGTTAGTTTTGTGGTTTCTCGTGTTGCGTGCGTGGTCACGGGGATACATTACACTCTACTCTCGGTACGTAACGTGCGGGAGTTGGCCCACGCACATTTTGCCCACGCGATTTTCAATACAAGACGCGTCACTCGGGTAAAGAGCGGATCGGTTTCTCTCTCCGAGCTCTCCTACAACGTATTCTCCCTCAATTCACCCCCTTGGAAGAATCCTTGATGTCTGAAATTTCGCTTACTACATTTTTTTCGCTCCCTTTCTGCAATTCACTTCCTGCAAAATTGGTCGTTCGATTGTTTCAGAATTTTTTTGTATCTTAAAAGGAAAAAAAGGGGAATAAAATCTTAGGCTAAAATCTTGTGAAATTGTGGATTGAATGATTTTAGATGCTAACAAAATTTGGATGATTATGGGGAATTTCTATCAGATTCAAAGAAAAAAAAAAATGGTTTGAATCATTTGACAGAGAATACCTGGTACATAAGTACAGTAAGAATATTGCGTTGGGAAAACGCAGTGAGAGTGAAAAAAAGGGAAGAGACGATGAGTGTGCAGTGATTGGCTCTTCAAAGGATCTCCAGTTACTAGTTATTTCAATACTGGCTTCTCTTTCTATTAAATATCTTGCATAGGCCACTCGCTATATCACAGCCAATAACTAGCGATTCCACAGTCTGTTTCAGAGCATACAATTTACGTAGGATAGGATATGTACACACTGCGTGCTGCAGACGCAGCATCCACCCCCGGACCCTTTGTCCAGCACGATAATTGTCCACACGAGCGCGCTTCTTCTCCTCCTCCCTCTGTTATTCCCTGTGTATCTCAGTGCCCGGCCATCGGCTTGATATTGGGTGTCGGATTCTGCCACACCTCCGCCCATTGTAAATCAATCGACGAGCCTGGAGAGCCGCGCGCGCGCCTCTCCTCTCCCAAGAACCCAACGAGAGTAAAGGGCCCGATGAGCGCGTGTGCCCTGCAGCGAAATCAAAAGCACGAGGATCGCGTCCGGTATCGTAACTCGTCCTATTCCCTTTGACACTCTCTGCACAGATTCTCGGATTCTGATTCTCATTCAAACAGATTTCTAACTATTCATTACCTAAAAACTCACCTTATTGTATTTCTATTATTATTTTTAGTTCCCAAAATTGGAAAAATGCTGAAAGAAAAAAATGATAGTTCATCTGTGTAATTACAAACTGAGAGATATTATAGATTGGATATTGGGTGAAAAAAAAATGTAAACTTCCGAAAAGGGTATACACGAAATGAACTATTATTTTTCGTTTTTTTTTTTGTATTTGTGTTTGAGGTGATGGATTATGTGAAACCGTGTACATCACATTTAACGTCCAAATGTAATTTATTCTGTGAATTATTCAGTGCCAAAAAAAAAATGGTCATACAGGTATATGAATATTCGAATTTTAAAAAGAGTCTGTAATAAAATTGGACGTGAGACTGCGTGGCGGTTACTTGGAAATCTCGTGGATTATATTTAATCGGATATTTCCAATCTCACGAATAATTTCCTTTTTTTTCCCCCGGCTCTTCGTTTCTTTTGATTTTTATTTCGTGCCATCCGTCTACTAGCTGCTTCGCTCTTTTCCTCATTCAATTTTTTGTGCCCTGAGAATGCTGCTGCCGCTGCCGCGAGCGCCAGACGAGGCTCTCGACGGCAAAATCCCCGAATGACGAAATTTCCGGTAAGCGCTCAACGCGGACGGCACGGCCTTGCCTCGCCTCGTTTGCGTATCTAATAATTGATTTTTAACGAGAGAGACGACGGCGACGCCGACGTCGACGTCGACGACGACGACGACGACGACGACGACGGGAGTATATAGACTGTGTCGGTGCTGATGGCGCTGATGCTTTCGCTCAGGCTCGCCTCTTCTCCGATGCAGCTTCCGAAGTTGCAAAGCCGACGGAGAAAAAGTCTTTCCCTCCTTTGTGGACTGTATTCCTATAGATGTTTACTCGTCTCTCACGGTTTTCTATCGTTTCAGGTACCCTCGACACGGTCGCAACGAGCACAAGAGATAAGGAGGAAAAAACGAAGGTGCACGAAACGTCCACAGTCGACAGAGTGTAAAGCTGCATTGAGAGCGTTACTGGTAAAGCGGAGCTGGATGAACCCTCGAAGGAAAAAGGCACCGGTGTTCGCGTGGTATCCCGAGGGCTGGTGCTCCTGCAACCGGTGCGGTTTCGAGAGGCGCCTGATCGGTGGATAAATTTGAAATTGGAAAACGCGGCGAGGAGCCCGTCGAAATTAATTCAAGTCTGAGCGGTGGGAGTCACGAGGAACCGAGCGACGATGCGGACGAACGGTGCGCGAGGAAAGCCCCGTGAAATCTGAAAGAGACGGCCAGACGAGAGAGTACCAATGAGTATTGGGAGGAACTCGAGTCACCGGCGAGATTCGCCGAAGCACCCGGTGCAAGAGGAGCGTCACGAATGAGCGGACAAAGTGGGAAAGGGACTACAGAGGAAAATAACGTTCGGGCCGAAACTATTGGAACAAGATATGTAGAGGAGATTGAATAGTCGAAAATTGTGCAAAGACCACGAACGCGAGGGAAGAAGAAGAGGGAGGGAGGACAGAGCAATTGGGAAATTTGGTGAAACTTTGATTGGATACTCGGCGTGCAGTTGAATGGAAAGGCGGGATGAGATATGATGAAGAGGACGAGGGAGAAGAAGAAGAAGAAGAGAAGGGAGGTAAAACAGGAAGAACAGGAAATGAGGGCCGGACAGAAGGAAGTAAAAGGCAAAAAGAGGCGGGCAGGGAAGCAGAAAAAAGGGAGGAGAAGAGGAAGAAGCGGAAGAGGAGAAAGAAGAGCGAGAGGACAGTTAAGAAGAATATGAAGAAGCAGCGTGCGGAAGTAGATGAAGAAGAAGGAAACCAGCAAAGTCCAGAAAAGGGAAGAGAGGCCACCGTTACTCAATATCCAGCAGCAGGCATCTAACGAGCGAGCGATGACTTCCCACGCGATTGGAACAAAGTATAAAGTAGCCAGAGGCTGGATTTAGCCGGGTAGCTATCGTCCTCCTCTCCGGCGCGCTATTTCCACCGTTTTCCTCCCTCCTGTCTATGCTCCTTCTCCGTTCCCCTCTCATCGCCGAATGGCAAATACCAATAACCAATTGACGGAGGTACACCGGAGGATAAAAGGTCCCGAGCAATGGCAGCAGCTAGTTCGAACTCCGGAGTATACTCAAGATATATAGTATGCGCGGTATTGGGCTGTGTAAAGACAGCGCATATCGAGGAGATTCCTCCGGATGTGTTTGCCTATACATGCTCCATCACTTGCGCCTCTTCGTGTAGTCTTGAGCTGCGGTATGCGTACGTGTTTTACGTACATATCGCTCAATAGGCCCGCGCTTACATATGCGAATACGTGTATTCGCATGTCTGTGTCTATCTACACGAATTGGACGATTCGTCGGAACGGCTGTATTAATCAAAAGTACATTTCCTATAATCGGCGAGCAATCACTTGCTAATTGGGTGAACGGCAAGGGCATCTACTCTGCAGATTGTATGTATAAAGTGACAAACTGGATGTGAAGTTTTACTTCCAGGTAAATGTCTTCGTTCGTGTAGCTTTGTTTTTATGCAATTTTTATTTACATACCGGTGTACAAAGTTCAAAAAAGTTTGCCTTTTTTTTTCGTTTTGTTTTAGTTTGCCTCACTGGGACATCTGTGAGGGACAAATTTTCAACGAAAATCGTAATAAAGGTCAAGGCAAAATTCTCGGGGAGTTACGGCACTTTTTCTTTGTTTGCACGGAAAGTTTCCCTTTCGCATAGCGGGTCACAGTGTCACTCGGAACGAGAGCAGAGATGTTGTAGCGAACACAGGCACCCTCGATAGGTGAAGGTGCTCTCCTACCCCGTTTCGGGAGGCGCGACGTGCAACCGCGCGCACCCCTTTCTCGCGAATCAACTTCTCGGGAGAATGTCGACGCTCTCCACTTTACCATACTCTACATACCAGGCCGGAAGTAGCACCACCACCAGCCAACTTTTCGAGGACGTAATACCCCAAATTTATTACACTTTCCTCTCGGCTCACGATATTCCCAACTGAAAGGGAGAACTATTCGCTGTATTTATTTCACTGGAATCGCATAATTTTCAACAGCATTCGAATACACGTGGCTTGGATTTGTAGATTTTGGAGGACTCTTCGACCTCTTGATTACAGGAACTCCAGAATTTGTAAGTATGTCAACTTATCATTGAAGTCGAAAATTTTCCCACTTTTTTTCGATTATCCTTACACGTGCGCAAACATCTGCCATTTTTTACGGACCATTTTTCTCCATTTTCCAGAAAATTTTAAAAACCACAACGAACGATAACACAAAACCTTGTGATCGAGATTTCGAGTACGTATGTTCCTCTATGAGGAAGCCATACGTCGTAAATTGACTGAAACGACGTGTATTCAAATAGCGAATCTTGAAACAATTAATTTTTGCATAAAACTAATTGTTTTTATTGGCAAATTTGAAAGGATTTGGGAGGGACCCCAAATCGCCTGACCATCTGGAGTACACGATGGGCGCATTTTGTTTATTCGTCATCTCTATCCGTTATTCTGTGCCGCGTGTCGAGTTCATTCCAGTAACACAGTTTGGGCTGTTGGTGAAGGAGTTTGTTTGGGTCCATCTCGCTTAAGAGTGGGCGGTCCTTCGATGGAGAGAACGAGAACCCAGCGCTGGTAACGGTGGTAAACGAGATGGTGCAGGAGTGCCGAGGGTGCGGTGAGCTTGTCGGAATAGGGGTTGGACGAGCCAATGGCGTAGGATCGAGCGCCAAGAGGAAAGAGCTCGAGTCTAACCCTCGCGACCTTCCGGTTCACTTGCGCGTGGCTTTTCTTCACTCGCGGTCTGAGCCCTGAGACTGAAATGGAGGGCGATGGCTTTTCGTCAACAAAATTACGCTGGTTATCGAATGCGGCTGCCCACGACGTTTGAACTTCCTCAGATCAGGCTCACCGTAAAGAGCCTCAGATCTTCACTTATATTAATTTTGCATTACGAAGGTAAGTATTCAATAATTTATTACTAAAAGCTAATTTGTGTCATACATACGTTCATTTAAGTACATTGAATATTAATTACTGCATAACTATATAATAAGTATTTAACTCCCATAAAAGTTTTTTTTTTTTAATTTTCCTTACCCTTTATTTCCCGTTTCATTTATTCATTTTTACTGAGTTTCTACTGTATGAGAATGCGTTATAAACGAAAAACTAAACTGAGCCTAAATAGTGAACTTTGGATTTGGGCGCAAACGGATGGATTTATTGGAAGTATTGAATTAGGATTTAAAGATGGGAGAAGAATCGTAATGACATCCACTAAAATGCACCTAGAAACAAATGTAATTACTCAACAGTGTAACATTACAAAATCGAGTGTGAAACGTGGGAAAAGGATCTCGGTAACGAATAGATAAGAGTATTAAATAGTAAAAAATGTCTAGAACGTAACACACATCATATATGCAAATGCAACGGTGCGAAATGCATCCGTGCACACGTGTGACTGCTTAAGCGCTTGTGGCAATTTGTCCCAGAGTGAAAAATAAATATCGCTTCCATTTAACCGTTCACCAAACAAGCCGCAAATAAAAATTGTTTTTTTTTTTAACGCATGTGGCAATTCAATATAGCACATATGAAATAAAATCGAAAAGCGTTAAGAGATACAATCGAGCCACTGTCCAAACATCACGCAGGCTGAAAGGTTTGACCTCGCCACGCGAAATCGATTGTCAGTAGCTCGTTTATTAACTAACATAACTCTCGTCAATGTAATAACATTCGAAACGCGTCTTCTCTCCTTGCGTTCGCCTAATGTACACCCGCGCTCGCCGAGAGGTCTAACGTTAATTCGATTCAACCGTCGCTTACATTACACGGACTATGAATGTTTATTAAGCAATCACAAAGATTTAAGAGTGCGCATCGTGAATTAATGGGCGACCGGTTGAAGCAACGCGGCGGTAACACTCGTTACGCCGCCAATTCTTCACCAATATATACACGTCCCTTCATAATTAACATTAATTACATATTCCCCTTTGTAATGCCATTGTAAGACACACATAAAAATGAATAACTCGTTTTCATACAATTATGACGATGGACTTCCGAGAAATGACATTCAATATTTATCTGGCTGGGATTTTTTTTAATAAAAAAAAAAAAACTGCGCTTTTCCAATAATAATGCATAGATATAAGTAACACCGCGTACTTACACATAATAACGAAGATAATGTTTATCTTTTTTAGCGACTGAATCCAATACCTTCTGGACCGGCCTGTATGCTGCGGATGACGTTACACGCGTATGACTCTCTCGTTGCTTTGCGGCCAGGAGGATGCATCGCGTTTTCATACAATTACGACCATGGACTTGCTTGAAATGACATTAAATATTTATCTGGCTGGGATTTTTTTTAATTTAAAAAAAAAACTGGGCTTTTCCAATAATAATGCATAGATATAAGTAACACTGCGTACTAACAAATAATAACGAAGAAAATAATCATCTTTTTTAGCGACTGAATCCAATACCTTATGGACCGGCCTGTATACTGCGGATGACGTTACACGCGTATGACTCTCTCGTTGCTTTGCGGCCAGGAGGATGCATCGCGCGGCGGCTGTTCCGAAGATGTGTGCAGGTGCGAGATCACTGTAATATAACAAGCTTTACCGCGCTGTATACTGTGACTCTTCGGTGCAGAAGAGAGAGAGAGCGAGGGAGAACGTGGAGAACGCCGCGGCCTCGGGCTACCGTACAAGCACGTCGTATGACCCCTCGAAGTTGGTGGCATGATCAAGAGTGGTGGCGAACTAAGCGCGAGCGAAAGAGAGAGAGAGTAACCAGAAGCACGCTGGGAAATAGCGTGTTATACACCATACTACTCCGGTTGTTGGCCATCTTCGCGGAGAGCGAGAGAGCAGGATATAAATGGCAAAAGAGGCGAAGGAACAAGGAGGAAGGATACACAAGACCGAAGGACATTTTCGTTCGGATATCCACGCGCTCCTCTCCGCGTACACACTTAGCCCTCCTGCTTTTCCCATTCCGTATACAAACCGCTACCGGCCCATAACGGTAAATAAATTTTCATCCACAGTTTATATCCCGGAGTCGGTGTACAAGCTTCGGTGTAGCCGAGCGTACGAACGAACGAACGGCGTTACGTGGAGAACCGTGGGAAATGCGGTAATGCGTCGGCAGGGCATAAGTCATCCCTTGTGCGCCCCTCGGTGTCTCACTCCCGCCTCCCACTTGCTCTCCCTCGCTCTCTTTCCGTCGTATGTGTGCTCTCCGCGGCGCGCAACGTGTTCTCCGTGCCTTTATACCGATCTGTTATGTATCATACCTTGTACAAACCTCTATACCCTCTTATATCTGTGTTACACACGTACGTTTATGTGATACTCGGGATTCACGATTTTCCTTAACGATCGGCAGGATAGCGGCGAGCTTTTTTTAGCGATAAACAATCACCGCAAGACAATTGAACTTTCATCCGTGGAAATGCTTTTGGTGGGAGCGCGTCTTTGTCATTGCAAAGATAATGGATTTCATTACTTTCGACGTCACTAAAGTAAGTCACGTTTGCGTATAGTGTATCATAGTGTAAGTCTCAAATTAAGAGGTAAGTAAATCTATTATTGTAAAAGACTCTGTGTTTTTTTAATTGTTACACTGAATTGATATGTTTTTCTTTTTTTTTTTTTAGTTGTTGGTGAGTGACAGATGAATTTTCGAGTTTTCCTTCGACTGTTATTTTTCGCTGCAAAACTCGAGAATCCTTGAGACGGGATAACGATGGTGGTCACAAAAAAAAGAAGCCACCTCACCTATTCCTGCGAACGAGGCTTGGCTGCTGTACAGTGGAAAGTGCGAGATTCATGGTATAACCAAGTATATCTATAGGGGAGAAGAGTCTATGCCCTATACTTCAAACGCGTCGCTCTCGGTCCTCGTCGATCCTCCGCCATCCCCAGCGCCGGACCTCGGGGGAGTTGTTGGTTCGTCGAGGAGACTAGGGCTTAGGGTTGGAAGCGGAAGTGCGGCAAGACAGTGCTACGAGAGAGAGAGATGGCGGACCCTTTTTCTCACAGTGTACGTGAGTTGTGCTATGCGCTCTGCTCCGGATAGGCATCAGCAAGTAACGAAAGAAGGAAAGTAGGGAGCGAGCAGAAGGAGAGAGTGAAAGAGGGAGGAGGAGGAAGGAGGAAACTAATAAAACGCAAGAGGAACAAAGAGGCGAAGGAAGGAGTGAGGAACGTGGTGGCATTAGGGGTGGAACGCAGAGGGTTAACGTCGGAGGGTTGGTGACGCGGGTGACGCGGAGGAGAAGAAGAAGAAGAAGAAGAAGGATGACGAGGAGGACAAGGAAGACGACGATGCCGACGACGACGCCGGGGGTTGAAAGACTGTGTGTGGGCCGGGGGTGACTTTGTGTGCGAACCCGAAGGAGGACGAAGGGTGAGACGAGAGGAAAGCAGGCAGGCAAGACCACCGCCTCACCTCGCCTCTTTGCTACGCCACGCCTCGCCTCACAATGCACCGGATTAGCGATTGTATTGATCCGCCCTCGCTAGTTCCTAGACCCCCTTCTTACGCCCGAGACCGAGAGACCGAGAGAGAACGAGGAGGAGAGAACTCGGCACATTTTGGTCGGTACACTCTTCCCACTCCCCGCGACTCCCTCGCTCGGCTCCTTATCCTCTTAACCGTTCGGCCAGTCCGCCGATACTCAACCACCTTACGACTCGTGCTAACGCGTATCCCGTGGGTAAGTAGATCAACCGATGCTTCCATATTCATCCAAATCTCACCATCTCCAACAAAAGTCCAATTTCTGGTTTTCACCACATCGACATAACAGCGCAGAGCTTCAAAGGGGAAGGTTCACTTTCTCGCTTTGACTTCTGTTATTATGTTATATATGGTACCATGTACCGAACCCACTTTCCCGAAATCTAATTCCTTAATCGAATGTGGAAGGAAAGGAACAAAGAAATAAATTAAGTGGCGGGTGGAGTACGAGTATCGCTGTCTCTTGGCGGAATAGTGAAGTCGTTTTCCGCCATCGCCTGTTTCGTAATACGACTTAAGCGTTTCGTGGATTCCCACCGGATATGAAAAATCCGCCGACGCGGTTACCCTTTAGCCAAGTTGGAATCTGGGGCAACGTGACGGAAAATCGTTGGAAGGGTCGTAAATGGCCAGTGTCGAAGTGCAGAATGAAAATGGGATTGAGAAGGAGAAGGGTAAAAAGTGAAGGGCTCCATGAACGAGCGACGGGAAGAAGAGTGCAAGTACGCGTTGGGGACCGTCGTGGCGACGTCGTGGCCATTTTGCCTGGGGAAACTATGGCAGCGTGATTACCAATGGCGTTGGCGGGATTCGAGGCTGGGGCGGCCGTCGGTTGCGAAGTCACCACTAGGGCCGAAGGAAGGGAATACGACGAATAGGGCACGGACGTAGCGAGGTACACGAGCCGAGGAGCGAGGCAGGCAGGGCGCAAATGGGGTTGCTCCGGCGGTCTCAGCGGCGGCGGGCCGAGAGGGTGGCCTCGGAAAACGCTCGTGTTAGGGCGCGCACGTATTTACTGGCCGTGCCCTTCTCTCCACGCTGAGATGGCGGTCGTCCTCTCGCTCCCGCACTTTCCCTTGGGCTCGCTCGTCTTCCCTCTTCGCGTCACCTCCCCCTCCCTTCTCCTCCTCCCCAGCGAACATCGTGCTGCTCCAGCTTCTCGTTTATTCGGCAAGCAGCTTGTGCGGTTGTCATGAAACCGTAGACCAAGCATGAAAACTGGGAAAAGGTGAAAGAGCCCCGTGTAGAAGGGGTCGAAGGGCGGGGGCCCAGGCGAATGTGTGGAAGGTAACGAAGAAAGTCCATAAAAAGAAGAACCTTGAGGCGTGGAGTAAGAGGAAGGTGGACAGGAAGGATGAATCATAAAGGGTATCTATAAAAAGGGCTAAAAGGACGAAGAATAAGAAACGAGGTAAATAACGGTGGACCGTAGGAAGAAGGATAGTGGGGAGTGAAGGAGAAAGGACGAAGCATGCCTAAGTTGTTCTAATGACCGTACGCATCCATTACCTTACCAAAAGTTTTGAGTTTATCGTTTATGCGTCGAGCAGGTTTCGTCAAACCAAGGATAAGAACCGAAAGAAAAGTGGACAGAGTGAAAAAGGGGGAGCACGAAGGAGAGGCTGAAGGTGAAGTAAGCCAAAGTTTATAAGACAAAGAAAAGTCTATAAAAAGTAGGACCTCAAGACGAAGGTTGAGAAAGGAAGATGAAAGGATAAATGATAAAGAACGTAGTACCCATAAAAAGGGGTCTGAGAGGGTTGAAGAATAAGAAATGAGATAGATGAAGGGAAGCTGAGGAAGGAAGAGGAATCGCGAGTAAGAGGAAGAAGAGGGACTAGGTTGAGGTTGTTCTGCAGGGCATACGCATCCATTACACGGATACATGTAGGCGCACACATACCTAGACACTATTTTAGCGAAACGCTGAGCTACACTCTCTGCTTCCATCGGCGGACGCCATGTCGCCGTGTCTCGTTTAGTCAATGTCGAAGCCCGACTTACAGACTCTTTCTCCTTCTCTTTCTCTCTCTCTCTTTTCTATTTTATCCTGTCTTCTTTTCACTACCGCCCACTGTATATGCTATATGTGTTCGTATACATCCACTCCCACACCCCCTCACCAACTTCCGCTGCTACTGCTGCCTCTCCGTGCACCAGAACCATTTTTCCTTCCATCGCGTTCTTTTTGCTTGAGCTGCACGCCTCCAGATAAGGTATCTTCGTTCCGTCATCCGGCCAGCTAGGTCATGTAGCAGCAGTCAACCCGCTAGAAGAGCAGACTCACTACCATCGCCCCCGCTCTATATACTGCAATGTAGGTACATGAGTGAGGGCTTTTGGATCGACCCTTTTCCTTCTATCGACGTAACTCTGTAAATTGAGAAGTTCAGTGTGCACGGTTAATACAGTTTGTGATGCAACAATACACTGCTCAACGCGTGACTATCCAGTGCAGACACGGATCAAGAGGTAGATTGAAAAAACAAAAGTGGTTGTCCGGGCCCACCTCGATTTTCGTCGGAAACAAACAACAAACTCACTCCGAGTGTCAAGGATAATGGCTCTGCAGGGTTCGTTCATTCGTGCCCTGCATCGTTCTCCATCATGGAACGTCGAGCATAATCATTACCACCACAGCAAGTTAACCAGCAGTAACCCTGTTTATAAAGTTGGTCCATGACAGATCCATCATGGGGTTATCAATATGCTTCACCAAAAGCTATGCTCTACGAAAGGATCCTGGAGCAGGGGTTGTTTTTAGAAATCCACAAAATGTCATCAAAAACAGCCTAAGTATTAATATGTATTCTACATTTGTTTTTGAAATAAGCTAATTAGTTAGCGTGAATAGCGATTAATTAGTGAATATATAAGCGATAAGGTTCCCCGTAAAAAGGGTCGGTTATCAAATACCGAGGACAGACATCGGAAAAGCGTTGGTAATAAATGGGTTGACAGAGTGCCGCGGATATAGAGGTGTAGACATAATTTTGAAACGGCTAATCGATGGATCATGGCGTACAAGGGTCTCTATGAGGTATATGTCTGCAGGAAGCGATTCGCCTCCGATAAGTTTTATAAACGCGATAAAGTACGATTTTACGATCGCGCCCGTTGAAAGCGGATGAGAGTGCGAGTTGGGAAAGTGGTGCATATAGCTAGTGGGTATATGCGCCGGCGGTGTCTATAGCTATCGGAGAGTCTACCAGCGGAGACAGTGCAGAGTCAGTGGCATTATCGCTCTCGTTCCGGTGACTGTTACCACTACCCATTCGTCCGAGTACAATATATAAAGTTGAAAGCGAAACGAAGACGCGGTCTAGTCGAGCGAATAACTCGGATGGAAATTTTCATGGCTTATAAGGCGAAGCAGCCGAGGACCTTCTCGGTTCTGGCGGAAGAACCAAACTAGCGGATACAAGTAGACAAAGAAGAAGTCGTGCGCCGCACTCGTCTCTCGTAACTGCGCTCGGCCACTCTTATCAATTTATAGTTAGTTGCGTCTCGTGACCCATTAATAGGAGCAACGTTAGCGGCGAACGAGCCAAGGTAGACGAGACTGGTGGAAGCTTCGCTTTATGCTGTGTGTATTCTCCGCATGTACATTCCTCTTCCTCTGCACTCGGTCCTATACTCGGTATACATTCTGCGCTGTCCATCGCCATTTCGTCCGGGTTTTACTGCCGTCTGCGGATCTAGTTTACGGTCGCAAAACTAAACTCTCTATTAATTTCATGAAAACACACGTAAAAGCTCTTTCGCTCCCTCCCTCGATCATAAACTCCCAGCGGCCACGTAGCCAACCGAGTTCCCATGGCTCTTGCAGTCTGCGCACCGAGTTCCTCACTCTCTCCCACTCTCTCTCTCTCTCCCTCTCGCACGTTTCTGCGTCTGTGTCACCTGGTCTACGTTCCACCCGCACTCCCATTCAACTTTAATCGTTGCCCCGCTCAAGCTTATTCCCCTTGCATATAATCGCTTTGTACCACAAGAGGATTTTTAATTCAACGAGGATTTGTCATATTGTGACGACATCGGACCCCGTTAAACTTTCTTATACTTATTAATTCTCGTATCAATTACAGCGACAATATATCTTGTGTAATAAAAGTGCTGATCCACACAAATTTTTCGATAAGACTAATGAAACGCATTCTTCTTTTTAAGAAGATAATTGTCATGAGGAAAATTTAAGGAAGCATTGGGGCCATTTTGGATCCAGCTCCAAAATTTCCATTTCCCCTTCGAAAATCCACGATTACAAAACCATTCGTCTCGGTATAAGAAGAGTCCTGTAAAAAAATAAAATAAAAAAATTGCAGAACCCACTGAGGGCTCGGAGGACGATTCCAAAATTGCGTGGGTGCGTGTCAGAGTGACGATGAGAAAGAGTCGGTATACCCCAGTCCGTTGGACTCTCCGGGTTGCCGCGAGGGGGCGCGCTATGCGGAAAAGTGTGTACAGCCTAGGCGAGGAGTTGAGACTGAGAGCCTTCGGCAGCAATCGAGAAAGGAGAAAGGAGGAAGGGCGGTAGGAACTTGGGCGATGCGGAATGAGGGTTCGGGCAAAAGGACGGCCGGGGGATTGCTCAGCAGCGCTATACAACCTCGGGTAGACCGCTACTGTTGGTTCCTATTGCTTCTCCTTCTGCTGCATAGAAAAGTCGAACCGACCTCACTGGTATTGGTACACAAGGCATATACATATACCGGGGCGCCAAAAGTGAGAAAGAGAGGAAGAAGAAAAAGGAAAAGGACACGAGAAACGAGAGAAATATCACGAAGGAACCTACCAGGCGAAAGAGACAAGCGAACAAGACAAAGACACGTGTGCAGCGGTGCACGGCAGGTTAACTGGCATCGATGTGTGGGTTTTCATGTACGATACGTCTGGTCGAACGCGGGCGAGAGCCGGGCAAGAGGGAAGGACGAAGGACGTAACTGCGAGGACGATGAGGAAGCAACGGAGGATGAGTGAGAGACAGAGGAGGGGGCGCGGGGGGAGGGAAGGAGGATAGTGCGGGTTTGGAAGGTCGTATAAGCCGGCTATAAAGGGGGCGGGGGGTGGGGGAAACGCGGGGATGTATAGCTTCGGGCTGGGACACTACCGGCAGAGGGCAGAGGAGGAAGGAGTGCGCGAGGGGTTTCTGCCAGCGTCAGGGTCGAGCCGAATCTCTCCCCCTTCCCCCTCGCCACCCCCCCACGAGAGAGTGAGTGCGGTGCTTGTGCGCTCTACCACTGCAACCTCGTGGTGGATAGCCGTCGGGGGTGGCTAGACTTCCGAAACAGTAAAATCGCCCCTCGATGTGTGTGCGTCGCTGCATATCCTCCCCCGCCTCCCACCCCATTCCCAACCCCAACCCCGCGTGCGTCATATCCATACTTGCACGTAAGCTCTTCAAGTGTGCGGAGCAATTTCACCATCTGTATACACTGTACAACGCATTCATTGTCAGGCCGGACCCATTTTCCAAAAGCTATTTATCGTGATTAATTAGATTCCATTTTTTGCTGTTTTTTTTATTAGAATATCGCTTATTTTTTTTTGCTCGTTGAACTGAAGCCTGTAACGTGTCATGTCAAACAGTCAAACTTTCGATTTTTTTAAACTACCCTTTTACTTCCCTTCATTTCATTTTTTTATTTTTATTTTTTTCAATAATAAGTTCTAAGACAAAAGATCTTCCACAATTAGTATGTGAAATAAATGAGAAAATTCCAAGGAGAGGTATACAAACATAGACGATTCGAGTCGGAATACCCGCTACACGCAATACAGCGTCTCCGCTTCTCCCGCCTTTGGCAATGTGCGTGTCTCGCACCGGGAGGGTGCGTGCGAGCGATCTGCGAGTCTCTCCGTCTCGCTCGGCGGCGATCCTCTTCATCGAGGGCGCCCGCTGCGTCTCCCGCGGTCTCCACCGGCAGATCCGGCGCTGCGTCCTTTTCCCGAAGCTTCCCCTCAGTCGATCACGACCGCCTCTCACGGCCACGAGCGCTATCTCTACCCTTTGTAACCTATCCCGTTCCCTCCCTTCCAATCCTCCCTCGTCCTTCCCACTCTCCCTTCCGAGAGCTTGTACCAACCCTACACATACCCAGAGGCACACGCATTCGCTATGTAGCAATAAGAGCGAACCGTTGCGCCCTCGTGTGTACCCGCGAGCATTCTATTCGGACGTAAGCTCGTATAATTCCGCGCGTGTCTGCGTGAGCCACGTTTTCCTCTCAGGACGTACTAGCTTTTCGTACCTCTCCGTTGTTGACTCTCGTGCTGTCCCTTACGCCCTTCGCTGCTGGCGCACGGCCTCCTCTAATTTTAGGTTGGTGTTTGGCTCTCTCTGTGCACGTGCAGCTGCGAGTATATGCATCGGCGTTCCATCCAACCCCCTCCCCTCCTCTTCACTTCACATCCTCGCTATCAAACCTTGCGCCAATTCGGATGCCCCGGTGAACCTGCTCTTCTTCTATTCAACCCTCGCATCAACGTTCTTCAGAAGATATGTATATATATATATATATAATCTTGATATGCGTGCATTGCACATTCCTCTGTGTGTGTTTCATCTTACTTATCATTTCTCTCTCTCGCTCCTTCTCTGTCGCTTTTCCTCTGAGAGAAAGGTTCGACCAACGCGATTTCATCAGCTCTGGATTTCGCTGGAAGTTCGGGAGAATTCACCGAATGAGGTCGGGACGCCGGATCGTTGAAGCTCTGTCTCTTTCTCTCTCGGCTGCAAGTGCGTGTGTCCAAAGTGAAATCCACCTACTCTTGGAACTGGTAGAATTTGTGGGGCCAGGGGGGAGGGGGAGAATTGTAGTCGTTGCGGGGATATATGTCTTTGTACGGTGGGGTTAGCATCGGGAATGTGTCCTGCGAGGGAATTCAGCCGGGAAAAGGACCGCGAGTGGAGGGGATGGAGTAGGTACTCTCCGAAACTGTAACCAAGCGTCCGGTTGATATTACGAATGGCGGTATTCGATCAATTGCCCCTCTCCCTCTCTCTCTCTCTCTCTCTCTCTCTCTGTTTCTCCGTCTCTCTGAAAGGGTTGCGCTCGTAGCTTCCGTACAGAGACTGCATGCTATTTCCAAATACCGTCACGCCGAATACCGAATGGCTGCACTCATTGGTGCCTGGATATTGCCGTGGTATTATGTTACCGTGGATTTACGAATTTAGCTGTGGCGACTTCTCATATTTTCCGGTATTCCGAGCTCTCGTTCGCCTATTCAGTACGTACTCACGTGATCCGTTGACTCGCAGCTTTTTCGAGCAATCCAAAAAATTACGTCACGTTGGGATTCCCTAATTATCGAATGTCTGTATTGTTTGGTTTGTCGCAAGCTCGAAAGAACTTGCGGATTTTTATAGATTTTGAAATGCAGCGATTGAAAGAAGAAGAAAAAAGGTAAGTGTACACAATGATTTTTACCGTACGTATTTTTTGTTTGTCATTGATAACAAGATTTTACGGTGATACGCGCGATAACAGAGACCCCGGCATTGTCGCAATTCATGCACTCGATTAATATGCGATTAATTAATTCCAATTGGACGCGGTACGAAAGAGGCGTCGAAGATACTTTGTCGGAAAATATGACACGGTGTTTATTCGTCGTGCAGATAGCGCGATAATAATCGTCAATCAAGGAAACGAATGCGATGAATATTTATGCGCGAAAAGTTACAGTCGTTTTATTCTAACCACACGTCTCGTGGGGATTATTTAATATGTAGATTTTTTTTTTCACTCGTCAGCGGCTTTAATCGAGGCACAGGGATGAACAAGTGGTAAATAAGTGGGAGACAAGTTGCCTTGTATATCTCGGAGTGCATAAGCTGTTGGGTCCCTCGGGCTCACGAGTCCATCCGCCCAGCGCAAAGTACACTGTGCTTTTACGTATACGTATAGCAAAATAATATCCTATATATCGTAGCCTCGTAGGTGAAACGATATTACGCATATCAATGGCGGATGAGCGGAGAGAGGAGAGAACAGAGGAGGAGCAAGCGACCCGTCGTCGTCGTCGCCGTCGTCGTAGTCGTCGGTGCTTCATTTGAATTTCAAAACCTTAAATGCAAGCCTGTACGTATAAGATAAAACAGCGGCGATATACCGTTTTAATAAAGCTACGAAACGTACGAGAGAGCTCACCTCGAGTGCTAGGGAGAAAAGGGCGAAAAAGCGAGAGGGTTGTTGCCCATAAGCTCGCTAGAGGGAGAAAAAAATAGAGAGGGAGGGAGAGAAAGAGAGAGAGAGAGAGGGATGAGAAACAGCCAAGGCACACAGCGGTGACGCTGCAGGAACTTTGTGAATGTAATCAGCGGCGCACTCGGGCGTGGAAAAAAGAATTACACTATAGGCTCTCCGTACGACGGGGCCGAGTACCTCGGTCATGAATATCGAGTGGGCTCAACGACTCCAAGGGACTTTACGGACCGTCACTAGTCATCACTCGGCAAATTATAGAATTGAGAGATTATTATTTTTTTTTTTTTGTTATTGTAAATATAACTAATGAGTTATGATAGCGCACTGTATGATTGATAGTGGGAGGATTTGATAATTAATAGATTCTGGGAAGTATTGGAACAAAATGCATTTCTTAAATATTATGTCCTATGGTTTTTATAGACATTGTTGTGTAGGTTGATTTTGTTTTTTTGTGTTTTTTTTGTTTTTTCTAAGTAGGTATTGATAAATGAAATGTGTTTGTATAAAATAATGAAAATGGGTGTTGATAATGCGATAAGTTACTTGAGACAGGTGGAATGGCTTTCAGGTGTTGTGATCCATGTCCTTTCAAGATCCCCGTGACCCTGTGCCAACAAGTTATGGGGGAGAAAGGGACAAAGTTTTATGTTACAAAGTTACCCTAACTTGGTCGTTACTGTGTCGTCGAGAAGGCGGGACCGGGACCTACCCCAACGGGATAAACCCGCTTGATGGCCCTTCGCGCCCTAGCCAGCTTTATGGGTTTAGAAGCAGCCGCGGCGTCCCAGTAAAGGTACCGAGAGGCACTTTGCCAAGATGAAGGGCCGCTTTGTTCGAAATCAAGGCCAGTCGTAAAAAGCAATGGATCGGCAAGGAGGACTGATACCGATACCGATCCACTTATTTCCTTCTCTCAAATTAATCACCCCTTTCAACCCCTTCGACTATATTCAATCTCTCACAACATAATAATCTCGATTTTTCAAATGCTAACTGTTACTTTAATCCTCGTTTTAAGTCGTAATTGAAATATAATCGAAAACTTAAAATTAATTCCAATGTCTAAAATAATAATAATTTATACATACCATAAACTGATTAAATAACTTTTCGTAAACATTGATAGTACCACTAAATAAATCAATATAAACATTTTTTTAACACAAATTATTCCCAAATCTTAATTTCATCCCCTTCGACTCAGAAGATCAAGAAATACCTCGTTCCCTTAATCAAATTCCCGTAGCTTATAAAGCAAAACGAGAAAAACACACCCAACCCCATATCTAAAAAATGATGCAGCCACGGAGATGCGTTTTTCCGCACCCTTCCGCACCCCTCATCGCTTCTAACGTACGTTTTTTTTTTCATCCTGCCCTCGGTTAGACGTCGTGAGCGCGTTGCGCGCGGGTTTACGGCCCGTATCTCGGCTGGGGAGTAAACGTGAGCGAGAGGAACGCGAGCGAAAGTGCAAGTCGGAGAGAGAGGAGCGGTCCAGCGCGGCCGACACTCGGTCTCGCGGAGAGCGCGCGCCGTGTTTGTGAGCGGTACGTGGCGCGGCATTAACGGCCGCATGGCAGTAAATTCACGATTGTGTGGGTGCGGCTATGGTCGCCGCTGAGCCCTCACGCTCTGTCGGTGTGAGGTGCGTCTAGACCGACTAGAGACTGCGTCCTCTCGCAAACCCGTATAACCATGGCCTCCCTCTTCCTCTCTCTCTCACCCCCTTAAACCCTCGCAGCAGTTTCTATCCCTGGCGGCGCTGGAGCTTGAGCTTTCAGCTCCTCGTACTCCAGCCACGGATAACTCGTGGTGGCCTCTGTGTTTAACGACGTTCTATCGACGCCGCTATTATCCCTCGCTCTCCCTCTCTCTCTCTTCGTTCGCCTCGACAATAAGAATCGCAGAGGACCAGGGGGAGTTTACGGCGACTGAAGCGAACGTGGCTTCACCCCGCACGCATTTCCGGCAACTTCCTCCCACCTCCGCGGCTCTGTGGTCACTCGAGCGGTCAACGATAATCCATTACGATTTTCTTCGGGAATTCGTTGATTAGAAATTCATTTTTTTCATTATATTCCCTATTATTAAAATCGAGATTGAAAATTAAATACAAGTGATTAGGGATGGTTTTTTTTTTCAAAAAGGGGAGGCGCCTGGAAAATTTTTAAAGGGTTATTGATTTTTATGGAATTAATTAAATAAAATTGTAAATATTCGATTTTTCCATATATCGAGGCCGGAAAATTTGAGGATTTTATTTTTAATTATTTTAGGCTTATCTTCATTTTGTTTTTTGTATTAATAATTTCTTTTTTGGGGGGAAATTTTTTTTGGATGAATTATGAAGGCAACTTTTTGTTTTTAATGAAAAATTGAGGGATTATTGATTATTAAAAAAAAGGATCGTGTATCCTGAAGGTTTTCGTACAACTTGTAGCCCTTCCATCGATGGAATAATACATAATACATGGAAAGCTTGAGAGCATGACGACTAGGAGAACACGATGGACGCGGGGATAGGCGTCTAGACGGACTAGCAGACTGACACGTAACGCGAACCCCTGTGCTCGCATCGTTGCGCCGTTTAACGATGGAGAAGCGCGAGCCTGGCTATATCATCCACATTATAGTATACACACGGTGTACGCAAACACTGTACAGCGATGCTCGGGCGACGTTGTTTCACCTGCAGCCCCGTATTCGCCCCGCCGTTAAGGGATCATCGCAGTGTAACGCCCCGTTACACTGAAAATAATTGCTGATTTTCGCGATTTTTTTTTCGACAATTAAAATACGCTACTTAGTCTGATTTTTGTAAATGTCAAATCAAAGCAATTATTATAAATAAATAAAATCAGAGTGTCCATTTATTGAACATGTAATTTTTTAATAAAAAAAAATTAATGCACGAAAATGGTCCCGAAAAAAAAAAGTTCTCAGTGACTGTAAATATCATCTAAACCGAAATTTGTAAAAAAAATGGATTTTTTGAAAATCGTACACTGTGATCATCCCTTAACTACTCTCTCGTTGCAATCACTCTCTCTCTCTTTCCCTTCCTCTTCGTGACGTTTCCATCCATCCGACAATTCTTCATCTCAATGGGCACGGAGCCAAACATTTACCAGCAGGGCACCTCGATTTTCCCGAGATTTTGCACTCCGGTTGTCACTTCATTCCCACTATTCAAACTGCGAGCGAAAAAAACACACACACAGGGTAAAATCGTTTGATTAAAAAAAAATTAATATTTAAAATGCTACATTTATTATTAAAAAAAAATTGAATTTTGTGACGTCATTCACTATAGTCGGCATAAAAACTTGGATTATCCGATATGCCAATAGGCGGAATGGTTAGAATTCAATAAATATCTCATCGAATGCAACTCTCCTCTCTCTCGAGCTGCGCCTCCTTCTTCATTCGCTCGTTCTCATAATCGAATGAAATTTCTCTATCGAGTTATTAAATCGGGACTACCGATCGATCAACGCTTTTACCCAGCAGCAGCAGCCTCGTCACGAGACGGCTCCGAATCGCGTTCCCCACCCCCCTCCTCCCGCCCACGATTTCGATAATAAAATCAGCGTCGGGTAATCGCTAGAACGGCTATTAATGAATCGATCGATGGAGCGCGCGAGACACTCGACAGCCAATTCGAAGCGCAGAGTCATCCTCACTCTCCCACTGTTGTAGTATTGTTAATGTGTATTCTCGTCGACTCATCCATTCGTCTCATTTTTATTTTTTTTTATCGTTCGATTTTCTATTCCCTGTCGTCATACTATCAATTTCCTTTTCGATATAATATTGATATATGTATTTATGAAATTTTTTTTTTCTACCTGTATATGCACATTTTTTAGTTTTAGGTCGCGTTTCAAATTATGCAGATGATATATTAATATAATAAATTATATTAAAAAGGACTATACAAACCGGAGAAAAGTACGCTGTACTATATATGTGAGAACGACACGCAAAATATGATGTATTCTCATGCCCTAAAGGGCGAGAATGGCTAATTAATTATTTTTAAAAAAATTAAAATTAATATAATAAAAGTCGGAAGTACATTTTTTCTTAGAGCTTTTTTTCGTGAATTTAAGGACGTTATTGGAGAGGAAATAAAATTTGTTTGTGATTAATATTTGGATTCTGATTATTGGATGTGTTAAGATATTCTGATTTCTAAAGATTTTTCACATATTTACATTTTATTTCGTGGGAGTTTCGGGGAATTATTTGAGGTCTAGACGTAAAGGACAGAGACCTTTGGAGGGAGATGAAATTTTTGGTGCTAATGAGGTGCTCATTAAATTCGAAACTGTAGAGGAATAATAATAATTCTCGCGGGGGTTGCGAGCCGTGTAATAATATTTATTACTGCCTCACAAATAATGACGATGCCCCGAAATACTTTGCTCGCTTATTTTCTTTTAGATAATCGAAATCGTCCGATTATTGCGGTCAATATTTATTTATTTATTTATTTAACATCAGATGGAGTGTCCAGTGGTAAAAAACATCAGACAGTTTAACAAAAAAATACGCTTCATCTTTATACAAATCGCAGACTTTGCTGAGATATAAAAAATTGCAAATTGCGAGGGACTAATTATTTACACACAAAGACCTCGAAGCTCTAAGCCCAGCCCAGACAGATTCGTTCTTTATAAATACCAGCTTGTCCACAAAAACATGATGAACATTGTTTTCTCCTTTTTTCGCACTTTCTCCGTGCATCTCTATTGCATCGGTGAACTTGAGTATGTGTGAGACCAGCAGAAACGAATAAAAGAGAAACGCCAAGCCGAAAGGTCATTTATTTATTAACCGAACATTCGGCTGGACATGCCCTTGAAATATATCGTCAACAAAAAATGCAATATATGCAAACCAAACGGGAATTCGTATTTTTATTGTTAACAACTTACCCATAAAATCGTCGGATTATTATTTTTTTTTAAATATCCTTTTGTATTTTTTTTTGCATATAAACATTTTGCTCATCACTCTAACTTCTCAATCTTGTAAAAAAAAAAAAAAAAAAATGATTAAAAAAAAATAGTAACTTTACTATGAATTTTACTACAAAATTTTCGTACGCACCAAATAATGTCAAGCGTTCGCTAAAATTTTCGCCATTTCATCGAAACCAAACCCTAAATACCCAAAACGTAAAAAAAGAATTTTCTAATTCCTACTTTTCCCGCTTATCTCAACGGCATTGTCAAAAATTCATAATTCAATGAATTATTATATTTCGAAATAAGGGAAACATTGCGCCCAGACGAGGTCTTCCGTTTTTAACGAATAACAAAATAACAGAGCTTATCCGTAATATGGTCCGATCGTTATTTCCCTCTTCAGCACTTTGTACGCACGTACATTTGCGCCCGAATGCACCGTCGATGGACGAAGGGGGTGAGACTGTGGCAGAGATCGAGAACAGAGAAATGCCAAGTTCGTGGAGCTCGTGTTTGTGGACTCAGACGATATATAACACGGATGACGAGGCGGGAGCGCCGCCGATGTGCGCGTGTAAAATCGCGTGCGTGTGCGTTCCGTCGCTGCTGGTGGCGTCGTCGAGCTGGAGTGGCGTGGGGCAGGTCCGGGCGGTCGATACCGCCGTCTGCTGCTGCTGATGTGCCTTCTCTCCTCCACGCAGCCGAGACTTCCAGCAGCGGCAGCAGCAGCACTTCCCTTCCGTTACGCCACCTAGGTCCGGGTCCGGGTCCAGCTCGCTGGCGTCATCTCGTCCTCCCGGCTTGCACAGTCGCCTCCTCCTCCTCCTCCTTCCTTATCCTTCGTTGAACACGAATCCCTCGCCGTGTTCGTGGTTCCGTCAGTCTTAGAACCATCGCGTTCTCCTCTATTCCAAGATTCGCATTGAATCCCGATGTCGATCGGTATACTCGGCATTAAAATGTAATTAGGGAATTAATTTAATTGAGTTATGTCACTTTAAGCCACAAGTCGTTATCGAGCTGCAAGAAAAAGGGAATGAGTTTGGACGTCGATTGCGATTAGCTGATACCTTTTTTTCATTTCTTCATCGTCTTATTATAGTTGATATTCAAATGGATTCGAATATGGAAGGTATAACCGATTTATCGGTTTAATTAAATGGATACGTTGATTGGAATGTATGTTGTATATACACAATCATTTATTTGACCCCATGAAATGTATCATTGATTTACTTCGACTGGTTCTTTTGAATCAAATAATTCGGCTTTGTATATATATATATATATATATTTCTGGCTATAGTATAAAGAGGAGGTTCTCGTGACGCTGTTACAAAACGTTATCCATCCATTCGTTAGCCCGTGCGTTAAAACCTCATATTAAAGTGCTTTACAAGTACCTATACCGGTGGCGTTGAACTTGAGCGTTGGGTAAGAGGGTAGGGGGTGAGGCACAGCGATTACCGCACGAGACGGTACGCGAGGTGCGGTGTAAACGTAGCATTAGACGTTGTTGCGTCGTGGAGGGCGAGGCGTTCGATGGACGCGCACGCATCACATGTTTAATGTACATACATAGGTTCACACGTGTTGGATTTCCATCAACGTGCGTGTGCATTCTTTACCATAATGCACAGAACGGAGGTTACACGACTTAGCTCGTCCCTGATTTCCCGATAAAGGGGTTGTTTCTCCCCCGCACCCTTCCACTCTAATATACACGAATCAATTATTAATATTGCTATTATAATAACCCATGAGAATTTTAGGACCCCGGTGCACTTAGTGGTTCCCCAAAAAAAAAATTAAAGAAAAAAATGATTACAAGATAAAAATACCCAATTAAATCGATAATTCGATACATTTTTTTTTATCTCGGAAAGTTAAAAAAAATTGTATGCCACTATTATCGCACTTGTGTCGTAATGGACAATTTTTTTTGCGCTCTTTGTTTCACCGAAGAAAAATGAAGACATCGCTTCTTCTTCTTTTATGGTAATAAGATTAATTAATACACCATAATTGAAAATACGCTTTGTAGAGTGAAAAGAAGAGATGATAACTCGTGTGTTATCGTGGAGGCAAGGTCAACGGCCGCAATGTGTAAACGTAAAACCAGCGGCATTATTACTTACCTTCTCTTCTTCGTGTACTTCACGCACTATCTCTCTCTCTCTCTCTCGCTTCTATTATGTGTATCGTATAGCACTTTCCCCCTTTAGCCGCCCCTCGTCCTACGCTGTACATCGACGTCACAAAAAAGTATCCTGCAAATTGGTGGCATTACGCAATTACCTGAGACTGTGGCCCTCGACTAACCTCCCGTAACCCCCGGCCTTTTATAAATAGCCGGTACACTCGACGTTACACGTTCGTTCCATCCGACGAGCGCGGCTCGACGAGAGACTCGCACGCTCGAGATTATACGCATATCATCTTTTCAACTTGAACTCGAGCTTTTTTATTTTCCAGTCCGAGGGATCGACGCTATTCGGATAGAGAAACGTGTGCATGATATACAGGAGACACAATAACATTCATGGGATCAAGATACAATTTTTCAATCCTTTTTTATATTTTTTTTATATTTTATAATAGTTTATTAAAATTTACTGCGTAAATAACGAATTTCGTTGCGACTTTGATAAGATAAAGAAAAATAATTTTATCATCCAAAACCTTATTTAAAAAAAAATAATTATGGAATTCATTAATTAATTAATTTTATTGTTATTATATTTATAAAGATGCGAAATTTTTATTTTTGTAATAAAAAATTTTTCTATACATTAGAAAAAATAATAAAAATTGAATAAATATTTTTTAAGAATGTGAACTTTTTTTCTAGAATCGAATCGCCACAGAAAATTCATCTAGGTTTTTTTTTTCTGTTAATGTTCCGGAACCATATAGGGGCGCTCGAATCGTAATGGTGTTGTCTACATTATTAATGGGAGTAGACCATGGTGTATTTACCGGGGTGGACGATTCCAGGGCGCGTAGGTTCTTGGCGCAATTGCCGTTGGTACATGTCGTGCAGGTACCATGACGGCCAGGGCGGACTAAGTACTAGACGGGCTTTAGTCCGCGCCCTTCTGACTTATTCAGAACGCTCGGCTTCGGCTTTGCCGTGCGTCGTCGTCGGACGCGAAATCCAACGAAAGAAACTTTTCTCCCTCCGTCGCGTCCGCTGCTCCCAGAATTCGAGGACTCGACTTTTAAGGATGCTCGATAAAGTTTCACACTAAAGCAAACAACCCACTCTTTCATAATTTAGTTTTTCCAAGTACACATTCAATTAAATTTTTTTTAAAATCATTAAACTGGTAATTAAAAAAAAAGTTGTAATGATAAAAAAATCATTTTTCCCTCCTTCTATTGCATTATTCAAAGTTTTTGCTAAAATTTTTAGTGACGTTTTTATAGACATCAATTTACAACAAAATTTATCGATAGATTGATTTTTAAAAGTATTGTTGATTACAAGATGTTTTATTAATTCGAATGATAATGATTGTCAACGATGACTTTTTATTTTTTAATGACAGGCGATTAAAATGTTGTTTCTTTTTTCAGCCTCGTTGTTCGCTTTGACGTAGTCAATTTAATGGTAGGAATTTTTCACGTCTCTAGTCTTGTTGCACTTGTTTTCACCTCGTTATGATAAAACGCTATACAATACGAGTGAGTTTGCGACAAGTGGACCTGGCATAGCAGCTACTTACGATGATATGCAGTGTAAGGAGGGATATGCATTGCAAATGCTCTACAAACCGATACTCAACTTTGCCAACTCACCGATGCTCCGAGTACTACTTGGATATCATTACGTTATACAATAAAAATTTCTTTACATACTTGCAACTTTCAACTCAAACCTATTATTTGCGTGCTTCTGAAACTCGTCTTATTTTTCCTTGCAAATTGCTTAGACAAGAAGAAAAAAAACATTAAAGATGCACCGTACGTACAGTCCCAATTGAAAATTGTCGAATCATTGCTTAAACACAACAATGAGAACAAAAGTCCGTAAACAAATAATTTTTTTAAATCGCATGAATTTTTTTATATTAAAAAATGAAGCTTACATTTTCCCTGATATGATATCAGGCAAAATCAGCGAATATATTTCAATAGAAAAAAAAATTTTCATAATTTTTTTTCCAAAATTATTTAAATAATAGAGGAATAAACTGATAATTTTATTGATTTATTATTATTATATTACAACATTTTCAAACATGAGTGTAAATGCAAAAAACCCTTAATAAAAATTCGTATGTTGATTTTTTAAAAATATAAACGACACGAAAAAAAAAATTCGGAGAGGCAGTGAAAATTTTGAGTCCCGAAAAATTTTCTATACATTGTATGTACGTCTGCGATTTTTGTTGTATGCGTTATCAACGATCGGTGGTGATAAAGAAAGCCCTCGTATTTTTTCCCATCCGCTTTGTTCCATCATTCGGTGAATCCGCGTTGTGCGCAGCCATTTCACTTTCTTTATCTCGTCGGGCGTTCGAGACCGAAAGAGAACACGAAGAGTAGGGGAATAGGAAAACGCGTAGCGTTCGCTGTCGTAACTCTCTCGCACCTGCACTCGACTCAGTGAGCCGGTACAATCGAAGATGAGGAGATAATGAGAGCGGGTCGAGCGACGACATGGGCAGACCTACTATCTCTGTGTGTGCCTTTCTCTTCACTCTTTTCTCCCCGAGGGAAACATTGTTTTCCGTGTATTATTACCCCGAAGAGGGGCCAACTTGCAGACTCTTCTACTGCCTCACAATTAATCTTTTTTTTTTTTTTTCAAATATAGCGAAGCTCTTTAAAACCGTCTAACATCAATTGCAATTAAAAGCGTTCGCAATAATATTAATCACGTCAATTCTAAAGATTAGAAATTGAAAAATACATTTTTTCTTATTGCAACAATTAATAAACCGAAAATTAAACACATAATTGAAATGATTTTTTTATTTTTTTAAATTCTTTGATATCCAAATTTTTCGAAGTTTTCTTTTATTCGTGCGTGGAATTGATAAAATTTCAAAGTGAAATGAAAGTGGGTACGGTGAATTTGAAAAATGCAGGTGAATTCGGAGGATAAAAAAAAGTGAATAATATGAAGAAAGGAGGATATAAACATGGTGCACAATTGAAGAAGCCGCGAGAGGCGAAAGCGGGGCCGACGGCCCCGTTTCTCCTCCGCCTGCTGCCCGTCGACCGGGCAGCAGCAGCAGCAGCAGCAGCAGCTTTGAGCTTCGAGCTTTTTGCCGAGGTTCAACCACCTCGGCGTAGCACGCAGAGCCGAGCCGACGCACGCAACCCCCGAAACGTACCGACGTGGCCCGCCGACGCCGTCGACGAGGCTGCCGTCTCGACAAGTTTATACCCCGCAAAACCCACCCGTTCCATTGGTCCGACGTTGCTGCTGCTGCTTCTGGTGCTACACGCCATCGCGAACGCCGTTCGTCGCCGTTCTCGCTCTCTTCCTTCGCTACCCGAGCCCCGCACGAGAAGCAGCCGCCGGCTGCTAGCACGAAAGACGTTTCACCCGACGTTTATATACATCGCGAGCCTGCGTCGCTAAATTGCATCGGGATAACTCGGCGGCGTCGAAAATTCTATTCCTTCGACACGCCTAATTATCGAACGGCAATAACGAACACCCGACTACAGTACATTTTTACATTTCTTCGACAGGATCGGCAGATTTTATGAAGATATTTTATTAAGATACAAATGCTTATCGTGATGTACACATTCGCTCGATAATGTGTACGGCGGCGTCGAAAATTCTATTCTTTCGACACGCCTAATTATCGAACGGCAATAACGCAGACCCGACTACAGTAAATTTTACATTTTTACATTTCTGCGACAGGATCGGCAGATGTTATGAAGATTACGCCGCTCGCAGCGCGCTCTGCAGGCGTGTCAACCCAAACCGCGTCTTGTGCCTATTCTTCGACACAAATTTTGCGAACACTCCGTGGTGCGTCAGGGAAAAAGGCTTTTCACATTCACAAACCTTGTAGCGTACAAGAGCCCGTGCATAATCAAGAGTCGCGGCAGCGACGCGACGCCAAGTATATAATGTATTCCAAAGAAACACATCATACACATTACACACACGCTATACATATTTCACATATATAATAAGTGTATCCGAGAGTGAAAGCGTTGTCCTACAGAAACGATATAGCAAACCATATCGCAGCACACGTGACTAGGGGCTCCCTTCACGCGGGAGATGGCGCTGCGAGGAGGAGGAGAGCTGCGAGAGTACAAGCGGGAGAGAGTAAACAGAATTTGCATGGAAACAGTGTGCCAGTGGGTCGCGCGGTCGGGGGGAGTCTATTTAACGCGGTGTACCGTCAAGGGTGAGGATGCCGGTGAGTTTCCGCCCTCTACACCCTCTACGCCCTTTCTCCCTCTCCCTCTCTCTCTCTCTCTCGAGCTGGGTGCGGAAAACTGCTCTTTTTAAACAGTAGTATAATTCTTCTTACCCTCGCGCGGCGTCGCTCGAGCGCGTTTAACCGTATTTACGCCGCTGGCCATTATGCATGTAAGCGCATTCCTCGAAATGAATGGACGCGAGGCTGTCCGAGTGTGAGTGTCGGCCGGCAGAGGGCGCTCCCCGCGACTCGAGCGTTTCGCCCAGCATTTTTCCATCGCCCGCCGCACCTAAACTGGCGCAGACGGTGACAAAGCTCTAATTTAAGAGTGTAAACCTTCCGGATGACCCGCAAACCGAAAAAAAAAACACTATATGACAAGGATTTTCATTAAATCCGAGAAATTAAACATTTTAAAGCCGCGCTTTCTTTGTTTCCTAGTTCGGAAAGCATTTCGAACACGCCAATGAAAATTGTGGACAACAAACACGGCACGTATTTCGCGGACGTCCGTGAAAGTTACATCGTTTCATGTGGTAGCTTCACTGTTTTTTTAGTTCGTAGTCGAAAGTCGCGAATTTCTAAGGTACTTTGACCTTGATTAGCTGCGAAGAAGGAGGCGACAAAAAAGTGGAAGAATCCGAGATCTTAGGTTACGAATTTTCTCGATTAACATATTCTTTCCGACTCAAGCTCATCGATTATTCGTTACAACAGGTTTCGCAGCTTTATTGGCTTAGCTACTGGCGGTTGGCGAGGTGGCGTGACGCGTGAGCCGCAAGCATTTTGCCGGGAGAGTGAGGCGTTCGTGCGTGACGTTTTGCTTGTCGCGAGGAGGGACCTGGGAGTCGCAGTCACGATGCTTCTACGCACCGTCTTAACCGTCGGTGTTGCATAACGGCGCGAGGCGGGGCGGCCGGCGGACACATCAATAATTAGCCATGCCGAAGGGTCCGTCGGCGAGGAGGGGGAGGGGTGGGAGAGCGCAAGAAGAGGAGCAGTAGCCTAGCACAGCGATAGCAACTACAACGACAATTCCAAAAGGGCTAGTTGTAGTGGTATAAGCTTCGTCGTCGTCGTCGTCGTCGTCGTCGTCGTCGTCGTAGTTGCTGCAGAGTGAGGAAAGGGGTGGGCAATCGCGGAGGAGGAGGAGGAGGCAGAGAGACGCGAGAGGGAACGAGGAAGGAAGAGGAAGAAGAGCGAGAGGGAGGAAAGAGAAGTCTCGGGTCAACCGGGGTCAAGTCGCGCCACCAGACGCAGGCCTCCCTTCGCCTCCCACGGGCTGAGTATCCCTCCCCCCCACTCCCGCGACTTACAACGTCACTCACCGAAGCACTACCCCTTCCAGAAGCTCTGACCCCCCTGGCCACCGCCAATCACCACCCCCCACCCTCCCACCCGCCTCGTTTTCCTCAACCCACCCAACAATTCCTCCAAATCCCTTCTGGCAGTGTCACACGCACGTATCTACGTATAAGTACGTATGTATATATATATATAGTTATATACGTATGTATTTATATATATATATATATATAAACAGCACCCTTGGGTATGTATATATATATATATGTAACGCAAATGGTAGTTACAAATATATGTATGTAGGTATATATACACATGTATGTATTTATTATATATATATATATATATAGGAGAGGAGGTTGTATGTGTGTCTACCCTTACGCATTTGGCGCGTGTGTCTTTCGCACACACGAAAATATGTGCGTGTGCCTCGCGAAAACTGCTCGCCCGGGCCTCTCTTCATTCCCTCCCGTTTGGCTTTCTCTCTTTTTCGACTCGGCGTACCGCACAGCACGGAGTTCGTTCACACCGAGACCTTCTGTTAACGACGTCTCAGGCGCCACCCTCCAACCCTCGTCCCTCACTCCCTTATTCGGCCTCTTGCACATAAAGCCAGAATTTCAGCTCAGGGCTCGCGCTTTCTGTCCCTTTCTCATTCTCTCTATCTATCGTTCTATCTTCCTCTCGCTTTCTTTCTCTCTTGGGCAAGGTGGTTGTTGGGAGGAAAACGCTTCCTGAGGGCGGATAGATATAGTGCATCTTTCTGTACACACTATAAATTTAAGGGTGGACATTTTTTTGTTTTTTTTTTTTACTTTCTTCAGGTTCTCTTTTTTTTTTTTTTTTGCTTGCGCTCTTTTTGTCAAGGTTTTTCACGTTCTTCTGTTTATCTTGTTTTTAACCTTATGTGCACGTTTTGGATTTGCGAGAAGGATACTCGCGCTGCCCGGAGGATAAGACAGAGAAAGGATTAAGGCTCACCCGGAGGCTGCACGTTTTCCGTAGATTGGTGGATTAGAGCGCATAAGCCAGGCTGGGCTTTACTCCTAGGCTCAGCTCGAAAGAATTTATTTCTTCTTGTCTTCACTGCCTCTCTCTCTCTCTCTCTTTCTCTCCATGTCTTCTTTAATGTCGCACACAAGCAGCGCGTAGCAATTAAATTTAAATTAAAAGAGCATTTTTATTATTACTCTATTTCCGCTTTGATATCATTATCATTGTCACATATGACATTAAAAAAAAATTATCATTCTTTTTTTTTTAATTCGATTACGTGTTTTTTTGTCTCCTTCTTAATAAATCTGACAGAAAATTCGAAAAAGCATTTTTTTTTAATTACCATTTTTAATATTCATTAAATTAATTAGCATTTTAATTTTTATTAAAAAAAAAAATAGAAAAGTGATTAAACTATGTAAGTAATACGTATTTGTGTGTCTGCAGAATGGGATAAATCAGCGAAATTCAGGAAATCGAAATGCAATTGTGTTTGTCTTTGACTTATTTCAGTGTGGGGTCAGTGGCACTGGGCGCGGCAGGCTCGGCGTATACGCACGGCGTCAACCACTCTCGAAGAGAGCTTTATCGAATACCCTGGGCTCAAGAGGCACGCGGATAGGAGCGGGGAGGGGTTGCGTCACGTACATACCGTCCATACGTATGTGCGCAGTGCGGCTCAATTCCCGTACGTAAGTTCCCCTTTGTCGTGCGTCTCGACTCTCGTCGGGCGCGCAACCCCGGCCGCCGAGGGCGCGCTCACGCACGAGGCCCGAATATCCGTCTGGTTACCCAACTTTCGTCTGGCTCGGACAGGCGACTCTCACCCTCTTCGCCTTCGCCTCTCGAGTTCGTTCACACTGAGCCCCCGACAACACACGACCAAGTCGAGCCTCGGGCGAGCGCAATAAAATTTCGCATCGAGCTCGCAATCCTCGTTTCTCCTTCTTCCAATTTTTAGATATCGTATCTTTGGTATTCTCGTTTTTCTTGGCTAAAGAAAAATTTAATCAATTATCAAATATCATATTTCAATAACAGTAATTAAGATTAGCATGAAATTTTGTCAGTTTTGAAAAAAAAAAAAAATATATATATCATTGAGGTTCAGAAAGCGATATTGTTTTTGTTGGTAAATTAGTACAATGTTAAAAAAAAAAATATCGATCATTTATAAATTTTGGAACGTCTGATCTTTATTAAACAAAAAAACTAAAAATGTGAGAAATATTTTTGGTGTTTTTGATTACACAGTTTGTCCTAACAAATTCCAATAGAAAATTTAATTTTGTAAAAATGCGTGAGCTCAATTTTTTTAAATACAATTTATTATTTTTCGTTTGTCATGGAATTCTCGATGTTGCTTATTTATGTGAGCCACAGATAGAGGAGAACGGGATCTCTAGGGAACGAGGAGGTTACCGAATATCGATTGCCAAATAACGTGGTAGGATAGAGTGTGTGTTTAGCGAAAACAAGGGCCTGAGCAAGCGCGCGGGTATCAGTTTCATCCTTCCTGTCTGTTCATTCGCCCGTGTTCACGTGTAATGCCGCGGCGAAACTCCGGCGGGGCTCTTACGCGTCGCCTGTGCGCAATTTCCATACCTTCAAAAAGCCTTTGCTCTATGTAGTTACCGGGCACCGGTTTCCCTCGGACAAGGCGAATCGTTGAAGCTTCGTTATCGTTGAGAGTGTAATATATCTACATAGAAATTGAGTAGCCATTCCAAATAACAGAGAGTCTCGGACTCGGCTCGTGTAATGTCGAGCGCAATGCGAGCGAAAGCAAAACTCGGTCCACACCGTATTTGCGTTTTGCAGACGGAAATATAAGGTAAACGTCCTGATACCCGGCCAATATTACCGGATACCTGTACCCGGCTATTCCCCATTTTAACATGGACGGAAAATAGATATCCACGAGGTGTAAACCCAACGTAGTAGTCTGTGGTTATTGGTTCCTGGTTGGCTATTGGAACGTTAACCCCAGTATTTTGTCTTTTTCAACAAGCTTTCGGTTAACTCTTTCGCGATATTAAGGCTAACGTCAGTTACAGCGTTAAGAGCGAAAAAAATCAAGGGAACAACAAATTTTCATAATTTTTCTTTGCTTATAAAATCATTGATTATACATTTTGGAAAAAAAAAAAAAAATCAAGGGAATAACAAAATTTTCATAATTTTTCTTCGCCTATAAAATCAATTACATTGATTATACATTTAAAAAAAAATCAAGGGAACAACAAAATTTTCATAAAGCTTGAGATCCCGCCGAAAAATTAACTTCATCGACTTCCCAATGTGATCAAATTTTGGACATACATTCTTCAACTTACTCTCCATTGCAAGGATCTTTGAATTGAAAAAAAAAAAAAAGAAACAATTTTTTTTCCGTCTTTAATTTCGGTCCCGCCGATAAAGTCCTGCATTCCACGGTGAAATTTATCGAAATACCCTCGAAAAGTGTACGCATTCTTGCGCAACTTGACAATTTTTCTCATTGCAGATATCCGGGCTTAATTAACGGACGGTGCCCAAGGAAGCCGAACCGAGTGACGGAGAAATACTAGCATCGCTCTTCTCTCGCTCCGTGTAAAACATGGAAACACAGGCAAACACATCGAGCCCAGTTTAGCGGAATCGAGGAGGAGGAGGAGGAGGAGGAGGCGAGGATGCGACGGAGAATCGGAAAGAGAGAAAGCGACGAAGAGAAGCGGAGACCACAGCAGCTGAAGGGAATCCCTTCCCTTCAGACTCTCCCTATTTCGCCATCCTTATCGCACGCGCTGTCCTCGCGCTGTCCTCATCGCACGCGCTATCCTCTCGCCGTCCTTGTCGCACGCGCTCTATCCTATAGCTCACCTTGCGAGGCTCGACAAGGTGCAGGACTCGCGTCGTAGTGACTCGGCGGGCCGGAGAGGGTGGCGCGCGCTTGTGAGCTGGCGCTGCTTCGGGGCTCATTCGGTTTGACGGTAGACGAGCGAGCGCGAAGGTTGGGTTCGCGGGCGGCTCGACGGCTCTGCTCTTTCTCTCTCTCTCTCTCTCTTTCTCTCAGGTCGAAGGGATGGCGACGGGGGTCGTTGCCCGAAAACGCAGCACTGTTATTGTCCCCTAACCCTCTCCTCATCCTTCAGTCCTCCGTCTCTCTCGATTCTTCCTCTTTACGCCTATCTCCCTTCTCCCTTTCTCTCTCTCTCTCTCTCTCTTACTCGACGACGCGTTTCTCCTTCTCTTCGTTTCACGTCTACGTGCACGCAACTACCCACACCCTGACGCACGCATTACGTGTAACTCTATGCCAGGCTCTGCGTTGGCCCTTTATGCGTTTTCCGCAATATGCGTGTATATATATATATATATATATATATATATATACTAGTTACGCTGTATATTGTATAATACAGTAATATTCGCATCTAAACGTAGAATTTTCGGGCTTCGTGAATGTCTGAGCGGGAGGATTACGCATGAGGGTTGAAAAGTGCGTATTGTTTCTGACGGTTTTCCATTTTTTTGGGGTTTCCTCCAATTCATGGCATCGTTTTTGCCTGGTGGATTCGAGGGTCGTGATTTTTAGAAGCCGGGGAAATTTTTTTGCTAACGTTTTTCTGATTATCTGTTCATTCCGCACTTAAGCTCAATTTTTTTTTTAATGTGTCGAAAAAAACGGGGACACGAGTGAAATGTGGAATTTTATTGGGGGATCATGAAGTAATGGCGTAATTGTGATTGTATTATTTACAATGATAATGTCGTTGATAATTTGGAGGGTTGAACGAAAAATTTAGTATGTATAATGTTTAAAAAGTGATTATGGGAAAAAAAATGTGGATTCCACGAGGCAAAAAGAGGCTTGTAAGATTGCGGTGCGGAAAGTGGCTCATTATGCTCCTCCGCGTTCTAATCGTGAGCCTGTACCGCCACCGCCGCCGACTTTACCGAGGGACTTATTGTGTAAACGGAAGGAGCTTTCCGTGTGCGTGTATTTTCTCTTTTCTTTGCGTATCTTCAACGTTTCTTCCGTAAGTTCATGTACTATAGGTCATGTTAATGGGTACAAGAACCGCAACGAAAAAGGAGCAGCGCTCGGGGAAGGGTGGAAAAGTTTTAATGCCACACGATCATGAAAAAAGCATAAGAAGCTTCTCCGGCTCTGACGAATAAAAGCCTTGCGACACAACGTCGCTTGTCCGGACGACGACGACGTCGAGGAAAGCCACCCGATCGTTACACACGTCTATTATACCTTACGTAACATAGGGAACTCGTGTACTTACATACTCCGGATCGGTCTCGGGTATATTTACCACAGACGAAGCTTCGCTGATACGGTTTATGTACTAGAAGATTTTGCTGAAAATTCACTTGCACTAAATTGTCGCGATTGTTGTATCGTGTATCAGCATTGTTGCCTCAACTTTGAGTACACCGAGCGAAAAAGTTTCCTCGAATCACAGAAATCTCATCATGGGCAATAATGTACTTGACTTTTGATACTATCTCATCTGTGAAACTTAAAGTCAATGAAATTTTGCGGCATTTAATCAAGCGAATATTCTTTTTTTATACCAAATATTTTCTTTAATATTTACACCGAATGAAAATTCTGTAATTAAATTGCACAATCAAAAGAATGTGAAACAATTAGGATATTAAAAGTGTGAGATTTAGACAATCTCAAACCTCCAACCCCCAGAACCTACAGACATGTCGAGGGGTGGAAAATTTTTATTTTCGCTCGCAAGTTGTGCTTGCATATTTTCTGAAATTGATTGCTAATTCAGGTATACTGCGTCCGTTTATCGTTGGTGGGTATAACGTGGCTTTGTTATGATACGCAGGTTGAAATCTCCGTTAAGATAGATCCTGTTCGTTCGTTTTCGTGGGGTTGGTTGTATCAAGGACGGGGGCAACGTTTATTGCACCCGTCGACGTGTCAATCCATAGCAGTTTTACGAGGGCTGCGTAAATTCGTGGTGTCGGTGAAACGGCGGGCCCCCTTCCGTCGGCGGAATGGGAGGGAGCCCTCCACCCACCCCCTCTCGTTTCGCCCCACCCTTCCCTCTCCGTCTCCTTGCTCACCTAGCTGCTCGACAACAAATGCATTAGACTTTACGAGGGTACGGCAGTTTCGTCGCCCCCGCACTGCGCGCTGCAACCTCCGGGCTAGTAGTACTTCGCTGTACTACCCCCGACGTAGCTAGTCGCTGTGCAGACTTGGAGCAGACGGCGTACCTGGCCCCGTTCGATCCTCCCTCACCACCCACCTCGTTCGCTCACCTCACACCCCGCTCGTCTCGCTTCTCCTAAACGACCAGACCAGTCTCGCGTAACCCACCCCACCCCCGCCCCACGCCACCCCCGACCCACCGAATCCGCTATTACTACCCTACGTGCTGTATTTTGCGAACGAGTCTCCGACTCTTGTGTTCCGCCAACGTCTATCGCTGTGTCTATGGCTGCCTTTTTATTTATGTACTTATTTATTTATTTATTCGCTCATTTATTCATTTAATTGTTTATGTATATATATATATATGTGTGTGTGTATATGTATTGAAAAAATTTGTATGAAAATTATTATAAGGTATTAGAATGGTTTTTTTTTTTTTTTTATTTGGAGAAAAGTATATATGAAATTTAACATAGAACAAAGCAACTTTGTATATAAGTTAATTTGGAAAATATTTTTGACAGTGTTAAAAATGATTGAAAAATTATTTACAAACAAAGTATTAATTTTTTTTAAAGTTATATACATATATATGGTTAAGATCCATGTAATAAATAATTATCTGATTTTTCTAGTAATAATCTAGTAATGTAACTAAAGCGAATTTTAGTCTATGGGTATATATAAATATGTACATGGACTATTATTGTCTTGTTTCAGTAAATGGCTCTTTGCTTTTATGTCGTTTTGCATATTCGATGAAAATAATGGACACGCAGCGTCGCTCAACTGCTCTCGCGGTCTCAGGGAAATGGTTGGAAACATTTTTGGGATCATCGGATAACGAAAATTGCGAAACTAGTCTGTTTTTCGCGGCGCGTTAAAAAAACTATTCAGTTTTTATTACACTATTTTGTCTGTAATTGCGGTTGTTAAAATGATGGAGGTAACTTCCTTTTATATCCTGTAATTTGGGGATAAGTGACGTTTTGAGCTGGATTTTCTTGTATTATGGTGACGTTAAAGATAACAGCAGATTTTTAGACATTTTTAGCTCATCTGTGGAAAACGTGCTCTCCTTTCATATAGATACACGTCTATAACAAATAGCATGCGATCAACCATCAGGTTCCTCCACCATTTCCTCCCTGATTAATCAATCTTCTGTTTTTTTTTTTTTTTACATTTTTCTTTCCCCTCAACGTATTTCGTATCCTATCAACGTCGTCGTTTCTACATTTCTATATTTTCCCAAGTTTCCAAGCAAAGCCCCCCCACCCAAAAAAAATACCTGTGTAAAAATGAAAATATTAACTTCATATGCAATGCATTCATCAAACATGAAAAAAAAAAAACAAAATTGCCCTAATGAATTTTCTCAAAAACTTATTTTTCCTCCCTTTGATTTTACTTTTTTTTCTTTTGGCTTTTGCAGTAAAAAAAAATACAAAAAAAATCCTTTCCAGGAAGTTTGGATCCCGAGATTTGGAAAAATAATAATAACAACTTTGTGCGGAGTGAATCCCACTAATGGGAGATTATAATGTAGGCTGGCGAAGGAGGAAAGCTTGAGGAGGAGAAATGAGGAGTTTGAGGTCTGTCCAGGGTTAAGGTTACTCTCTCTCTCTCTCTCTCTCTTTGGGTTTAATAGCTCGTCGAGTCTCTACGATTGTGGCGGACGAGGTCGGCAACCTCGAGAGTCTACCGACGCCGACTCCGCGCGCTCTTACTACTTCTCTCTACGCCACCGAGTTGTTTACAGTCTTCAGGATCGCGTTCCGCCACGCAAATTACAGTCAATTAAAGCCTTGCGCTTCCAACGCGATATCGAGTACGGCGTTGATTCTCTCGCTCTTGTCTTTGCTCTCTGCCTCGCCTCGTATTTCTCTCGGTCTCATTTTATCGGGCTTTTCTCCCGACACACTTTCCACGAGCGAGATATGCTTTACTGCATTTTATATGAGCTGTAGTTTACCGGAAATATACTTGTTTTGCGCAAGTACGTACTTTTATCGACATTTTTCGAGACTAGTTGTCCACAACTTATTTTAGTAAATTGTATATTCAGCAAAGAGAAAATTGCCTGCCAGGTAATATTTTGTTGTTGTAAATTTGTACATTGTAATAATTGTTTGTTTAATTATTTTCAGTGTAATACAAGATAATTCTTCTTTAATTTGTTGTAATAAATTAAAAGCGAAAATTTTATTGGATGTACATTGAGATATATACATAGGAAATAATTTAATAATAATAATTTAATTATTATTTTTTTCTAGATAATGAAACGTTTATTGTCAAATTAGAGACTGTTTAAGAATAAGTGATTAGTGTATGTGTATAGTGAAGAATAGAAGTGGCTTATCTCATTGGTAATTGATAACAGAGTTTTTTTCATGAGACGTGGCCTTTAATGGAGGACCAAGGAAGTTACGATCTAACAAGAGTACGGTGCTAAAGAAAGGATTGACATATGGGTTCGCGTCTTTGATCTCCGACCCACTTTTTAAGTGCAAGCAACTTCTTCTTTGATACGAACGCACCTTTGGCGGGCGATGATCGATATACCGTCTTTAGCCATTCTCTCAGCTATATTCATCGTGCCTTTTTATAAATAATGCTATCTATGTAGAACGGATCCTGAATAATGAAATTCGAAGAAAATTCAGTGGTTACGACAAATTTTAACATATTTTACTTAAAAAATGGAGAAATGTTTTGTTTGTACCTTCATTTTACATTCACCGCTAACAATTTAGTAATTTTCACCGACTCAGCCTTACAATTTGTCCAAACTTCTTCAAATTCATTTTTAAAAACTCCACTATTTTGATTTCAAAACGTGTCCACCATTTTGATTGCAAAAAGTGTCCACCATTTTGATTGCAAAAAGTGTCCACCATTTTGATTGCAAAAAGTGTCCACCATTTCGTTTCCAAAAAGTGTCCACCATTTCGATTCCAAAAATGTCCACCATTTTGATTCCAAAAAGTGTCCACCATTTCGATTCCAAAAAGTGTCCACCATTTTGATTCCAAAAAGTGTCCACCATTTCGATTCCAAAAAGTGTCCACCATTTCGTTTCCAAAAAGTGTCCACCATTTTCTTTTCCCAAAAATTTCGACCATTGATTTTTAATCAGGAAGACATCTCGCCTGTTAACGTGTCAACACTTATATTAATGCAGCGCATAGACCGAAAACTTGATCCGAGTCTATGTGTACATTGCCGGGGGCAGCTGGCAAGGTACTCAGTTGGTGTAATATAGACAGACGTATAAGTATAATATCGAGACGTTGCTTCGCTCGGATCGCACGGAGAGTATGACTATAGGCAGGTATATAAGGTATAGAGAGAGGGCAGCCAACGTACTGTACAGTAAAACGTATAGCGAAGGTACTTACCTACCGGTCGAAGAAGCGGGGATGTAATTGCGGAGAGTAGCAGCGGCGACGACGACGCTGAGGAGGAGGGAGAAAGCGCTCGAACGTGAAAAGCGTGAAAGAGCGAGACGGCAGGAGGGATTCGCGGAGATGTTCTCGTCGGGTCAGCTCGGGGTCACGCTTGGAATCCAGAGCAAACGATCCCCTCCCTCCCTCGCCGCTCTTCGGCTCCTTACCTTCGCAGCGTTGTCCGCCTATGCCTCGCGATCCGCCGCCGCCGCCTCCAGACCTCATCCTGTTTACCTGTGATCGCCTTCCTTTCCTTGCATTTCTCCCGCCAGCCTATAATATGCATATTTCTGTCTTCCTGCAATCTTCGGGTAAACAATTAAATTTTTCCACCACCAACTAGTTATTCGCCGCAAAAAAATAATTTTATTTATCCCAAAGAATAATTAAAATGCTGCGTGGATTTTTGAGTTTCAGAATTCTTACAATTTTATATAAGAAATACAATAGTTGAAATTTAAATATATTATTTTTATTTTTATTAATTTAATCCAGCATCGATTGCTAATTATTCTCTCCTACGTGGAATTATTTTATTAATCAAATAAATATAATGTTTTTAATTAAAACATTTTTTTTTTATCGTACGGTCTCAGCGTAAACGATCTCAGCTTCCGGTGCGGAAAGTGTTTACAAAGTCGTTTTTGAGAATAGAATAAATTCGTTCGATCAAACGGTATTGAAAAAAATCAATAAAGGTCGGAGGCAATTTAAACGCTGCTTTTCAGCGCTAACAAGTGCGTCCCCGTGTCAGCCTCCATACGGTGAAGGACCATAATCTATCACGCCTATTTACTCAGTGACCTCGCACCGAGCCTGAAGATCAATTTATGGCCTTGTGAGGCGCGCACACACACACACACGCGCGCTTACACATATGGAGATTAAGTCGATGCGGTGAGACCGCGAGTCCCGAAGCCGCTCGCTCTGCCTCGCCGCTCCAAGATCGTGCCGCGATGATGCGCCGCCGTAACAACAGAGACGAGAGCTCTCGTCTTTGGACCGCGCGCTCGCGCGGCCTTCTTCAGGGTTGGCAGACAGTTCGTTCGGTCGTGATGCAGCAGCAGCGCACCTCGTGCGCCGCGCGCGCGCGACCGAGCGCTTTATATTAGCAGGCAAGGTGACCACCGCCGCTAGTGCCCGAAGAAGACCCTGAAGAGGATCCATCAGGCTTATCCTCGCGCGAGATGCCCGCTCTACATCGTCCCCAAGTCGCATAGTTACATCCTGGATATATTCACGGATGCGCCGCGCGAGTACACGCCGCGCAGCCGACCGGAAAATTAAGGAGGTCGAGAGACACTCGAAAAACTGATTTTTCATTGCAGGGTATTAATTTTATTAAAAATATGTCGTATTGCCATATTATTTGGATGAAATTCGTATGATAAATAATTTGAACTACAATTTTTTTAATCAGGCTGTAAAATAATGATATTTTTGTTAATGAGAAACCTTGTTAATGAAAATGGAGAACACGTTTGGAAAAGTGTCTCAATTCGCATTGTTGTATTCTGGATGCGTTGCGATACTAAAAACAACGGAGCGGAAAATTAAAGAGGTCGAGATATTCGAAAACCAGATTTTCATTGCCGCTGGTTATAAATTTTATTAAATGGATACTGTATCGTGATGTTATTCGGATTAAATTCGTAGAGTTTTGAGGTGAAGGATCAAAAATCTCAACAAAAATTGTTCTATAAGTAAAATATTAAAAACTCATCTCAATTTCAATGAAAAAAAAAAGAAGAAAATCGAGGCTACGTTTGGAAAACTACATTAATTCGATTGAAGTCTGGTGACGATTGGTTTTTGAGGTCGCTGATAACGAAACCCAGCATTAAATTTCGTACTGCAGCGTACAGAAATATCAATAGTGTCTTAATTAAATTAAAATCCGCACAAGTTCGCTTTGACGTTTCGTTGCAATATTCCCAACGCGGGTGTCACACCTTTCCGCTCATTTCGCCTCAATTTTCATAAAACCCAACCATTCCCATGTTTTTTTCAATTAAATTAACGTCCATGCGCGTGACTTTTTGCGCTCGCTGCGAAATAATCACCGTCGACATTTCGAAGCCCGTACAAAAATCGCAAAAACATCGAACAGCCCAACAAAATTTCCATCACACGCCTTACATTCTATCATTACATAATCTTACGTCTACACTCCCAAAGACATTCTTTCATTTCCAAAAAACTAGATCTAGAATAAATGCGTGGTACAGTAATTTTTATAATTCACTTCAACTTTTGTGTAACAGTCCTTCAATGTTATAATAATTTGTTTTAATTTTACCGCAAACATACGTCAATTATATTACACAATTGTATATGAAATGCATAAAAATTTCCAACCTTTTCTAACAGTGCAGAGAATAATCCTCCCGCCCCCTCGCCAAACTGTCAAAAGTCCCTCAATTAGCTCAAACTCATTGCGCTTCGCCTCAACAAAAATACTCCCATCGCAGGTGTCAATAATCCAAACAACCGCAACGACGTGCCGGTAATTTCGGTGGAGATTTTCATGACTCGAGGATTGCGACGGACAGTTACCGAAAGTCTCTACTCTCTCCGTAAATTTCATCATCGGTGCCAACAAAGTACAGCTGCCAATACTAGCCGCAGACTCCATACATACATACATACGTACACACATCACACACACATTTATATATCATTGGTCAGAGAGTGACGTTGGTAAGTCGTCGGCAGCCGCGCGACAGATGGAGATTCGCGATGTTGGTACCCCGAAGTGCCGGAGAGCTCACGGTGCATATACTTGTGGCGTTAGCGGTGCCGGCGGCAGGATGCGGAACCCGGTTGGGGGGTCGCTACGTGTTAGGGACGCGCCGCGTGTCAATTAAGTGGCTCTGACCAGTGAGATACGGGCTCTCCTTTCCATACGGATATAACATACCCATATATATACATATACACATACACACACGCCTTCGATACACGTTAGCCCGTCCTGTGACGTTCTATACATAGTACACTATTGTATACCGTACACAGTAGTTTATTTTCCGTCGCACTCGCTCCCAACTCGAGTCGTACCCGGCAGAGTGTGTCCCTTAGCGTTCTTCTTTCGCGCGCTTTGCCTATCGGCCGTGTTATGCACTTGGTGGCAGCACGTACGTGCTCTACCAATCGAAAGAGCGACAAACGGAGAGAGAAGAAAGCGAATAGGCTGTGCATAAGAAACGCGTGGAAGGATCCGCAAGCCTGATGGGCTTCGCACGTGGAAGTTGTATACCACTCCGCTCATTCTCAAAGTGTTCATCTCTCTTTCTCTTTCTCTCTCTCTCTCTCTGTTTCTGTCTCGCGCATTACGTGTTGTTGTTCTTCGTCTCCTTCCTTCTCGATTGCACTCCCTGTGTGTTCCCAACTTCCCTTGGTGTTATTTATTTTCTTTTCCGACGTGCTCATCCCTCTCGACGCCGTCCTTCTCACTCGTATTTTATTCGATCGCTCGTCCTTCCTTTCCCATTACGAAACATCCGAGTCCGCTTGGCGAGAGACACAAGATCTCGTTATAATGACCCTCGGCGCTACGACGTCTCGAGAAGCGACCGCGCGTTACGTCGTGAACGACGTCCGTCTCTCTACCTCGTCGTTGTCGGAGGCCTCTCTTCCAGAGACTCTTCTTCGTCTTCGTCTTCTTCTTCTTCTTCTTCTTCTTTGCGGGCTCACTCCTATCCGTCGCCATCAAAGTCGGGCTCTTCGAGAAACGTCGAGCGTTAAGCATAAGCGGGGACACCGACTTCTTTGGGTCAGATACATCGACGACGGATTATATGAATTAATGAGACTGCAGGGGGCGCTGCGACGCTGTTACGTTACTCCGTATTACGTCAGTCTCCTATGCCGCACTCGCGTTTAGCTTCAGCTTCGAAAGACGCTACTTTTGACACGTACGTCACGAGTTATGGTGACGGTAAAACTAACGGGTTAGGAAAAGGTTTATCCTCCGTCGAGTTCAATCGCTATCGAGTTCCATTTGCCTCGAAATCCTGCGCCTCGTGCAGAGGCTCGAGGAAACGGAAAAAATCGATTTCCTCGAAAAATAAATGTATCGTGGGAATGAATTTTGGAAAATCGAGTAGCAGACTGATATCCGATTGTGAGGGTCGAAAAATTGTGAGTTTCTGTAATTTGGGGAATTTTTGAGACGCTATAATGTCCGAAATGCAGTTTTGGAAAATATAGATGGATAATTATAGGCGATTTTTATTCTATCTTTAAGCGGATTCAATTTCTATTTGGAAGACTCTATTTGCGGTTGGTAAGAGTTAAGTTAATATAATTTAACTCACCATCGGGCCATTTATAAGGATCTGGGTCTGCGTTTACCGCCAAGTTGAAATCGATTTAGAATTCACAAGAGCGATGATAACCGAGCGCAGGAGGCGAGCCGAGCTTGGGAAAGCAGCCCGCGCGAGGAAAGAAGAGACGAGAGAAATATTCGACGACCTGTGGATGATGGACGATCCTCTAATTCCGGGTTAGAATAGCACGAGGGCAACGCGGCCACTGTAGATGCACAGTAGCTGGTAATGCTAGCTCATTTTCTTGCTGCGCCGCTCTCATTACCCAGTCAACCTCACCCGGTTATACACTAGTTATATTTCCCAACGAAACGAGACCTTCTCTCTATAATACACTTTGCCTATCTCGTCCCTACGTATTCCAGCGGTCACCTCCATCTTCTTCCTGTTTGCATCAACATTCGGGCGAATTATAGCCTTAAAAATACAACTCAATAATCAATGGGAACAAAAAACTTGCAGATTTTCATGAATAGCTAGAAATGATACTTTTTTTTTGTTTTTCAAGCCGTTTTAGCACAAAATTGTTTACAGATATTTGTTTACCTAGCAATCCATTAAAATACATATAAAATGATGCGATGATTTTTTAAAAATTATATATATATATTTATTTATGGAATTAACGAAAGAGACGAAAAATTGGCGGAATATTAACGCAATTTTTGTTGAACATAATGAATTATTACAAAAATCGATTACTGGGAATCGCTGAAAGTGCGAGTGATAAGCAAACCCTTGGCTTCAAGTATGACGTTTTTTTCCGAACTTCATTTGTTTGTACTTGGCTATTCCTCGTTTCCATGAATTCGCGATTTCTTCTTATATCTCGAGAGACGCGGAAACCTGCCCGACCAAATTTCCCTGTGGATTGTTTTTTCTGGGGAATTGAAAGAGGAAGACGCAGAAAAAAAAGAAGTGTTTGTCTCCGATGTCGTCCCGGAAAGATGAGAGCGCTTGTACATTAATTTTCCTCTTTTTTCCACCTCTCCTATGAATTAATAATCCGCGGATGAGAAACGGTGTCGTAAGATTGATTGAATATCGTTTATTGTCAAGGGATAAAGACGAAGGGGAAATATATTTTTTTTTGCAATACACGATTAATAAAAAATATTGTAAAGGGTCTTGTTTCTCAGCTGTTGGTCACGTAATCAGTGGCTTTAATTTTTTTTTTTTTTTTTTTTTAATAATAAAAGCACGTGTTACAGGAATGTGTCGGCGCGTTAAGGTCCACGGATTTGCAAACGAGAATTAACAAGGCGACATTAATTATTACGCAAACACGCGTTGACGTATCCGAGCCATGCATCACAAAAATATCTACTCGCTATACATGTCGTGCACTGATATTATCAATAATTAACGAGTTGACCTCTTCACCTTTCGACATATGGCGCCCACGAGTTTTCGCTCTCTCTCTTTCTTTCTCTCTCGTGGTTCAGACCATGTCCTATAGCTAGGCGCAATAAATAGTAATAATAACAAAGACATCCAGCGTAGATTATCTCAATATTCTTTGAATTTCTACAAGCGGATGTGACATAATCTACCAATCCCCTTAACACTTCTTTAACATTCTCAAAATACGTAAAGTAAATATGTAAAAAAAAAAACGTGTATCATGATTAAAAATATTATAGCAGAATGTTTCATGCAGCATTTTCGGACACTTTTCGGTACGTATTCTCTAAAAACAAAGAGTGTCCAAAAAAGCGTAGCTGAAAGCCATTTTCTCATGAACAATTTTTTATTCCCCGAACTATGTAAAACATTTTTCAAACATGCGACATCAATAAAATAATACCGATTCGCATGTAATTTTCCTGCCAATAAATAATCCACAACGTCAGGAAAATAATTTTCGGAAAACGCCTCTTATCATGACTTCATTATTACGACTATTATTATCATTCGTGCCGATAAAATATGTCAATCACGCCACAAAATCATGGCACACAGTGGAGGAATTATTAACGCGACTATAGAAGAGCGAAGGTAACACAGATTGAAAGGGTGACGATATTCCAACCTTCGTAACTTTATTACGAGTCGGTACAGTTGTTTTTTTTTTTTTTTTTTTTTTCTCTACACTCTTCGTGATCTCGATAGCCCGATAATAATGCCGGTCGATTTTTCCCGCATCCACAGCAGCACACACGAAGCCGCTCGCCATTTATAAACACACACACACGCCCAGATTGCCCATCGAACGGTGGGAATGCGAGAATCGCGGGATCGTAGGAGAAATCGTTCGGCGTCGCGCTCTGCATTCTCTCCGTAGCCCTTGTTCCCTCGCATCCGTACGTTCCACCGTGAACTCTGTACCCGTGAGCGCGGGGATTCCCGGTAACGCCGTGGGCCTCGCAACAGCAAAACCAACAGCAGAAGCAGTCCTGCCCCTGTAAGTATCGTCGTAGGGGGGCGCTGCAGCAGCAGCGGCAGCACACCGAGGATTATCGAGACCGAGAGAACGCGATGCCCGCGGTCTTTGGTTTGGCGCTGTCGTGCGAGAAGTACAACGAAGATCCGCCAGTTGCGCTGCTGTTGCACGATCACGAGAAGTATGCTAGCCTCGCTGGCGCTCACGAGTGCGAGCCTCGCAGTTGAGTTCATTTTCTCTCTCTCTCTCTTTCTTTGTATCGTAGTTTTGGTCGAATGAGCTTTTTCCTCTGTACAGTGACTTTCTCTCTTTCTGTGCAGTGTCGAGCAAACCGCGAGCGATCGTTCTCGTAATACCGACGGGTTCTCTACGCGCGAGGGGTGGAAGAAGCAGAGAGGGCAGCGCCTCTGCGGAATAAAGAGGGAAATAGTACGCGGGAGGTCGCACAGAGGAAGATCTATCCTTCTTGGCGTGCGTGTTCGGTCGTGACTCTCGGAGTCCACCCGCGTGCACTCGGCCCGCTTGGGAGAGCGAGAGGAGTACCAATAAGAGAGCAGCAGCAGCGGCGCAAGAGGTTATATTGCTCCGAGGGTCCCTCTCGGCTTTTCTTCGCTCTCTCGGCGGTACTCCTGCTCCTGGCGAGCTCTCTGCCGTCACGTTTCCAACCCCCTTTGCCTTTGCGATGTGTACACTCACGAGAAAGAGAAAGAGAGAGAGAGAGAAAGGTTTGGTTTTGCCGTCGTCTCAGAACCGAGTGAACAAAAGGGCACGGCAATGGATGCCATCGACGGATACTGTAACAAGAAGATGAGTGATTGAAATCCGAGCGCGAGGAAATGCGAGGGAACTTAATTTTCCGCACCGACTTATCGTTTCGCACTTCACTCACATTTCCGAAGTGAAAAAAGGATTTTTTGTAAAAAAGACAATGAAAATCTTATCCACAATCCCCCGTAAAAACGTGTACATAATAACGAAAAAAAAATAATCCCAAACATAATGTTCCAAAAGTGATACATCAAATATTGACTGTCCCCTAAAATCGATAGGGTGATCGGGCATCGGAAGACGCAGCTTCCGCAGGTTGTCCACTGGACCACTCTGCCTTCTCGTGCTCGAGCACCGGTAACTCTATACCCATACGTATACACACACATATACGTAGATAGCTACAGTACATACATACCCACCAAGCTACCTACCAAACCTACGTACCTACCCACAACGAGGCACAGAGAGCGAGGGAAGCACCGTGCTGCTGGTGCGCGCCTTACCCGTAATTATTCAGCAAGGAGGACCCGCGGGTCAAGTCGGGTTATCTTGGCACTAGGATGCGAGGTTATCTACCCAACCCTATACTCCACTCTCATCCCTCTCATCTTGGTACTCGGCCCCGCCTCGTCCCTCCTCGTCTTCGTGTCTCGAAGGCACCGCCAGCCGCAGTCTCATTGCATCGCTTCTACCTCCACACAACCGCATCACCAGCACCTTTGCCACTGGCTACTCTACCTGTATTTATCCGTAGTGAGGTATAGCCAAGGAAAAGAGGAGAAGATACACTACGTGCTCCCTATACGCCCGTCTTACCGTGGACCACCCTTCCTCCTCCTCATCCGCCCTCCTCCTCCTCCTCCCGCTCCTCTTCATCTTCTCTACTCTTCGCTCTCCTCCTCCTCCTCCTCCAGCTCTTCCTCGTTTACTCCGTTCGTCCGCTCGCTCACGTAGCGCGATATCGCGAGCGGGCACACGATTTCACGCTGGATGCAGAGACGAGAATGAGCGCCCGGCTGGCAGGTATACGAAATCCGGAAGGGAGGAGGAGCACCGCGGAAGACGGAAAAAACGATAAAGAGACTCCACGTGAGTTATCCGGCGAGGAGAGGGATGAAACGCCCGGACCGCCACAGGAGGCTACGGAAAAACGGACGAAATTACGGGGAGATGAAGACGCGCGAGCTTAGTTTTAAAGGACGACGAGAAAATGTGTGTGTGTATGTGTGTGCCTGCAACCTTTTTTCCTCGCGCTTTAAACGCTGATAAGAAGATTGTCAGCGGGGATGGACTTGTGTTCATATACTTCATACTCCCTGTTGGGCAAAACGTCCTTTTTCCTCCGCAGAGGAAACTTCATTTTCATAGGGCTTTTTTCCCCCCACATTTTTACGCCGGCGTACCCGGAATTCGACTGAAAAATCCAGAAAAATTACCTGGCGAAAATTTTAACAGGTTACAAAAATATTGTAATATATTTTTTTTTGTACATTTCCTTGTGACATTATCTTTCTTGGCATTATTCATCATTTTGCATATAGAACAAAAATAAAAACTAATACCAGGAATTCGACTAAATATGCAGAAAAATTGTCTGGAAAAAATTTGAACAAATTACAAAATTAAAAAAAAAAAATTCTCTGATACTCTTCCTTGTGACATTAGTTTTCTCGAAAAAATGTATTTTAAATTAAAAAAAAAACGAAGCCTTCGCTGCTTCGCAAAAAAAATCATGATTTTGTGGACCTCGTGGAAAAAATATGTTTATCGAGTAGGAAAGAATAGAGAGGAGCGTACTTATTGGCTAGGGCAGATAAGAGAAGAAGTCAGCGTCATTGGTATGTCGTCGTCTGACGTGGAGTGTCACGTTTGCAGCAAACGACGCACATGGCGCAGCTGGAGTCTCTGCATAGAGTCTACGTGCCTTGGTATCGCCGGGAGCGTGGCGTGTATACGCGTTACGGCCTCGTGCTCTTGCATCCCCACGGCCCGGTAAACCCTATAAACCCTGGCATGATACTCTCGGCTGCGAGAGCCGGGCCCTCGAGGCCGAGGGACGCGAAGGACGTGTAAGAGGATGGAAGGAACGTCGCAGGACCCACCGCCGCGCCCAGAACTACCAAATGGGCCACGTCCCATGAACGCGTAGCTCGCAATTGTCGCAGCTGTCCGAGGGCACCGCGAGAGCCTCTATCGCTCAGGCTCGCACGTATCCTTTAAGCACGTATGCACAAATATGCATTACGACGTTCTACATTTATACGTCCACTAATCTGGACGTAAGTTATTTCGCAATTCAATTACAAATGTCGCTGTGTAACACACCGCACGTACGGTCATTATGCATACGTAAACAATCCGGGGGAAAACAACGATTTTTCGGGATTTTTTTTTTTCGTGGATTCATGATTGTTTATTAACAATCGTTATGCATTCATAAACAATCCGGGGGAAAACAACGATTTTTCGGGATTTTTTTTTTCGCGGATTCATGATTGTTTATTAACAATCATTATGCATTCATAAATAATCCGGGGGAAAACAAGCAACTCAGTTTCATCTTAACGCGTGCATTTGAAAAATTGATTGTATTTTTTCAGTTTAATGATAGCAATTAAAATGCTCGTTAGCTTTTGGTTGCTTTTGAGGACTGTAGCGAAACTTCGCCTCGCATTCTTGAGGCTAAGGTGAATTTTCGTGGAAGTACCAACCGACACCTTCGTGCTGTTTGTTTGGTGGCGGTGCACGTGCTCGCGAATAGAATCGAAGACGAAGCGAGCGGCGCGAGTTGCAACGAGTGCGCGAAGCCGAGATACATGGAGAAAGGATCGCACCAGCTAGTCTGATTTCACGCTCGGGCTGTTTAGCGATGGACGCGGATACGAGACACCTTGAGGGCTCCGCTCTCCTTTTATTATATATACAGATATTTACACCGCACTCCATGTACTCTTTATATACATATATACGCGCAAAGCCAGACGAAGAGGATACTAAGAATGCTTGCAATCGTTAAATATACACAAAACACTCAACAATGAAGTAACAAAATTCGTAGCATCGAAACAATAAGCGATAACCACTAAAATCGAAATTCTAAACTCGTGAAAACAAAAAAAATATATATATACCTAAATATAACTGAAGATTTCATTTATTCAGGAAAATATTCTGATGAGGACTTTGATTTATTTTTAAAAAGTTACAAATTAATAACTCACTTAATCATGAATATTGTCGGAGGAATTTTTTAAAAATAATTCGAAAAAATCGGTCACGATGTTACAAGTCTATAAATATACGAATATATTCAATATTTCTTTTTTATAATTCATTTAAAGGAAGTGAAGAGCGAGAAAAATAATATAGTGAGCATAAAATAAATTTTACTGTCGATAGAATTATTAATCGCTTCCAAGAAGCATCGCGAAAATTGATATCATCGTACCTGATACTCTGCAGTTAGCTTCGTTTGCATTGATGATCTCGTTACGTCTGACAGTCGCATTATCAGTGAGTTGTCGGGCGATCAGACTCGTATGACAACTACATGTTGCACAATGTATGACACGAAGGTAGAATAGATATCATGTGCGTTGGTCCGCACGCTTGACACCGATGACACAGTTTCAGCAGCAGCGACTCTAGCCTCCCGTGTAGATTATCCGCAACTGGATAGTTCGCGCTATATCTAATATTATAATTATATCTGTCGCGTCCACGCAACGACGCGTCTACGTCCGATCGTTCTAAGCCTGTCACACTCGCTCCGCTCAATATCCGCTTCCATAAATACCCCATAAACTACCGTTCAAACATTTATTTCGTACTTCCATCGCAAAATTATCAATATTTTTAATTACTACTATTTAACAAATTATTTTCGAATTTTTGTCTGTTGCATTAAATTCAAAAATGTATGATCTTCATTTCAAGAAAATGTAAATCAAAATTTGGTTCAATCAAAAATTTGTTCAGCAATTATTCGGAAAATTGAGCTTATTACAGAAAACGAAAGTAGAAAGGAACTTATTTTGAGTACATAAGACAGTGAATTAAATAAATTGATGTTATAAAAATCAAGAGCACACATTTTATCTCATTACACTGAAAGACATTTTTCACAACGAAACAAAAATCGTAGAATTTTTCAAGTCATCGTTTTATTCGTGCTTCGATTGGCCGGACACAAAAGTGTTTAGTTCGTGTGAAGCGTCGAGCCAAGAATAATCATAAAAGCGGTAGCCAACGCAATTTTCCAAAATCGAGTGAATCGTTATCCCCGTATTTTCGAAAAATTTCCTTTTCCCCCGCCACACTTCATTATTATTTATAATAAGCCGACGATAATGAGCTTTGGGAGTGCGGTAGACGTAATTCGCAGTGTCACCGGTAGGTGGCGCTCGTGTCGCTCGAAATCCAGAGCCCTTCAGAGTTGAGAGGAAAGGGGGCGCGCGCTTCGCGTTCTGTGACTTACGCTGCATTACACGAGGAGCGGTAAGCCGCCTACGTGTTTAGCGTGAGCGCGAAGACGAGCACACGTACACACACGATCTATACAGCAATCACCGGTGCTGTTTCTGCGGCTTGGAACCCGCGCGAGCGCCCGCGTCCTTGGTGCACGAGACAACGGTAACAATGACAATTCAGTGTCGCGGGTCGAGGCACCGAACGCCGCTTGTGTATGTTGTGTGTACACTCCGAGAGGCGGACGCGCGTCTTCCTCCCCTTTTCACACAACTCCTCCTCCTCCTCCTTCCTAACTCCTCTTGTCTTTCATATAACTCGCTCTTCGATATACGTAACGTTGTAGTATAGTCGCTACACTAGAAGCAAATTGTAAACATATATTCATATGTGTGTGTTTGTGTGTGTGTGTGTATATATAGTGTCTCTCGTTATTTCATGTCTTCGTTCCTCTTTCTCCTTGGGCTTCTCTGCGACTGACGTTCCATGTGGAAACCGTGGAAACGCGTTAGCAGTTAAGGCGATTGCTTGTGGTAACGGATGGAAACCTGGAGTAATGCCTGCCGCGAGGTAGCGAAGAGGGAGCGATAGAGCGAATGTGAGAGAATGAGGAAGCGAATATGGAGAGGAGAGTGTATGCGGTGTGAGCCCCCGACGACGACGACGACGACGACCAAGAACGATGTCGAGGTAAGATGACAGGGAGGCGTCGTTAGCGCGGTTCGCACCCAAGTTTGTTGTTTCCTCATCCGACACCTCTCTTCCCCACTTGGCGCTGTTGATGGCTACACTCTCGCTGAAACAACGAGGATGCGTCGTATATTCGACCCTGCGCGAATACACACCAGTCAATTAAATGCACATCCTTGAAGCAATTAACCGATTTTTCGCACGAAATTCAAGGGTTCGGTTTAGGAAATTAATTGAAATTGTTTGGGGCGGCTTTTGAGGCCTGTAAAGTAATTGGCTTCTCGGTATTGTGCGGAAATAATGATTTTGGGGGCCAGAGGGAAAAATTTGAAAGGCTAAAGGGAAAAATTTTGATAATCGGGCTTTTCGATATGATGGATGTTAAGAGTAAGGTGGAAGAAATAGTTGGATACTGATATGATAAGAAGTCGTTGGGTAATAGAAGAATAATTTATCATCCAAAATAATTACCCACTTTGCGCTGTTAATGGCTACACTCTCACTGAGGCAACGAGGATGCGTCGTATATTCGACCCTGCGCGAATACACACCAGTCAATTAAATGCACATCCTTGAAGCAATTAATCGATTTTTCGTACGAAATTCAAGGGTTCGGTTTTGGAAATTAATTAACATTTTTTTGGGGCGGCTTTTGAGGCCTGTAAAGGCATTGGCTTCTCGGTATTGTGTGGAAATAATGATTTTGAGGGCTAAAGTGAAAAATTTGAAAAAGAGTAAGAGCAAAATGTTAGTTATGATCATTGTGTCAGTAATGATAATTCGATGAATAATGGAAGAACAATTTTTTATTGCAAATAATAAAAGGCCTTGCTTGTCACTTTTTTCAAAGTTAAAGAACGATTGTGAATAAAGTAAATGGCTCTCTTATCAGTTCTCTATTGGATATTTCACCTTCAGTCCCCAATCTGCTTTTTCGAAGCGCTTAAACAAACGGCGTATGATTTTTTTGTCTTTAAATTTGACTTTCTAATCACACAGCGTATATTATGAGCCGATAATGGGATTCAAATCAGCTTTAGCACCGATTCGAAATATGCTTCACCAGATAAGTGAATATGAGGTATAAGAGTTGGTAGTGAAGTAATTTCGGGCAGAAAGTAAGTGAGGCACGTACGTTCACGTGGTTCCCTTTATCGATAGTCTCGAAAATCAATTTTTCCGATCATGGATATCATAAATATCACAATAATATTTCTGACCTTGTTTTTACTCACGCTGACGTTTTTCCTCTACAATTGGATGTCAACATCGTCGGATTACTGGACCGCCCGAGGAATTCCCTGTTTGCCTGGAACCCTGCCAATTTTCGGTCACGGATTATCAGTTTTATCGCTAAAAACAAACATCTCCATTTCCAGCAAAATTGTTTACGACGCGTACAAGAGTAAGAGTATGCTCGGATTTTACAACCTGAAGAACCCGATCCTCATGGTCACGGATCCCGAGCTTGTGAAAACGGTTTTGCAGACCGGGTTCCATTGTTTCCAGCACAATTCGCTGACGATCAATCTCGAAACGGATCCACTGGTCGGACGAGATCCTTTTTTCATGAGAGACTCGGGCTGGAAAAAGTCAAAGGACGCCTTCGTCGCGGCTTTGACCGCGAAGAGGGTCAAGAAAATGTCTCCGACGGTCGAAAGAGTCTGCAAAAAGCTGGAGGACCATTTGTCGGAGGAAATGGTAGGCAAAGATCACCTGGATTTGGACATTAAATTCTTGTTTGGCCGGTTCACCTCCGAAGTCGCTGCCGGAACCGTCTTCGGCATGGAGGGAAATTCCTTCGCCAGTGACTACAAGGAGACCTTTCTTGACAACATGAAGATCATGCTGGACGTAACGAAGATGAAGATGCTGAAGCAGCTCGTCATCTTCTTCTTGCCGTCGCTCGGCAAATTTATCAAAGCGAGATTCGTGCCACCGGAAGTCGACAGGTACTTCCGGGACATCGTCGAGAGCCTGGAAAAATCGAGGATTCAAAATGGCGTCACCGGAAATGACGTTCTCCAGCAGATGCTCGACATGGAGAAGGAAGGCAAGATTGACAAAATCGATGTTATCGCTTACACCTTTGATTTCTTTTTTCTCAGCTACGAAACCACGAGCATTGCACTCAGTTTCATGTCCTATCTCATCGCCAAGCACCAGGAGGTTCAAAAACGATTGCGACAGGAAGTCGAGATGGTTTTGGCGAAGCACGAGAATTCTTTGAGCTACGAAGCCATCGATGAAATGGCGTATCTCGATCAGGTGATGAGCGAGACCTTCAGAATTTATCCACCGGCTGGAGTCCTCGCCAAAGTTTGCACGGAACCCTATCGGCTTCAAGGTCGTGATGGATTGAGCCTGGAAGTCGAACCCGGAACCACCGTCTTAATTCCGCTCTTGGGACTCCACATGGACCCGGAATTTTGGGAAGATCCCGAGAAATTTCAGCCTGAAAGATTCGAACAAAGGAAATGTGAGGCGAGACACAAATTTGTGTACTTACCCTTCGGTTCTGGGCTCAGAGCCTGTCCGAGTCAGCGTCTCGTGGCTCTAGAAATGAAAGCTGCTATCGCCACCATCGTCAGAAATTATTGCATCGAAGTTGCACCGAAAATGGTGGACCCCATTCGCATCGACCCAGGGACTTTCATCATGAGAGCCGCTGGAGGTTTTTGGATCAGATTAAGACCACTGAACGATAAGTGATACCGCTGTCCTAAAGATCATTCAATTTTGGCTTCACCCACACCGAAAATCTGTGGAGAACACATTTTTTCAATTTTTGCAAATTTATTTTAATGAAATATGACAGTGGATATTTTTAACAGCGAATAAATATGCTTTCTGTGCAAAATTAAAATTCGTTTTTACATTTATGATCTTGCAATTTATTCAATTATCAGATTGTTAAGAATTTCACTGGTCGGTTAATTTTAGTAAGGCCATTTTAAGAATGTAAATTTTGGAGAATTATTGTAAGTACGAACAATTGTGAGAAATTGTAATAAATTTTGACGATGCACACGTTTTTTAAATCTATTCTTTCCCAATAGAATTTCATGTAATTCCATAATTTTTATAATAGTCAGTTATTTATTTTTTTAAAAATCTAACATAACAGTCTATAAAAAATAAAAAAATCCAACTTAAAATTGTCACTTTGTATAAGTAAGGCAATAAAAAAACGATCATCGTTAACGTACGATGAATAAAAAAAAAGCGAAACAATGAGGACCTAGAAGAAGAAGAAGAAGAAGAAGAAGGAATAAGAAGGGTGCCAGTAGAGGCGAGTTAAGAAATAAATCAGGGCAACAGTTTGGCATTAATTGAGCCGCATTGTATGAAGCTCACGGTGAAATACGCCGCGCATCGATTTACGATAGATAAAACGTACTTTATGGGGATGTTTCCAAGGAGTGCACCAGCAGCAGCAGCAGCACAAGTTGTTTACAACTCGCGAGCGCTGGCCTCGCAACTCTTAGCGTCGTTCCCCACTCTTTCGACGCTTGAAGAACGTCCAGAGAGAAAGACGAGTGAACAAAAAAAACCCCAAAAGGTAACATTGAAAAAAAGAGACTAATACGAGAAGCGAAAACGCGTGGGTAAAAAATCCTGCAAACCAAAATACATATGCAAATTATTCCACAGCAGATTATGTGAGGCATTCTCCGTCGGTTCACATTTTTTTTTCGTACATTCGCACACTTTTCGTAATGCTCTTAATTTTCCACATTATTATGTACATAAACACAAAAAAAATGACAGGAAAAAAAAATCCCCCTACCCCAAATTTCAATACGTAAAAAAACGCCCGAAAAAAAAAATCCCGCCACCCCAAATTTCAATACATAACAAAATGCAAAAAAAAATAACCCCACCCCAAATTCCATTTTTAAGAAGTGACAATTACGACTGTCTTTCGAACTGCCGGATAATGAAACTCCTCAAAAATTTTCCAATGACCGTGTCTATCCCGCAACTCGCTTACACGTCTGCACGTGAGTGAGGCAAATTTAATACGTAACTCGTTTAACACAGCGAGTAACAGACGGTGCGTACGAAGCTAATGATCCGTGCCAGCCCACCCTAGACTCATATATCAAACGGCTAATTAATGCCGCTGGTAATTACCGCCTATCATAATGCCTGCCCGCTCACGGCAAAGAGTTGCCCGCCAGTGAAAGAGTTCAGCGCGCGCGCGTGTGTATATCTCGTTCTCTCCATCTCTCCGCTCGCACTTTTCGGCCTCGGTCTTCTTACACATATTATTGACTACACACCATTTCCCTCTCTCTCTCTCTCCTCTTTGCCCTTGCCCTTCCCCCTCTCCTCGAAGGAGAGGGGGACGCTTCGCTGCGAATACGCTCTGCGTATATTATTTCTTGACTCGTGTTCCTTCGCGCGCAACTTTCCGCCCCCCCCACTCCCCCCACCACGACTCAACCGACGTGCCTAACTCTTCGGGTATTCGAGCGCGTATTCACACAACAAGTTGGCTTCTTTTTAGCGCGTAAGTACCCCCCATGAGGAAACCGGCGAGCGACCTCGCGCGCTTTCTTTATCGCTTTCTCCGAAGCCGCGCGCGAGCTCTTCAGACAGGAGACTCTCTTCAGGAACCTTTTCACGGGATAATTTTCAGGGCTTCTTCTCTCTCTCTTCGTGTTCTCTCCTTAGAGGAGAGTGGCTCGTAAAGAGGCGCAACTTATGAGCTTGGCCCACCGTCGTTACGCTTTTAACCCCCCCCCCCCCCCCCCCCCCCCCCCCCCGCTTTCGCTGCCGACCCATAGGCTAGTTGTGTAGTTAAATATGCAATAACGGCGGGCTTCTGCATACTCGATGCTTTGTTACTCGCTTCGAGTACTTTGCGCAGTCATATTCGTATTTTAGGGCACACAACGAATAAACACCTGTTTGTATGGTGTAATTTATGAGCCGCCACTTTTTTTTTTTTTTTCGTTCGTTTGTCGAAGGTTTTTATGGATGTTTTGGGAGAAATTGTGGGTGTTGAATTGTAAATTTAGAAAAAAAGGGGCAGTTTTTTTTTGTTATTGCTTTTGGGGTCTGAAAATAAATAAACGCCTTTTTGTATGTTAAGATTTATGAGACGATTTGTTTTTTTTTTTTTCGACGAACATTTCTGATGACATTTTGAAGAACTGTCGGCGGACAAATAATTGTAGCAATTTTGATGAGTGCGAAAAAAATAGATAAAAAAAAATAAGAGGGGGTTACGAAAAAAGTGTTTTTTTTTTGCGGGCACTTGGGACAATGCGCCTCGAGATTTTACGACGGTCAGCCATAGCGCAATTTTTATTGTCTAGCCAGTTCATTTTTTATTCAACTTAAAATACTCGGACGTCACGCTTAGGCGTTCGGAAGTGCGTGCGTGCGTGCGCGCGTATTTGACCAGCCGCGCGGACATTCGAACCGGTCGTACTGTCGGCGAACTTATTACGCCTCCACTTCGCCGCGCGCTATATCTACATAATGTATACCTAAGCACTGTATAGTGGACACGGATCCTATTCTCGTTCACGCAGCTATTACGTGCAGTTTTAACGTACGTACAAAGGTATTCCGTACACGGTAAATTGTATCTCGCATGTATGTACGTACTATAATATGCACGTGCTCGACGCACTCGTGTGTCGCGTGCTGGAGACCACAGACCGAAAAAATAGGCTTAGAACTAAGCTAGCAGTAAGGATATCTACCGAACGACGACTCTACTCGGTTCGATGCATTGCGCTCTCCACTTTTGCACTGTACGGGCAATTTCATGATTTCGGATAAAAAAGTAAAAATAAAATAAATATTAACGTGGCTTTAGCAGAGACGAATTTTTTTTTAAATTTCGAAAATGAACATGAAAATGTAATGAAAATCTTGTATAAATTTACATGGGTACAGAAAATTACGATTCTGACGTAATCGCCGCTGGTTTCGATGACATGGAATAGCCCGTATATTGGGTTACGATTTTTAAATAAATATTTTCAGGACGCTTTTCAAGCATAGAGTTTAGTATTAATTGTTAACGGGGTTCATCTGAGACGCAATCGGCGCTAATCGCGATGTCACGGAATAGCCCATACATCCCCCCCCCCCGTTTCTCCCTGTACTTGGCTCTAAACGTACATAGGTATTTACTTGTCTAGCAAGCGTGACCCGCACGACGCTTACGCTTGTGGAGCTTTCCTCGTGCGGGTCTCGTGTGCAGTGTTACGATGTGCTCTTCAGGTTCTCTCGCACAAGTTGTGCATTCTCGATCGCGTTACCGGATCCACACCAGTTTCCAATGTACGCGCATCGACCACGGTTATCAAACTGTCCGTCCACCGAGGGAACTACGTGCGCACAGAGGACGAGAAACTCTTGTATATATATAGATATATATTGAGTTGTATATATATATAGGTACTTGGTGGCCGGTAAGGGAGAGGTAACCCTCAACCATGCAACTGCCCTCGGCAATTCAACTTTCCAATAAAATTCCACAACTCACGAACTGTCCAACGTTTTTATCATGCCCCTCGTGGAATTATCGATTATTCGAAAACTCTCGAGCTTCGATGGACGTTTTTATTCATAATACATTTTTCTCCAGTACGATCGTTTTTTGTTTTCCCACCGAGAGACACGTAACGCGTTTAAAAAGCTCTTCGATACCATTTTACCTTTACATCTGTATCAATAATCATTTTTTATCATTTATCTCGATGAACGTAGTGGATAACAGTTTTTAAAAAATTGTTTTCATTTTTTTAATTAATATTCGATCATTCGCCATTGTGTGTACAAAAGCCACAGAAAAATTAGCAGGGCGATTAAAAAAAAACGTGTTTAAATAGTTATATCTTATTTTTATAGCTGCATTTATATTAATTTTTATATTAAGTGCTATATAGTAATTTTTTTTAATTCAATGATTTTATACTGAAAATTCAACATGTTATTAAAAATAATTTAGGAGGGTGAATGTATTTTTCTCTTTAGATTTCCTGTAAGTTCAGGAGCTGCAGAAAAATAAGCAGTGATAAAAAAGGATTGTAAATAGTTATATGTAGTCGCGTCTTGCAGGAGGCGGAACGACGGCGTTATATTAATAATGATACGTGTGTGAATGGTTTATTTGTCAAAGGGCAGCGATAATACGCGCTAGTGGCCGTGTATAAAGTCAGATAGAATTTGTAATACGTTATACAGAAGCGCGCGTACGTGAGACATACGTAACGCGCGCGAGCGACGCTCGCTCGTGACAAATGTGGCCGGCAGCGCGCAGGTTCTCGCGGCAAAGTGCGCGCCTTCTTGCTTTTCACTATTAATAACTATGTATGCACCGTGTAGTTACGACGCTGCGCCAGGTTACACATGCACATTGGAGAGATCTCGGTGTGCCTATCGAAGGCGCGCGGCCGCAGCAGCAACAGCAGCAGCAGCGCTTCGCAACCGTTGTGGTTTATTATCATTACGCTTCGTGCATCGCGATAAGACGACGCGCCGCGTTGTCGGCAATTGCGGTGCGCGCTGCGCGCAGCGAAAAATTCACGGAGCGAGTGGATGAGGATGAGGTGCGAGGCGCGCTTTCGTACCTTTTGCCCTTCGATCGCACCATCTCACTCCCTCGGCGCGTTAATAAATGCATTCCAAGGTCATGATAATTCGCGCTCTTTCTCTTCTTCGGCTCGAAAAAAAAAATATCTCAAAAATTCATTTTCTCTCTCTTTCTCTTCTTCGTCTCGAAAAAAATATATCTCAAAAATTCATTTTCTCTCGCTTTCTCTTCTTCATCTCGAAAAAAATATATGTGTTTTGAAAAGTCGCGGAGAGAGTGAGCGAGTGGATTAGGATGAGGAGCGAGGTGCGCTTTCGTACCTTTTGACCTTCAAGCGCACTGTCTCACTCCCTCGTCATCATAATTCGCTCTCTTCGCGTCCTTCATCTATCTGGTTTCTAGTGTGTTTTTTTTATTACCCAAATTTACATATCGCCGGGTCGTCGAGGCTACTTTCGAGATTTTATTTCCGCGTTAAACGGAACGACTAAATTGAATACGGCAACATTATGCCGAGGGTTGACGTTGTTAAGCCCCGGAAAAGATGAATAATTGGATGCTTCAAGGAGGAGGCTTAAATTTCTCGCCCTAGTCAAATTAATGGCAATGGGGAAAAAAATGATTTTCCCCGCTCAACGCCATTTCGCTGGCTTTTTTATTGCAGTGGCGGAATGTAACGCGACCTTCATTCCTTGGGGACTCTTTTTCTGATTTTTTTTACGACCAAATGAAATGCTTCATGTCGGTAAGCTTCTTACATTAGTCAAATCACTGCTGAACCGTGTAAAAGCTCACCTGCAAAATTATTTATCTTCGCCAATGATTGTGACACCGCGTTTCATTTTTTTTTTTGCCATTCCAATATCCTTGAATTTATTTCCCAAAAGAAAACTCAGTAATTCCATAAATTCAAGGATATTCCACTAATAAGATAAACCCTAAATTCTTATACCCAATTTTGCACATTTAAATGAGAACAAATTCCCAAAGTGATCGAGAGCCTGGAAAAAGCTGTTTTTTCGTTGAAAAAGTGATAAAAATAGAACGATAGCGGAAATGGCAGCATAAGCTACCGGAAAACGCGAAAAGAAATGAAAAGTACGAGCGACACGTCGGTACATGGATACATGCATGGAACACAGAGAAGAAGAATGGTTTTTCACGGGGCGGGGGGGCGGAAGACTCGGGTACGCGCGCTGCGTCGGTTAGAATCTGCTTCTCGGTGTCCCAGTGATTTATATTGTTGGAAAGGGTGTCTCTCGTCCGGATCCACGCGCTCACTCGCCGCAACTACTCTTCGTGTACACTGTATCCTGTATACACACTACCTGTGTACCGTGTATCTCCGGACTACGCTGCACTACTTTGAGTCAGCGACGTCGCCTTCGTCGTTGGCCTCTCCGTCGGCTTTGACTCAACCTCCGCACAAACCCTATGTACGTCCGATGCTCCAGTTCCCACGCACTTTGCGCATACACACATGTATACGTACGTACGTGTGTATATATAGGACACGTGTACAAATATAATGGTAAATGTGTGTGCACATGTGGGTATAGTGGATATATACACAAATATATGTGTATATCTGATGCTCCTGTTGTACCGCGACTTCCGTAGCCTTGCATCACTAGTTTTGTTGCTCTTCAACCTGGCAATGGTATTTGCACTCGATTTTATTATTGATTAGTCCCTCTTTTTCAATTGCGCAGGCAATTCTTTGAACCTCTCTGTGGATTTTCGGGGAAATCGTTGGTCTCGAATGTTGGAAATATCATTAGTGTTGAATTTTGAAAAAAAGTTTAGTATTTAATGTTGGAAAAATCATTGGCCTTGAATTATTGAAAAATCATTACTCAGTTTTTGTTATTGCTTTTAGGGTCCCAATAAAACTAAAGAACTGTCTATATGTTAAGGTTTATGAGTCTATTTTTGTTTTTTTTTTTGTTGAGAGAATATTTTTGAAGGCATTTCACAGAACTACATGTGTGTGCACAGGACATATATACACAGATATGCGTGTATATCTGGTGCTCCTGTTATACCGGGACTTCTGTAGCTCTGCATTACTAGTCTTGTTGCTCTTGAGTCTGGCACTGGTATGTGCACTCGATGTTACCAAGTGCTTCCAAGTGTATGCTCACCCGATCGCCTCTCGTGGGTATTTATGCTCGGTTCATATGTATATATGTGTGTATATGCATACAGTCTGTTGATATATACACACATATATTCATATATATGTATATGTGTGCGGTATACGCACAGATTGGCCAGAGTTTACGGCACGACGTGATATGCTCCTGGCGCGGAGCGTTCTGCTCTCGTGGCCCTCTCGATCTGCCGCTATGTTCACACTCACCACTTGGATATACTTATGCTCGCGGAGAGCGAGAAAGCGCCCCGCTCGGGCACCGCGTGAACCCGGAACGAGCGAGCGAGAAAGATCCCCGACACGTTTCGATAGGTCGACTAATGTAGCTAGTAACTCGGACGGTTTTTGTGCCCTAAGTGAAAAGGACGAGGCAGCCAAGCTATTGGAATTATGCCGTCGGGCTGCGGGCTTCAATGTTACGTGCAAACTCGATTCGATATCCGGGAACTGTCGTCGTGTCGATATTTTTTTCGCGGTTTTTATCAAAAAGCCAATTTTCACGAGATTAGATCATATTTTTGTTTTATCCCGCCGAAATGCATAGGGACTCTATGTGTAGACATTTTTTCAATGCACACATACAAATATTTCGGTTTAGAATCGAAACGAAGCGATTCTCCGAATATCAATTATTGACAATTATTGAACTGATAATTCAATACGTTTCGGAAATGATGGTCTATCCCAAAGTTGGTCCTATAAATACAATTTTTTCGAGTTTACGTCAGGAAATGCATAGGGACTCTATGTGTAGAAATTTTTTCAATGCACACGCACAAATATTTCGCTTTAAAATCGAAACGAAGCAATTTTCCGAATATCAATTATTGATAATTATTGAACTGATAATTCAATACGTTTCGGAAATGATGGCCTATCCCAACGTTGCTCCTATAAATAGAGTTTTTTTGAGTTTAGGTCGAATAGCTGCCCAAGAGATTACATCCCATCGTTGCATTTTTCACCGGGGAGAAATAAAACGAAAAAATATATATATATACATATACATATACATATTTCAAATAAAATGCCTACAGATGGGCACGCGTAGCAGGGTACATCAGACGTCCGATATAGTGATACATCGTAATACCTACAAGAGGACCAGCGATTTGTCTTTTGTTCGTCGACAGCAGCCCAGGAGAGAGGGCGAGGAGTGGCGCGGAGAGGAGAGAAGAGCGAGCGGAAACAGAGTGCTAAGATGAAAAACATGAAGTGAGCCTCGCGGCCCTCTGGATTCCCGCCAAATAATATACTGGCACCCTCTATATCCAACGGCAGCAACTAGGCCCGACGAGCGCACTACTCGCCGCCGTCCCGCACCGCCCATCGTTTCTACGCCCGGACTTTTATATTTATTACGAGCTATGGGTGGAGATTGCGCGAGTATGGAGAGTATATAGAGTAATAACCCGAGGACGAGTAGTAGAAGAAGAAGAAGAAAAGCGTATAGAGAGACCGCCGAATGGAATACCTACGTCCTATACCGTATGTATTTTGTCTTTTGTCATTGAGAGACTCGCATGCTCTCCACTTTGTGGCTTTCTCTCTCTCTCTCTCTCTCTCTCTCTCTCTCTCTCGCTTTCTCTTTTCACGTGTCCTCGGGTTCGTCGTGATTCGTCTGCGATTCTCTCGTCACATTCCCCTAATATTTCGTGAAAATCGGCTCCACTCTTTTTTCCACAAATATGTAGAAATATTTGTGGCGAAAAAAAGAAGAGTCGAGCGGCCCAGAATTTTTTCACAAATTCTTATTGCGCTCGGAGGCCGGACGAAAATAGAGACGAACATTTCTGGCTGGCGTTAACCATTATCGATGATTTTTTTTGCTTGTTTTTTTTTTTTTTTGCTTCTGCGGGAAGCAAATGGAAGAGATGAGCAGAGCGAAATAGGAAGTCGGGACTCGAGGGCCGATTATACGGAAGCCGCACCCTCGATTAAGATAAGTGAAGACGATAAACGAAGACGAAGGTTTTGGTGGGTTCGACGTTGCGGAATTTCCTTTTTTTTGGTTTGGAACAAGTTTTAGACTGAATTTTTCAATTTTGCTTGGTTACAATTATCGATTTTCAATTCAATTACACTTGATGAAAAATCGATTTGAAATAATTGTGTTTTATTAAGTGTTTAAATGCATTAAGTAACTTTAATTTTGCAAAATATATTTCCCGATTCTTTTTTTTTACAAAAATTAAATAAATTTTTTTTAATGCATAGAATTGTTGAAAAATACGATAAATTTTTATTGGAAGAAATAGCAAATCTTTGATTATGAATGAAGAATTTTTTTTTCTTTTTTTTTTTTAATGTCTTAACAATTGTTAAACATTTTTTAAAGAATCGAGTACGATTATTGTAAAATATTAACTAGAGTCATTAATACGATAAATATTATCAGATAAAATGATGATATTAAATCTGATTATAAATGAGTAAAGGATTTTTTTTCAGGGTTGGCAATTTGACGAAGCGATGCTGAAGACGCGGCGTAAATAGCGGATCTCGCTGACGTGCCTTGGAGCATTTTCCGTGAGGTGTACTTGGTCGTCTTCGTCAGGCTGGAAATCATGGCCCAGGGTGAGATGGAAATTTGCTAGGGGTGAGAATGTGGCCGAGAGGCTAAGGGCGCGAATGGCTAGACGAGGCGGGCAATATGGCGGCGATTAATGGCCTTAGTCGCTGCCAACCCGACGATAGACTCTCGACGCTCGTCTCTGTCGAGCTATCGCTCGGGCAGAGGAGCTTGCTTGTCTCCCAGCGACTTCCGGCTTTTCTGAGAGCGTCAAGTACGAGCCTTCGCTCTAACGCGACCGTCATTTACCACCCCTCCATGAGTTTGAGGGTCGTAACGAACTATTATTTTCTGGAAATATTAGTTTTGCTACAAAAAATTATTATTGCCAAAAACAGTGTTTAGAAAAAAAAATTATTCTCTCTAAATATTTTTTTTGCCAAAAACAATGTTTAGAAAAAAAAAGGTTTCTATTTAAAGATTTTTTTGCCAAAAACAGTGTTTAGAAAAAAACGGTATCTATTTAACGGATTATTCTTGTCAAAAATGGTGTTTATGAAGCCATGGTTTTCATTTAATTAAACATTTTTAACTGTTGTTTTTAGCATAGAAATCTGAAGACGAAAACAATAATGAAAAGTTTCTTGTATGAGAAAGTAAAAGTACAAACTTTTATTAAAAAAATGTATGCCCATTATTTTTCATTCATAATCATAATAAGTATTTATTAATAATTTCTCCATAAAGTACGTCTGAAAATGAATTTTAAGAATACCGAGCATAATTTTGCATAATTTTTGAAAAGTATGCACTTAACCCTGTCAGAGGAGGTGACAGCTGGTGGTGGTGAACAAGAGTCTCAGGAATCTCAGGAGTGGATGTCTCTCGTGTTATCGATACGCTTAAGCGTTTCACAGCGTGTGCTCCTGCTCGGTGGTTTTAGAGCGAGGATATTAGATGTTGCTCGTTATTGGACCGCTACAGGAGCAGTTGGAAAACTTGATAGAACACTCGGCAATACAAGGCCGAGGAACTGGATAGCTTACAGGAGCACAGAGCGAACCAGCCTCGAGTCTAGTGCGTCTATCACACCGATAAGACTGACCCTCGAGATAATACCAACATTCGCTATTCGCCAATTACTCGTTACAGGCTATTAAGATATGCACTGGGCGTTATATGTCAAGCCTTCTAACAAGAGCCTGCACTTTATCGCGTCAACTTGTTTCTTATCATATTTAATAGACTTTTTGTTACACCCTTTAGCTTCTTTAAATATACATATATATTTTTTTATTAAATAAATTAAAAAAAAAATTATTTTTTAGTCTAAAAAAAAGATATCTTGAAAAAATTCTCAACTTCAAATTAAACTGGAGGAATAATATTGAATAGATTAAAAATTGAACGTATTATTTGATTTATAAAATTTGCCATTGATGAAGTGAAATAGCGTTTCACAGAATTTATGAGAGTCAAAGATGCGACGCTTTTGTTTCGTGTTATTTTAGATTTGTTAATAAACTTTCTCTGTGGTCGCGGATTTATAATCATCGAGTGCAGTATGTAAATTGTATTTCCTGTTTGAAGTATCTATCGCAAACAGCTATTCGAGCTGTTGCCGGCGATTAATAAATTTTTAATCCGATCGAATGTCTCAATTAATTCGAGCAAGTGATAGTTGCTTCAGCTTCACTTGGTTAGCATGTGATTTAACTGCAGAGCTAACAGTTTAAATCACCGTTTACTCTATGAAACGAACATTTCCTGCGAATTAATATCTATAATCATAGTCCACACTGTCTTTTATTTTATTTTTTTGAAATTCCAATTGCCAAAAAATCGGATAGTATTTTTTCTAAACTAATAAGTATTAAATCAACCATCATTATTTAGTCATAAAATCTTAATTTAATTAATTTAATCGCAATTGGAATGCACACCTTTGACGGTGATTTTTCTATGAAAGGAACATTTTTTTAAAAAATCAACCATTCTCAATTCTTTCGTTACCTATGACCGTTTTTCTTTCTGTTCAACAGTGATCGTCGAGGTAACGATTCCACGGCGTCGATACACTCCCACCAGTCGCACAAAACGTACTGTATATTCTCGAGGAGTATTCCCATAGAAGAGAGCGGGGTTCAAAGCCACGCGAGAGATTCCCGCGCGATAGAGTTCACGACGCGGCGTGCTCCGTACTCGTTCGATGCGAATGAACCAGATTATTGGCTGAACCCTGACCGGTGCCGCTGTTCCTCTCGATCTACGTATTCTTCTGGACCGAAACAACGCTGAGAATTTCTCAACAGTGCGAGACAATTGGAAAGCCAACAAAAAGAAAAATCCCCGCACCCAAAGGTTGTTTAAAGGTACATTAAAGAAAATCTAATTTAAATTAACTAATTAAAAATTTTAACATAAAAAGACAAGAGCTAAAAAAAAATCCGAAGGATCTAAATATAAATTTTTTTTCAATTTCTTCTTTCTCCAAATTTCCATTTTTCGTCAGCTCTTCGAAAACACCGAATTATTCCATAATAAAAAAAAAGTGTAGAGCCGAATTGGCTCGAATAGAAACGTTGAAAAGGTGACTTTAATCTGCGACGATTTTTTGGTCCTTGTTAAATCCGAATGACTCGAGCCCGAGGATTTCCTGGTCGTGATTCCGAGTTATAATGCTCATAGATAAATATTATTCCTAGAAATAGCTGCGAGAGCTATGCACGCCAGGAGAATCGAAAGGATATCAAAGGAGGCCCCCACTGAAGATACGAGGATGGTATGCAGGGGATGAGGATAAACTCGGTAAAGATTGCAGCGAGTATAACAGCGCCGGGGCAGCGCGAAGACGCCGCAAGATTCTCGAGCGATAGTGAGCCGACTCAGCGGAAAGAGAGAAAGAGAGGGAGAGAAGAAGAGGCTGCACGCGGAATGAACCAGATTATTGGCCGAACCCTGACCGGCGTGGAATTACGTATTCGGTAAAACTCCGCTCTCCCCTCCTTCGAGGGATACCCTACTGGCAAAGCGCTCCTTCCCACTTTTTTATCTTCAATGCGTGCAGCACGGTTTCGTTACGACTCTTGTGTAAGTATAGTTGAAGTACCTACAGGGTGATACAGGATAGTTGATACACATTTCGATAAACAGTCGTAAATAAAATAGCTCGGTACACCGAGAGAAAAAATGACGATATTGGTAAGTACAAAGCGCCAGCTATTTGCCTAGAGATATTTTTAGTTGTCTATGAAATAACCAAGAAAATGCTTGGATTAAAAATGAATACTTGCCAATTTATAGTCGTGAGTATCAATGAAATTTCTATCTTTGCAGTTTCAAGATAATCGTTATAGTTATTTAACTACAAGGCTTACAAATTTGAACAAGCGGGCCAATGGCAGCGCTCCATTTTCCCGCGCTAGGAGTGGGGGAATGGGAGGGGCGTTCACGTTGATTGGTCGATTTATTCGAATTTGTAATCTTTGTATTCGAGAAACTATGGCGAATTTGGACAAACGGTTAAGTAACTTTATTCAGGGGATAAGAAATTGCAGCTTATCAGTGTGTAATATCATGGATACAATTAATTCTGAATCATCCTGTACACAGTACGTAAGCTCGTGTCCAATACCTATGCATCAGTAGGTTCTTAGTTTCAGGTGGGAAAGCATCGCAGAGTTATTGGCATCTTTACCGGCGGTTAAAATCAGTTATTGGCCTGCTTGTCTCTCGTTCTATCGAATAGGGCTCGCCGGCAATGGCTGCCAATGACTGTGGCTCTGTTTCTTCGAGACGCACACATCGGGCCGAGGATTTTCTGCACGAGACGTCGTCCAGGGGCGCACAGTCGCCTCTTTAACCGAGCGAGACAGTGAGGCCAGGAAAAGGAAGAGGAGGAAAGAGGCTAAGGAATGAGGCACAGGCCGAAGGAACGAAGAAGCGAAGAGCACGGAAAGAAAAAGGCGAACGAGTGCGCACGGGGATTGAGGTAGGGAGGATCCGGGTCACAGATCAGCGTCCCGCGCGCGCGTGAGCTGAAGAGCGCCGTTGGATGCTGCCCGCGCGCTCCTTCTTCGGACCCGCGCGCATCGAGAGCGCGTATCGCGGGCAAAAGGGTACACGGTACCTTATACCTGAACTCTTCTTCTTCGCCTCCTATCCTCGTCGCTTCTTCTTCTTCTTCTTCTTCTTCGACTCGTATTGCCTCAACGGTCCACGACTCGGTGCAGCTCTTCCGCTCTAGCAAAGCTCTCTGTACTTGAACGTGCGTTGCGCGAATTCGCGAGGCTCGCACAGAAGCTTATCGCTATTCATTGATATCGATTGCTCAATTTTTTTGCAAGTACTTTTGTCTAAAATTATACCTTTTACAGAAAAAAAAACAACGGGATTGTTTAGCCGTAAAATAGTCGAGAGATTAGAGTTACTAGTTATTTTTATCAATTAATTTTTTATGATTTTTGGAATTTTTTTATGGTTGAATTTATACAAATAGTTCCCACTGAGTTTGATAGTGATAATCTAAGGATTTTGGTTTTGTTAGATTTTTTATTGAAATTTTTCAATGACACTTTGGATGAGTAATGAAGGAAAAAATGCGATTTGTGATTACATAAAATTTTCGACGTACAGGTGAATTGTTATCTTGAAGATGCGTGGATAAATTTTTATTAAGTACGAGCGTATTTCTTACTGGAGCTGATAAGTTACTGCAGTTTGTTTGTGTGTCTCTTCATGGGGTTTGCTACACATACTTAGCACTTCCGGCACTTGGCTCGACCGCACCGCTCTTGCAATTTTCCCTGTCCAACTCTGCACCCATTCATCCTTCTACGTTTTACGCGTTCCACTAGAAGTAGAGAGTCTAACAGCCGCGATCGAGCCATCATCAACCATATCCGTCTCTCAACATCTCGAAAGGCAATCCTTCAATGTCCATAACTATCAATTCGCAAAGCGAGGCTTCTAATTATTGCAAACAGTCGATCAATTTTATCATTTTTCAGTCCCTCTCAAATATTATATTTCACTATTTAAAAAAAAAAATCGCTTAAAAAAAACGTCCTTAAATTTGTCTGCACTACTTTCAACCCGTTTCGACATCACCACTCTTCAATATCTATTCATTTCTCTATAAATATTCTCCCTCTTGTTGCCTACCTTTGATAGACAGTACAAACAACTTAATCACAGTCCTTATCACCGATCGATCTAAAATCAATTTTTCTCCCAGACTATTCGAAATTTCGTTACCGGGACGTGCAAAGAGGCAAAAGTCCCAAGCGCCGATACCCTGAACTTCTCTCTCCCTCTCTCTCTCTCTCTCTCCGAGTGCGCAAAGTCGAGATGGCTGTTATAGGCGTACGAGATGATCGGGGCTGAGATCTCGTTTTCTCTCTCTTTCTCTCTCTCCGTACTCCCTCCGCGGCTATGGTCTGAGAGTTCACGCTCGGGCCGCTGAGGTCATTGGGCAGCCTGCCCGACAACAAATCATGGCTAATGATCTACTCGTACCTTAGGTCGGCTCGCTCGCTCGCGTATACGTACAGTACAATACCAAAGCGCGCGCGGGTACGAGCGGCGAAGCGTGCGAGTAGGCAACGGGAGCGCGAGGGGGACAAAGTCTCGGTTAAAACAGCGAAGCTGAGCGAGATAAAGATTATGGATGCTCGCGGAGTGATCGAGAATCCGTACGCCGAACGTCCGGGTGAGATTCTTTTATATTCCATCTATACGTACGACATGGATTAATAAAAAAAAATTTTTTTTCAGATAAATAAAAAAAGAAAAGCGCAGTTCTTGGTCTACGCGCTCTTCGACTCTTCTCGTACTTCATCACCGGTCTCCTCGTAATTAAATATATATATATATATATATATATATAACGATATCAGCAAAACCGATACACCTTCAGCCCAATTAGCAATAATCCCCTTGCGGTTAATTATTATACCTCGTTTAGGATCGAGTGAATAATAAGACAAAGACAAAACGCACGATCGTTTCGTTGGATTTACGATATTGGGCGCGCGGGAGTTGCGCGCAAAGTTATTTCTCGTGTCTTTCTGGTGTCTCGATGTTTCGCAACACGCTTCGCTCTCTTCGTGGATCCTTTTTTTTTTTTTTAACATTTAAACTAGCGTGAAATAAATATTGCGACTCGTAAATCGATTGAGGATCGGTAAAATCTTTGTACGCTTACAGATGGACGCTCGCTATTTATTTCCCTGGTGATTTGGTCGACTCTCGTCGGTGCCGATGTTCCTGTTGTCGTCTTTCGTCGCTTCGTCGATATACTACTAGAGGAACGTGCAAGCTGCGATGCTACAACGGGGAAGGAAAAGACGATGCACCAACCGAGAGGCTTCTTCTGCTCTTCTCTCTACACTTGGAGTATCCAATTAGATGGTAGAGAGAACAGGAGCGTCCAGGAGCGTGGGTGCAGGACGACGAGGCAATAATTATGAACCGAGGATGACCCCGTCCTCGCATCGCTTTCTGCGCGCTTGTCCGGTAGAGAGAATCCTCGTTCTCCCTTTCTCTCTCTCTCTCTCTCTCTCTCTCTCTCTCTCTCTCTCTTTCTTTCTCTCTTCTCCGGCGCTCTGCCTTCCAGGCAGTACCGCCGCACTCTCCGCTTCACGCTTTCGTCTCTGTTTGCCTCTTCGCTGATTCTCCACAGCCTCTCCGACCTGTCCTCCACGCTCCGGCACCCACACAAACCAATATTGAATTTACAGTCATTGCCCGTTTAACCCCTTAACGGCCAAGCCCTTTACCCGATCACGAAATTCATTTTTATCCAATTCTCGACTCTGGGAAAATGGAAATACGCGAAAGGGTTGCGCGATCAACTTTATTATGGGTATATTGATTCGTCATTTTTTTTTTTTTTTCAAAGTTCGCAGAGAAGAAATTCATGTTTATTCATTTTTACAGAAGAAGAAGAAGAAATTAGTGGTTATTAATTTTTCAATTTTTTCCTGAATTCATAAATTCAAATTTTTCAAAAAATAGAAATAAAAAACGTGGAGATCTTTTCATTAAATTAAAATATACAGATTTTTCATGTTTCTGATTTTCTGCTCTAGATTCAATTTCCACACTGAAAGCCAATCTAATGGAGAAATGTCGTCAACTGGTGTTCAGAAAAAATGTAGAAAAAATGCAGCCACAATGTTGATGGTTGGCTTTGTCTACCGCGGTCGAGCTACCGTAGCGGAATATATCGCATCGAATGTGCGGGACTGGCGAACGCCGAACGAAGAGGCGCCTTCGTGGGTCAGATGAGGTCAAAGCGCGCGACGTAAGGAAATACAAGCGCCGTGTGCCTCGTTCTCAAGCACAAGAGGAACAGAGGGAGAGCGAAAGCCGGCGGGACAGTCGTACGGTACGAGTCGAGGAGGGATCGCAACGTTTATGCATCGGAGCGCCGCCGGGCCAACTGTACCCTCGATCCACGCTGCAGCGGAGACACATCGCGACGGGTGCGCGCAACCGGGATGCTTTTTCTCGGTATTTCGCTACCAATGTTCCGTATCTAGGTGCATGTACGTACTAAACCATGCAAACGTCGTACGAAGCATTCTCCGTCAGTGAAGCCACGTTTTTTTGCGATTTTTTCGACCATTTACGAAGCAAATCTTAGACGAAAACCAAAAGTACCAGGAATTTTTGCGAAAACGTTTGTCTAAATATAATATAAAAAAAAGGGTTTTAATATTATGCAATATCAAAAAATTGAAGTTACTGAAAAAAATGTGTGTATAAAAAAGGTAATTTTGTTTCAGATTTTTTTAAAGGTAATTAAAAAAAAAAAATTGCCTCTGGATTTTTCGCTGAGGAGAATAGTTTATTTATGGAAATGTTAAGTGGTTTTATTGACAGAGAATGCTTTATACGTACGTAGAGCTGCTGTACTTTCTATCGAGATGACAAATACATGTCTATCAACGATAGCAGCTATTCTTGTAAAGCCAATGGGAAATAAGGTGGATGATCCAGTTATCGACCACTGTACCAGGTAATTGACAGTTGTGTTTATGGTACTCTAGATTTTGCTGCAAGTGAAACGCGGATTATATTGAAATATCCACGAACTACTTTATCAGAATCATACCAAAAAAAAGTTTCTCTATCATACATCATCCAATAATTAGCCGAAATTTTGTGCGAAGCAAAAACTCGCTCTTTTATTTAGCGTTTCAATGACTTTTTTCCAAAATTCGCTAAAAAATGTTTAGAAAATTGCAGAATTAGACCAATATTCTATTTTTAATTCAACAGATAATTCGATTGAGCGAAAAATTTCACTGGGAGTCATTATGGTACATCATCTTCCAACTCTCATCGGTGACTTGATTTCCTTCCGGAGCTTCTGTACTTCCTCCTGAAGCGTCACCTGCAAGATGCATCAATGAAATTGCATCTGTCTAGGTCCAGACAATTTTTATCGACCCTCAAGCCGAAATAAAGTGTCCTCCGGTATCTCGATATTCCCGTGTCCGCCGGTCGAACAGATGTCCCTCGCGACTGGCGAAAAATAAGAGTGTCATTCGTATGCGCCGTGGGTGAGCGAGGGTATGGCAGTATACACAAGCGGAGAAGAATCTCATCGCTCCGGCGCGATCCTTCTGACCCATAGTCCATCATCAGTGATGAGATGTCGAGAGCTAGCCCGTCGCAATGGCGCATAACGTAGAAGACAGGCGAGACGTGCGGTGAACATAAACCAAGTACCTCGTTCACGGTGCCGGGGCAACGTAAATCGCATAATACGTACACGGAGACATAATCGGGGGGTCAGAGGCGAGGTCGGAGCGTACCGTTGTCGACCTCCCCTCCTCTTCTGCACCTTCCCATCCACCGGCTGTGTGCACTACGGAAAATATCTCACCAATCTCATCCTTTCCACGACTATTTTCGTTCTGAGCATTTGCTTCCCCTGCTGACTAACTATATCACTGACGTTCAGTGGAAAGTCAGTTTTTACGTTTTTTTTTCTACGGCATATCATTCTACTTTTTTTTTTCAGTTATTGATGTTACTATTTGGAACGGAAAGTTTGAGAGCAATTATTATGGGTGCAGTCCGGAAAATATCTCACCAGTCTGATCCTTTCCAGGACTATTTTCGTTCTGAGGATTTTGCTTCCCTTGCTGATCAACTTAGTCACTAGGACTCAGTGAAAAGTAAGTTTTTACGTTTTTTTTTTCTACGTAAAATTCAGCAAATTTGCAATTTGTACTGAAGCTTTTTTCAGAAAATACGTTTTTCAATTCGAGTGTAATTGTTATGAGCATTAAAAGAGGATTAAAACCTCATTCATTTCATTCGTATGGTATTCACCTCTGGAAAAGATACGAAAAGCCATAATGCGAGATTCCATTACAAAAAGCCATAAGACATCACGTAAAGGAATCTTGTGGGAGCATCGAATATCGCGCACTATACTGAACTAAAGTATACATTGGAGATTGCGTTAGAGGGCCGCGTGCGTGAAAGAGTCTCTTATCGAGACTAACCCGAGAGTTAGTTGAGAGTAACGCCGAGTAATTCCGCCTACGCATCCGATGCTCTCACACCGTTCCGTCGCTTCTGCTGCTGCTGCTGCTCTGTTGCCTCAAGCAGTAGGCAGATCTTACATAGAGTCTATACTCGTGTATACCTTTCAAAGCATACTAACGAAAAGAAATGTTGGTGCGACCGTTAGACCACTAAGAGCACCAGACGATGCACCACACGTATGGGGCCTTCCACACCAACTCGACCTCTCTGATCTCTTTCCCGATTTTTCATTTTATTCTTCCCTAAGAAGCAGAATTTTTTATTCAATTTTCTCAACATTCTATACACTCATAACGAAATCCAAAATTAAAAAATCTGTGAAATTCCCCATAAATCCTGTCCCATCGATACTTTTATTCTTAGAACCGAACTAAACTTCGCTTCGATTTTTTGCCATTTTATTTAATTAAAAAATGATTTTAAAAAAATTTGAAAAAAATTCTCCAAAGTCCTGGGATATATTGAGATGTTTATGCAAGAAACCGCAGTGTAATTTATTTATTCATTTAATTTCTATGAATTTTCTTAGTAATAAATTGCCTTTTGGAGAGGGAATAATAGTACAATGAATGGGGGCTGAAATCGACTGGTATGGAATGCCCCATATATACGCACACGCGTACGCATGTTTATTTACATAGACAAACAGAAACGCGCCTGGTATTGTATGCGTGTACATAGCTAAGTACTCAGAGGGCTTAAGGATCAAGGAGGAATATCGCGAGTATGGGTTTCTATCGTTTCCTCTCGTTTCGTGTATAGGTAGGTAATAGTTGGACGTTATACGGCGATAGGGTACCTCGGGTATAAATGTGGCTACAACTATCGCTCGACTCTATCTATCTACGATCTACGCACTATCTCGCTTACGCGTAGGAATCGCAGGATGCCTTCGTAGCGGCGAGTAAAGTGCCTTCGTATATTCACTCCTACACTCTAAGTACCGAGAACTCTCCTACTCGAGCCAAGTACACCGCATGTATGTTACAATAAGGTGAAAAAAAAAATGAAGTAAATTATCCACGCGTAGAGCACAAGAATGACGGAACGATAGGAAATCTCTGCTGTAAAGATAAGTGCCCTGGGATTATAATCTGGATTAAGTAATATATGGAGCCCATCTTTGAACTCTTGCCTTCTGTGTTTGCAATCACATGTAAAAGATACTTTTTTTTTTAAATTAGGGAAGTAAATTCACAAAATTCATGGAAATGAATTATTTGAAAAAATCTATTTTCTGGATAATAAGCCTTATTTAAATTTGAGGTGGTGTCTCGGGTATTTGGAAGAATTTCTCTTTATTAATTGAGAAAGTAATTTTATAATTGTCCTAGTTAATTATAGAGGAAATACGAAAAATTCGAGAATGAGGTTCCTATTTTTCTTGTTATGCAAAATTGTAGAATATATTGTAGAATAAATGGCGAAATTTTGTTTAGTTGAGGAAAGTAACGTGAAAAAATTGAATAGAAAAGCTGTTTTATTGTGAAATTTTTACGATTATTGTGTGACTTAAACTCGAAGATTTTGTTGAGAAAATGACATTAATTATTGTTAATTTTTGTTTCAGCGGCAATTACGTTTCAACATCGGCCATTACTCCGGTCATGGGATCGGTACACGAGAAAAAGAGCCTGATGAAGGGCCCCTACGTTTGGACCACCCTGTAAGAGGCGAGAGCGTGAGCGAGGCGTATGATGGCGACCTCTCTCCGCTTCGCTATCTTGCCTCACGATCCTGATCACGATCACGCACGCACGCGGAACCGCCCACTGCGTCCGCACGACTTTTTCTCCTCCTCTTCTTCGTCTTCTTCTTCTTCTTCTTCTTCTTCCACGTCTCCTTCATCTTGTTCCCCGCGCTCGAAATTCCATCTCATTCTTCAGGCCACTCTATGGATTCGTTCTCCGTTCTCGTCTTCCCTCGTGTCTTCTTCTCCTGGCTTCTCTTCTTCTTTATTCCCGTGGTCGCCACATCGTGCAGATTGTCTTTTCATCCATGCAATGACGCATGTGCGTGTAAACAGGAAAAGCAACAAAAAAAA